>CM055121.1:129190410-129875410 GCA_029206835.1 Rana muscosa
CCGATCATCTGCAAATGTTGGCTCCTCCAAACACAGCCACTAAAAGGCATATATAGTGTAGTAACGTCTTTTAATTTCTTAAAATGCAGCACTTACCGGTACATATCACGTTCTGTATATTTTATATGTTATATATATTTTTATGAGAGTTTTATGATTTTTTTTTGCATAATTATTTATAACCATCTGTGATAAAAATGCCATGATTTGACGCCTGGGTCTTCGTGCTGGGATTTTGGTGTGCGGCACTCTTCCAGAATACCTTTATATCTTGTAAATATTAGTCCACTTGCCACTCCCTACGAATACCACTGATGTATTGCTAATTTATGGATTGATTACAATCCATTTTTATATTTGAATATTAAATTTTTTTTATTTAAATTCTATACAATTTTTATATACAATTGGGATTGGAGGTTTGCTGACAGACCAGGACCCGAGCAGGTAGACGAGCGAGGCGCTCGTAGGATACCCTACAGACATCTTTTAAAACTTATGTGAGTGTTATACTTTATTTGTTTACTCTTAATAAACCTTCTGGTACGGGACTATGCTATGTTTGCCTTATCTTTTATTTTATTGAATACGATGTCCATTTGAGACACCACTGCACTGGGACCCACACAAAGCCACAGACCAATTAGAGGGACGACAAGTTCAGCCTTTCGTGGAGATGCTCCCACACTTCTTATATGTGAAGTGAGTACCTTTCTGGCGTGTGTGTGTATCTCTGAACACTGGTGGTACTATACTATGATTCATATTCTTTGATTTTATATATGACATTTGGGAGGATTGCAGCAACAGGAAGGAGACTGGCATCATCCAAGCTACTGTCCACCTGTTCTGAATAACCCTGTGACCTGGTTGTGCTAAGCTTAATTAGCAATAAGGTAAGCTGCTTACAGGCACAGAGGTGGAGCACTGAAGAGAAATCAAGTTTTAAGCACTGAACTAATGTGTGAGATACAATAATTAAAAAAGGGGGACTATCTACAATGACTGGCCCAATGACTCCATTGTTAGTTAGTAAATTCTTGAAATGGAATAGCTCAGAGACCATGAGACTGGCACAAATTCTTGTGGAGGGTAAGCTACCTAAACTACAAGATATGGGACTGGAATATAAAGATAAATGGATACAATACCACCAACTAAAAACATATATAGAATCAAAAATACAATTGTCAACACTAAATAGACCACTAACAGATTTAGAATATGTATTAATAGAAGATCAAGAAGTGAACAGAAATATTTCTAAAGTTTATAAATTATTACTTCCTTCGGGACCAATTAATGAATTGGTATATATGAGAAAATGGGAGGAGGAGATAGAAACACCAATATCTTTTTTTTTTTTTTTTTGTTTCAATCTTTTTATTAAAGTTTCGTCATACAAAAAGTATAAAAATATACATCAAGACACTGTACAGTCATATTACCGCTTCTGGGATTCCAATCATTAGAATCATAACGCCCAGGGGCCCACGTTATAGTACCCAAAAAAAAACAAAAAACAAATCTGCTGAAGAATCTCTTGCATGGGCTGGAGCGTAATGGCACTTTTGGATATCTTACAGAAAACTACTGCACCCCTGAACCACCAACTCCCCCCGACATCTCGGGTTTCAACTGGTGAACTTCCCGCCCAGAGGAGCCGTCCCCCCATCTGCTTGTCGGGGGGGTTCGACTCCCCAGCCTGTGCGGGCAACCCTCAGTGCAGTTCAGACCGACAATGGTCCTATTAATTACTTATAAACTGGTGAAAGCAGGGAGTCGTGCAGACCTCTAAGGCCTGGGGCTGACTCCAAAAATAACATTCATTAAGAAATTAGAAGCAAGGAAATAGGGGGGAAGGAAACAAAGCAAGAAAAAGAATAGTTGAGAAGAGGGAAAAAGGGGGAGGGAGGGAAGGAGCCTCGCTCAAGCACCCCGACGCCCCTAAAGAAAAAAAACAATGTTAAGCTGGAGGTCCTCCTGGGTCATTAGTGAGGTAATGAAGCCAAGGGTCCCACACCTTATGAAAGAGCTTCATTTTGTCCTGAGCCAATGCCGCCAACCGTTCGTTCAGCATCAACCAAGACAATTTACCTTTAAACTGATCAAATGGCAGAGCCGCCGATTTCCAGTTTCTAGCGATGGTTATCCTTGCTGAAATGAATATAAATATCAAGAGTCGTCTGCAATTCTTGGAGGCCTCTGCTATTCCACTCCCTAATAATGCTTGTTTAGCTGACTTAATCAGGTTAACCTGAGTGAGGGAGTAAATGAAATTATATACCCGGATCCAAAACCTCCGAACCTTGGGGCATGTCCACCATATATGAAAGGTGGTACCGACCTGGCCACAACCTCTAAAGCAAAACGGGGTTGCCCCCGATATAAAAGTCGCCAGCCTGGCCGGCACCATATACCACCTTAGCAGAACCTTGTAGTTCGCCTCTATTATGGATGTATTGATGAGCGACCGACAGGCTGTCTCTGCTATCCTATGCCAGTCGTCCAATTCCAGGGTTTCCTTCAGATCGGTCTCCCAGTGGACCATATAGTTCAGCTTTGTCGATGTGCTCAACAACATCGAATAGACAGCGGACAGATGACCCTTGATTTTGTCATAGTTACGGCACATATACTCCATTGGAGTAAGAACTGCGAGGTCACTCTTTCTAGCAAGGGTTTGCATATAATGTGAAACCTGAGCAAATCTAAAACTCTCTGCTGGAGGCATAAGATACTTATCAGTCAATACCTTCTCAGGTAGCATACCCCTGCGATCACATAAGTCAGCTATGCGTAGGAGACCTTTATTGGTCCACCACTCAAATGTCAGGGGGGTGAGACCCGGGGTGAAAGCTCTATTGCGTAGTAGAGGTGCCAGTGGAGAATGAGGAGATTTAAATTTGTGAGATCTGGATAGTCTGTCCCATATTTCCAAAGACATTGATAAAGTAGGGCATAATATAGCAGGTCGCTCTTTAATAGAGAGCCACAAAATGTGAGAAATTGGAGTGGGAAGGCAAGAGTGGGATTCCATGGCCATCCATATGGCCGGTGCCCATTGGGAATGGAACCTAGTGAGTTGTGTCACCTGGGCAGCATAAAAATATTTCAAGAAATCAGGCAAGCCTAGGCCTCCCTTCTGTTTTAACGCATATAGGGTACTCCTATTCACCCTAGGTCTCTTGTCTCCCCAAATAAATTGCAGTACCTTATTCTGAAATTGTTGAAGGTCGTTACGGGTCAAGGAAACTGGCAAGGTACGGAAAAAATATAACAATCGGGGTAGAACATTCATTTTTATTGAGTGTAGTCTGCCGAACCACGACGGTGGATGAACCTGCCACTTAGCCAAATCATCTGTCAGTCGCTTAAAAAGGGCAGGATAGTTCCTTTTGTACAACGTGCCAACAGATGAGGTCAAATGTATACCTAAGTAAGGAAGAGCATCTGATTCCCATTGAAATGGAAATGTTTGCTCAAGTGTCGTCTGGGTGGAGCTCAGCAATGACAAATTCAGCGCCCTTGATTTACTATGGTTAATTGTCAACCCCGATAATACAGAAAATGGTTGCAAGATTGCATATAAGTTGGGTAGGGATGTAATTGGCGAAGTCAAGGTCAGCAATAGGTCGTCAGCAAAGAGTAGGCATTTGTGTTCATAGTCCCCGCAATAAATTCCCTGAACATCCCTGCTTGAACGAATTTTGATCGCAAGTGGTTCTATCGCCAGTGCGAATAATAGCGGTGACAATGGGCATCCCTGTCTAGTTCCTCTGCAGATTGGAAATGTTTGAGAAGTATATCCCCTGAGCATTAGTGAAGCGCTCGGGGAATCATATAATATGTGGAGGAGATCCAGAAAGCGCCACCCAAATCCATAGCGAGTAAGGACGTCAAATAGATATTCCCAGGAAATGGAATCAAACGCCTTCTGGACGTCCAATGAAAGCAACATTCCCCTCCTGGGTCCTATGCCGTCCCAATCAGACTGAACTGCCGAAACGAGATTAATTAACCGACGTGTTTGATCTGATGCCTGTCTATTCGGGACAAAACCAGCCTGATCAGGGTGAATATAGCACTCAAGAAAGGTATTGAGTCTTTGGGCCAATATTTTAGTTAGGATTTTCAGATCCGTATTGATTAAAGAAATCGGGCGGTAATTGGTGCAATCCCCGTGATCCTTACCCGGTTTCGGAATGACGCTTATATACGCCATATTTTCATGGCAGGGAAGCCTACCACCTCTCCACAGGTCGTTAAAGTAGGAGCATAAGTGAGGGGTGAGGAGATCCTGATACTTTCTATAATAGTGGCCTGGAAAGCCGTCAGGCCCCGGAGCTTTAGTAGGATGCAGTGTTTTGATTGCGGCCGTGACTTCAAGTTCCGTGAAAGCTCTGTCCATCAGTTCCGTGTGGGCCTGTGTCAGTGTGGGCAGCTGTAAGTTGTGGAAGAACGCATCTGCTCCAGATGGATCAAACGTATTTTGCGCCCCATACAGCTTAGCGTAGAACTTATGAAATTGCCCTATAATCTTTTCAGGGTTTTGGGTGGTAAGGCCCGTGGATAATCTCAATTTGGGTAAAGTCGGCGTATATGGTCGAGGGACCAGTTTTCTAGCTAGCATTGTGGTCGGTTTGTCCCCCATAGTGTAGAACCTATGTTTGGACCAACTGATATGTTTCTCCGCTTGCGTAGTCAGACTAATATTAAGAGCTAGTCTGGCTTCATCGATTTTGTGCCTTATATCTATCCGGGGATTCCCATGTTGTTCGTTCATTAAGTCCTCTAATTTAGTCTCCAGTTTCTTAATCGTCTGTTCCCTGTCCCGTTTCACTCTAGTTGCCACTTGTAATAGAATGCCCCGAATCGCAGCTTTGTGAGCCACCCAGTTTATTGCGGGGGACGTGTCTGCAGCCTTATTAAGTCTAAAGTATTCTCGTATTTCCTTTTGTATTTCCACAAAGATTATAGGGTCATTCAGCAGACTCACATTGAGTCTCCACGGGGAGGGTTTTGACTTGGTCCACAGTCCTGTGATAGAGAGTTTGATCGGGGAATGGTCCGACCAAGGGGTAGACAGAATTTTGACTGTCTTAATAAATGGGAGTAAAGGCGTGCGTACTAAAAGATGATCTATCCTAGAATAAGTATGATGTACCTGCGAAAAGTACGTGAAGTCTCTGACCGTGGGGTTATTTTCACGCCAGCTATCAATAAGATCGTGGAAGTGAAATAAGCGCGCCACTTTGCTGCTCCCATTCGGTGGGCGTTTCAAAATTGGTTTAGAGGAGTCAGACTTATCCATAATTCTATCCAAGGGAATATTGCTATCACCCCCCATTACCACCTGACCCTGGACCTTGGGCATCAGAATTCGAAGCATTTTGCTAAAGAATTCCGGCTGTCCAGTGTTTGGGGCATAATATGATATAAAGGAAACCTCTCTGTCGTGGAGCCGCCCCACTGCCATAATATACCTACCCCCCTTATCTTTAACAACAGTAACAGGGACGAAGGGGGTCCGTTTCGAAAAACAGATAGCTACCCCCCCTTTTTCTCCCATCCCCCTGCGAGATAAAACTGCGGATACTTCGCACTGAGGTAACGAGGAGTTGAGGTGTGTGAAAAATGAGTCTCTTGTAAGAGAAGGACATCAGCCCTCTGCTTGTGATAGAACTGAAATGCTTTAGTCCTCTTGGCAGGGGAATTAAAACCATGTACATTGTGGCTAACTATGGAGTAGTCAGTGTTGTATGTCGTGGCCATCGTGGTAGGGCAGAGCACTCTTACCTTGCGTTGTCAATGGGGTGGTCGGTGCCACTGGAGCAAAGTCTATCAGCCTCCCCGACCCTTCGGACCTTGATACGGGGGGAGGGTGCCAAACCGAGGCTCGCAAGAGAGAGGGGGAAAAGAGGAAAAGAAAAGGTGTTAGAAATACAGCAAGACAAAGAAAAACACTCGTGGGCCTTAGGCCCAGAAAACGAGAATAAAACATTTTTAACTGATATATGAAAGCATGGGGAACAACCCCCGCCGGAGACAAAATCCGGCACATTAGGTGCAAGGGTACCATCCTCGTCAGAGAATAGGTAGTCTCGCAATTGGGTGGCATGTGTAGCCACCCCGACCCAACTCGAACAAGCGTTAATTAAACAGGTCATGCGAGGTCAATCAAAAATAACATAAGCCAGTCGACACAGCATGGCATAATAGGTTAACTGTAGTAAGACATGTTCCCCAGGGCGACGTCTGAAGGGCAGGAAGGGTCCCCATCGGTCGTTCCTGCCCCCAAGCCACAACCCAACATGGCATCTACACACTGTGCCAGGTAAAAACCCCAGTCTCAAGAATACTGTGGTTCTGGCAAACAAGGTGGGGTTCTATGAGGCAAAAGATTAACCTTCTGACAGTCATTATAAAGGCCAGGAAACCAGGTAACTTCAGTGAACAGAGCACAGGTATGATGGCCCCATCCAGCTCATAGTCCATCATGAGCCCAGGCCAGACCTATGCGACCAAAAACCAGCAGGTCCCAGGAAAGGGCAGAAAAATGGCAACAAGTCTCAAGTGTTCCGACGAGTATTTCTGGCCTGAGAGCGCGTGCGTTCTTGCCACATTGGCGAAAGTGGACGGTTATCCCGGCGTGGGGGAGACGAAGTCGGAGAGTCCTGAGTGACGATACCAAGCTCGAGCAGTAGGGCCTCCCCTGCCTGGAACGTGGAAAATGAGTGGGACTTTCCCTTATATGTGAAGGACAGCTTAAATGGGAACGCCCATCTATATTTGATCTGCTTATCCATAAGTTGCTGTAGTAGTGGTCGCAGGGTTCTGCGTTTTTGGACTGTTGACGGGGCCAGGTCGGTGAAGAGCTGTATTGGAGCTCCAAACAGCGACAAGTCTGGTCTATTACGGGCTGCAAACATCATCTTTTCTTTGACGCGATAGTAATGCGGCTTGACAATAATGTCGCGTGGCAATCCGTCAGATCTTGGGGCTGTTAGTGCTCGGTGAATGCGATCCACTTCCATTTGGGGAGCTGTAATGTCAGGAATGAGGGTTTTCATTAGGTCTTTTATAGCCCCCTCCAAATCTGTGTGAGTTTCAGGGAGTCCACGGATGCGTAAATTGTATCTACGTGAGCGATTCTCCAAATCTTCGATTTTCGTGAACGCTTCCTCCAATCTGTCTTGGAGGTCTGTGACCATGGCCGAGTTCTGATTGACTTTTTTAATAGTATTATCTACTTTGGTTTCAATATGCTCAAAACGTACGCCTAGGCTGTGGATATCCTTTTTGAGGTCTGTGGTAATCAGCGTGCAGGCCTTAGAAAGTTCCTGCTGCAGCATGGTGGAGAACCGACCCAGCAGTATAGCATCTGGGGAGTAATGTGCCAGCTGGGGAGGTGGTAAGTCCTGGCCAGACTAGCTAAAAGGGGCCTCAGTAAGATCTGCCATGTTTCTATCTATAGAGGAAGCAGGGGAGTTCACTGATTCCTGGCCATCAGAACACATAGCAGGGGATAAAGAATGCAAAGGTGACTCACCCAGCTGGATAGCCTCCCCCTCTCCTGAGGATTGAGATGAAAAAGGGTCTTTGGATGGCTCCGGATTGAGTTGATTGCCCCCTCTCTGTGATGTACCATCCGACTTAGCTGCTGTGCTGCCTCGTGTGTCTGGCTTGCCGGGCGCCATCTTGGATTGCGGCTGTGCTGTGGGGGAAGGCCACCGCTCTCCTCTGGGCTGTAGGCTGCTTAAACTGTCCCTTTCGTGGCAGGCCCTGCGCCCTCCGATTCATCACCTCCCCGGGTCTCCTGTGGATCTGGTACTGGCTCTCTGACCTCGCTGCCTGCACTGCTATTCGCTCCGGTGGGTCGGGGTGTCTGGAGTCCGGTCAGCACACGTCCGTCCCTGAGTCCCCGCGCATGTGCACTCGAAACACCAATATCTTTAACAGAATGGGGAAAGGCAATATCAATAATACCTAAAACATCAATAGCAATAAAACATCAAGAAAGAAACTATAAAATCCTGTTGAGGTGGTACTGGAGTCCGGTAGCTCTAAATAAAATAAATAAAGAAAATACAGAAATGTGCTGGAGATGTATTAGGGATCGGGGAACAATGGTACATATCTGGTATAGGCGCGGACAGGTGAGGGACTTCTGGAACAAGATATTTATAATCTATCAAAAAGTGTCAGGAGATGAGATAAAGTTAGATATAAAGGATATAATATTATCTACAACATCAAGATCAATAAAAAACACAAAATCAGATATCTTTCACCACATGACCACATGACTACAGCAGCCAGAACAATAATAGCCCGTAAATGGAAGAAGACAAAAACCCCAACAATAGTAGAATGGATGTGTGAAATGAACAAAATACAATACATGGAGAAAAGGATAAGGGTGGAAGGGTATGTAAAAAATCAACTACCAAAAATGTGGCAACAATGGGACGAATTCCGGCTATCTGTAAATCTAAAAAAATATTTACGATAGGAGGGAAGCAATACATTTTTCTCTTTTTTTTTTGTAGGTTTATGTGTGTGAATGGTGTCAAGAATGAATGATAAACAAATGACATTTTTAAGGGAACCTAACAATTGGATAAAGGAAGGGATAAAGGGGAAAATTAGGGATATTAGTCCCTAAATCGTGAAATATGGTCCTAGACAAGTTGAATAGGATAATGCATATAGAAGCTGATGAATTAATAAATGTAAATACTGTTAAAAATTTAATAAAAATATATCGAAAACAGTAAAATGGCACCGAGCCCATTTCCTGATGACGCGCGCTTGAGCGCGAAATGCATTGAAATCGAGGCTCGACACGCAGTATACGAGTCCTCCTCTTCCGCCCACAGCTGAGACGCATGCCGTAAACACGCTGTACACCACGGAGCAATTCATTGGTGATGGACCGGCTCCTGCTTTCCCTCAAGCTGTATACGCTACCCTGCTGTACCTTACACTGAACGTGATATGTAAGTGCTGCATTTTAAGAAATTAAAAGACGTTACTACACCATATAAGCCTTTTTGTGGCTCTGTTTGGAGGAGCCAACATTTACAGATGATGGGGATATGAGCTTAAGCTAAGGAATATCTACAATATATGCTGATATCGTTTGGATTGGAAATCAAGAGAGGCTGTGTGTTGTGTGATTCTTGGACTGTGTTTCATTTTATGATTGTTGCAAAATGATAATAGTTTTATGATTCTGTAACATGAGTGCCCACTTTGCTCCATATATATCTCTAGTATTGGAATTGTGCATTCCTACAAATATTCATGTGATGCTACGCTTATCTAGGTCGCACATTGGTAAAGTGTACACTTAACGTCAGTTTGATACACTCCACTTATGTCTCCTGCACCCTTTATTATTTTGTTTTCATTGCCTATTAGTATTTACTAATTTTAGGTGCATCATTTGACATATTAGAATTTCATTGTCAGAGTGGCGCTGACACCCCATTTTTTCACTTTATATTGAAAATCTAGTTGGTTGGTGCAGAGAGAACAACTTACAGCTGAATGTACAGTAGCTAAGATTAAGAAAATGATTATTGATTTTAGGAAAGTAAGTGAAGTTAGCTGTGAGCAAGTGGTGATTGATGGGATGGAGGTTGAAAGTGTAGAGGAGTTTTGTTTCCTGGGAACAATAATTAGGAAGGATCTGTCATGGACATGGCACATATCCTGTCTGGTGGGCAAGGCTCATCAAAGATTGTACTTTTTGAGGAAGCTGTGGAGGGCAGGCTTTTCAGAGCGGGTCCTCATTAGCGTCTATAAATCTGCAATTGAGAGTGTTCTAACCTATCATATTTCATATTGCAGCAAGGATCATGCACAGTTCTTGACATAAATGCCTTGGGGAGGGTAATAAAAATGGCAGAGAAGATTATTGCAGGAGTATTGAGAAACTGGGGGAGGGGAGGTGCTTCTGAAAGCGATTAATATTTTAGAAGTTATTTCAAAGCCTGGTAATGTTCTATATACATTGCTACCTTATGGAAGCTGGTATAGAAGTATTTGCTCTAGTAACACAAGATTGCGAAATAGCTTCTTCCTCAATCCTTATGGCTCTTGAATGCTAGAGGTGTTTTGGAATAGACTGATTGGAGTTGTGAATTTATTATGGCATGTGTATTGTTTTTAGTTACGTGTTATTCTTTTTTTTTTTCACATATGGGAGCTACAACTGTGTTTCATTTTATGATTGTTGCAAAATGATAATACAGTTTTATGATTCTGTAACATGAGTGCCCACTTTGCTCCATATACCCCGGATTGCATAGGTGGGATAAATCATTTTTTTTTTTACTTAGAAGTGGGAGCTGAGGAAGTTGCATTAATTAAAATACAAAAAGTAAAGAGTCTTAATCGAAAACACCGGTTCAGTGAGGACTCCAATACTTCAGCAGCGCTCCTGTCTATTAGTCAAAATTGTGACCGGCATTCACATGTTAACCATATGAGACACATAATGTGATAGTGAGTGATGAAAATAGTTCTTAATGGTGGGTAAAGATTCAAGTTGGTAATCTGTGAGCGTGCACCGAACACCAAGGTCTGCACCACATGAGTCACACTACCCTAGGGGTTTAAACTCACCAGAAAGCAGTTAAACAAGCGCCTTCAATAATCTAGATGTCATCCAGCTAGCAGGGTTTAGCTTGAACTGCACATCACTCCATGGATGGTTGGTCATGCAAAAAAAGGGGTCCACATAACGTAATTCCGTTAAGAGCATTTATTAAAAGGCCACTCACTTGAAATCACACTCACAAAGTACGGTATATCATATAAACAAGCATTTAAGATGAAATTGTGTTTGTCACCGGACAGTGGGAGCCAGCCATCATCTGCCGCAATAGCCACGTTGATGGTGCTTGGTTGTTCCCCTCTGGTTGTGACACGCATACGTCACTTCCGGTCGCCGTCTGGTCACGCTCTGATGCGTTTTGTCATCCGGACATCATCTGAGGTGTGGTAGTTGTGCTAATCGGGGGGGCAGGTTTGTTTGCTACCCCCCCCTAAATATGGAGCACCAGCCGCCACTGCACACCACCAATCTTTTAGAGCAAAGCTTGCTAAACAATCTTCAACACCCCACTCTTGGCTACTTGTTCCCCCACTCCCACATGGGCTGTGGCTTCATTGTCCTGGCCCTGTGTCAAAACAGGACACAGTAATGCTGTAGGGGCTGTCAGAAACAACAGCCGTTAGAAGGGGACCAGGCAATCGGCACCCCTTCAAGTATTTTAGATGGAAAACATTTTTAGCAAGCATTGCTCTGCATCAGCAAAGATCGACCTAGGTGATGGGTTAGATATTAACTTTTACATTTTCAAGCTGGGCATTTCAGTAAATGTTTCTATACAATAAAAAAGTTACGTGACACTTTCCTGAGAAAAACACATGGGGGCTGCCATTGTCATCCTCCTTTTGAAAATGTTAGTCGCTTGGCAGTTATAATGAGAAACTTTAATACATTACTTACAATAACTGACCCTGAACTAGTATGCAGATCAGGAAAGTCAGAGTGAAGTCAAAAGTACTTTTGTGCACACTTGTGGGTTAGTGACTCAAGATATTGAAAATGGAAGGTCAGCATTACAGCCAGACAACTATTAATGTCAGAATGAGAAGTAAAGATAACTGCCTTGTTTCCATAAGGAGAGGGCTCCCTGAAAGGAAACCTGTAATGAAAACATATGATGGCAATGCTGACCACTACTTCTAAAGAATACTAGTTGCCTGGCTTTCATGTTGATCCAGTTACTTTAATACTTTGAGCCTTTTACATGAAATAATGTGCATATTAGAAAATATTCCTTTGCTCTGGATTTCTAATCTGGATCATCCTTCTTGGTTGGACTAATTTTGAATTGATCCATTCCTGCTGGGCCAAAAACTTGGTACATAAGCATCAGTGAGGCTGGACAATTGTGTTGCTTTAAGTTTATAAACCCTTCAGGCTTTTCTTTCTAATAAAACCCTGTCAAAATATCTCCCCCTTGCAGGTTTAGGGTGGACTCGATCATGTGCAAAGAAGGTAACATTAGATAAATCAAAATTATATTTGAATCCAACCTGCCCACAAATGGGGGGGGGGGAGATTTGACCACTGTAAATTGCAAATATCTCCTTCCTAAATTGGCATTTAGTCTTGCCTGATTTAAAGAAACCCACATTGTCAAGACAATAAATATACCACCCCAATCATCATATTAAATGAGGTGAAGTGTACTGACCTAAAAGTAGACCCATCAGGTAAAGTGAACATATCAACCTCACCGAGCAACTAGCACTGGGTGCATGAGCAAGAGCCACATCTAAAGCTACCCTACCTTGTGGTGGGCTTTTTTGTACATTTTAATATATGAATGCTTGCGAAGTCTACCAAAATGATGTGTTTTAACCCTAAAATCTTGTTTATTAGTACCATGGAGGCATTTAAGGAGATTGGCAAAAGACGATACTGCATACTAGTGGTACCAAATGGACACTGGCCACATGCAGTATAGTATTACCTGCACTATTTTTTCTGTATAGGCTGGTAGTTCTGATCCTCTCTGGGTCAAATTTCCTTATGCAGAAAGAGGACCTTTATGCCCTGTACACACGATCGGATTTCCGATGGAATAAAATCCGATGGATTTTTCCATCGGAAATCCGATTAAGCTTACTTCCATCAGTCTTGCCTACACACCATCAGTCAAAAATCCAACCGTCCCAAACGCCGTGACGTAAAACACTCCGAAGAGCTGGGAAAAATTAAGTTCAATGCTTCTGAGCATGCGTCGACTTGATTCTGAGCATGCGTGGGTTTCTCCGATGGAGTTCCCCACAGACGATCGGAATTTGCTATCGTTTTTTTTGGGAAAAAAGACCGATGGGGCCCACACACGATCGGTTTGTCCAATGAAAAAAGTCCATCTGTCTTTTTTCATCAGAAAAACCGATCGTGTGTATGCAGCATAACTCACAAATACATTTTAGATTGTACCTGTTATGAGAGCCATAAACCTATCCAGTCCACCTGATGTTTTTTCTTTGCCATCTGCCAAGCCCTGATGAAGGAGGATCTATTGAGCCCCAGAAATGAATGTGATTAAAAAATAAAAACTTCTGAACTTTACAATAGAAGCCTGGTACTCTACCTCTTGCACACTACAGGATTTCATATAGACAGAGTTTAAAAGAAACCCACAGATACAGTACATGTTACTGTATATTTTTACAAAGTGATCACTTTTAAAATACCTTAAATCCATTATGGCAGTTGTGCCAATATCTGTTCACAGTCAACATAAAGCCGCTTTTAGGGCTTAAAATATTCAAACCTTCTGGTTTCAGTGTCTCTCAAACTTAGGAAAATGCTGAAAGGAGCACTCGTAAATAGAGTAGGAAAGCACCAGTATCTCATTTAGTTCACAATTTCGTTTTCCTGTCAGAGACTCAGTGCCCACTCCACTACATGTTCTCATTATGCAGGAAACTGCGCAAAGTCATTTGCTGTGTGAGTCACATCAGATCTCATTCATTTTAATCAGGCTGGGATGAAATACAAAGTACCAAAAGAGCCTTGTTCTCTTCTATACCATATGTGTACAGCACTCATAGCAAATGATTTTATGTTATCACAATCCAGCATTGTGGTAGTCAATATGCATACTTCTCTGTGCCTTTGTGATTTTAGTCAACAAAATTGTCATTGAAGAAGGGATAGAATTCATTTCAGTTGAATTCACAGAGGATCATTTATTTCCAGTCTTTTTATTCTTTGTAATCTTGGAGAATGAAAGATATGCGGATGGCATTAGGGCATTGTTATAATGCGAAAGCACTCGATTATGAATATTTAAGGTTTCTATACCACACAGGGTGTCTACCTGTTTCTGGTAGGCTCACAGTGACTTGTTATTGCTAAACGAAAATCTGCATTTTTGCTAGTAATATGAAAAAGATGACAGAGACTTTTTATAAATCAGATATGCCTGAAGTACTGCTTTTGTTCTTTAACCACTTCAGCCATGGAAATTTTCACCCCCTTTAATGACCAGGCCATTTTTTGCTATATGGCACTGCGCTGCTTTAAAGCGGAGGTTCCGCGGCAAATCTTTTTTTTTTTTTAGCTTGCATGCAAAGTATTTGTAGATCACCAATTAGTACTCACGTGTTTGGTGATTTTTAACCTCCCCTGTCTTTTTTCTGGCAAAAAATGCACTTTTAAAATCAGCCGTCAGAATTTTCCATTTTGCTTGTGGGCATTGTGAAGCCCACAAGCACTGACTTCCTGGAAGCGGTGGACGGTGTTCTGCAGAAAAAGTTCCCCGGCGGATAAGGTTCCCTCCCCTGTACTGCGCATGCGCGGCACGAACCTCAACGGAGTTTCCGAAAGTAGCCGAACATGTAGAGCTGCGAGTTAGCTCTACATGGCGCCTGCGCAATGACTAGGAGCCATGTAGAGCTGACTGCGCAGGCGCCGTGTAGAGCCGACTCGCAGCTCTACATGTTCGGCTACTTTCGGAAACTCCGCTGAGGTTCGTGCCGCGCATGCGCAGTACAGGGGGGGGGGAACCTTATCCGCCGGGGAACTTTTTCTGCAGGACATGTCACATCTGGGCGAACTCCCAGATTACATTGCGGGAGAACAGAAACGCCTACTCCCGCGGGAGTGAGTACCCGGAAGCCGGAATTTAGATGACAATATTACGGTATGTACAGAAAAAAATAAAAAAATAAGTGGCTACTGTACATGTTTGTAGTGTAAGGAGTGTGGTCATATATGGATGTTATTTTGGGTGGAACTCCGCTTTAACTGACAATTGCGCGGTCGTCTGAAACTGTACCCAAACAAAATGGATGTCCTTTTTTCCCCACAAATAGAGCTTTCTTTTGGTGGGATTTGATCACCTCTGCGGTTATTTTTTGCGTTACGAACAAAAAAAGACTGTCAATTTTGAAAAAAAAACAACAAATTTTTTTATTTTCTGCTATAAAACACATCCAGTAAATTTTTTAAAAAAAATCTAATTTCTTCATCAATTTAGGCCAATATGTATTCTTCTACATATATTAGGTCAACAAAAATCCCAATAGGCTTATATTGATTGGTTTCTGCAAAAGTTATCATGTTTTTGGGATAGATTTATGGCATTTTTATTTATTTATTTTACTGGAAATGGCGGCGATACGCGATTTTTAGTGGGACTGCGACATTGCGGCGGACAAATTGGACACTAAGTGACACTTTTTGGGGACCAGTGACACTAATACAGTAACCAGTGCTAAAAAAATGCACTGTCACTGTATAAATTACACTGGCAGGGAAACGGTTAACACCAGGGGCGATCAAAGGGTTTAGTGCGCTCCTAGGGAGTGATTTCTAACTGTGTGGGGGATGGACTGACTGGAGTAAGAGGGACATCTGTGTTCCTGATTAGCAGGAACACAAAATACCTCTCTGACAGAACGACGGTCTGCCTTGTTTATATAGACAGACTGCCGTTCTTCCTCTCAAGCGAACAATCGGCGGGTCCTGGCCATCGTGATTGGACATAGCGGGAGTGGGTCCCGGGGACGCGCGCCCCAGACCCCAAGGCGGAGACAACATACAGGTGCGTTGTTTCGTGCAGCTGAGCCGCTCTGCCACAGTAAATGTGCGGTGGGCGGTCCGGAAGCGGTTAAGTACATCTAAGTGGTTTCCAGTGATATAATGCAGTCAGCTGCAGAAGAGAAACAACAAACCCAGAACTGGCATACAGACCAATAAGGCCTCATACATTTCTTTGATTAACCACTTCAGCCCCGGAAGATTTGGCTGCCCAATGACTGGGCCATTTTTTGCAATTCGGCACTGCGTCACTTTAATTTGACAATTGTCGTGCGACGCTGTACCCAAAGAAAATTTACGTCCTTTTTTTCCCACAAATAGAGCTTTCTTTTGGTGGCATTGGATCATCTCTGCGATTTTTATTTTTTGCGCTATAAACTAAAAAAAGCAACAATTTTGAAAAAAACACAATATTTTGTACTTTTTGCTATAATAAATATCCCCAATTTTTTTTTTAAGTGAAATTTTTCTCAGTTTAGGCCGATATGTATTCTTCTACATATTTTTGGTAATAAAAATCGCAATAAGCGTATATATTGATTGGTTTGCGCAAAAGTTATAGCGTGTACAAAAAGGGGATAGATTTATAGCATTTTTATTATTTATATTTTTTACTAATAATGGCGGCGATCTGCGTTTTTTATCGGGACTGCGACATTATGGCGGACACATCGGACACCTTTGACACATTTTTGGGACCATTGGCATTTATACAGCGATCAGTGCTATAAAAATGCACTGATTACTGTAAAAATGTCACTGGCAGGGAAGGGGTTAACACTAGTGGGCGATCAAGGGGTTAACCGTGTTCCCTAATGTGTGTTCTAACTGAGGGGGGGATGGGACTGATCTAGAAGAAATGAAAGATCGTGGTTGGAACTCACGATCTGCATTTCCTCAGATCACAGAACAGGGATTTGTGTGCTTACACACACACACGTCCCTGTTCTGCCTCTCGTGCCGGGAGATCTCTCGTGGCCGGCGGTCATCGCGACCGCCGGTCACGAGCATCGGCACTCCCGCGATGCAGCGCGCGCATGCCTGCTAATGCCGCTTAAAGCGACCGACGTACAGCTACGTTCGCCCAGCGGAGCCAACCTGCCCCAGTATAACTGCAGCGGCTGGTCCACAAGCGGTTAAAGTGTGTTATGGAAATGCAGCCTGAAGGAATTTAACTATATCATTTTGTCTTTCGGGAGCACAAATAAATTAATGTTAACACAGGAAAAAAATACATATAGTGTGCTTTACTACATTTTAATGCAGTATACCATATGACCAATAGACTGCACCAAAAATGATGTTATGACAGAGACAGCCAGGAGTGTCGGCAGATCCTGGCAATCAGGGCACAGACCCCAAGTCCTTCAGGTAGAACATTGTTTTGAATCCATTTAACATTATTTTTATTAGTAGTTGTATTTTTCTTTTACAATCATGATATTTTCAGTTTTAGCCATCATGTTGATGAAATTAAAGTTGTGACTAAAGACAAATTCATTTTTATAAAAAAATATTTTACTTAGCTCCAGATTTGATCCAAAATTGTTTTTAAGACAATTAGACATTCTCAAGTATCAGCTTAATTCTGTAATGCCACGTACACACGATCATTTTTCCCGTCGAGAAAAATGACATTTTTCCCTTTGGACGAGAAAAACGATCGTCTGTGGGCTGTTTGTCATTTTTCTCGACGGGAAAAACGTCATTAATCACGACGAGAAAAATTAGAACATGCTCTAATTTTTCTCGTCGTGATTCCCGTCGTTTTTTGCCGCGGCAGGTTTCCCATAGGGAAACACTGCCGGGGAGCCTACACACAGTCGTTTTTTTCGGGCAAAAAAAAAATGTCATTTAAAACGGCGGTGTGTGGGGGGAACAAGCTGTTCCTCGTTTTTCACGTCGATTTTCTCTACGGTGTTTTCACCGTCGAAAAAAATCGATCGTGTGTACGCGGCATTAGAAATGCAGTAGGTTGTGGTGGAAGCTGTGGAAACGCAAGGTGTTTTTGTGGCCTGAAACACAGTCCCACTCCCCCCTATGGGGAAATCGGATGGAAACAGACCACCTATGCATTTTCATCTGATGCCATCTGATCCGCCAGAATGATGGAAAATAGGACCACCATCCGTCTGTTTTTGGCAGACAGGATCAGATCACATGGCAGTGGGTGTCAGCGGACATGTGTCCCCTGACATCTACTGCTCCATAGAGGAGACTGGAGGGTCCAATCAGGTCCACCTGAAAAACGGACAAGCGGACCTAAAGACTTTTGCACAGTACTGTATAGGGTTGTCCCGATACCGATACTAGTATCGGTATCGGGACCGATACCAAGCATTTGCGCGAGTACTTGTACTCGCGCAAATGCTCCCGATGCTTCACCCGATACTTTTTTGTTTTTGTGGCCGGAGAGGGCGGGAGGAGTCAGTGGCTGGGGAGGGCAGGAGAGAGGGCGGGGGAGTGCGGGCGGAGTCTGGCCGGAGAGGGCGGGAGAAGTCAGTGGCTGGGGAGGGCGGGAGAGGAAAGTGCGGGCGGAGTCTAGCTGAAGAGGGCGGGCACAGTCGGTGGACGGAGTCCACGGGCGGAGAGCGAGTCCCTCACCTGCAGTTGAACCTGGTAAGCTGGCAGGGATTCAGGGCGCAGCCGCATCAGGATCGGTGACCGGTGCTGTCACATTCGGTCGCCGTCAGCGGCTGAACGTCCCCACGCCCATCTTGGTACACCCTGCACTCGGCTGCAGTAAGCAGCAGCAGACATCTTGTTACACCCAGCCCGAGCTATATGGGCTGGGTGTAACAAGATGTCTGCTGTTGCTTACTGCAGCCGAGTGCAGGGTGTACCAAGATGGGCGTTGCAGCAGTTTTTTTTTTCTTAAATCCTGTGTCATTTCCCCCCCACCCCCCACAGCATTTCAGTGCCAGCCACCTATCAGTACCCACAAGTGCTACCTATCAGTGGAATCAGTGCCATCTACCAGTGCCACCTATCAGGTGGCACTGGTAGATGCCACTGATTGCACTGATAGGTGGCACTTATGGGCACTGATATGTGGCACTTGTGGGCACTGATAGATGGCACTGATTGCACTGATCAGTGCCATCTATCAGTGCAATCAGTGCCATCTATCAGTGCAATCAGTGCCATCTATCAGTGCCCACAAGTGCCACCTATCAGTGCCCACAAGTGCCACCTTTCAGTGCAATCAGTGCCATCTATCAGTGCCCACAAGTGCCACCTATCAGTGCCACCTATCACTGCCCACAAGTGCCACCTATCAGTGCCCATAAGTGCCACCTATAAGTGCCACCTATCAGTGCCCATAAGTGCCACCTTTCAGTGCAATCAGTGCCACCGATCAGTGCCCACAAGTGCCACCTATCACTGCCCACAAGTGCCACCTATCACTGCCCACAAGTGCCATCTATCAGTGCCCATAAATGCCACCTATCAGTGCCCCCAAGTGCCACCTATCAGTGCCACCTATCACTGCCCACAAGTGCCACCTATCAGTGCCCATAAGTGCCACCTATCAGTGCCCATAAGTGGCACCTTTCAGTGCCCACAAGTGCCACCTTTCAGTGCCCACAAGTGCCACCTTTCAGTGCAATCAGTGCCATCTATCAGTGCCCACAAGTGCCACCTATCAGTGCCACCTATCAGTGCCCATAAGTGCCACCTATCAGTGCCCATAAGTGCCACCTTTCAGTGCAATCAGTGCCACCTATCAGTGCCCACAAGTGCCACCTATCACTGCCCACAAGTGCCACCTATCACTGCCCACAAGTGCCATCTATCAGTGCCCATAAATGCCACCTATCAGTGCCCCCAAGTGCCACCTATCAGTGCCACCTATCAGTGCCCATAAGTGCCACCTATCAGTGCCCATAAGTGCCATCGATCCGTGCCCATAAGTGCCACCTATCAGTCCCCATCTTTCAAACTGTCACATGACATTGAAAAAAAGTATCGGTAATCGGTATCGGCGAGTACTTGAAAAAAAGTATCGGTACTTGTACTCGGTCTTAAAAAAGTGGTATCGGGACAACCCTAGTACTGTACTGTATATATAAACTTTCTATCCAATCCTTGTACTTTTTCACATTTTATAGTATTTAGAAACTAGGAATTAAAATAAATTGCAGACATCCTGCAATTACAGCATTGATTAATTTGAAGTAACATGTCAGCTTTATATATTGGAATCCTGCAGTGTCTGCTCATTTTTTGGGAAAATTATTTCTAACTCTGTCAGATTTTTGATGAATACAGTCTTTCCTGACAGACTCCATGGCAGCCTACGTGCGGGTTAATCCCGCCCCTCATACCTCATAGGACCCTTCTCCCATAAATCTTTGCTCTGGGCCAGAGGCCGTGTTCCTTTTTTTGTCCTCCTCCTAGGACCAAGATATAGTCTTACCTTTTCATGAAGTTTTCCTGTAATCCAGGCCTGGCGGTGTGCACGGCGATACCTTGGTGGTTAGCGGTGATCCTCTCTGCAGTCCAGCAATCCTAGCTATTAGCAGGTGGACATGGGCGATATGATGTGATACCATGAAGAGCTTACTAACCTGGCCATTGGCAGGCAAGCGGCAATATGGCCAAACGTCCCAGCTATTAGCGGGAGGCTTTGTAAACGCCCGATCGTGCGGTGGGTCGAGCGAACAGCTCCCCAGTCCCAGGTTCTGGTCCGGATCGTGCCGTGGTGGTGGTAATGTACAAAGATATTCCTTTTATATGGCAGCCGTATCTCTGTGTTTTGTGTGTCTCCTTATTTTCTATCAAGCTCCAGTGAGTGGCCACGGCGGCTGGAGCGCAGCTGCGTTCCAGCTCGCCGTTTCAGGAAGTCGCTGCGCATCCGCAAGCCGCGAACAAAGATTCCGTGCTTGGTTCGTGCAGGCGCAGTTTCGCCAAAATGGCGGCGGCGGTCGCGCATGCGATTGGCCGCCACCGGATGGCAACCGCTATGGGGCGGTGACATTGTTTACGGTGGCAGATTTAAATAGCTGTCAAAGCAGCTATTATTTGGGATGACTTGCAGGCTTATGCGGTATTTACCCAGGCACTGGGCTCTGGTTTACAAGGTAAATTGTTTGCTGCAGGCTCCCTGGGTGCTGGCTATGTTTTGTTATGTGCTCTCTCATGCCTGTTGTCACTCCTCCTGTTTCTCATAACGCTTTAATGATTCATTTCACTTTCAAACTGCCTTGCCATGGATCTGTCACCGCCCTCTTGTGGCCAACCCTTGCGCTGCAGGTAGGATTTATTTCTTTTCTACCTGTGATGCTTGGGTTCACTCATTCAGGAGCTCTTAACCCTTTCTTTTTCACTCAGCTCTTCTAGGTCTGAACACCAAAGCACGGCAAAGACCGTCCTAGGTCTCAACGTTGTCACTCCTCTTCAAGGTCCAGACGTCAGATCTTCCTTTAGATCTAGGTACCACAGATAGGAGTCTAAAACCACCTCTGGGCGTCACTCTCACCGCCACTCCAGCCGCTCTGTGAGGAAAGCCTGCTGGGTATGCGGGGCCCAGGTTCCTAAAGGCAAATCGCTCTGCGAGCGATGCTTTTCTAAAGTCGCATAAGAAAGAGAGGGTGGAGACCAACAAGTGGAAGCACTGGTCAGAAAGGTGGTCCATGAGTCCCTGAGTAAAGGGGATTCTGGTCATACCCACAACCCTGCTGGCGACACTATGTCAGTCCCTATTAGGGATGAT
The DNA here is from genome assembly GCA_029206835.1 of Rana muscosa. Classification (NCBI taxonomy): domain Eukaryota; kingdom Metazoa; phylum Chordata; class Amphibia; order Anura; family Ranidae; genus Rana; species Rana muscosa. The sequence goes on from CM055121.1 coordinate 129,211,770, forward strand.
CTCAAGGCTCCAGGCCCTTCACAGCCGAGCCATTCCTCAATTGAAGCCTCAGACAGTGAGGTGGAGGTAGATGACCCTGGTGCAGGTTTTGAATTTGCCCTAGTACCACAGCTGGTCAAAAGCTGTCAAAGAAGCTTTGAGATGGAAGAGCCAGTGGAGGCACCCTCCAAACAGAGGAAATATTTTAAACACCTCAAAAAAGAACACCCTAATTTCTCCTTTTTGGGTGAACTCAGCGCAATAATTACCGACGAATGGGGTGGTGTTGAAAGGAAGAATTGCCTGTTAATGAAGGTATCAAAAATGTACCCATTTAAAAGCAAGATGTAAAACACCTGGAGTCGGCTCCTCTCATTGACTCGGCCCTAATGAGGATGGTGAGGCACTTCACACTCCCATTGGAGGATACTGTTTCCTTTAGGAATTGCCTGGAGTGGAAAATTTATACCGACCTCAAGCGGATCTACATTACAGCGGGTATGACCTGCAAACCAGCTCTAGCTCTCGCAGCCCTTTCTAAAGCGATGGAAGTCTGGACAGATGACGTAGATGCTTCTCTGAGGAGCATCTCGGAAGAACTGGCCAGGAGCTCACCTATTCATGGGCTAAGGTTGACGTTGGCTTTTCTCGTGGGGCTTCCCTAGACATAATTCGCCTGGTGGCTCGGATCATGCTGACATCTGTCACGGCTAAGCGTGCCTTGTGGCTGCGCCCATGGGTAGCTGACCCTGCCTCCAAGCAGGCATGGTGCAGGATTCCATTTGGGGGTTTGTCCCTCTTTGGGAACATATCGGACAGTGCCATCACCCGTGCCACAGGGGGCAAGTCGGGGTTCCTTTCCCAGGATCGCCGTCTGCTAAACCAGAAGAGAACACAGCCCAGGCAAAGTTCAGATCGAGCAAGGAATGCTCGCTACTATAGGCCTGGCCGTGAGTTCAAGAAGACCTGGAAGAAAAAACAGCCTTCAGTCCAGAAGTTTTCAAAAGGGGCATCTTCCGGTGGACAAGAATCCCCTAAGTCTTTATGATATTTCACCTGCCTAAAACAGAGCAAGTCGGCATCCTTACCTCTCTCGGAAGAGAAAAAGCGAATTCTCCTGTCTCTCTTGTGGCTCAGGGCGCTGCAATTCCAGTTCCAGATGACAAAAGGTTTTAAGGGGTCTACTCGCCCCTCTTCATGGTGTTGAAGAAAAACGTCTCCTGGAGGCCAGTTATAGACCTAACCCACTTGAATTATTTTATCTAGAAGGAGAAGTTCAAGATGGAGACACTACTCATGATCAGTCAAGCAATCCAACCAGGCGATTGGCTTGTCTCTATAGACCTGAAGGACGCCTACTTCCATGTTCCGATAGCGTCAGAATTCCAGAAATACCTTTGCTTTGCTGTCGATTAAATCCGTCTGCAGTTCACCTGTCTCCCCTTCGGGCTTACATCGCCTCGTGTGTTTTCAAAACTTGTTGGCTGTCGTGGCTCTGATCAGGACCAGAGGTGTCCGTCTGTATCACTATCTAGACGACCTGCTGTTGTCTCGGGACAAGGAGCAGTTGCTAATCCACAGATCCCAGGTCATCTCCACTCTACTCGAGTTTGGTTGGCTTCTGAATCTGGAAAAGAGCCATCTGGATCCTACGCAGTCCCTGGTATTCCTCGGGGCACACTTCAACGCTATCAAGAGCACCATCTTGTTACCCCTGGAAAAATCCCAGTGATCCGGGACAGAGTTTGGCTTGCAATGTCGTCCTCATTTCCAAGCCTCTCAATGCCTAAAGATCATTGGTACCATGGTGGCAACAACACCCATGGTAAAGTGGGCTCAGTGGAAAATGCGGCCCTTCCAGAAGGGTTTCCTCCAGCAGTATAATCCAGGGCTTCGGGATCACTTTATCCAAATAACCTCATCCATGCGGGAGAGCTTTCCTTGGTGGCTACAACAGAGGAACCTCCTCAATTGTCACTCCATCGCACCTGTGTCTTGGGTCACCAGCACTACAGATGCCAGCAACAGGGGCTGACAGAAGTAGCCCAAGGCATATGGAATTTTGTCTCTCACAGGATAGTCTCCAATGTTCTGGAACTCCGGGCAGCGTTCTGCGCTCTGCAGGCCTTTTACCACTTAACAGCAGGAGACCTCCTAAGACTGGACAACACAACGGCAGTCGCATACATCAAGAGACAGGGGGTACTCCCAGTCTCTCCCTGTCAAAGGAAATAGAGCCCATCATGATCTGGGCCCAGAAAAACCTGGCCAACCTGACAGCTGTCTATCTCCCTGGAGTCCAGAATGTTCAGGCAGATTTTCTGTTGAGAGTTTCTCTGGACAACGAGTGGACTTCCCCCCGAAGTCTTCAGGTGGGTCCTGTCCCTGGGAGTCATTCCGGAAGTAGACTTGTTTGCCTCCCCATGCAACTTCAGACTAGTGAGATACTACACAAGGTCTTGGTATCCCCAGGCTTTTGGGTAGATGCTCTGACAGACCATTGGCGGTTCCACAGGGCCTATGCCTTTCCCCCGGTTCCTGTCATTCTCCGTTTTTTGTCGAGGCTCAGGATGGAAGAAGCAGAGATAGTGGCAATAGTCCCGTACTGGCCAAATAAGCCATGGTTTCCACTGCTGATGCAACTCAGCTTCCGGGACCCAGTTCCTCTACCCTCCAGACCAGATCTCCTATCACAAGGGGCATTTCTACATCCATGCCCGACCCATCTACATCTGATGATCTGGTTCTTGAGAGGGGAAGGTTGGAGGCCCTAGGCTGTCCAAGTAGGGCTATCTCCACAATATTAAATGCCAGAAGAACAGGCACTAACAGGGTCTACCAGAGGATTTGGAAAAAGTTTTCAGACTACACCTCTTCCACTGCAGGTTCTTGCAATAACCCAAAGATACATGATATCCTGGGCTTCCTACAATCAGGATTGGATCTCTCATTGTCAGTCAGCTCGCTGCAAGTCCAAATCGCTGTAATCTCTGCCTTTACGGGTGTTTCCTGGGCTAGACACCCTCTTACCCAGTAGTTTTTCAGAGGAGCAATAAGGCTCAGACCTCAGAGCCAAGTTTTTCTAATTGGGATCTTCTCCTTGTCCTGGATTTTTTCTTAGGTAGAGAGTTGGAACATGAAGATCAATCTTCTGTCAAATGACTCTCTCTAATAGTTGTCTTCTTGGTGGCTATAACATCGGCCAAGAGGGTCTCTGAAATCAGCTCTTAGGGATGCAAGGGGCCATTTCTAAACTTTTTAATTCCTATGTTGGGTTCAAACCCCAAAGTGGCATCTGTGTTTCATGACAATCAGGAGATTGCTCTTCCAACGTTCAGATCTACCGAGGATTCCAGTGTTTATACCTTAGATGTTGGAAAAGCTCTGAGTCAGTATCTTGAAGCTACAGCTTCTTTCCGTCAGACCGACCACCTGCTCGTTCTTTTCACAGGAAGTATAAGGGAATGCGTGCCTCTTCCAGATCTATCGGAGCATGGATTGTTCAGGCCATTCAGTGGGCCTATAAAGCCAAGGGCTTGGCGCCTCCAGAAGCGGTGACTGCTCACTCAACTAGAAGTGTCTTCATCATGGGCGGCATCACGTCACGTGCCTCCAGAAGTTATTTGCAAGGTGGCCTTGTGGTCTTCAATTAACACGTTCATGGCACACTACTGCGTAGTGGTTTACGTATCTTGTCTGTTGATGGTGCCAATTAAACCTTTTTTCTTTTGTCCAGCACTCTGCCCACCCGGGTGTGTATGGCTAGTTATTTCCCACACGTAGGCTGCCATGGAGTCTGTCAGGAAAACGGAAAATTTATATCAAATACTTACCGTAATTTTCCTTTCCTGATGGACTCCATGGCAGCAGGAGTTCCCTCCCAGTGGCTGGAGTAGGCTAAATTATGGAACACGGCCTCTGGCCCAGAGCAAAGATTTATGGAAGAAGGGTCCTATGAGGTATGAGGGGCGGGATTAACCCGCACGTAGGCTGCCATGGAGTCCATCAGGAAAGGAAAATTACGGTAAGTATTTGATATAAATTTTCCGTTTTCTACACATCCTTAGATGGATTGTGTAGGATTTGACTGGGAAAATTCAAGTCAAGGAAATCTGCGTAGCTGTGGTGGTATGTTTTGGGTCCTTTTCTTGATGAAAGGTTAACCTCCACCCCAGTGTCAGGTCTCTTTCAGCCTGTAACAGTTTTACTTTAGAACAGTGATGGTGAACCTTGGCAACCCAGAGTTTTTGGAACTACATTTCCTATGATGCTCATGCACTCTGCAGTGTATTTGAGCATCAAGGCAATGTAGTTCCAAAACATCTGGGGTGCAAAGGTTCGCCATCACTGCTTTAGAATATGCCAGTGTTTGGCACTGTCTATCTTGCCCTCAGTCTAGACCAGTTTTCCATCCCTGCTGATGTAAAGCACACTTTACTGGGAAGATGTTTTTTGTTTAGAAAAGATGATTGCTGGGTACTCCACTATTACACTCAGACACCTGAGGGTAGCTCTCTGGTCTTAATGATGGTGTTTGTTTAGCTATCAACAAATTTAGATAAGTTAACAGGAAAAAATATATGTAAATCATTTTGAAACTGGGCCACCAGGCTGGTAAGTGCTACGTGATGATGTAAAAATAAACCCATTGCAATTCCAGGCTGTGAAACCAATCCAAAAATGTACACACACATACATATTGTATATGCTGGCAAATGTCTTTACTTTACTTTTCTTGCATAAAATCTCACAGGGATGCCTATACTATAGGCACCACTGATATTTAAAATAAGCCTAAACAATTGTGTAGGTCTTCTCCTGCAAAACAACCCGAAAAACACTAGTCCGTGAAGGGACTAACATATGGAGTCAAGCTGTAACTAAAAGCCAAAATCTGTGCAAAATCTAAATTGCTTTTTGGCTCCAAAAAAGCACCTAGGTTGCTAAAGCTAAATATAATTAAATCTAGTTTGTGTATTTTTTCAGTATAATTACGCAAACGTTATGCAAGAGAAAGCAAAAAAGTATGTGAAGAAAATAATTATCTATTTTTTTTGTATAGAATGTAATGTGCACCTATGGTGGGTAAATGAGAAAGCATAGCAGTTATGCATTACCCTCTTATGCCGTGTACACACGACCGTTTTTAATGACGAGAAAAATTACATTTTTAAAATGGTCATTAAAAATGATTGTGTGTGGGCTTCAGAGTATTTTTCACGATGTGAAAAACGGCCATGAAAAAATTGGAACATGCTCTAATTTTTCACCGTGTGTGGGCTTTAACGACGTGAAAAAAAATGCGCATGCTCAGAATCAAGTATGAGACGGGAGCGCTCGTTCTGGTAAAACTAGCGTTCGTAATAGAGATAGCACCATCGTCACGCTGTAACAGACTGAAAAGCGTGAATCGTCGCTCAACAAACTTTACTAACATGAAGAGTGGTGCCATCCGAATGGAACTTCCCCTTTATAGTGCCGTCGTACATGTTGTACGTCACCGCGCTTTGCTTGAGCATTTTTTTTCACAATAGTGTGTAGGCAAGGCAGGCTTGAGAAGAATCACGTTGAGAAAAACAACGTTTTTTTCAATGACATTAAAAACGGTCATGTGTACACGGCATTAAAGCCGCCTGGCTTAAGCCTCATACACACGATAGGACTTCAAACAAACTTTTCCGTGGATTTTTGTCCAAAGGGAGTTGGCCGGGCACGCCCATAGCATACACACGGCAGGACTTTTCTGCAAACTTTCCCAAAACTTTCCCAACATCACGTGTTTTTTCTGCTCTTTTCTGTCACCCTTTGGTCAGCTTCTGCTATTGTTGGTTGATTTTAACATTTGGTTCTGGGCATGCGTATTTGTACTTCGGACAAAAGTCCGATGGATTTCTGTACACACGATAGGACTTTGCACCGTAGGACTTTTGACCGTGTGTACAGAAAACCATCAGACTTTTGTCCGATGGACAAAACAAATAATGTTAAAATCAACCAACAATAGCAGAAGTTGACCAAAGGGTGGCGGTAAAGAGCAGAAAAACCACGTGATGTTGGAAAAAGTTTTGGGAAAGTTTTCAGAAAATTCCTGTGGTGTGTATGCTATGGGTGTTCCCGGCCAACTCCGTTCGGACAAAAATCCAGGGAAAAGTCCGATGGAAGTCCGACCGTGTGTACGAGGCTTTAGAAGTAGTTGTCCTCTTTAGACTTTATAGGCCTAGGAGCAGTTATATACTTGTATATGTAGAGTGACAATAGTTGTGCAAGTCCAAATAGTTCAAGAATGTGTACTCTGTATATATCAGCATCTCTGATTAAACTGCATTGGTAGATTGGCAAATGTAAACTTGAAATGGACTTAAACTGTATATAGCCTTCAAGTTCCTTTTAATGCTCTGTGTCTCTAAAGCCCCATACACACGGTAGGACTTTTTGACAACAAACTTCAAAATGAGCAAGTTTTCAAACAAATCCTACCATGTGTACGCTCCATCGGACAAACTTTTTCGGTTTGCATTGGACAAAAGTTTGCTCTGCAAACGGACAAACTTTTCGGCAACAAAAGTCATACGGTGCAAAGTCCTATCGTGTGTACAGAAATCCATCGGACTTTTGTCCGAAGTACAAACACGCATGCCCAGAACCAATGTTAAAATCAACCAACAATAGCAGAAGTTGACCAAAGGGTGGCGGTAAGGAGCAGAAAACAGCAGAAAAACCACGTGATGTTGGAAAAAGTTTTGGGAAAGTTTGCAGAAAAGTCCTGTGGTGTGTAGGCTATGGGTTGTTCCTGGCCAACTCCCTTCGGACAAAAATCCACAGAAAAGATTGTTTTTAAGTCCGACCGTGTGTACGAGGCTTTAGACTCCAGGTAAGAGTTTATTTATAAGCCATTCATTTGGATTACAAACATGCACAGGCTTTACAAATAAGTTAGATATAAAACACAAAAATAACTTTAAAGAAAATCCCACCGTCTCTTAAAAAAACAAATTGCTGCTATGTCATTTGTAAGTTATAGTTTTTTTTTTTTTCTTTTAAATACCTCTCCATTTCAATCTGCAGTCAGTGTAATTTTCTAAAACTACTTTTTTGCAAAATGACAACCTAGAGACGTGTCCACCGAAGGCATATGGAATGATTATTTCTTGGTTGTGTGATTGACCCACTTCCCTGTACCAAGATTCAAGTCTAATTGCACTCATCCCCAGTATTAGGAGTTATATTTTTAGTTTGTTTAGACAGAGAAGTTGTTGATCGTTTTCTACCTGAATTTGCCTACATTTATCTCTTAAGTAATCCATGACACCGGTGAGATTTTTAGCTATCTGTAAAAGGTGACATTCTTCCCACTGATTGCTAATATAAGGGTCTACCTTCTCACTGACCACCAATGTAAGAGTTTTTTTTTTCCGGTGACCAACACTGTAAGGAAAGCACCTCTTCCACTAACCCCCAGTGTAATGGTACACTTTTCCACTGACCCTCAATGTAAGGGTACACCTTTCCACTTACCACCAACATAAGGGACCCTTCTCCAATGACCACCAATGTAAAGGGACACTACAACGGCCAACAATGACTGGAAACATTTCTCCTCTAACCACCAATGTTAAGGGACACTACCATTTTTCCCCCTGTGTTTCTTTTCTGGCTATTTATTTTTATTTATGTAATTTCAGAGGTATCACTGAAAACATTATTTTTTATTAGAGAGATGTAAAACATCTGCTTTGGGTTTCAGATATGCCATATGCTTTATTATTTTTATTTATTTTGTATCTACAACCTACCGTTATACTAATTTACCATGAGCTGTAGATATAATCATTTTTTGTTTTCTCCACCCTCCGAAAATGGGTGGCCAGACTATTTTTCGTTTCAAAGATATCTAATACCTCTCTCCTCCAAAGTTAAATATTAGCTTGGATTGTTTTATTTGGAGATGTTTTACAAATAAAACAAAGCTAAAGCCCTGTACACACGATCGGTTTTACCGATGAAAACAGTCCGATGGACTTTTTTCATCGGACAAACCGATCGTGTATGGGCCCCATCGGTCTTTTTTCCATCGGTGTTAAAAAAATAGAACATGTTTTAAATTTATCCGATAGAAAAAAAAACGATAGCAAATTACTATCGTCTGTGGGGAACTCCATCGGATAAAAAACCCACGCATGCTCAGAATCAAGTCGGCGCATGCTCAGAAGCATAGAACTTCATTTTTCTTGGCTCGTCGGAGTGTTTTACGTCACGGCGTTTGGGACGATCAGTTTTTTGACTGATGGTGTGTAGGCAAGACTGATGGAAGTCAGCTTCATCGGATTTCCGATGGAAAAATCCATCGGTTTAAGATACATAGGAAATCCGATCGTGTGTACAGGGCTTTAGTGATACTAGATTTACATACTACTATTTTTTATAAATAAAAGACAAACAAAAATTAATAAAATAAAATTCCCTGCAGTTTTTCATGGTAAACAATGCAGATCATATATCGAATGGTGCTTATTAAAGATTAAATATTGAAGAGTGTTATTATACCATTATGTTCAGTAGAATGCAAACAACCAAATGATTAGAATTAAAGCGAAGTGCAGGTTAGATATGCAGTAGGTGAGACGGCTGGCTCAGGCTCTCAGTGGCCTGCTGAGAGGCTAAGCCAGCTGTCAGTCAGGTATCTGGGCAGATGCCAACATTATTGTTGGGATGCCTGCAGAGCCAGGACCCGCTCTGTGACATCAGCCAACAGAGGGCTTTAGCATGCTGTCAGCTGTGTCTGGGTCACAGGAGTGCAGAACTAAGTGCACTCCTGTGACTCACAAGAGAAGTATAGCCAAAATATTTTTGGCAATACTTCTCAAACATGGAGCAAGCATTTACTGCACTGGCTTACAAAGTTACAAATAATCTCGTCAGGATGTTTGAATGAGTCAGCGATAATGATTGTTCAATCAGTCGATGTAAAACAGTGCCTCCAATATAAAAATATGAAAACAAATTAAGCTGACCAATTAATTCTTTCTGAGCTTATACGGATATTCTTTTAAGCACAATAAAATTGGGTGAAAGTACAGACTGCAAAACTAGAAACATTTTCACAATTAGTCACTTATCAAACACCATTAACAATCCTATTTGAAAGTGTGGCACAGACACAGAAATTATATTCACAATGAATTTCTCAATTTATCCCGCTAAAATATATGGATATACTAGATCAAATAAAGTAATTAATTTCCTCTCGTAGACTGCATAACCACTTATAACAAAACCTAGCAGACAATAATCTCCATCTGACAGATTACAACTGTTCTTCTCCTGCAAAAAGAATAAAGGCCCAAATTCTCTAGGTCCTCTAGTACCCATGGTGAAGCTCTCCCACCCCAAGTTGAAGTTCATTGGGAAAGGAGGGGTGCTGCAAAGCAAAGATGCCTGAGGATGGTACAATCATGCCTGTGTGTCTGAATGTAGCATCCAGGCAAGTGCAGGCCTGAAAATTCAAACCCCTTGGCCCTGGAGTTGCCAGTTTATAGTCCATGGAAAATACAGGTAATCATAGCATGTGTAGAGCACTGCAACAAAACTGAGTGTGCTTTAGCCAATGTGGGCCTTGCACAGTGTAATTTATTCATAATAAGCATAGAACAACAGAGGCATGTTTTACTTAAAGTGGATCTTCAGTAATTTTTTCAACTTTCCATCTATTAAATCTTCTGCCCTTGTTGTTTTAACTTTGGATACTAAAACATTTTTTTTCTGTCAGTAAATACCTTATACAGCCTACTTCCTGTTTCGTGTCTGGTCATTAGCCTAGGCATATGACAGCATGCACAGATCTCTCTCTCTCTCTCTCTTCCACTCCCGTGAGAGTTTGCCAGGAAGTGAGGGGGTGAGTCATAAGATGGCCAATGAGAGCTGCAGAGCTGGAGGTGTGTCTGTGTAAATCCAGGAAGTAAACAGGCAGCAGCTTCAGCTGCCCACAGTTAAAATGGATGCAGCCAGACTTAGTGGGGGGGAGATTTCTGCAGCATATTTGGCAATTACAGAATCACAGTATATATAAAATAATATGTAAAGTGGTTGGAGGGAAGGTTCAGAATGGCAAAGATGTTTTTATTACAAATTATGTGAGCAGACTTCAGTTCCAATTTAACATTATGGTAGCTAAATATATTTTTTTCCAACCTGGGTACTAAGATCGTTTATATTCATCAGCCTTCAATTGGAAAAATGCTTGAGGTGTTTGCAGTCGTATTAGTGCACTTGTAACAAAAATTATTTAGTACCGTCCATAATACTTTTTTAATTTGCATCAAAATTTTCAGGACAAGCTTTTGGGGTGGTAGCCCCTTCAAGGTCCAAGCAGTACTAATACAAAATGTTTCAGAATGTTAAAAAACAACAACATACACAGCAATGGTAAATAAACTTGGATAGTTGATAAGATATGGGAGGGGGGGAAGTGTCACAGAGGTTAGAGGGGCCGTAAAACTTGGATAGTGATTTAGAAAACTGAGCTCCACATTTAGACTATTATCTTTTGTGTCAAATATAATTAGTATTCCTAGTTCAAAAGTTTTCCTTTCCTGAGTAGTTTATAAGTTCCCTTTAAGAACCAAAACATTTCATAGTGTGTATGTTTCTTTATGGGGTTTTTTTTTTCAACAGAGATTGGCTTATTAACATTCTGCTAGAACTTTGTGTATTGATACAGCTTTGAACTTGAATAAGGGGGTACACCACAAAAGCTTGTACTGAAAATTTTAATGTTAGTGCAATAAAAAAAAAGTATCATGGACAGTACTCAATGCTTTGAATGCAAAATTGCAAATGTTTGTCTTCTTAGGCTTTATTTCAGTTGTAAATAATTATTTTATTTTTAAAAATGTGTTTGTTTTATAGGGCTCTTGCACATGAGCGGTGATGTTATCATAAACACAAGTACAGCCAATGGGCAAATGCAAAAAATAGAAAGCACTGCCATATACACAAGTACAGCAGTGAACAGCCATTCACTTTAATAGGAGACTGTATACTGCAAGAGGCACTAGAGAAGCAAACAAATTATTCTCTCCTGTTGCATATGGTTAACAGCTTTTGCATTTTGCAGGCCTTTGAAATTATGAAGGTTACACATGGGCAAGGCCATTCTCTGACTCGGGATTTAACACAACTGCTCCAGGATTGTGAGATTGGTTTGAGACAAACATAAGTCAACTTAACTACAATCAGCATCTACTATCGTCTTCAACAGTCACAATGGTTGTGTCGATCTTCCACTGTTTGTTAAGTTTTTATGAAAGAAAAATATGTAATAAAATTGCAGCATTTGTAAAACTGTTTCGAACCATGTTGAGTCTCTTTTAGTGTTAGATGCAGGGCCGGCCCAAGACATTGTGCTGCCTGGGACCAATAATTAAATGCTGCCCCCCCCCCAAAAAAAAAAATCACGCCCACCAAAAGGCCCCCACATTCATTATTTTATATCATGATAACTAAAGGGGACCCGTCATGCTCTATACATGTCAACAGGAGTATAAAGAGGACCTGTCATGGCTCTATACGTGTATATAGGAGTATGAAGGGACCTGTGCATGGCGGACGGCCGCAATGTCTTTTGCGCAAACTAATCAATGTACGCTAATTGTGTTTTTTTGGTACCAAAAATATGTAGAAGAATACATATTGGCCTAAACTGATGAAGAAATATTTTTTTTTTTTATAATTTTTTTGGATATTTATCATAGCAAAAAGTAAAACATATTGTCAAATATCACCAAAAGAAAGCTCTATTTGTGGGAAAAAAAGGACATCAATTTTATTTGGGTACAGTGTCGCATGACCGCGCAATTGTCAGTTAAAGCGACACAGTGCCGTATCGCAAAAAATGGCCTGGTCATTAAAAGGGGTTGTAAAGATTTGTTTTTTTTTCACCTTAATGCATCCTATGCATTAAGGTGAAAAAACACCTGGCAAGTACTGCCCCCCAGGCCCCCCGTTTTACTTACCTGAGCCCGTTCACCTGCTGTGCGCGTCCCCCGGCGTCCTCTTCTCCACGGAGGCTGGCCGTTTATTGGCTAGATTGGATAGATTGATAGCAGCGCAGCCATTGGCTCGCGCTGCTGTCAATCACATCCAATGACGCGGCCCGTGGGGGGGCGGGAATGAGTCGTACACGCTGTGTCTATGGACGCAGTGTGTATGACAGGTAGCATGCCCACAAGCTAACCTCCTTGGGAGAGCGCTTCCCAGAAGGGGTTTATCTGACGCAGGGAGGAGCCGAGACAGCCGCCGAGGGACCCGAGAACAAGAGGATCGGGGCCACTCTTTTCCAAACTAACTGCACAGTGGAGGTAAGTATAGCATGTTTTTTATTTAAAAAAAAATAAAAAACAAAGCCATACAATCGCTTTAAGTGGGCGAATCCTTCCGGTCCTTAAGTGGTTAATCAGGGCTGGGCAAGGCAAGTCCCTCTCAGGCTCTCATGTCTCATACAACTTGTGATGTGTGTTTGTACTTACAGTTTTGCTTTGGACTCCACCACCAGATGCGGGTTGTCACCTGCCACACGTTGCGGGTTGTCACCTGCCACACGTTGCGGGTTGTCACCTGCCACACGTTGCGGGTTGTCACCTGCCACACGTTGCGGGTTGTCACCTGCCACACGTTGCGGGTTGTCACCTGCCACACGTTGCGGGTTGTCACCTGCCACACGTTGCGGGTTGTCACCTGCCACACGTTGCTGATTGTCACCTGCCACACGTTGCTGATTGTCACCTGCCACACGTTGCTGATTGTCACCTGCCACACGTTGCTGATTGTCACCTGCCACACGTTGCGGATTGTCACCTGCCACACGTTGCGGATTGTCACCTGCCACACGTTGCGGATTGTCACCTGCCACACGTTGCGGATTGTCACCTGCCACACGTTGCGGATTGTCACCTGCCACACGTTGCGGATTGTCACCTGCCACACGTTGCGGATTGTCACCTGCCACACGTTGCGGATTGTCTACTGCCACACGTTGCGGATTGTCTACTGCCACACGTTGCGGATTGTCACCTGCCACACGTTGCGCATGGTCACTTGCGTCACATGCCACACGTTGCGGGTTGTCACTTGCCACATCACATGCCACACGTTGCGGATTGTCACTTGCCACGACATCACCTGCCACACGATGCAGATAGTCACGTGCCACACGTTGCGTATTGTCACTTGCCACACGTTGCGGATTGTCACAACGTCACCTGCCACACGTTGCGCGTTCTCACTTGCTGTGTCCCAGAGTGCACACGGCTGCACAGTGAGGGTGGAATTGTGGTGATTCAGGGCGGGCGGTGAGAGATGACATCATCTCTCTGCTCCGCTGCGCGCTCACTCACTGACTGCTCCTAGCCCCCCCCCCCCCCCGGGCTGCGAGTGTTCTGCCCGCGGCTGCCCCTGTCACCACTAACAGCAGCGGCGCTGGGCTCCTCACAGGCAGCGGCGCCTGCCCGCTCACTCACTGACAGCCCCCACCTCCCGGGCTGTGAGTGTCCTCACACAGGCAGCGGCGCCTGCTCGCTGGCTGCCCCCCCCCCGTCCCCGGGATGCGAGTGTCCTCACAAGCAGCGGCGCCTGCCCGCTCACTCGCTGACTGCCCCCCCGCCCCTGGGCTGCGACTGTCCTCACAGGCAGCGGCGTCGGGTTCCTCACAGGCAGCGGATCGGGCGGAACAGGCTGGCTGGCGGGCGTCAGTTTGCCGCCCCCCTAAAAGTGCCGCCTGGTACCATGGTACCACCCGGTCCCATCATAGGGCCGGCCCTGGTTAGATGCCTGAACAATTGCAGCTATTGACCCTTGATGTGCAAATAGATATAACATTGTAACATTTTCTCTATTAAATGTAACTAAAACCATAAATAATAGTATTTATACATATTATAAAGGTTGGCCAAAACAGTAAATAGAGGAAACCTTTTCATTTGAGCTTAGAAGTTTGATAAGCTTTCACAATCTCTTCAATCAACGTTTTACAATACAAGGTATGATGTTTTCGGCTTTACATTGCATAGAATATAACATAGTTAGGGAGTTAAACATTAAACTTCTTATAAGGCTTAAGGAATCCTCCTCATATATAATACATGGATTGGTCGTACACTTTAATGGTAATATAAATGAATCAGCGATAACATTATGAACACCCACCATAACTGCCTAATAAAAGGCCCTCCTATTGCCTCTGTATTGTCACATTCCGCTCCCCATCATAGAATGCTCCGGAAGTGACGTTGCGGCTCGAAATTTCGCAATTTCCAAACGATTTGCGACAATACAGACCAGTGAAACCGTCAGATAATGTCACGGAAGTCGCACTCGGCTCCCCATCACAGATTGCTCCGGATGTGACGTTCCGTCGCCGCCATCTTGCTACACCCCACACTTCTGCACAGTAATGATAGAGTGAGAAGGAGGCAAGCGGGTATTTTGTTAAACCCAACGAAGTTTGAGATTTCACAGTCATTTTCAACACAAAACGGAGCTTATATGCTTAAATACAGTATTTGGAAATCCGACGGACTGTTTACATGTTAAATGTGAAAATCAGAGGTGTTCTGTCACATTAACAACCATGTAAGGTCAGCAGGTTTGCTGCTGCTTTTAAAATGTAACATTTAAACAGTCCGTCGGATTTCCAAATACTGTATTTAAGCATATAAGCTCCGTTTTGTGTTGAAAATAACTGTGAAATTTAAAAATATGGTGGGTGTAACAAGATGTCCGCTTGCCCCCTTCCCACTCTATCATTACTGTGCAGGAGTGTGGGGTGTAGCAAGATGGTGGCGACGGAACGTTACTTCCAGAGCAATCTGTGATGGGGAGCCAAATGTGATGAGACAGTAACATTATCTGACGATTTCACTGGTCTGTATTGTCGCAAATCGTTTGGAACGCATCGCGCAAGTGTTTGGAATGCATCACGCATGCGCAGTGTGAAATTTCTGGCCGCAACGTCATTCCAGAGCATTCTATGATGGGGAGAGGAATGTGACACTACACCTCCAAAGAAGCCCTGACCCATTGAGGCATGGACTCTACTAGACCTCTGAAGATATGCTGTGGTATCTCGCACACGAGTGGTGGTGCTATCATAAAGACATGTACAATGTATGGGCAAATGCAAAAAATAGAAAGCAACGCCATATAAACAGCAGTGCACAGCCATTCATGTCAATGGGAGGCTGTATACTGCACCTGGGCACCCTGGGCGGAGGAAATACACCTGCAATTATGTTGAATGCGCTCACCTGCCCATGTGCAAAAGGCACTACAGAAACACAGAAATTATCCTTGCTTGTTACATGCAAATAACTGCTTTTGCATTTTTCAGATTTAACACAACTCTTGCACATCCTGCCCCTCATATGTTTGTGCTCTCAGTCTTACTTTCTACAGACAAACTATGCAGCTAATTTTCTAAAATGCTCGTTTGACTGTACTTCTCCTGGGGATCACAGGGGTGCAGTTTATTCTACACTCCTGTGGCCCGTTTTCAGCAGATAGCGGGCTGAAGTCACAGAGGGCTGCTCCCACCCCTTCCACAGCCCAGCGCTCCAGTGAGCAAGGAGGGGCAGAGTAGAGAGCTGTTGACTAACAGTCACCAGCTCTCTGCTCATGAAGCTGTGAGACCGAGTGTGTTCTGCGGTGTTGGAACGCTCAGTTCTCAGTGTTAGAGCTGGCGGGGGTGAGATGCTGCATGGGACCGATGCTGCATCTACCTAGGTACTGTAAGTATAAATCTGCAAAAACCTCAAACCCCATACTTCTCTTTTAAGTACAATAAAATGTTCACTGTGATTTAGCACTAAAGATCTATCACTAGTGTTTTACAGGCAGAGGTTAGGTGAGGTTTATACCATTCAGGGTTCTTTCAGGTGTGAAGATTTTGGTTTATTTTGGCAGAATCATGTTTAAATCATACATTGTAGGCTTATTTTCTGTTCCCCTGTCTGTCTCTTCTGTTCAGTAATTGATGCAACATTTTAAATTGGTAATTCTCAAAGCATCACTATCAACCTCCCTTTTAAAGTAATTGACGTGTAGTAAAGACATACAAAGTAAAATAACACATAGAAACGAGTCAGAATTATGCTTCACTGATCTTATCTCAGTGATATATTTAGTCATAGGTACATATAAATGCTGATCTCATGTTATACAAGTTCTGTCACTTTTGTCACCTGAATATTGAAGTCAAATCTACTGCTAAAATGCACTCTGGAGGCAGGATCCACAATGCTTTGCATACAATACAAAAATTTCCTGACACTCAATCCAACAATTCAGCACAAAAAAAATCAGTAAAAATAAAACAAAGGTTTTGTTGCTTATAGTGATAATCTCAGTGTCTAAAAGGCTTAATTGCACCACTTAGCGCTCAGGAAAAATGAAGTTCCCCAAAAAAAATATATATATTTATAGAACACATATATAATGTATATGACACAAGTCTATGTACATAAAAGCAGCCACTAAATAAAACAGAAATATACACTACACGTAAGTAAAAAAAAGTCCTTAGTCCATATAGACAAAGTTCCAATACTCAAAGCAGCGCTTCAATCAAATAAATTAAGTATGACCAGCATTCACATGTAAAAACATATGAGAAATTGGTAGTACAGTATGTTGATAGGTGGTGATTTGGTTTACACTCACCAAAGGGATGTTATTCAAAAGCCTTGAACACATCAGGTGTCTCCCGTTTGGTCCGGTTATCTGAAACAGCTCATCGCCCAGGGTGGTTTAGTCATGTAAAAAATTACTCCACATAGCGTGATACCATTTTAAAAGTTTATTCACGATGACCAACCCCTTAAAACCACAATTGCACATTATAAATTGTAACAGGCATTTGGTTCAATAATCAAGCTGTGTGTTATTACCAATCAGTATGCAATGCTGCCTGCCATCCACTGCGTTAAAAGTATTTGGCTATTCCTTCCTGTTAGTGACATGCACACGTCACTTCCGGTCACCGTAAGGTCATGGACTGACACGTTTTGTCATCACAACTTCAACAGAGAGCATTTGTTGCATATATTTGAAAATACTTATGAAGCCAAACTGCTGAATCAAGACACCACCTCTGCAAAGTGTGGTTATTAACTACTTCAATACTGGACAATTTGACCTCCTTCCTGCCTAGGCCAATTTTCAGCACTGTCACACTCTGAATGTCAATTGCACAGTGATGCAACACTGTACACATGACATTTTTATCATTTTTTTCACTCAAACAGATCTTTCTTTCTGTGGTATTTAAACACCACTGGGTTTTTTCTTGCTAAATAAACAAAAAAAGACTGAAAATTATGAGAAAAAACATGAATTTTTCCTTGAGTTTGTCCTAACGTTTTGCAAATAATCTTTTTTCATAAATTTAGGCCAACGTGTATACTGCTACATTTTTTGGGTAAAAATAACCCACATCAGTGTATATTATTTAGTCTGTAGGAAAGTTATAGAGTCTAAACTATGGTGTATATACTGTATATCTGAAAATCGATCAATCCTGATGTCCTGATGGCCTGATGTCATTTCTTGAGGCCGAAAAGGAAAATGGCAGGACAGTACAAATATCCCCAAAATTACCCCCCCTTTTTTTTATGTACAGTGACCAGAGCAATACAGTGTTACCATGGTAACACTGTACTAATCTGGGAAGGTGATCAGGATTTTTTTTACATTATGATTGCTTAAAACTGTGACTTTTACCGTTAAAAGACACTATTTTTTTCTGAACGAAAACTATTCATTCAGTATTTACTATTGTGATTAGCTGTGATTTGCCACAGCTAATCACAAGGTACAGCTGGGCTGTGATTGGCCCTGGTGTGTACCATGTGATCGCTGTGGCCAATCACAGAGCTCATAACAGTAGCACACAATGAAAGGCAATGAAAAGCATGAATCAATGCCTTCCATTGTGTACAATTCTCATGTGATCTGCTGGGGCCTGGTACAGTGATCTGTCATCTGCTGTGTCCGGTGGACACAGCGGGTGACAAATCATGCCAAGTGCAGAGCGATCCCAGGAGGCCGAGTGGGAAGAGACCAAGCTATCTGAGCTTTCAAATCAGAACATTTAGGCTGGGTACACACTCTGTTCAACCCAGTGGCCTGAACAAGAAATACTGACAGATCGTACATGTGCTCATATATGTAATTATATTAGCTAATCACGTGGTAGCAGCGCAATGCATAGAATCATTCAGATACGGGTCAGAAGCTTTAATAAATTTCTCATCAAGCACCAAAATGGGAGAAAATATGATCTCCATAGTTTGGACAGTGCTATAACAGTTGTTGCTGCCAAACAGGCTCTTTTTATTGACTTTCTGGTGGACAGTGGTCAATGACTTTTGGAAATAATTTTTTCATCTGCTTTTTATCATTATCACAGTACATGGATCCCCCAAGACCAAGACCTATGGATGCCTTTATTTTCAAAATATGGTTCCACAATAAAAAAATTGCCCATCGTTATGGGAAAATGTCATAGCCCTAACCTTTGGTCACTATATAAATAACACAAAACACAATTGGATTAATTTGCTTAAGGCAAATAGGCTGTTCACTTTGCAGGAGAACTACTGAATGAGATGAATTTCTGCTGATATCCATCATCCAATGATGTGCAAGCAAAAATACTTTATTACTTAAAATATTTTCATTTCCTTGCACATGATTGGGTATTCTTTGCAAAATGAATTTTCACCACATTCAGTAAGCTAGAGATAAATTCCTTTCAAGTGTTAGATTTTAAAAGCCAATTAATGTTAATGAGAATAAAAATGTAAGTTTCTCCCCTTATGTTGACAGATCTGTTTTATAGATAACAGCAACAATCAGTATTCCTTCAATTGCTGTAACTGTTTGAATGGCCCTATATTGATGTGCTGGTTTTTCATTGCTGAGTGCCCACTGTTAATAGTATTGTTAGATGCTAAAAACATATTACAAATTAAGTGTGTGCCCACATTTCCCTAAGCCCTTACTTTAAGCAGATCATTAAGATGACTATACTATTTAACCCCTAACGTCACCCTAAATCAGGGCCGGACTGGGAATAAAAACCAGCCCTGGAAAAAATGTCATACCAGCCCACAGCATTATTATACCAGCCCAACATCATAACCATCATAACATCATTATTTCCTTGTTCATGAAAGGGAAAACCATGCATTTTAAAGTACATTTGAAGAGTGTATTATATATATACATTAAGGCAGATATGAAAGCACATAGGGCTTTATATATATATATATATATATATATATATATATAAAAGAAAATTCCAGTTAAAAGTAGTAAAATTGGTCCATCATCAAGGGGCACCCCAGGAACGTGGGGGGGGCCTCCAGGTTTGTGGCTCTGGTTTTATCCTATAGTCTCCTCTCCACAGTCCACACACATCTGACTTTTTCCATGACCCCCCATCCTTAACTCCTCTCCAGACTCCCCCTCAGAGACTGCAGATATGATATAAGATAAGAGCTGGATCTGAGGTTGCGAACATGTACAAGAGATGGTAAGAGACTGAGGACATGATACAAGAGATGGCTAGAGACTGTGGACATGATACAAGACATGGCTAGAGACTGAGGACATGATACAAGTGATGTTTAGAGACTGAGGACAGAACACAAGAGATGGCTAGAGACTGAGGACATAAAAAAAGAGATGGCTAGAGACTGTGGACATTATACAAGAGATGGCTAGAGACTAAGGACAGGATACAAGTGATTTTTAGAGACTGAGGACAAAATACAAGAGAGGGCTAGAGACTAAGGACATGATACAAGACATGGCTAAAGACTGAGGACAGGATACAAGAGATGGGTAGAGACTGAGGACATAAAAAAGAGAGGGCTAGAGACTGTGGACATTATACAAGAGATGGCTAGAGACTAAGGACAGGATACAAGTGATGTTTAGAGACTGAGGACAAAATACAAGAGAGGGTTAGAGACTGCAGACATAGTACAAGAGATGGCCAGAGACTGCAGACATGATACAAGAGATCAATGCAGCCGCATCAGTGCCCATCAAATGCAGCCTCACGGTGCCCATCAAATGCAGGTTTATGGTGCCCATCAATGCAGCCTCTCTGTGCCCATCATTGCAGCCTTTCTGTGCCCATCATTGCAGCCTCACTGTGCCCATCAATGCAGCCTCACTGTGCCCACCAATGCAGCCTCACTGTGCCCACCAATGCAGCTTCGCCATGCCCACCAATGCAGCTTCTCTGTGCCCATGAATGCAGCCTCACTGTGCCTACCAATTGCAGCCTCTGTGCCCACCAATTGCAGCCTCTCTGTGCCCACCACTGCATCCTCTCTGTACCCACCAATTGCAGCCTCTCTGTGCCCACCAATTGCGGCCTCTGTGTGCCCACCAATTGCAGCCTCTGTGTGCCCACCAATTGCACCCTCTGTGCCCACCAATTGCAGCCTCGCTGTGCCCATCAATGCAGCCTCACCGTGCCCACCAATGCAGCCTCACCATGTCCACCAATGCAGCCTCACTGTGCCCATCATTGCAGCCTCACTGTGCCCATCAAATACAGCTTTACGGTGCCCATGAATGCAGTCTCACTGTGCCCACCAATGCATCCTCCCTGTGCCCACCAATGCAGTCTCCCTGTGCCCATCAATGCAGCCTCCCTGTGCCCATCAATGCAGCCTCACTGGGCCCATCATTGTAGCTTCATGATGCCCATCAATGCAGCCTCTCTGCCCATCAATGCAGCCTCACCGTGCTCACCAATCCAGCCTCACCGTGTCCACCAATGCAGCCTCACTGTGCCCATCAAATACAGCTTTACGGTGACCATGAATGCAGTCCCACTGTGCCCACCAATGCATCCTCCCTGTGCCCACCAATTCAGTCTCCCTGTACCCATCAATGCAGCCTCTCTGTGCCCATAAATGCAGCCTCACTGTACCCATCATTGTAGCTTCATGGTGCCCATCAATGCAGCCTCTCTGCTCCTTATTGCAGCCTCACTGTGCCCATCAATGCAGCCTCTCTGTGCCCCCCAATGCAGCCTCTCTGTGCCCCCCAATGCAGCATCACTGTGCCCACCAATACAGCTTCGCTGTTCCCACCAATGCAGCTTCACTTCATTGCAGCCTCACTGTGCCCATCAATGCAGTCTCACTGTGCCCACCAATGCACCTCACTGTGCCCACCAATGCAGCCTTGTGTGCCCACCAATGCAGCTTCTCTGTGCCCATGAATGCAGCTTCACTGCGTCCACCAATTGCAGCCTCTGTGTGCCCACCACTGCAGCCTCTGTGCCCACCAATTGCAGCCTCTCTGTGCCCACCACTTTTAGCCTCTATGTGCCCACCAAATGCAGCCGCTGTGTGCCCTCCAAATGCAGCCTCTGTGCCCACTAATTGCAGCCTCTGCCCACTAATTGCAGCCTCTGTGCCCACTAATGTCAGCCTCACCATTTTCTGGATAACACATCGCTCCCCTCCCTCTGTCCTCCGACGCACGTATGTCACGGAGCTGGGTCTGTATGCAAGGTCCCGCCCCCTAGACCGGCTTGTGTGATAGGCAGAACACAGATTCAATCAGTGTTCCATCTAGAAGACTATCACACAAACCAGGTCTAGGGGGGCGGGACCTTGCACACAGACCCAGCTCCGTGACCGTGACATATGAGCCCTGGAGGACAGAGGGAGGAGAGCGCTGCAGTCGCTACTCAAATCGGCCCCAGGGTAGGCGGCCTACCGGGAAATTTCCTGGTATACCGGTAGGCCAGTCCGGCCCTGCCCTAAATCAGTACTTGAACCTTTTTTGCCTTCCTCTAGATTAATTGTGGGTATAGGATTGTGTATATGGTATTATATGAATATTCTTTTTTTCCCCTTTTATTGGTTGAACTAGATGAACTTGTGTCTTTTTTCACCGAGACTAACTATGTAACCATAAAACATAAATGAACAAACCCCACCATAACTTTATTCTCTAGGTTTAAAGCCCAAACACTATCCAAATAAACATATCTTACTTGTAAAGCAAGTTATTCACGCCCAAGTCTGCCATCTGGGTATGTTTCCAGGTGCAGAGGACCATAAATCCAATTCTGTAGATATTGATGTGACATGTGCTGAAATCAAAACTGAGACTCCTCTTCTGGACCCTGAGAAGACTGCAGCACTTTTTCCACATTTTGTTATGTTATATTCCTTATTCCAAAATTGATTAACCGCCTAACGCCGATATACATTGGCAGATAGGCACAGCTGGGCACAAGCACGTACAGGTACGTCCCCTTTAAGATGCCCACCCGTGGGTCGTGCGCGCGCCGCCGGCGGCGCGCTCGCGACCCGGTCGTGAGCTCCGTGACCGTGCCCCGATCGCACAGAGCTGAAGAATGGGGAGAGGTAAGTGTAAACAAACCTTTCCCCATTCTTCCTAGTGAGGCTGTCACTGATCGTCTGTTCCCTGTCATAGGGAATGACGATCAGTGATGTCACACGCCAAGCCACGCCCCCACACAGTAAGAATCACTCATTAGGTCTAACTTAACCCCTTCAGTGCCCCCTACAGGTTAACCTCTTCACTGCCAGTGTCATTTTCACAGTAATCAGTGCATTTTTATAGCACTGATCGCTGTAAAAATTATAATGGTCCCAAAATGGTGTCAAAAGTGTCCCATGTGTCCACTATAATGTCACAGTCATGATAAAATTACTAGTAAAAAAAATTACTAGTAAAAAAAAAAAAATATTAATAAAAATGCCATAAAACTATCCCCTATTTTGTAGACGCTATAACTTTTGCGCAAACCAATCAATAAACGCTTATTGCGATTTTTTTTACCAAAAATATGTTGAAGAATACGTATCGGCCTAAACTGAGGAAAAAAATGTTTTTTTATATATTTTTTGGGGATATTTATTATAGCAAAAAGTAAAAAATATAGATTTTTTTTCAAAATTGTCGCTCTATTTTTGTTTATAGTGCAAAAAATAAAAACCGCAGAGGTGATCAAATACCACCAAAAGAAAGCTCTATTTGTGGGAAAAAAGGATGTCAATTTTGTTTGGGAGCCACGTCGCATGACCGTGCAATTGTCAGTTAAAGCGACGCAGTGCCGAATCACAAACATATTGCCAAGTGTATCAGATGCTGCGGGACAGTCCCAGAATTTTGGCTACTCTCCCGGTGTGTCCTCATCCCACAGGTTCCAGGACTCTGTACAGATTGGCGGTGAGGGGATGACCGCTGGAACACTTTGGGTTCCATCACCAGGCACTGCAATTATACCAGACTGTTGGGAGAAGTGATCTCCTTTCTGACAGTGAAAGTATAACTCCGACATCAGCAGAGAGGCGAGTGTGTGATCAGGAACTTTATGTGAGTCAAATTTCCTATTGGCTTGAATTTCTGGTATCCCCTCCTGAGCTTGGACCTTGGATATAAGGGTGCGCAGTGTTTATCTGGTTCCATATGCACGGACGTATACATATTCAGCCTGTTTGACCCCATACACGTATGTGTATTGGGTCCACTACATCCGGTAAGCCTCCCCTTCACGTGGTGGTGGTTATGTTACAAGTCACATATTTACTTTGGAAGATTCACTTGCACCTTTTGTAATTGATTTGAATATATGTTTCATCACATCTATTTGGAGTTCTATATACAATTGGACTTTTTATTCATTAATATATTTGGATTTTTATTTATTATTTTTTCTGTGATTCAGTTAATTTTGGAGCACTTGGTTTTTCACATTGTCATACACATAGCGCTGCATTTTTTGTATATTGTTTGTTGTTGCCTTTTTTCCACAGGTATTGTAGCTGCTCATATGTGTTAGCAGCGCGAATATTGTTTGTATTTTTGAATCACAAAAAGGGGCCTGGTCCTTTAGCAACAAAATGGTCCGGGGCTTAAGTGGTTAAATGTATTATTTTCCTCAAAATGCTACAAACAATACCCCATAATGACAACGTAAAATAATTTTGTTTGAAATGCTCAATACTTTGTTGAAGCACCTTTGGCACCAATTACAGCCTCAAGTCTTTTTGAGTATGATGCCACAAGCTTGGCACACATATTTTTAGGCAGTTTCTCCCATTCTTCTTTGCAGGACCTCTGAAGCTCTATCATTTTCAGATCTCTTCAGATATGTTCAATCAGGTTCAAGTCTAGGCTCTGGCTGGGCCACTCAAGGACATTCACAGAGTTGTCCCATAGGCACTCCTTTGTTATCTTGTCTGTGTGCTTAGGGTCGTTGTCCTGTTGGAAGGTGAACCTATGCACCAGTCTGAGGTCCAGAGTGCTCTGGAGCAGGTTTCTTTTATCAAGGGTGCTGCATTAATCTTTCCCTCGATCCTGACTAGTCTCCCAGTTTCTGCCACTGAAACCATCCCTACAGCATGATGCTGCCACCACCATGCTTCACTGTATGGGATGGTATTGGCCAGATGATGAGCGGTGCCTGGTTTCCCCCAGATATGACGCTTGCCATTCATGCCAAAGTTCAAAGTTCAATCTTTGTTTCATCAGACCAGAGAATTTTGGTTCTCATGGTTTGCGAGTCCTTCCTTTGGCAAACTCCAGACAGGCTGACATGTACCTTGGAGGTGAGCCTGACGTGCAGAGGGAGACCTCTCGTACAGCCCTGGTTCCCAGGTCACTGGAGTTGAGACAGTGGCCGAAGGAGCACAGTGAGGTATGAGTGCCTGTTAGGTTCTCCTGGACTAGATGAGAAGCCCGCTATGGACAGCTGAAGATGCAGGTCAGGTGATGCAGGCCAGCGGGTGCAGGTAGCTGGGGATGCGGCTGGAAGGTGCAGATCAGCTGATGCAGGTAGCCAAGGATGCTGGTAGATACGGATACAAGCAGCAGGCAGGAGAAAGGTCAGACGAGCCAGGTCATGCACAGCGGATCAGATACAGGCAGCGGAGGGTCAAGTTCAGGCTGGATCAGGCAACAGAGGATCAGGCAGACAGATGAGCAGGACTGGGTCTAGGAAGCCAAAGGTCAGGACTGGAGATAGCAGCAAGGTCAGGAAGCCGGGTCAGAGTAACAGCAGGTGCAAGTTCAGGATCAGGTCACTGGATAACTGCAGATCAGACAGCAAGAGTCTGGACAGGAGAAGCCCCTTTTAAAGGCCACTGGGCGCCAAGGCAGCGTCACCGTGCGTGATTGGAGCCCGCATGCCCGAATGGCGCACGCACATGCGCAATGGAAAGCTTCTGTTTACACTTGGAAGCCTACTAGCGGGGATGTGCCTGAGCCTTGTTGTGGGTACCAGAGGCATACGTCCATGACACAGGCTGTCATGTGCCTTTTACTGAGAGGTGGCTTCTGTCTAGTCAACTCTATCATACAGGCCTGATTGGTGGAATGCTGCCGAGATTGTTGTTCTTCTGGAAGGATCTCCTCTCTCCACAGAGAAACACTGGAGCTCTGTGAGAGTAACCATCGGGTTCTTGGTCACTTCCCTGACTAAGGCCCTTCTCCCCCGATGGCTCAATTTGGCCAGACTGCCCGCTCTAGGAAGAGCCCTGGTGGTTCCAAACTTCTTCCATGGATTATGGATGATGGAGGCAACTGTGCTCATTGGGACCTTTAATGTTGCAGAAATGTTTCTGTACCCTTATTCAGATCTGTGCCTCAATACAATCCTGTCTCGGAAGTCTACAGTCAATTCCTTGGACTTCATGGCTTGGTTTGTGCTCTGACATGCACTGTTAACTGTGGCTTATATAGACAGTTCCAAAACATGTGTGCAATCATCTGAATTTACGACAGGTGGACTCCAATCAAGTTGTAGAAACACCCCAAGGATGATCAGTGGAAACAGGATGCACCTTAGCTCAATTTTGAGTGTCATGACAAAGGCTGTGAATACTTATGTACATTTTTTCATTTTTTATTAAAATTGCAAAGATTTCAAACAACATACCAAAATGTGGAAAAAGTGAGACGCTGTGAATACTTTCCGGATGCACTGTAAGTACCTGCTCATTCCTCCTTTAAGCAGAAGAAGAATCAGTCCAAGAATCTCACATGACCATGGATTTAGGTGAGTAACAGGGGCAATTCGTTTTCTTTTCCATGCCAGCAATTAGTTGGGGGTAAAGGGCAGGATGGAACAAAAAAAATTCCCAGACATCCATAAAAAGTTTTAAAGGGAAACTCCACTTTACTGGGAAAAACTATTTTCAAATAAAAAAAATTAATATAGTGTATTTAATTGTGAGTCATATTGTAATTGATTGTTATTAAATATGACTTTTCCTTTTCAATCTACAGCACTGCAATTTTCTGTAAAATGCAATGCAATATGGCTACCTGGAGGAGTTCTGTACACAAAGATACAAATCTACCGTATATACTCGAGTATAAGCCGAGTTTTTCAGCACATTTTTTTGTGCTCAAAATGCCCCCTCTGCTTATACTTGAGTCCCCTTTTTTGCGCCTGATCTCCCGGAATTTGGGGACACATGTAGCCCCACTCTTTCCCTACAAGTGTGCAAAGTTTGTTGGCCGGGGAGCACCGATTTTTCAAACCCGGGCACCCCTTCCATAGACTCCCATGTTAAACGGTAATTTCTCTGGTGACTTTGGGGACCCGGTACCGGCCAATCTTGGCAGATATGTAGCCCCATATTTCCTCTACAAGTGTATAAAGTTTGTTGTCTGGGGAACCTACAGCTGGGGAGCACCGATTTTTCAAACCCGGCACCCCTTCCATAGACTCACATGTTAAACGTCAGTCTAGTCATGGACACAGTGAGGCATAGGCACAGTGCGGCATGGGCATAGTGAGGCATGGACATGGACACAGTGAGGCAAAGTGAGGCACAGTGAGGCATGCAGATGGACACCCTAGGCCAGACATATGCAATTAGCGGACCTCCAGCTGTTGCAGAACTACAAGTCCCATGAGGCATAGCAAGACACTGACAGCCACAAGCATGACACCCAGAGGCAGAGGCATGATGGGACTTGTAGTTTTGCAACAGCTGGAGGTCCGCTGATTGCATATCCCTGCCCTAGGCTTATACTCGAGTCAATAAGTTTTCCCATTTTTTGTGGTAAAATTAGGTGCCTCGGCTTATATTCGGATCAGCTTATACTTGAGTATATACGGTAATTTTGAGCATCCCCTCCAACAAAAATTTAATTTTAACACTTTTTTTTTAACACTGAAAGGGAAATGATGTCTAAAGGGATGCAGACAATGCAGCTTGCCTCATTAGGGCCCTGAAGGTGCAGCAGCTGATTGATAAAACCACTCCCATATCATTGTGCATATGGACACAGACAAACAGCTATTTTTTCCGAATAATAAATGGTAGGAATCTGCAACAAAGTTTGTTAAAATCGTTGCAATGTACATAGATCACCCCCGAAGGGAAATGTTTTTTTCTCAACAAAAGTGAAGTTACTCTTTAAGCATTGTAATAAAAAATAATGCAAACTGATGATCTGGTTTTGTAAATGCACAATCTTGACAACAAAATTTTCAATACACTTAATGAATTATTTGAGGATAATAGTATAAAAACATGACTATAACATAGTACAGAATATTTGAAAAATTATTTTAGAAGATTGAACATGTTCTGTTACCCATTTAAAAGGACTGTATGTTACATTATCTGTCTATCATCTATTACAGATGCAGTTTTTTATCAACATAACTAAATCAAGTAAAAGAATCTGAACTGCCAAGAAATCTTAAGTAATAATAATAAATGACCTTGTCCAAATCCATTTAAAAATGTTTTTATTTTTGCAAATAGAAACACAGACGCACTTTCTCCCATCCTTGTAGATTTACAGAATCTTGTACAGTATTAACCATTCTATTGCAAATGAAAAAAGCAACAAGGACAGTATGTAAACCAGGTATCATGGGAATTTTCTTTTTCTTTTTTCTTTTTTTCCACATATTCAGTAAATTATATATTACGGAACCTTTGGGAGACGACTTCAGCTTTAAGAAGCCAACATATACTATATGGTAGTCATACATTTTTCATAAGATCTTATCACAGTAACACCATGGGATCAGAGAGAACTGACCAACAAATTCATACTTAAAAACACAGCTGGGAACCTAAAGGTATTTCTAGAAAAAAATGCTAGCAGTTAAATGGTAATTTTCCAAAATTGAAGGGTTATTCTACAAGATTTTTTGTTTTGTTTTTTGTTTGTTTTTTATGACAGTAGAGGTCATGTGAAATGTCAATGCTTTTGAGTCATCCCTGCCTATTTTTTTTATTATAGTCTCAAAATGTATTTTCTTAGAATTTTTTTTTTTAATAATATGTACTGTATATTTGTGATGTTCTCCTATGCTTTACAATTGTATTCAGGACTTGGGGAAAGCAACAGTGTAATTGTGAGTATACGGCATCCCTTGTTAAATAATTAAGCAATATAAATGGATTTTAAAGGCCAGGAAATACATAAAACTGATTTTTTACTGTATCAAGAGTAACAGGTTTCAGTGTAAAATCTACATCAAATTATTTTCAATATTCTTTTAAAACTTGTTGCATACAACATGAATAAGCACAATAATTACATTATTTGGAAAGTTCTCCTTTTACAAAATATTAAAGACAGATATAATTTTGGGTATCCAACGTTGTCTATTTAATTCAAGTAGCTTATATAGTTTACTGTATCTTAAAGTAGAACTATAGTCAAAACTTTTTTTTATTTTGAACAATGTAAAGGAGGGATATGATCGCTGTTCGGGTTTTTTTTGCCTTCCAGTTACCATTGGGGAGATTTCCCTTCACTTCCTGTCCCATAGCCAAAATAGGAAGTGAGAGGATATCCCCACAAATTAAGGGAATCCCTTTGGGGCCACCCAGGATACAAGATCTGTCCCCATTGGAAGATTTCCCCTCTATTACTGTTCTAGGGACAACCCGAAATTTTGGATTTTCTTTTACTTTTACTTTCAATGATAACAGTAAACCTGACAAATAGAGAGGGTGAATCTGTATGGGGGTACAGACAGAAATAAAAACTGACAGGTGTTCTAATCCTTTTCCATTCTATCCACAATTAAAAAAAAAGTTTTGTCTTTAGTTATTCTTTATTTTATAGTTAAAAGGCAAAACTTTTTTTTTCCATTTTGGATAGAGTATAGTAGGGTTATAAGCCCTGTCAGTTTCTTTTTGGCATCTATGTCTCATCGGTGAGATTCCCATAGCAAAGACAGGAAGCGAGGAAATCCCTCCAAAGTTAGGGAATCCTTGGTTGTCACCAGAGCTAGTGTCCCTATTGGAAGATTTCCTGTTCTGGGGAAAACCCAAAATTTAGGAATTTCCTTAACTCTAGCAGGAAGTAAAAAATATTGTTTTTAAAAAACAAAAAAAAAAAAATTGTCTTTTTTTGTTTATAGCCCAGTTACAGAAGAATTCTCCTAATCCAAAGTACTTGCATATCAAAGCGAGTTTCTCCATTGAAGTCAATGGAAACTAAAATAATTTGTTCCACATTGACATCAATGGCATGCAATACCGCATGTGACCAGAGATGGGGGGCGCCGGAAAGCCTCGGAAACACACGGAAAGGCCCGAGGACAGCTCGGCTGACCTCGGAAAGGCTCAGGAATTTAGTATTTCCGAGCATTTCCGAACGGCGCCGGTCGCCTCCGACCGGTGCCGTTCGGCTCCGGCACCCCCCACCTCAGGCCAAACGCGGCACTGCACACCGCTGTGGCTTGAATCCTGCTCGTTTTGCGAGACAACACTTGCAAACTGAGTTAGGATTTTTAAAAATACAGTGTTCGTATTGCAAAACGCTCGTTAACCCCGTTACTCGCAATTCTGCGGTTCCACTGTACCACCAAAAGAAAGTTTTATTTGTGGGAAGAAAAGGACATAAATTGAATTTTATGTGCAATTATCAGCTAAATTAACACAGTGCCGTATCACAAAAAATGGCCTGGTCATGAAGGAGGGTAAATCTTCCGGAGGTCAAGTGGTTAAAGACTTGGCACCAGTGGCGGCTGCTCATGAAGGGTGCAGGGGCACCGCCCCCCCCAATCCATGTGCCCGGCCCCTAATCTACATGCAGGGTGCCGGATGCATAGATTCCAATGGGGTTTTTTTATTTCTAGAAGCACAAGATAGAGCCTGAGACTCTAATTGTCTTCAAAAAGGGTGGGCTCCGGGCATAGAGCACTGCACCCCGGAGCCCACCCAGTTGCGTGACATTAGCGAATTAATATTAGCTAATGTCTTCCTGTTTCTCCTCCCAGCCAATCAGGAAGGGGGTCCTGGGACCTCATTGGCTGAGAGTCCTAAGACCCTGCCAAAGCGGGTCTTAAGTCCTGATTGGCCAGGAGGAGAAGCGACCGCTGGGACTCGGGAGAAGATGCAGGGGAAAGCCGCCGGAGCCGCAACCTGGATGGGGTAAGTGCAGGGGCTGGCGGGGCGCCTGGCGGGTGACTGACAAGCGATGCGGCAATCGAGCAACAGGGGAATCGGCGATAGAGTGAGCGCCGGGGGTTGTTTGGTTGGTTGGCTGGCTGGCTGGGGAGGCCACGGGCCACCCCCAAAGAAAATTAAGCACCAACCACCACTGCTTGGCACTGTAATCACCTCTTGCCACTAGTAGAAGCAGTTCATGTGCCTCGACAACCAGATTCATGGCCTACCCATACTACTTTTCAAAGATCATGCCCAGTGACCAGGTCTCAGTCTTTGCCACCAGATGAAATTGAAGGGGAAAGCAGTGAGGAGAAACAGATAACAATAATTATAATACTCCTGATTTTACAGACTTAATTGCCAGATCCAGTTTGGGGAGATTGCAGTCCACAGGAGGAGTATATGGTATTGAGACTGACACTGTGCCCAGAGGTGACAAATATTTCTACTCTATACATACTAGAAGCACAGCAGTGGATATGTTCCAGAGCATTGTGGAAAGGGAACTTTTTGCTTTAAAAGAGAGGACCATCGCTGTTTCCACACCCAGCAGGAATAATCTCAGCAAATCCGAACGACAAGCTTTGTATAATTTAAAATGTCATGATGATATAGTAATTTGGGAAGCCAATCAGGGTAGAGCAGTGGTTGTCCTCACTGCTAGCGACTACAGAATGGAAGCCCTCCGCCAATTAAATGATGCTTCTACATATCAAATCTTAAAGGCGGGCCCCATTTCAGCTTTTAAACAGCAGTTATCACATCTGCTGGAATTGGATAAAGAGATGGGTGTCTCAACCCCTAGGGTGGCTGATCATTGGTGGAATACACGGTTGTTCCGGTGTTCCACCATCTCCCAAAAATACATAAAGGTGAGACCCCCATCAAAGGTTGTCTCATAGTTGCAGGCCTAGGCTCACTTTTTGAGAAACTAGGAGAATGGGTAGACCAATACTTACAACTGTTAGTCACTAGGTTACCAGGGTACATCAAGAACAGCCTGAGGAGCGAAGTGGGAGGAGCAACGTGCTGACATCACGTCCCGTTTGTACAAGCGTGTTTCTACTACTTGCCGGCCGACTTTTTTTTACGAAACTTTTCATCTGTGCATTCTCTGCTTGTTAGCATAGATTTTTAATACAATACCACCCAGTTTTACCGATGGCGATTCTCTTATATTTTTTTCTACTGGTATAATACTCACACCGAGATTATCCTTGTGGCTGGTTGCTGACTGCTGGATATATGTCAAGTCTCCAGGAACGTTTGGCTTATCGGTCACCGGAGGTGTTGGGAAGATTAAAGGCCCTGGCTGGGTATTAGCCACAAGTTCAGACAGCTTGTGCAGCTGGTAAGCTTGCACTCTATGTGGTGGTGGATCCATGTTGTCTCATAAGAAGTCACTGAAGATTGTATCACATTTTGTTTCAACAAACATTTTCTTCTTTGGAAGTTTTTAAGGACTGTAGATTCATTTATTTATCATTAATGCTCACTTATTATTGGTTTTGCTTGTTGTTATTTTTTTTTATTTGATTTCACAATTCAATCGTAATTATTTGATTGATCTTATTCATTTGCACTTTTTTATTTTTCAATTTAGCTCCTTATGTTTTGTATGCTATTTGTGCGTATTTCACTTTGAGTTGCAGCTTGTGTGGAGTGTTTAAAACAGCGCAGTTTTTTCTTTTAACACTTTAGGGATGTGCATGCTGGTAATATACCTAAATAGGCTTATTCAAATGTTATATGTATACATATGGGGATGTGACCCCTCAGCGTACAGTGTTGAATAGCTTGGAATGAAATACCGTGATATAACGTAATAATTCAACTTTCAACAAAGAATGGGTGACTTATTACATGCGTATAATACAAAAGTCTCCTTTCTAAATATCAAGGTGATAAACAAAAAACAGTAAAAGTGGTAAAGTAAAATGAATTCTAAAGTCTCTTCTTCCAAATTTCTGTGAAGATCATTGAAAAACACCCAGAGTGAAAGGAGTGATGGTAATCTGACAAAGAGAGAATCATCCACTAGTAATATGCTTCCGCTTACCAGAGAGTGAGATCTCTTTTTAGGGAGATCATATGCGCTTGAGGCTATTTCCGCAGCCCTAGGTCTTTATATTTTGATGCCAAAAACTCTTCAATATTGATAAACACCAAATAAAGAAAAGTGATGGTATTGTGACACAAGAATCCTCCACCAGTAATATGCTGCCGCTTACCAGAAGATGAGATCTCTTTTTAGGGAGATCGTATGCGCTTGGGGCTATTTCCCCAGCCCTGGGTCTTTACTCAGTGGAGCTGGACAAACCGCAAAAATCCTTAGAAGCGTCCGTGTTCATTACCATGCAAACATAAGAGGGGATGCCACCATAGCATAATTCCGTATAAAAATGTATTAAAAGTAAAGATCCTCTCTTTGTCAGATTACCATCACTCCTTTCACTCTGGGTGTTTTTCAATGATCTTCACAGAAATTTGGAAGAAGAGACTTTAGAATTAATTTTACTTTACCACTTTTACTGTTTTTTGTTTATCACCTTGATATTTAGAAAGGAGACTTTTGTATTATACGCATGTAATAAGTCACCCATTCTTTGTTGAAAGTTGAATTATTACGTTATATCACTGTATTTCATTCCAGGCTATTCAACACTGTACGCTGAGGGGTCACATCCCCATATGTATACATATAACATTTGAATAAGCCTATTTAGGTATATGCGCAGCTTATTGTTTTGGAAATTTGTTATATAGTGTGTGTCTCACATATAAAGTTGC
The DNA here is from genome assembly GCA_029206835.1 of Rana muscosa. Taxonomy (NCBI): domain Eukaryota; kingdom Metazoa; phylum Chordata; class Amphibia; order Anura; family Ranidae; genus Rana; species Rana muscosa. The sequence goes on from CM055121.1 coordinate 129,245,030, forward strand.
AGCAAATACGGTACACATCACCAGGACTAGCGCAGTAATTAACCATTTACACATGCTGGTAATATGACCTTTCACATTCAATGACATTGAAAGGGTTAAAAAAACTTTCATTCAACCAGGTGTGTCAGTTCTTCTAGTTGAGGCGCAGAACAGAGAACCTGAATTAGCAAGCAACTTTTTTGGAGGTAGCGATTCAAATACTTACAACATGACAATACCTTAGTACAGGCTAGATCCAATAGCTGGCAGTCTTTTAGGTGAAGTCCCAGAAAGAACTTTACCCTTATACACTTAATTTATTCCGATATTTAGTGGATACATGAAACCACTGAAAAGCCAGCAAAATTTTTTCATCCTTTATGAAAAATGTTTATGCAACCTTTATTAATACTTAGTCCTTTATATATTTAAAACATATTTCTAATGGTACTAAAATAGTAGGATTTTTAAAACAGCTTACCTGTAAAATCCTTTTCTTGGAGTACATCACGGGACACAGAGCAGCATAGTCATTACTATGTGGGTTATATAGAATTACCTTCAGGTGCTGGCACTGGCAACTTCCAAAACAGGAAGTACCCTCCCCTATATAAGCCCCTCCCATCCGGGAGTACCTCAGTTTTGTAGCAAAGCAATACGTGTCCCCAAAAGAGGGGTGGGAGCTCTGTGTCCCGTGATGTACTCCAAGAAAAGGATTTTACAGGTAAGCTGTTTTAAAAATCCTACTTTCTTGTTCATACATCATGGGACACAGAGCAGCATAGTCATTACTATGTGGGACGTCCCAAAGCAATGCCACATGAGGGGGGGGATACACCATACATAAGCTGGGCGCCATCAGGCATGAGGATCTTTTGCGGCCTGCAACACACTGCGCCCAAAGGCGACATCCTCCTGACTTCTCACGTCCACCTGGTAGAACCTAGTAAACGTGTGTACTGAAGACCATGTTGCGGCCTTACAAATTTGCGCCAGGGAGGCCTGGTGATGCACTGCCCATGAAGTTCCAACTGCTCTCGTGGAGTGCGCCCTAACTTTGAACGGAGGCGGTCTACTTTTCAAGCCATAGGCTTGTATTATGACCTGTCGAATCCACTTGGCTAAAGTAGATTTTGATGCTGCCTGACCCTTTCTGGGGCCTTCCGGCAGAACAAACAGAGAATCCGTTCTACGAATCTGAGCAGTGGCTTTTAGATAAGCTTTAACTGCTCTTACTACATCCAAAGAATGCAATAACTTTTCCTCTACCGAGCTTGGTTTGGGGAAAAAAGAAGGAAGAACCACATCCTGGTTCAAGTGAAACCTCGATACCACCTTAGGAAGAAAGGCTGGGTGAGGACGTAATACTACTCTGTCCTTATGGATAACCAGATATGGCTCTTTACAGGACATGGCGGCTAATTCCGACACTCTTCTAGCCGAGCATATGGCTACTAAAAATATCAATTTCCTGGTGAGTAGAACCAAGGAAATGTGCCGCAAAGGTTCAAATGGCTGCTTCTGCAGAACCGACAGAACCAAATTTAGATCCCATGGGCATATGGGAGCCTTAATCGGTGGAATAATACGAGTCACACCTTGCATAAAGGATTTGACAAGTGAATGCATAGCCAGGGGCCTTTGAAATAGTATTGACAAGGCCGAAACCTGGCCCTTGATAGTACTTAAGGCAAACTTCCTGTCTACAGCCCACTGCAGGAAGTCCAGAATTCTGCCTATAACGTACTTACGTGGATGCCATTTTCTGGCCTCGCACCAAGTGATGTACGCCTTCCAAACTCTATAGTAGATCTGCCTGGATACAGGCTTCCTGGCATTGATTATAGTTGATACCACAGAGTTAGAGAGACCTCTCTTCTTTAGGATGTGGGACTCAATAGCCAGGCCGTTAAACTTAGAGTTAGTAAGGAAGGGTGGTATATCGGTCCTTGCGAAAGCAGGTCCGGACGACGTGGAAGGGTCCAAGGACTCCCCACAGACATTTTGATGATCTCCGCGTACCAGGCCCTTCGGGGCCACGCTGGAGCCACCAGGATCACCGGCTTCTTCTCCAACCTGACTCTGCGAAGGAGTCGAGGCAACAATTGTAGCGGAGGGAATGCATATATCAGTCTGAACTGATCCCAAGGGAACACCAGAGCATCCGAGCCGCAAGCGAGGGGATCCCTTGTCCGGGAGACAAACCTGTCCACCTTTGCGTTGAATCTGGATGCTAGCAGATCTACATCCGGTGTTCCCCACCGCTGACATATTGCTCGGAAGACCTCGGGATGAAGGGACCATTCCCCTGGGCATAACTGTTGGCGACTCAGAAAGTCCGCCTTCCAATTCTCCACCCCTGGAATGAAGACAGCTGATATACATGGGACATGCTTTTCTGCCCATTCCAGGATGTGACTTACTTCCCTCTGGGCTGCACGACTCCTGGTGCCTCCCTGATGATTGATATATGCCACTGCTGTGGCATTGTCTGATTGAATTCTGACAGGGGACCCTTGGAGTCTGGATGTCCAGGCTACTAGGGCGTACCGGGCTGCTCGTATCTCTAAGAGATTGATGGGCAGGGTTTTTACTACATTTGACCATCTGCCCTGGAGAGACCATTGCTCCAGTACTGCCCCCCAGCCTGTAAGGCTGGCATCTGTAGTGACCACCTTCCAAGATATCGGGCTGAAGGGTTTTCCCTTCTGGAGATTCTGGGGGATCAACCACCAGCAGAGACTCTTCCGAACGGAAGGGGACAAAGCCATCGGGAAGTCTAGAGCCTGAACTTTTCCGTTCCAGGCTGACAATATGGCCCTTTGTAATTTCCTTGAGTGGAATTGGGCGTATGGCACAGCTTCGAATGATGCTACCATCTTTCCTAGCAGCCTCATGCACAGGCGTATGGACGGCTGTCTTTTTGCACAAAGCAGACGGACCAAGCCCCTCAAAGAGGATACCTTGTCTAGAGGTAAGAAAATCTTCCTCTGGTCTGAATCCAGCCGTAGCCCTAGATATACCAGGTTTTTCACTGGCTGTAGGGCTGACTTGTCCAGGTTGATGACCCAACCGTGAGATTCTAGATACTTGATTGTATCGATAATTACCACTTCTAGCTTGGCAACTGAGTGGTCCATCAACAACAGGTCGTCTAGGTATGCCATTATCGTTACACCCCGTGTTCTTAGATCGGCCAACAGTGGGGCCAGAATTTTTGTGAACACTCGTGGTGCTGTGGCCAGACCGAATGGTAAGGCTCTGAACTGAAAATGGCGCCCTTCTACTGCAAAGCGTAGGAATTTTTGATGACCTGGAAAGATGGGAACATGCAAGTAAGCATCTTTGATGTCGATCGAGGCTAACCATTCCTCCCCTTGTAGGGCAGCGGTGACCGATCGGATCGACTCCATCCGGAAAGACCGGACGTTTAGAAATTTGTTTAGACTCTTTAGGTCCAATATGGGTCTTATGTCCCCGTTTGGCTTCGGGACTGTGAAAAGGTTTGAGTAGAAACCCAACCCCCACTCTTCCATAGGAACCTCCATAATTACTCCTTGGAGCAATAGTTGTTCTAACGCCAATAGGAGAGACCGTCTTTTCAGAGGGTCTCTTGGCATGCCTGACCACATAAAATGGGACGGAGGAGACTCTTTTAACTCCAACTTGTATCCCAGAGTTACCGCGGAGAGCACCCATCTGTCTTTGATCGTCTCCCGCCAGGTCTCTGCGAACAACTGAAGTCTTCCCCCCACCCATTTGAGTGGGGGAAGCCCTTCATAGGCTTGACTTGGAGGCTGGTTTAGTACCTCTTCGGATCCAGGGCTTTTTATTACCCTGTGGCTGTCCCTGATTTTTACCTCCTGAGTTTGACCGAGGAGGCAGTCGGAACTGCTTAGTAGCAGATGTCGCAGGGATAGGAGAGGTAGTCCTCTTAAAAGATGGACCCCTAGACCTCTTCTTACTCGGTAAGAGAGTACTTTTACCACTGAAAATCTTCTGGATATACTTATCCAGGTCTTCGCCAAAAAGGCGTTCCCCATGAACGAGCTAACTAAGAGCTTCTTACAGGGAGCTTCAGCAGACCAGTTTTTAAGCCACAGAAGCCTACGCATATGTACCAAAGACAGCGTGAGGCGGGAGGCCTGATGGATAGAATCCTTGATGGCGTCAACCGCAAAGCATAATGCTCTAGGCAGATCAGCCAGAGCCTGGGCCTGTTGGTCTGGCAAATCCCTCAGGACCATTTTCATTTGATCCTTTAAAGCTTGGCAGACCCCAATAGCTGCCACTGCTGGCTGTGTAACAGCCCCTGCTGTGGAAAAAGCAGATTTTAATAAAGATTCCAATTTTTTATCCACTGGATCTTTGAACATTTGAACATTATCTACTGGACATGTCAGTGATTTGTTCACAGAAGAGATGGCTGCATCCACCGTAGGAACATTCCATCTCTGGGTGAACTTTTCCTCCATGGGATAGATCACCGGAAACCTTTTAGGCGGAACAAATAGTTTATCAGGATGTTCCCAGTCCTGGTATATAAGTCCTTCCAATAATGGATGTATTGGAAAGGAGCAATTAACCTGGGGAGCTTTTAGCGACCCCAATGAGGAGACAGCAGTAGTTGATGGTTCAACAAGAGGCATTTTAAATGCAGATCGAACCATGTCAGTTAGGGTCTGGACCCACAATCTTTCAGTCTGTGATGCTGAAAATGGTTCATCTACTGTCGATTCCTCAAAAACAGAGCTAACCTCCTCCTGATCCCCTTCAGGTAGGTCGGTCCCTTCCTGGGACTGTTGCTCTGCCAACAGGCACTCTAATGGAGGTGATGGAGATCTGGCGCACTTTCTTTCCTGTAGAGAAGAAGCGATCAATGCAGCCAATCTCTGCTCCAATCCCTCCAGAGTTGAGGAAAAAACCTCCTCTGTTATATATGCAGGAGCAGGTGGACTGAGGACAGCCGCAGTACCTGGCACTCCCGGGGGTTCCTTATGGGTATTAACCTCTGATTCCTCAGGGGAGGAGGGTGCAGATGACTGCTCCAGATCCTCAGAGCCCGATGGAGACCCCCTACACTTCCTGAGAGGTATATCTCGGAGTTTTTTAGGTGGCATATTCCTTAGTTCAAAGCTGAGGTATTCCAGCCGCAATACACCCCTTACTGAAATAGTCTAATGCAATTTGCTGCTATGTACATCAGTGGGTGTCTACTAATGCGTCTTTCTGGGGATGCCTGTATCAACCGCCCGCTGTAAGCCCCTATACCATGCTACCAGCTCCTTTTCATGCTCTGTGTCCATAGCAAGCAGCGTGGACTGAGTCCTTTTATCTTGCTGGGACGCCCGCACATGCGCAGAAGCGCTGGGCGCACAGAGCGCGTCATCCGCCAGGCTCCGCCCCCTTTTTTGAAGCTAAACCTTATAAAAAGAAAGCATGTGTGCGCGCGCTTGCACGTGTGCGCTCTTGGCGCCATGTAGGGAGAGGAGCCAGGGTCCCTGTTTTACCAGGACTCGGGGATGGAAGGAAACTACTTGGCAGCATGACAGAGGAATGCAGCTTCCCTGATAGAGAGCTCACTCATCTGCCTGGACTTTCACCATGGAAGGAATAGTCCCAAGAAAAAAGACGTTCCACAGCGGCCTCTAGTGGACAAACACAGGTACCGCACTTTTTTTTTTTTTTTTTTTTTTAAAACCTCCTTTATGAAAAACATTTCCAGGTTTACAGTTTTTTAAAACTTCCCTTATGAAAAAACATTTCTAGGATTTCTTAGGCATATACAGCTATTAGCGGGAATACCCTTTAGGTAACAGGCAGAAAGACATATTAGGCTTAGGGGTCCCCTCAATAGAACCAAGTTCCTGAGGGGCCCCCACTTACCTTTTCCCCGCCGCAGGACTTTGTTTGGTCCACAGAAGCCCAAACTTCACCTCTCACGGCAGGCATTGTACTAGACCTTCAGGGACCGGGTTCCCAAGGATTCCACTCCCCTGGACCTGTATAGCACCCTGCACAGATAGCCTCTTGGTTTTGGGTATGACCAGAGCTCTGGATCCCAGGGTCCAGCCCTCCTAAGAGAGGCATTACAGGCAAAACCCTGCTCTTCTCTGCAAGGCCCGGGTACCGACCGTTTAGCTATGAAGCTTTTTTGGACGGATCCGGAATAGCTTGCTAAGGCCCAGAGAACCTGTACACAAGCCCAGATGAATACATGTTAACCTTGGCCAACACCTTAGACACTGGCAAAAAACTGAGGTACTCCCGGATGGGAGGGGCTTATATAGGGGAGGGTACTTCCTGTTTTGGAAGTTGCCAGTGCCAGCACCTGAAGGTAATTCTATATAACCCACATAGTAATGACTATGCTGCTCTGTGTCCCGTGATGTATGAACAAGAAATATATATACATACTTTACGTATTATAAACTATGCATAAAAATATGTTAAAATGAAACTATAATAGTTTAGATTCATTGGTTTTATTATATCAAATTACATCTTTTTTACAGTTCAGAAGTAAAGACTTGCAGGAAACTTGCATTCAGCAGACTCTTGAGCTGCACTTAATTTGATAAATATGTTTCATATTTAACTGCCTAAAATTAAATAAAAGCTTACATTTTGAATCTTTAAGTCTGAACATAATAAAAATACAAAATGACAAACTTTACTTCTGCATAATAGGATTTAGATATGAAAAATTGAATGTACTGCACTTTGCAAAGATGACCCAATCTTTTCTAATTGGTTCATTTTTAGTCTTGTGTTTGTAGAACTCCATTCAAAAGCCACAACAAACCGATGCTGATATTTCAGTATTGGATTAAAACCTATAGGAAAAATCAACTACAGACATCCTATTCCTGCAGTTGTATTTTTCTCTATCCACTAATGCGAGGTCATAGAAAAATTGTAAATTTCATGCATCTGGGTTATATGATAGTTTACTGTGAATAGATACCATTATTACATCATTTGGAAAGGCAAATGATGAAGATACACTATATTGCCAAAAAGGATTGGAACGCCTGTCTTAACACGCACATGAACTTTAATTGCATCCCAGTCTTAGTTCATAGGGTTTAATATTGAATTGGCCCACCCTTTGCAGCTATAACAGCTTCAACTTTTCTGGTAAGGCTGTCCACAAGGTTTAGGAGTGTGTCTATGGGAATGTTTGACCATTCATCCCAAAGGTGTTCTATCGGTTTAAGGGCAGAACTCTGTGCAGGCAAATCAAGTTCCTCCATCCCAAACTCACTCATCCATGTCTTTATGGACCTTGCTTTGTGCATTGGTCCAAATAATTTGGTGGAGGGGGATGTTTTTCAGGGGTTGGGCTTGGCCCCTTGGTTCCAGTGAAGAGAAACTCTTAAGGCGTCAGCAATTTCATGCTCCCAACTTTGTGGGAACAGTTTGGGGGTGGCCCCTTCCTGTTCCAACACACACGACTACACACCAGTGCACAAAACAAGGTCCATAAAGAAATGGATGAGCGAGTTTGGGGTGGAGGAACTTGACTGGCCTAACCTCAACCCGATAGAACACCTTTGAGATAAATTAGAGCGGAGAATGCGAGCCAGGCCTTCTCAACCAGATCAGGGCCTGACCTCACAAATGGGCTTCTGGAAGAATGGTCAAACATTTCCATAGACACACTCCTAAACCTTGAGGACAAGAGTTGAAGCTGTTATAGCTGCAAAGGGTGGGACAACTCAATATGGAACCCTACGGACTAAGACTGGTATGCCATTAAAGTTCATGTGCGTGTAAAGGCAGGTGTCCCAATACTTTTGGCAGTATAGTGTATATTGCCATTTGTATTTCTAAAACATATAATAAGTTACTTCATTACAATATTCATCACACATAAAATTAGATTTTGAGGGAGCTCTGTGATACTACATGAGTATAATGTCCATCATAAAGTCCCATATCATGTATAGATAACACCCGTAAAAATAAATTCCAACGAGTCTTCCATGTGTTGCAAATCCAAATAATGGTGTATCACCCTCTGAGGCATGCACACTGCTCCCAAGCACTTGATAACACTTACCAAATAAACATGCCTCCCAAATCAATGAACGGCATACATGCTTGTGCAATCTATCTGGCTATTTAAATACCAGCCGACAGGGTCCCACTCCTCAGCAGTAACAGCCGTACTCCACAAATATCACACATAGGGAACAAAGAACCTTTCCAAATAGTGCAACTTCATTAATAAATAAAACACTTTATTTCCACTCATTTAAAATCCTGCTTACAAGCATCTGCAAATTTCAGGCATATCAGACAAAATATCCCATATAGTGACGGTCAGCACCCTCTGGTCTATGGCGAGTGATCGGCGTCTCACCCAGCCTTAGTGTGATGACTTCTGCTGTGTCACTTCCAGCAAGGGTCAGACATCACTTGTGGCAACCGCGTGGTGCGCGCTAACGCATTTCATCTTACAACTTTGTCTAAGGGTTTGCTGCACAGTCCTCAGCACTGCCCTATATAGCCTCCCCTTCCACAGGAGTTAACCCCTCCCACTCCACCTTTCACAACCTGGTCGGCGGTCACGGAACGGCTCCCTCCAGTAGACAAGTGTAAACTCTATGGTCTCCAAAGGACAAACCCTTACCATCTCACATTCCACATAATGGTCAGTTGCCATGGAATGGCTCCCTCCAGTGGACAAGAAGAAATATACCATACTAAAAGACGAAATTCCATCAATATAATACACACATAAATAAGAACATAAATTAAATAAAATGAAATTATAATATCCTAAATATTATAAAACACATTCAAATTTAATATCGACCATATTAGTAACGGTCTAATTTAATCATTTATCATTATATTATGCAACCTAAAATCCAATAATATTTTCAGACTGAACCTTTTTACAATATACCCCCTACTAAAAAATCTTTAATACCAATACAACATTGATATAAAGATTTATATTTACCAAATATAACATACTCCACATTACTATATACTCTATTAGTATAAACAAATTTATCAGGCTATATTAATACATCATACCTATAAATTACTAATGAAACAATTTGTATTGACCTCTACATTCAATCCTCCAGGAATAAGGGTCTTTAGCTCATAAAATCATCAGGTTTCCTTCCTGGAGAGTTACCCAACTGTATTTGAACCTCTCCATTTGTGATATATCCTGTCAATTGCCCACAATTGTAATCTAAACGGATCCTAAACAATGCTTACCGAGGAAAAAAAGGAAGGTTTCCAAGCAGGTACACAGACAACAGTGAAATCCTGGGAGGAGTTTTGAAAACTTCCACACTCCATCCAAAATTAAACAAAAATAATTAATTTTAGATGCTTTTTTTTTTTTTAAACCATAGATTTTTTTTGTTTTCAAAGATTGACAAAACAAGAGAACAAGAAAATGGAACACACAGTTACATACATAGGATAGTACATATGATCAGTGTCAGAAGAACAAATCTTTAGGGCTGAGGACCTGCGCAGTATTCAGTCCAAATTTTCCAGTGTTTTTGATGCATTTTAAAGAAGAACTTCTAGGATCCATTGAAAATAAAATACTGGTCTACAAAGCATGTATACAGTAAATAACTTTTTCTTTGAACTGCAATGTAAGGTACCTGTGATAGGTAGTGTCCTAAGTGGAACTTGTGTGCTGAGGATTCAGGCGAAAATGTAGTCAGGCAGATTAGGTTGGCAAAAGGTCAGGCAAAACGGTACACGATCGAAATCCAGAGAGTGGTCAGGCAGGCAAAGGTCATACACGAGCTGGCAGTGAGGTACAAGATCAGCAGGCTAGAGAGTAGTCGGATTCAGGCAGAAGTTCAACACGATAATCAAGATCACAAGCAGTCAGAACACCCAGGGAGCTAATCCACACAAACGGGCGCTGAGAGATTGCATCACTTCCTATTTATGGGCTGCATTGATTGAAAATTGTCCAGAGCTGGCAGCAAGTGGGGCTAGTGCGTCCAAGGTAAGGCTTAATACAACGAGGACATTTCCAAAAGTCCAGATCTCCTCCGTACCACAACAGGTAAGGCTGCAGCTGTGGGACCTAGATGAGTCTTGGAAAAGATTAAAATGTCGTCCAAGTATATGATCACAAAACTGTTGCTGAAATCATGAAAATTTTCATTCATGAAACGTTGGAAGACAGCAGGGGCGTTACACAACCCAAATGGCATAACCAGATATTCAAAATGTCCATTACGAGTGTTGAATGCTGTCTTCCACTTGTCCCCATCTTTAATTTGAATCAGATTATAAGCCCCTCGTAGGTCTAGCTTGGAGAAGATAACGGCCCCCTTAAGTACATCAAACAGTTCAAGAATGAGAGGCAAAGGGTAGGAGTCTTTTACGGTGATTTGATTTAACCCTCGATAGTCTATGCATGGTCGAAGGCCCCCATCTTTTTTTTCAACAAAGAAAAAACCTGCCTTTACTAAAACCTCTTTCCAAGTTGTCTTTTACGTATTCCTCCATGGATTTTTGTTCAGGCAAAGACAGGGGATAGATCCTTCCTTTGGAAAGAGGTGCTCCAGGAATCAATTTAACCACTTGCCGCCCACCCGATAGGAAAAAGACGGCGGCAAAGTGGTTTCAATACCCTGACTGGATGTCATATGACATCTCCAGGATATTGAGCTGCTGCGCGCCCCCGGTGGCGCGCATCGCGGCGATCGTTGTTGCGGGATGTCAGTCTGACACCCCGCAACAGCGATCTAGGTAAAGAGTCTCCGATGGAGACTCTTTACCACGTGATCAGCCGTGTCCAATCACGGCGGATCATGATGTAAACAGGAAAAGCTGGTGATCGGCTTTTCCTCACACGCGTCTGTCAGACGCGAGTAGAGGAGAGCCGATCGGCTGCTCCTCTGACAGGGGGGGTTTGTGCTGATCGATTATCAGAGCAGCCCCCCCGAGGATGCCCACACTGGACCACCAGGGATGCCACCAGACCCCCAGGGATGCCCACCATAAGGTAAGCCACCCTAGACCACCAGGGATGCCAATCAGTGCCCACTAGAAATGCCTAATGGATGCCAATCAGTGCCCACAATGGATGCCAATCAGTGCCCAATGGGCACCACTGATTGGCAGGAATGATTGTTTGGCACTGTTTGGCATCCATTAGTACAACACATTAGAGTACAGTGCCACCTATCAGTGCCCATCCATGCCACCTATCAGTGCCCATCCGTGCCACCTATCAGTGCCCATCCATGCTGCCTATCTGTGCCCATCTGTGTCGCCTATCTGTGCCGCCTATCAGTGCCCATCCGTGCCGCCTACCAGTGCCCATCCGTGCCACCTATCGGTGCCCATCCGTGCCGCCTATCAGTGCCCATCAGTGCCACCTCATCGGTGCCCATCAGTGCCACCTCATCAGTGCCCATCAGTGAAGGAGAAAACTTACTTATTTACAAAGTTTTGTAACTGAAACCAAAAAAAAAAACATTTTTTTTTCAAAATTTTCGGTCTTTTTTTATTTATTTTTAGCAGAAAATAAAAATCGCAGAGGTGATCAAATACCACCAAAAGAAATCTCTATTTGTGGGGAAAAAATGATAAAAATGTAGTTTAGGTACAGTGTAGCATGACCGCGCAATTGTCATTTAAAGTGCAACAGCACAGAAAGCTGAAAATTGGCCTGGGCAGGAAGGTGTATAAGTGCCCTGTATGGAAGTGGTTAAAGTCAAAAGAACTATGTGGAGGTAAAACCTCTGCCTTTTGCTTGCAAAATACGTCTGCAAATTCATGGTATTCATGAGGCACGGGAGCCAACATACAAGCAGAAAGTCTTTTGGGTTGAGACAAACAGTTTGGATGACAGTACGACCCCAAAGAGGTTAGTTCTCCATTTTCCCAATCAAAAGAAGGGTTATGTTGTTGTAACCATGGGTAACCAAGGATAACGGGCAGAAGTGGAGACTCAATATGAGACAAGACAACTTCCTCTTTGTGGAGTACGCCTACCTGAAGGGTGATTGTCGTAGTCTCAAATTTTACAATGCCATCTCCCAAGGGTTGTCCATTCAGGGTGGTAATGTTCAGGGGTCTAGACTTTGGAACAAATGGGATGTTATTTTCTTTAGCAAAAGTGTAGTCCAAGAATATGCCAGCAGCTCCAGAATCCACAAAAGCCTCACAGGAGACAAGTTTAGAGGGTAAATGGATAATTGCAGGAACAGTAATCTTGGTCTTGGAGGATATACCTGTAAGGTCTAAGCCAGCTCCTCCAACACTGATTAGACCCTTGCCTTTTACTGGACGGGAAGGGCAGACAGATAATAAATGTCCTTTAAGTCCACAGTACAGGCATAGGCCCAATGCACGCCTCCTTTGTTTCTCCGACTCAGTTAGGTGGAGACGGCTTACATCCATGGGTTCCACAGATGCCTGGGGTTCAACTGAGATTTACGGTTCTGGCTGGGGTGGTGCTTGAAAGTTAGGGGCGAAACGGTAAACTGGCCTAGGAAACTTGCGAGTTCTAAGTCTCTCTTGGCACCTTTCATGATATCGGACATCTAGACGAACACACAGCTCTATGAATTTCGCAAGGTTTTCTGGGGAATCCTTATAGACTAATTTGTCTTTGATTCGATCTGCAAGACCTTTTCGGAAGGCTGCACGTAATGCCCTTGAGTTCCAATTCGTCTCCGCAGCAAGGGTACGGAACTTGATAGCATATTGTGCCACAGACCTGGTGCCTTGTTGCATGTCCAAGAGTAAGTACTCAGCTGCAGAAACTCTTTCAGGCTTATCAAATACAGTCTGGAGAGAAGCCAGAAATTTGTCAGCGTTTTTCAGCACAGGATCATTGCGTTCCAGATAAGGAGAGACCCAGGCCACGGCCTTCCCCTTTAACAAGGAAATTACAAAAGTCACTTTGGCAGACAAAGTACTAAAAGTCCCAGAGTTGTTGCGGAAATGCAAACGGCAAACATTTAAAAAGCCTCTGCAGCCCTCCGTATCACCAACAAACTTGTCAGGCAAGGGAAGTTTGGGTGGTACAGAAGAGGCGGGTTGGATCATAGCAGGAGTAGGATCCGGAGTCTGGACCATTGCAGAGGAACCAGGAAAACAAGATTTAAGCATAGTACAAAGTTCATCTAACTTGGCGTCCAGAGAAGAAAGATGCTGTTCATGAGCTCCAATCAATTGTCCCTGATGTGATATCGCCTTAACAATCTCAGCAGGGTCCACTGCCATTGTGGCCCGTTTGTAATGTAAGGTACCTGTGATAGGGAGTGTCCGAAGTGGAACTTGTGTGCTGAGGATTCAGGCAAAAACGTAGTCAGGCAGATTAGGTTGGCAACAGGTCAGGCAAAATGGTACACAATCAAAATCCAGAGAGTGGTCAGGCAGGCAAAGGTCATACACGAGCTGGCGGTGAAGTACAAGATCAGCAGGCTAGAGAGTAGTCAGGGATTCAGGCAGAAGTTCAACACGATAATCAAGATCACAGTCAGAACACCCAGGGAGCTAATCCACACAAATGGGCGCTGAGAGATTGCATCACTTCCTATTTATGGGCTGCATTGATTGAAAATTGTCCACAGCTGGCAGCAGGTGGGGCTAGTGAGTCCATGGTAAGGCTTAATACTGCGAGGACATTTCCAAAAGTCCAGATCTCCTCCGTAGCACAACAGGTAAGGCTGCAGCTGTGGGACCAGGAAGATCCCGGTTCAAACACACCCAGGTACATGACATGCAATGATTTTTAGCACAAAATTCATAATTTTTTCATTCCATTCTTCCTCTCTGCTCCTCCCCATAAAGCTTCTTTATCTGGGATCTCTCTCCTGTGTAGTGAGTGTGTCAGTAAACATTCAGTGAAAAGGGAAAACTGCTCTCCTATACCCTGTGCCACTGCTCCAACCTCCAGAACTGCTAATACACCTTGTCGTGGTGAGGTGCTCTGAAGTGCATGGGACTGTGCCGACACCACTTTGCAGCGGGTGTAATGCATGCGGTTGCAGTGCAGAACTGTGGCTTTTTAAGGGTTAACACGGGTGTTGAGGAGGAGACATATTGCCTCTGAGCCACCAGTCAAAACCTCTAAAAGATCATCCACCACGGGGTGCTTTTCAGAGGAGCAGTAAACAACGCTGCAGGTCTTAATGAAGCCTTAGAAAGATGGGACAAAGTACTACATGTACTTTGTCCCTTGGGGGAATTCTTCTTTAAACTATGATATGATATTCATAACTGTTCAGAAATCTGAAGTAATCTGCTTCACATTTTTATTCAAGACAAAATCTGCTTAAAAAACTTAGCATTTATCAAACCCTGGAAAGATAGCATTATCATGCAGAACCAAACGTGTTGCTGAAAGACCAAACATTAAACGTTTCTATTACTTTTTTCGAATACTTGAAAGTCTTAATGAAAACAGGAGCTTAAGATCTCAAATGTCTATATTCTTTCTTTGAGATTCAGAGCAAATATTTCCTTCTGGAGGCAATATCCTGAAGAAACGGTCATAGTTTGAGCTAGTTATTGTACTTATATCACGCTTACTTTATAATTACATACCTTTTTCTTGTCCTTGATAGTATAGAAACTGTTCCTTTTCTGTCTTTTGAAGTCAAATAATTCAAATTTTTCTGTACTTTTCTTAGTATTGCTTTAAAGTATAATGCAGCAGAAAGGTAATTTTTGCTCATTCTCTTTAAATGTCTTGAACGCTAGTAATGGCCTGTGAATGATTAACTAATCAAACTGGAAAATCCCAGACCGTGTTGCTGTGCGCAAAAATCTTTAGAAAAATAAATACATTGCAATATTGATTGACTTTAAAAGGAAACTTTAGTGTATTTTCAGCGAGCAAATATTTATTTTTTGCAGTGTTGACATTAGGGATGAGCTTCGTGTTCGAGTCGAACATACGTTCGACTCGAACATCGGCTGTTCGATCGTTCGACGAAGATCGAACGATTTGGGCCGTTCGCGCCAAATTCGAGTGACGCGAACGGCCCACAATGCACTACGCCATCGCAGTGTCATCCAGGCGCTGTGATTGGCCAAGCATGCACTGTGACCCCGCATGCTTGGCCAATCACAGCGCCGGCAGCGAGGAGAGCAATGATTGGCCACAGGCAGGATGCCTGTGGCCAATTATTGCTGAGGGTGTTTAGTACACGCCCCACACTATAAAAGGCCGCCAGCACGGCGGCCTAGTGTAGTGTGTTCCGGAGCAGGGATAGAGCAGCATAGGCAGGGACAGTGACTGTTATTTCTTTCTTGCTTAACCTGGATTCCTTTAGTTTAGGGAAAGAGAAGGATAGGTAGGGAGAGTGTCAGTGTGTTTTGTGCTTGTGCTATAGTGTGCTTAAAAAAAACATTTATTCTAGGGACAGAAAACTGTAGGTAGGGACAGTGTCAGTTTCTTTCACTCTGCAAGTCCTTGTTTCCAGGGACCTGGAAGGACAGTGAGTGAATTGTCCTTGTGCTATATTGTGCTTAAAAAAACATTTATTCTAGGGACAGAAAACTGTAGGTAGGGAGAGTGTCAGTTTCTTTCACTCTGCAAGTCCTTGTTTCCAGGGACCTGTAAGGACAGTGAGTGAATTGTCCTTGTGCTATATTGTGCTTAAAAAAAACATTTATTCTAGGGACAGAAAACTGTAGGTAGGGAGAGTGTCAGTTTATTTCACTCTGCAAGTCCTTGTTTCCAGGGACCTGTAAGGACAGTGAGTGAATTGTCCTTGTGCTATATTGTGATTAAAAAAAACATTTTTTCTAGGGACAGAAAACTGTAGGTAGGGAGAGTGTTTTTTTTCTTTCACTCTGCAAGTCCTTGTTTCCAGGGACCTGTAAGGACAGTGAGTGAATTGTCCTTGTGCTATATTGTGATTAAAAAAAACATTTTTTCTAGGGACAGAAAACTGTAGGTAGGGAGAGTGTTTTTTTTCTTTCACTCTGCAAGTCCTTGTTTCCAGGGACCTGTAAGGACAGTGAGTGAATTGTCCTTGTGCTATAGTGTGCTTAAAAAAAACATTTATTCTAGGGACAGAAAACTGTAGGTAGGGACAGTGTCAGTTTCTTTCACTCTGCAAGTCCTTGTTTCCAGGGACCTGGAAGGACAGTGAGTGAATTGTCCTTGTGCTATATTGTGATTAAAAAAAACATTTTTTCTAGGGACAGAAAACTGTAGGTAGGGAGAGTGTTTTTTTTTCTTTCACTCTGCAAGTCCTTGTTTCCAGGGACCTGTAAGGACAGTGAGTGAATTGTCCTTGTGCTATATTGTGATTAAAAAAAACATTTTTTCTAGGGACAGAAAACTGTAGGTAGGGAGAGTGTTTTTTTTCTTTCACTCTGCAAGTCCTTGTTTCCAGGGACCTGTAAGGACAGTGAGTGAATTGTCCTTGTGCTATATTGTGCTTAAAAAAAACATTTATTCTAGGGACAGAAAACTGTAGGTAGGGAGAGTGTCAGTTTATTTCACTCTGCAAGTCCTTGTTTCCAGGGACCTGGAAGGACAGTGAGTGAATTGTCCTTGTGCTATATTGTGATTAAAAAAAACATTTTTTCTAGGGACAGAAAACTGTAGGTAGGGAGAGTGTTTTTTTTCTTTCACTCTGCAAGTCCTTGTTTCCAGGGACCTGGAAGGACAGTGAGTGAATTCTCCTTGTGCTATATTGTGCTTAAAAAAAACATTTATTCTAGGGACAGAAAACTGTAGGTAGGGAGAGTGTCAGTTTATTTCACTCTGCAAGTCCTTGTTTCCAGGGACCTGTAAGGACAGTGAGTGAATTGTCCTTGTGCTATATTGTGATTAAAAAAAACATTTTTTCTAGGGACAGAAAACTGTAGGTAGGGAGAGTGTTTTTTTTCTTTCACTCTGCAAGTCCTTGTTTCCAGGGACCTGTAAGGACAGTGAGTGAATTGTCCTTGTGCTATATTGTGCTTAAAAAAAACATTTATTCTAGGGACAGAAAACTGTAGGTAGGGAGAGTGTCAGTTTATTTCACTCTGCAAGTCCTTGTTTCCAGGGACCTGTAAGGACAGTGAGTGAATTGTCCTTGTGCTATATTGTGATTAAAAAAAAACATTTTTTCTAGGGACAGAAAACTGTAGGTAGGGAGAGTGTTTTTTTTCTTTCACTCTGCAAGTCCTTGTTTCCAGGGACCTGTAAGGACAGTGAGTGAATTGTCCTTGTGCTATATTGTGCTTAAAAAAAACATTTATTCTAGGGACAGAAAACTGTAGGTAGGGAGAGTGTCAGTTTATTTCACTCTGCAAGTCCTTGTTTCCAGGGACCTGTAAGGACAGTGAGTGAATTGTCCTTGTGCTATATTGTGATTAAAAAAAACATTTTTTCTAGGGACAGAAAACTGTAGGTAGGGAGAGTGTTTTTTTTCTTTCACTCTGCAAGTCCTTGTTTCCAGGGACCTGTAAGGACAGTGAGTGAATTGTCCTTGTGCTATATTGTGATTAAAAAAAACATTTATTCTAGGGACAGAAAACTGTAGGTAGGGAGAGTGTCAGTTTATTTCACTCTGCAAGTCCTTGTTTCCAGGGACCTGTAAGGACAGTGAGTGAATTGTCCTTGTGCTATATTGTGCTTAAAAAAAACATTTTTTCTAGGGACAGAAAACTGTAGGTAGGGAGAGTGTTTTTTTTCTTTCACTCTGCAAGTCCTTGTTTCCAGGGACCTGTAAGGACAGTGAGTGAATTGTCCTTGTGCTATATTGTGCTTAAAAAAAACATTTATTCTAGGGACAGAAAACTGTAGGTAGGGAGAGTGTCAGTTTATTTCACTCTGCAAGTCCTTGTTTCCAGGGACCTGGAAGGACAGTGAGTGAATTGTCCTTGTGCTATATTGTGCTTAAAAAAAACATTTATTCTAGGGACAGAAAACTGTAGGTAGGGAGAGTGTCAGTTTATTTCACTCTGCAAGTCCTTGTTTCCAGGGACCTGGAAGGACAGTGAGTGAATTCTCCTTGTGCTATATTGTGCTTAAAAAAAACATTTATTCTAGGGACAGAAAACTGTAGGTAGGGACAGTGTCAGTTTCTTTCACTCTGCAAGTCCTTGTTTCCAGGGACCTGTAAGGACAGTGAGTGAATTGTCCTTGTGCTATATTGTGATTAAAAAAAACATTTTTTCTAGGGACAGAAAACTGTAGGTAGGGAGAGTGTTTTTTTTCTTTCACTCTGCAAGTCCTTGTTTCCAGGGACCTGTAAGGACAGTGAGTGAATTGTCCTTGTGCTATAGTGTGCTTAAAAAAAACATTTATTCTAGGGACAGAAAACTGTAGGTAGGGAGAGTGTCAGTTTATTTCACTCTGCAAGTCCTTGTTTCCAGGGACCTGTAAGGACAGTGAGTGAATTGTCCTTGTGCTATATTGTGATTAAAAAAAACATTTTTTCTAGGGACAGAAAACTGTAGGTAGGGAGAGTGTTTTTTTTCTTTCACTCTGCAAGTCCTTGTTTCCAGGGACCTGTAAGGACAGTGAGTGAATTGTCCTTGTGCTATATTGTGATTAAAAAAAACATTTTTTCTAGGGACAGAAAACTGTAGGTAGGGAGAGTGTTTTTTTTCTTTCACTCTGCAAGTCCTTGTTTCCAGGGACCTGTAAGGACAGTGAGTGAATTGTCCTTGTGCTATATTGTGCTTAAAAAAAACATTTATTCTAGGGACAGAAAACTGTAGGTAGGGAGAGTGTTTTTTTTCTTTCACTCTGCAAGTCCTTGTTTCCAGGGACCTGTAAGGACAGTGAGTGAATTGTCCTTGTGCTATATTGTGATTAAAAAAAACATTTTTTCTAGGGACAGAAAACTGTAGGTAGGGAGAGTGTTTTTTTTCTTTCACTCTGCAAGTCCTTGTTTCCAGGGACCTGTAAGGACAGTGAGTGAATTGTCCTTGTGCTATATTGTGCTTAAAAAAAACATTTATTCTAGGGACAGAAAACTGTAGGTAGGGAGAGTGTCAGTTTATTTCACTCTGCAAGTCCTTGTTTCCAGGGACCTGTAAGGACAGTGAGTGAATTGTCCTTGTGCTATATTGTGATTAAAAAAAACATTTTTTCTAGGGACAGAAAACTGTAGGTAGGGAGAGTGTCAGTTTCTTTCACTGTGAAAGTCCTTGTTTCAAGGGACAGAGAAGGACACCTGAAGGTAGCCCTTATTGCTTTTTTCCCATCTCCCTGCAGGCCATCTATTAGAATGTCTGGAAGGCAAACAAGGAGAGGCAGACAGTCAGGAGGCAATAAAAGAGGGCAAGCAGGCTCTGTGTCTGGGGGCAACAGTGCTGGTCGTGGACGCGGTGCATTGTCATCAGCACATGGCCATGGGACACGCTTGTCCTTCTTTTCGGCAGCTGGACATGTTGAGCCACATCATGCCGAAGACTTGGTAGAGTGGATGACCAAGCCCTCCTCCTCCTCCTCATCCTCTCTCACCCAGGCTCAGGGTACTGGAAAAGCAGCTGCCAAAGCGTCGTCTTCCCTGGTATCAATGTCAGACAAATCATCAGTCACTCCTTCCCTAGACCCACCATGTCCTCCTCCTGAGGAGTCCCCCGAACTGTTTCAGCACAGTGTTGGGTACATGCTCCAGGAGGATGCCCAGCGTTTCGAAGGGTCTGATGATGAAACCCAGCTAGAGGAAGGCAGTAGCGTGAGAGCAGACAGAGGGGATGCTCAAGAAGGACACCAATCTGGCAGTCATGTTCCAGCAGCTGCAGCATACTGCCAGATTGGCTCCAGTGATGAGGAGGGAGGGGATGATGAGGTCACTGACTCCACGTGGGTGCCTAATAGGAGAGAGGAGGAGGAGGAGGATGAGGAGGAGGCACATCTCCAACGAGGCAGGATGCCCTTTGGTGGCCAGCGTAAGGGCAGTACACCGACGGAATCACACCGCAGAGCTCCGCCTGTGCAGGGCGCTGCCTCTGCCCGTCATTCAAAAAGTTCTTTGGTGTGGGCCTTTTTTGAGGCTAGTGCATCAGATCGCACAGCTGCTGTTTGCAACATATGTCTCAAGCGTATATCGCGTGGCCAAAACATCAGCCGCTTGGGTACCACATGCCTGACCAGACATATGTTGACCTGCCATGCAGCTCGTTGGCAAGCCTACCTCAAAGACCCACACCAAAGAACAAAGCGGACCTCTCCTTGCACCGCATCAGCTGGGATCTCCAACCCCACTATAACTTCAGTCCTCTCTGAAACATGCACTGAGAGGAATGAAGGTGTAGAATTAGGTGTGTCACAGCCAAGTACTTGCGCCCACTCTGCTAGCAGTACACCGACGTCCGATTCTAGCAGGCAAATTTCCCTGCCCCAGCTGCTGGACCGTCGAAAGAAGTTCACTCCCAGCCATCCACATGCCCAGCGGTTGAATGCTAGCTTGGCTAAATTGCTAGCGCTTCAACTGCTGCCTTTTCGGTTGGTAGACTCGGCCCCCTTCCGTGAGTTTGTGCAATGTGCAGTTCCTCAGTGGCAGGTTCCCAAACGCCACTTTTTCTCACGGAAGGCTATTCCGGCTCTCTACCGGCATGTGGAAGGCAATGTCTTGGCCTCGCTGGACAGGGCGGTCAGCGGTAAGGTGCATATTACCGCTGACTCATGGTCCAGCAGGCATGGACAGGGACGTTACCTTTCTTTCACGGCCCATTGGGTCACTCTTTTGGCAGCTGGGAAGGATTCAGGACAAGGTGCAGTAGTGTTGGAGGTTGTCCCACCGCCACGCCTCCAAAATGCTACTACTGGTTGTGACACACCTCTCTCCTCCACCCCCTCCTCTTCTTCTTCCTCCATGGCCTCTTCCTGTGGTTTGTCCTATGAACCAGCGGTGCTCCGTAGCCGTTCACGGGGCTACGCAAGTACGCAGGCAAAAAGATGCCATGCCGTGCTTGCGCTGGTGTGTTTGGGGGACAGAAGCCACACTGGGGCAGAGGTCCTGTCTGCTCTGCAGGGCCAGGCCGAGAGGTGGTTGACGCCACGCCAGCTTAAGCCAGGAATGGTGGTTTGCGACAATGGCACCAACCTCCTCTCCGCCCTCCGACAGGG
Source organism: Rana muscosa (assembly GCA_029206835.1). Classification (NCBI taxonomy): domain Eukaryota; kingdom Metazoa; phylum Chordata; class Amphibia; order Anura; family Ranidae; genus Rana; species Rana muscosa. The sequence continues at coordinate 129,266,055 of CM055121.1, forward strand.
ACAACTGACCCATGTGCCCTGTGTGGCTCACGTCCTTAACCTGGTGGTGCAGCGCTTCTTGGGCAGGTACCCGGGCTTACAGGATGTCCTGAGGCAGGCCAGGAAAGTCTGTGTGCATTTCCGCAGATCTTATAATGCCAGTGCTCGCCTGGCTGAGCTGCAAAAGGAGTTGAACCTGCCCAAGAACCGCCTTATATGTGACATGCCCACCAGGTGGAACTCAACATTGGCCATGCTGCAGCGGCTGCACACGCAGCAGAGGGCCATCAATGAGTACCTGTGCGACTACGGCACCAGGACAGGGTCAGGGGAGCTTGGTTTTTTTTCTCCACGCCAGTGGGGCATGATCAGGGATGCATGCACTGTCCTGGCACCATTTGAGGAGGCCACGAGGATGGTGAGCAGTGACAGTGCATGCATCAGTGACACTGTACCTCTTGTCCACCTGTTGGAGCACACGCTGCGTGGAATAATGGACAGGGCACTTGAGGCAGAACAGAGGCAGGAAGAGGAGGACTTCCTTGCCTCTCAAGGCCCCCTTTACCCAGACAGTGTTCCTTCTGTCCCACCCATCGCACAGGAAGAGGAGGAGGAGGAGGAGGAGGAGGAGGAGGATTGTGTCAGCATGGAGGTGGAGGCTGGCACTCAGCATCATCAGCAGCAGTCTTTTAGGGATGATTTACAGTCCCAAGAAACCAGTGGACTTGTACGTGGCTGGGAGGAGGTGGCTGCGGATCATGTCGTCCTTAGTGACCCAGAGGACTCCGGAGCGAATGCCTCAGCAAACCTACGCTGCATGGCCTCCCTGATCCTGCAAAGTCTGCGGAAGGATCCTCGTATTCTTCGGATCAAGGAGAGGTACCATTACTGGCTGGCCACTCTCCTTGATCCACGGTACAAGGGTAAGGTTGCGGACCTTATGTTACCGTCGCAGAGGGAGCAGAGGATGAGACAACTCCGGGAGGCCTTGCAGAAAGGTCTGTGCAACGCGTTCCCAGAGACTGGGAGGTTGCAAACTCCTGGTCCTGGACAACGAGTTGCTGAGGCTTCGGCCAGTCAAAGAAGGAGCGGTGGGGAAGGTGGCCGTCTGACCGATGCGTTCAGACAATTCTTTAGTCCGCAGCCCCAAAGTATGATCGGTTCCAGCAACCATCGCCAGCGTCTGATAAACATGGTGCAGGAATATCTAGGGGCAAGGTCAGACTTGGACACCTTCCCCACCGAAAATCCTCTGGCTTACTGGGTCTTGAGGATGGATCACTGGCCAGAGCTTGCACAGTATGCAATTGAGCTACTGGCCTGTCCTGCATCCAGCGTTCTTTCGGAACGCACATTCAGTGCTGCTGGAGGATTTGTCACGGATCACAGGGTGCGCCTGTCCACCGACTCGGTTGATCGACTGACTTTCATCAAGATGAACCAGTCTTGGATCACCACCAGCTACCACACACCTGATGCTGATATAACAGACTAATTGATTTTAACATGTCACATCCCTTCAAGACTGATGCTGATGCTGAGTGCCTGTGCTGTTATGTTGACTGGCTATCCTCCTCCTCCGAGTCCTCAATGATACGATTGATGATGATAGCTTGTAAGATCATTTTTGTTTATGGGTGCCGCCACCAGTGCCTAACGCCCAATTTTTCAGCCCCTGTTTAACAGGGGCGTGTAATTACAATTTTTGAAGCAATACTTTGCAACAGGGCTCATTGCTGTGCTCCAAGTACAGTATCTGTGAGGAGTTGCAGTGTTGTGCCACCAGTGCCTAAGGCCCAATTTTTCAGCCCCTGTTTAACAGGGGCGTGTCATTACAATTTTTGAAGCAATACTTTGCAACAGGGCTCATTGGTGTGCTCCAAGTACAGTATCTGTGAGGAGTTGCAGTGTTGTGCCACCAGTGCCTAAGGCCCAATTTTTCAGCCCCTGTTTAACAGGGGCGTGTCATTACAATTTTTGAAGCAATACTTTGCAACAGGGCTCATTGCTGTGCTCCAAGTACAGTATCTGTGAGGGGTTGCAGTGTTGTGCCACCAGTGCCTAAGGCCCAATTTTTCAGCCCCTGTTCAACAGGGGCATGTAATTACAATTCTTGATCTAATAATTCACAGCAGGGCCCATTGCTGCACCCACCAAGAGTAACTGTCAGGGCTTACAGTGTTGTGGCACCAGCACCACCATCAAAGGCCCAATTTTTACTACCACTGTTCAACAATTATATGTAATTAAAATTCCTGATATAATAGTTGACAGCAGGGCGTTCCAGCACCAACCAAGAGTAACTGTGAGTGCTTACAGTGTTGTGCCAACACCAACAACTAAGGGGCCTATTTCTGCAGAGTATATACGGCAGGTCCCTACTTTCAAACATCCAACTTACAAACGACTCCTACTTGCAAACGCAAGAAGACAACAGGAAGTGAGAGGAAATCTACCACTAGGAAGGAAAATTCTCTCCTGTAAGAATAAATATGGGAGAAAGGTGTCTCCTCTGTACTGATGCTTTATCAGCAATCCTTGTTTCAAGAAAAACACCACATTTCAAAAACAGTTGTCATTGGGACGGAAAGTGAGGTGAAATGTTCTGAACAGGGGCACAGACAGCAAAACAAATGTTACAGGGGTGATAACCCTTACCTATGTTTTCCAAAAAGTTTAAAAATAGATTTTTGGTCTGGAGCTACACTTCAACAATGTACCTGTTCAAAATTACAAACAGACTCTACATAAGAACAAACCTACAGTCCCTGTCTTGTATGCACCGCCTGTATAGGGCTGTTCAGAGTATATAGGGCCTTTTTTATTTTATGTGCGGGGTTCCCCTTAATATCCATACAAGACCCAAAGGGGCTGGTAATGGGCTGGGGTAGGGGGGGGGGTCATGGGGTAGCTATGCCATTTTTCTTAAAGAATTTCATCCATATTACCGGGACCAGACATTACATTAAAGCCGCAAGCAGTTTTAAATGGCTTTTTTTTCCTTTAGAAGTGTCATTTTGTGCAGGGACAGTTCTAAACACGGGAAACACGTGGCACTTCACAGGCATACTTTAGACACCCCCCAGGTACGATATTTAAAGGAATATTTGACTTTTTTTTTTTCACTTTATGCATCATTAAAATGACTGCTCCCGAAAAACGACCGTTTTTAAAACTTCTTTTTGCATTGATACATGTCCCCTGGTGCAGAACCCGGGTTCCCAAACCCTTTTTAGGACAATAACATGCATAATAGTTGTTATAATTAGCACTTTAGAATTCGAACGTTCGCATCCATTGTATTTAATAGGGTTCTAATGTTCGTTCGAACTTTCGGTCCGTTCGCGGGTTCTGGTGCGAACCGAACCCGGGGGTGTTCGGCTCATCACTAGTTGACATCAAAGTGAACCTGTGCTTTGTCTACACAGGGCAAAACAATACGTTTAATTTAGCCCTTTACCGCAGTACACACTTACCTTTTTTTTGCTAGCTCACTATTCAATTCAGCCACTCAGGAGCAAAGGAAAGTCCTGTGTAAATGTTGCTGGGGTCATAAACTATATGGGGCTATGGACTTCCCATGTGACAGTGCAGATTTTTCCAGTAATCAGCAAATAGCAGCTGCAGCCTGCATGTAAAAACAAATCCCCTTCTAGTATAAGGTGACCAGATTTTTAAAATGAAATCCGGGGACATATTTTTTTTTTTACTAGTAATGGCGGCAATCAGCGACTCTCTGCCCATCGCCGCCGCCCGCCTCACAGCCTGTCAAGTCTTACTCTCTGGGCCCCGGCTACTACTGGGTGGGGAGTGGAGGAAGATCACTCCACCAGGGAAGGCAAGGAGATAAGCAGGCGGCTGGCTGGGACTTGAGCCAAGGCAGAAGAACATGCGAGCGGAGCTGAATGGGCATGCACCCGAAACTGAAGAAATATTACCTTCGCTCCGACCAGCACATGATCATCAGAAAGGGGCACAGAAAATGGAAAAATACACCCCCCCTGCACTGACTGTCTGTGAAATTGCCCCATGGCCCCTGTTCAAATCCAATCCGGGGACAAAACTGGGGACAGACTTGGTCCGGGGACAGTGTCCCCAATCCGGGGACTGTCCCCTGAAACCGGGGATGTCTGGTCACCCTATTCTAGTATGCTGTAGAGAAAGACTTGTTCTCTATATGGAAGGTATGGTATGGTCTCTCTGCAGAGGTCTCATATGCCCTCCTGTTGAGTCAGAGTTAGGGCTTTCAAATGAGCAGCGATTAGCTCTACTGATTGCAGTGATTTAGACCTGTTTTGGACCTCTGCAGAGAGATCACTTATTATATAGAGTAAAGGTCTATCTTGCATGTTGGCAGTGGACAGACCTTTTTATTCAAGCTGCTGCTGTTTTCTAGTTTTCTAGTGTTTACCTTGACATCCACTGATGACCAGTGAAACCCTTTTGCTACAGTAACTGCTAAAATTAAATAGCAAACCTGTGTAGCTCAGTGCGAAGTCATTTCTATAGAGCAGGGATATGCAATTAGTGGACCTCTAGCTGTTGCAAAACTACACGTCCCATCATGCCTCTGACTCTGGGTGTCATGCTTGCGGCTGTCAGAGTCTTGCTATGCCTCATGGGAATTGTAGTTCTGCAACAGCTGGAGGTCCGCTAATTGCATATCCCCGCTATAGAGCATTATGGGCTAGTTCACCAAATGTCCGGACAACTTGTTGTGCGTTCACATTTTGTTTCAGCTTTGAGTTGAGACTTCTTCATACTGTAATTAGTACTGAAACACAGTACTGGTTTTCCATTGTTCCTCAACATAGAAGCATTGAATCAAGTGCTAAAGTGTCACTACTTAGCAGTATTCTTCCGTTTGGATTACATTTCTTTGTCAATGCACTCAACACAGCTGCAATTTAATAATTATCATTCAGGCTCATTAAAAAAATAAGAGATGTGTATCAGACTTTGATTGTTATCATATGACCTTGAAAGCAAATAGATTAAAATGTAAATCACAGAAACAACTCCAGTTTGAGATAATGGAATGTTTACCAGATTACACAGCATTAGACAAATTAAGAGACTTGTTATGGTACATGCATATAAATATACTGACATGCAGAAATCCATGGTATATCGAAAATAAAAATTGGTTCTATGCCTTTTCCAACCACTCATGAATTGTGCATCACAGGTATCAGTTCTGCCATCACACCTGTTTGTTCAAAGATCTTTGATCTACACCTATTCCACACTATGGGAACTACTTAACCACTTAAGCCCTGGAAGGTTTTACCCCCTTAATGACCAGGCCATTTTTTTGCGATACAGCACTGCGTTACTTTAACTGACAATTGCGCGGTCGTGCGACGATGTACCCAAATAAAATGTATGTCCTTTTTTATCCCACAAATAGAGCTTTCTTTTGGTGGTATTTGATCATCTCTGCGGTGATTAGCAGGAACACTAGCACTAGCACCCCTGATTAGCAGGAACACTAGATCAGAGTGTCCATGCCTGACAGCACGGCGGTCTGCTTGTTTACATCAGCAGACTGCCGTTCTGTCTCTGTGGGTAGCGACCGTGGGTGGCCGGCGGACATCGCATTTGCCAGGCCCGCTGATTGGCTCCCCGTGTGGTCAATCAGCGCACGATCGCAGCTCTGGCGGCATGCGCGTGCCCCCCAGTGACTATTGTCAAAAATCACATACAGGTACTTGATTTTGTGCAATAGAGCCACCTTGCTGTAGTATATGTACGGCAGGCAGTCGGGAAGGGGTTAAAGCCTAAGTTTAATCAGGAAACAAAAATCAGCACAAGGGATATTATTTACAGTCAGTAGGATGTGTCCCTTGTACTGCTTTTTCCTTTATTATCGATTTTCCCAACCCCACAATCCCTGCTGCCATAATCATTCAGTTCAGTGGGGGTTTATAACGCCAACAGAGATGTGACAGGCACTCACCAAGAATGCCTGATTATGCTCCCCCTTTTCACCCAGCTCCTCCATTCATAGAGGCCATACTAGCTTTAGGGTCAGTGAATGGAGGACAAATAGATAATTCCCCTGGCACTGATAGGTCATGTTTCATTCATGGAAGCAATAGTACATCAGTTAAAGTGCCAAAAAGTGAACACTGGCCTAAAACCATTTCAATTTAGGGTAATGCTACTATTTTGTAGCAACCTCTCTACCATGCACTTTCTGCATGAGCAAGGTCGGATAGAGCTTAAAAAGAGTGGCTGTTTTTCTTTTTTTGAGGTCTGAGATTGCTGTCCAACTGCCTTTACTGCCTTTGAGATCTTCTGTCTACTGCTGCACTAAATCCAGCACTAAGGATTTAGTATTTAGCTGTTGCTTAGGCATTATGTGATGCCTAGGCAGTGCTGGAGAGAATTTGTGGATTTACATTAGGGCAGTCAAAGCAGCTGCCTAGGACCCCATGCCTTAGAGACCCCTACAATGATGCTTATTTAAAACTCCAAGCATCCCAGACTTTGCATCAGCCCATATTGCAAAGGGTACCGGTCCCTTATCTCCCTCTCCATTTCCAGGCTCTAAGGCAGGTCCAGCTTTGCGGGGATACCTTTGTCTCATTCTCCAGTTATGCAAGACAAAGTGCATTTCAAAACAGGGCCCCTGCACACAAGTCAGCCAATGTTGTAATATTTGCACCTTAAAAATCCCATAAAAGTCCCCACTTTTGTATAAAAGCTTTTTTAATGCTTGGTGTGTACTGTACTAAACAGAAAAGCAATACTCTTTTTTTTTATCTATACCTCACCATATGCGCACTAGGATTGACTAATTTTTCATTAAAGTTGAATTCCAGGAAAAAAATTATAATCTACAGTTGATTTCTCTGATTAGTAACATCAATTTTTGTATTATGCACTTTTTAGTTTTCTAAATGACTGATTGGAAGCAACAGTCTAATCAAGCTATTCAGCAACCCTGACCAGCAACGCTTGATTTGTGCAGCGAATATGACTGCTTACTGCGGCTTACAAGTAGCATTGTCGGTCTTCGTTTTCCTCCACCGACCATCCTCACCTCAACCCCCCCCTCTCATTTCCCCTTCTTATGACATATGTAGCACCCTCCTAATTTAGAGTGGGCTGCTAGGTAAATTCAGTTTAGCTCCTCTGTAATCAGTAGGTGGTTGATTGCTTATGGTTGCTCAGTGTTTCACAGGCTGTTGTTCTGCCACTTCCCCCCTGTCTTCTGGAGACCTCTAGAAGTATAGTAGGAGGGAGAGCAGAACAGGCAGCCTGAATATTTATGGAACCACAGGCAAAACCTGGGAAGTTGTGTTCAGAAGGTGGAGGGAAAGCCCATAAATAGTATGTTCCTTTGTCCAATCCTGTTAGAGGAGACCCCTATGCAGGGGCTCTGCCCCGGGCAGCTTTCTGGAAGGATCTGTGAGGAAGACACCGATGTCCCAGTTAGGCTTAGCTGGGGGGCCTATTAACACACTGAAAACCAAGGATCAAGTGGGGGTCTCAAGATGCTCACTAAATAAAGCCATGAGGAAGTTGGTTCGAAAGAATCCAGCTGCCCTATGGTGATGTGAGTCTGCATCCCTTTCACTAGGAAGAACCTGGTGGATATCAGCAGGAGGCAACTAATGACCCTGTGTCTAAGTGGGAAAGGAACTCTACTGCTGAGGAGTTAGTGATTTTGTGTAGCTTTTAAACTCTGGTGGGAGTACAGGTCACTGCCAGCAAAGGAAATCCTATGGGACATTCAGCAGTTGTACAGTACAGCCTGCAGTGTGTGAAGTGCAGCCAGCCGCCTGAAAAGTGCCCCCATGGATTGAGAAGTCCTCAAGTTATCCAGTTCTGCAGTTTTGGGATATCCCATGCTTCCTTTCTCATGCCAGTTCATCATTCTCAATAAAACACAATAAAGAAACACTTAAGCCCTGTTTTCTTCGGACAAACCGATCGTGTGTGGGCCCCATCGGACTTATTTCCATTGGTGAAAAAAAAATAGAACATGTTTTAAATTTTTCCGATAGAAAAAAAAACGATAGCAAATTCCGATCGTCTGTGTGGAACTCCATCAGAGAAAAAACCCACGCATGCTCAGACTGAATTAGGAGATGGGAGCGCTCATTCTGGTAAAACTATCGTTCGTAATATAGATTAGCACATTCATCATGCTGTAACGGACTGAAAAGCACGGAGACTGAAAAGCGCGAATAGGCTCTCACCAAACTTTTACTAACACGCGGTAACACGAAATCAGCAAAAGCAGCCCAAAGGGTGGCGCCATTGGATTTGAACTTCGCATTTATAGTGCCGTCGTACGTCATGGCATTTGGTACGGTCAGAATTTTGTCTGATGGTGTGTAGGCAAGACTGATGGAAGTCAGCGTCATCGGAATTCCGATGGAAAAATCCATCGAATTTGATTCCATCGGAAATCCGATCGTGTGTACGGGGCTTTAGACTGTTCTTTGGAGCAAGTGGAAGAATGCATGGAATACTGTGTGCCTAGCTGAGAGTGCTCTAAGGGGGCGAAATTGGATCAAAACTTCCAGTGGCTATTGGTGTGGGGACAGTGACTTTTCATTTAGACTGAATAGGAGAAGCCGCGCTAGTATAGTCCAAATAGTTCAATGAATGTATTTGATTGTAAAATTATATATCATGCTTCAATGATAGAAATGGTGAGATGATAAGATGGATTCTTCTAGTATTAACACCGCAGTGAATCACTCAAAGAACTGTGCCACCACCTATAGAAAAACTCGCTTATCAGACGGCAGGCAAAACCAGGCATGTGGCTATAGCCCAGCCAAGGCCTTTGCTTGCACAGAAGAACATGGAAATAAGCCCTGGGTAGATGGCTGCATTGGTGTATCCACCGTTCAATCTGAGATCGTTAAGTTCAGCAACAAACTCAGCTTTTGCTGCTGTAGGTCTACTGTCACCTGTGGTTCCACAAGCTTGTGCTCTGCTCTTGCTCCTATCATAGAAGGCACCCCCTGATCAAGCCCACATTAGGTGAAACCCTTAAATATTTTAAACTTGCCAAAATAGAGACCTACCTTTCTCTTATGACCTCCCTCTTAGGACACCTTCAGTTTATACCTAGTGTAACTGACAAGCAATTTTGAGTATGGGCCATCACTGGATTTCTGTGGACAGACAAATTTATAGTAGGAAATACTTGGAAGACTGCATGGAAACTCCATGCTGAGCACGGCTTTCTTTAATTGGGCTTATGTAGACAGTCATGACTCTTAAACATTCTTCACTCCCTCCCTAAGCCCCACTACACACACACACTTCTGTAGACCTCTCATGGTTTTCAAAGGGATTCATAGAGAAAAGGAAGAACTAAGAGGGGATCTTTCCATATCATAAAACCTACTCCTACAGAATAGCCCCTTTTTTAGAGCCCTCTTTTCTTCAAAGATGGAAGAGTGTTTTGCAAACCACATTCCCCAACATCCATGAAAATAGGACACATTTGCCCACAGGCCCTTAATCTGTTTCAAGTATTAAAAAAACTACAGGATTTATCCCTACAGGACTTTATCCCTGTGGTAGTGACCCATCCTAGCAACCAGGGATGAGCCGAACACCCCCCTGTTCGGTTCGCACCAGAACCTGTGAACAGACAAAATGTTCGTGTAAACTTTAGAACCCTATTAAATACAATGGACTCGAACGTTCGAAATCTAAAGTGTTAATTATAAAGGCTAATATGCAAGTTATTGTCCTAAAAAGTGTTTGGGGACCCGGGTCCTGCCCCAGGGGACATGTATCAATGCAAAAAGAAGTTTTAAAAATGGCAGTTTTTTCGGGAGCAGTGATTTTAATAATGCTTAAAATGAAAAAATAAAAGTGAAATATTCCTTTAAATTTCGTACCTGGGGGGTGTGTATGATGTGCATGTAAAGTGGCGCATGTTTCCCGTGCTTAGAACTGTCCCTGCAAAAAATGTCATTTTTGAAAGAAAAAAATGCATTTAAAACTGACTCGCGGCTATTAATGAATTGTCGGCTCCCGGCAATACATACAAAAGTCATTGATAAAAAAAAAAAAAAAAGCGTGGGGGTTCCCCAGAATTCAATTACCAGGCCCTTCAGGTCTGGAATGGATATTAAGGGGAACCCCGCCGCAAATTTAAAAAAAAATTGACGTGGGGTTCCCCCAAATATCCATTCCAGGCCCTTCAGATCTGGCATGGATTTTAAGGGGAACTCCACCCCAAATTTAAAAAAAAAATGGCGTGGAGTCCCCCTAAAAATCCATACCAGACCCCTTATCCGAGCACGCAACCTGGCCGGCCGCAGGGGAAAAGGGGGGACGAGAGAGCGGCCCCCCTCCCTCCTGAACCGTACCAAGCCACATGCCCTCAACATGGGGAGGATGTCCCCATGTTGATGGGGACAAGGGCCTCATCCCCACAACCCTTGCCCGGTGGTTGTGGGGGTCTGCGGGCGGGGGGCTTATCGGAATCTGGAAGACCCCTTTAACAAAGGGGACCCCCAGATCCCGGCCCCCCTCCTATGTGAATTGGTAAGGGGTACATTGTACCCCTACCATTTCACAAAGAAAGCGTAAAAAAATGTTTAAAAAAACACACAAACACCTTGAAAAAGTCCTTTATTTAAAAAAATAAATAAATAAACATTCCAGTGGTGAAATCCAGTGTCCCGCGGCGATCCCGATGTCCAGCGCTGTCCTTCATTGGTTGTGCCTAAACGGACCTGATGGGGAACTCCCTCTCAGTATTTTAAATGTATAGACCCGCCCCTTCTAAAGTTCCCCATCAGGTCCGCTCAGCAGGCGAGATGCAGAACATGAGAAGGGGCGGGTCTATACATGTATTACCAAAGTGAGAGCAGTTCCCCATCAGGTCCGCCCCCTCGGTATGTCGGACCCGCCTACGTCATTGGCCTGAGCGGGGAACTTCCTTCACTATGTAAATTTAAATTACACAGTGAAGGAAGTTCCCCGCTCAAGCCAATGACGTAGGCGGGTCCGACATACCGAGGGGGCGGACCTGATGGGGAACTGCTCTCACTTTGGTAATACATGTATAGACCCGCCCCTTCTCATGTTCCGCATCTGGTCCGCTGAGCGGACCTGATGGGGAACTTTAGAAGGGGCGGGTCTATACATTTAAAATACTGAGAGGGAGTTCCCCATCAGGTCCGCTCAGGCACAACCAATGAAGGACAGCGCTGGACATCGGGATCGCCGCGGGACACTGGATTTCACCGCTGGAATGTTTTTTTTTTTTTTTTTAAATAAAGGACTTTTTCAAGGTGTTTGTGTGTTTTTTTAAACATTTTTTTACGCTTTCTTCGTGAAATGGTAGGGGTACAATGTACCCCTTACCAATTCACATAGGGGGGGGCCGGGATCTGGGGGTCCTCTTTGTTAAAGGGGTCTTCCAGATTCTGATAAGCCCCCCGCCCGCAGACCCCCACAACCACCGGGCAAGGGTTGTGGGGATGAGGCCCTTGTCCCCATCAACATGGGGACATCCTCCCCATGTTGAGGGCATGTGGCTTGGTACGGTTCAGGAGGGAGGGGGGGCCGCTCTCTCGTCCCCCCTTTTCCCCTGCGGCCGGCCAGGTTGCGTGCTCGGATAAGGGGTCTGGTATGGATTTTTAGGGGGACTCCACGCCATTTTTTTTTTAATTTGGGGTGGAGTTCCCCTTAAAATCCATGCCAGATCTGAAGGGCCTGGAATGGATATTTGGGGGAACCCCACGTCAATTTTTTTTTAAATTTGCGGCGGGGTTCCCCTTAATATCCATTCCAGACCTGAAGGGCCTGGTAATTGAATTCTGGGGAACCCCCACGCTTTTTTTTTTTTTTTTTTTTATCAATGACTTTTGTATGTATTGCCGGGAGCCGACAATTCATTAATAGCCGCGAGTCAGTTTTAAATGCATTTTTTTCTTTCAAAAATGACATTTTTTGCAGGGACAGTTCTAAGCACGGGAAACATGCGCCACTTCACATGCATATCATACACACCCCCCAGGTACGAAATTTAAAGGAATATTTCACTTTTATTTTTTCATTTTAAGCATCATTAAAATCACTGCTCCCGAAAAAACGTCCGTTTTTAAAACTTCTTTTTGCATTGATACATGTCCCCTGGGGCAGGACCCGGGTCCCCAAACACTTTTTAGGACAATAACTTGCATATAAGCCTTTATAATTAACACTTTAGATTTCTCCCATAGATTTTTCGAATTTGCCACGAACACCCCAATTTGTTCGCTGTTCGGCGAACGGGCGAACAGGCAATGTTCGAGTCGAACATGAGTTCGACTCGAACTCGAAGCTCATCCCTACTAGCAACCCATTACCATTAGATCTTCAAATTCCTGTGAATAAAGACCCCTCTCCCCCTCTTCAGCTGTACCTTTGCTTTGGGAATGTAATAAATACAATATTTTTTAAAAATCTGGACAAAATTATTATTATTTTTTATTGAAAAAGTGTGAAAAAAATGATTGGATACTGCAAAAGAAAACCTTGTTTGTTTTTCAAAAAAATATTTATTACTTCAGGTTTATGAGCAATTAAAAAGTTGCTGTCAAATCAATTGGCCCATGGATCAAATGTAAAAAAAACTTCTGGTCAAAGGGCAGGTGCAAGCCCCAAAGTGCTTAAACGGTGTGTTGATGATACTGGCCTTATCTCCTGGGAACAAGGGCAGACATCTTGGAATATCTTTTGTAGATGATCAAGGATGACTGCACAAATTAGGAGGAGCCATTTAATAACTTCCTAATACAACTGTAATCAACCAAATTGCCAATCACCAGATGTCTGTGAATAGTAGTCTAGTAGGTCTAGTTAGCATGTACTACTTAGGTTAGACATTAAAATTTGACAAGGTGATACGCATGTCGCCAGGCAGCTTTTAGCAAGATGGCACCCAAAGCACACCTGCCTCTAATTTGGCTGCAGTGGCCCACTCAACTGCTGCTTCCTTTCGAGTTCCTTGAGCCATAAGCAGAAGTTTTATGAATGGTAAAGGGAACCTAATTGCATTATTCCATGTGGTAAAGGCATCCCTTCATCCTGCCATTATTAAATCTACTCTGGTGACCTGACAAACTGTGAGTGAATGAGAACCTGAGTAGAGAGAGTGGAATAGGAGCAAAGTGAATAGAGAGGTGTAGGAGAGAGTGGATAGAGAGATGTTAGGGAGAAATTATAATTGTGTAAATAGGTTCTGCCAGGCAAATTTGGGTAATCTCCTGATGTTGTAAAAAAATTCCTTAAGAAGTTTTCACCATGAATGAAGAAATATGCCAATAGATGACAGGAGTCCTGAAAAACCCTCAGAGAAAACTGCGACCATAGCGAATTGTCAAGAGGATTGATGTGAAGACTTAACAGGTTCACAGCACTCAAAATAAATTGATGGCAAGGTTATGTTTGCAATACTAAACTTCAATATGAAAGTTTATTATATGCTTGTATGATTTCCCCTTGTTTGTGTTGGTTTTCTCTGAGAGTTTTGGATTCTACTGCACCCTAAAAAGTAAAAGTAGTGAAGCAAGTGGTTCCTGCCCAAAACAACCCAAGTCGTGGACACATGTAGTCTGTGCAATCAGTAAAGATATATAGAATTATTGGGCACTATGAAATAAATAACTATTATACTTAACTACTTGCCGACCAGCTGCCGTCATTATACTGCGACAGGTTGGCACGGCTGCACAAACCGCCGTAGGTGTACGTCGGCCGCTTTAAGAGCTATAGGGGGCGCGTGTGTGTCACCGGAGATGCGCATGCCCATGGCGCGCTGCCAGAGTCGATGCACGCGGCCGACTGCAGCGATGTCTGCCGGCGACCCATGATCATTCCTCAGAGAGCCAGAACAGGGATCTGTCAATATAAACAGACAGATCCCCGTTCTGTCTACTCCCTGTCAGTCCACTCCCCCTACAGTTGGAAACACGTAGGGAGCACTTGATCGCCCCTAGTGTCAACCCCTTCCCTACCAGTGACATTTATACAGTGATCAGTGGCTATTTATAGCATTGATTGCTGAATAAATATCAATGATCCCAAAAAAGTGTCAAAAGTATCCCATCTGTCCGCCGTAATGTCGCAGTCCCGCTAAAAATCGCTGATCGCCACCATTACAAGTAAAAAAATAAATAAATAATAGAAATGCCATAAATGTATCCCCTATTATGTGGACGCTATAACTTTTGCGCAAACCAATCAATATACGCTTATTGCGATTTTTTACCAAAAATATGTAGAAGAATACATATTGGCCTAAACTGTTGAAGAAATTCGTTTTTTTTTTTACATTTGGGGATATTTACGGTATTCTAGCAAAAAGTAAAAAAAAATATTTTTTTTTCTAAATTGTGGCTCTTTTTTTGTTTGTAGCACAAAAAATAAAAACCGCAGAGGTGATCAAATACCACCAAAGGAAAGCTCTATTTGTGGAAAGAAAAGGACATACATTTTGTTTGTGTACAACGTCACATGACCACGCGATTGTCAGTTAAAACGATGCAGTGCCGTATCGCAGAAAATGGCCTGATCAGGAAGTGGGTAAATCCTTCCGGGGCTGAAGTGGTTAATAGCATTTACTACAGTTAACAGCTGAGTTTGTCAAATATAGTAGGTTGTTAATATCTAGTGGTATAAATGGTGCCTGCCAGTAAATATCTGGACTCTTCTGAAAATATATATTACATTTAAAGCTGAAAAAATAGACATTCTCACTAATCTAAATTTCAACACATCCTAAACCGACATCCATCTGTCTGCTATCAAAAGCTTTCTGTGATTAGAGAAATTTCATATGCAAGTTCCGTAGAGCAGTAACCTAAAAGTAAAAATAAGTCTTAGTGTAAACAATCAAATTGTTTTTCTAGGAAATAAAATATACATTTTATGAATCCTTTTTTTTAAATTACGGTAGATGCTTAATTATGAAGGTGAAAAGTTGAATAATTAAGTCAAGATGCAATACGGATATCTCCCTAGAGCACGAATGCAGTCTGTGAAGTTACCATGGTAACCTCACATTCTAGATAGTCAAGAAACCATTCTTTTTTATTTAATATAAAAAATATAAAATAAAATAGCACGCTGAAAATGGATTTTATTGTTTTTTTTTATGTGTAAACCACAAATTTTTAATTTACAATTTTTTATTTAAACAAACGAAAAACTGTATATTAGATTATCACCACTGAATTCTTGCTCCATAGTGTTAAGTCTCTATGTTCTTACATGTTCTGTTATCATTTCAATCAAGACCTTTGGAATTTTTTATACTACTTTCCACGGCACTGCCACCTTTCTTTCCTGTGCTCTCATTTACCTATTCCTAAACAGTTTTCAGCAACTGTATTCATGTGTTGCTTGTATGCTTAACTGGAATGTGAAAACAATGAAAATACATTTTTGCTTTGTTATCCAAAGAGCCCAGGAAATAGGCAAAAAAGCAGCAGACTCTGTGGATTTTATATTTATCTAGATATTGTGGAGTGGGTTTATTAAAAAGACACATGGAAGATACCTTGAATGGGAATTGACTGGGGAAAATATGTAAGAAAGGCAAATAGATGAAAAAACTAGGTTACGAAAATTAGAGAAAGTAGTTGACAGGGGGTGAGATATTGTAAGGGTTAAGATTTCATGGATAATATAGGAAAGCTAGATACATCCAAATAACATATGGAAATCAATACTGTGACAAAGCAGAGGTAATGCACGATAAATAAAAAACATGGAATAGATAAAAATAACACTAAAGCCAAAGAATGCACAAACCAAGTTTACAGGAGTTACTGTAAGATCAAGACAAGACTAGAAATTATCTTCCTTGTCTCAAACCAATTGGCAGGCATTAGATAGCTCTTCAACTATTGCTATCTGCTGCATTTATTTTTGACATAAGCCTAGTTAAAGGAGTCTTCCTTTTCTCTATGTGAAAGAGATCATTCAAACGCCTATGCTTAGATTGCTTGTGAATATCTTATAACACATTACCACGCAAACATGGGGCTAGAAAAGCTGGCAACTGGAAGTTGAGGCTACAAATGGCTAATCACAAACAATCATATACACTGCCCTGAAAAAGTATTCACACCCCTTGAAATTCTCCACATTTTGTCATGTTACAACCAAAAACCTAAATGTATTATATTGAGATTTCATGTGATAGCCCAACATAAAGTGGCACATAATTGTGAAAGGAAAATGATAAATAGTTTTCAAAAGTTTTTACAAATAAATATGTGAAAAGTGTGGTGTGCAATTGACCCCCTGAGTCAATACTTTGTAGAACCACCTTTCGCTGCAATTACAGCTGCAAGTCTTTTTGGGTATGTTTCTACCATTTTTGCCCATTCTTCTTTGCAAAAAAACTCAAGCTCTTTCAGATTGGATGAAGAGCGTCTGTGAACAGCAAATTTCAAGTATTGCCACAGATTCTCAATTGGATTTAGGTCTGGGCTTTGACTGGGCCATTCTAACACATGAATATGCTTTGATCTAAACCATTCCATTGTAGCTCTGGTTGTATGTTTAGGGTCGTTGTCCTGCTGGAAGGTGAAACTCCACCCCAGTCTCAAGTCTTTTGCACACTCCACAAGTTTTCTTCTAAGATTGCTCTGTATTTGGCTCCATCCATATTCCCATCAACTCTGACCGGCTTCCCTATCCCTGCTGAAGAAAAGCATCCCCACAACATGGGGTTGGTGTGTTCAGGGTGATGTGCAGTGTTAGTTTTCTGACACACATAGCGTTTTGCTTTTAGGTCAAAAAGTTTATTTTGGTCTCATCTGACCAGAGCACCTTCTTCCACATGTTTGCTGTGTCCTCCACATGGCTTCTTGCCAACTGAAAACGGGACTTCTTATGGCTTTCTTACAACAATGGCTTTCTTCTTGCCACTCTTCCATAAAGGTCAGACTTGTGGAGTGCCCCGGAAGAAGTCAGATCAGTGACAAAACCAGTCGGGCGATAGCGTCATTTCCTGTCATCGTGATTGGAGGTTACACCTTTGGAAATCATTGTGTTCGATACATGGTGTTTTTTATCGTCTTTCATTTAAGTACATTACCTTTATTAAATCTTGGTTGAAAAAGTTTTACACTATTGTGGCGTGTGTCTCTCATTTGAGGTATATGATCTGATGTCACGGTTGGAGTGAAAGAAACCTGATTTCTCCCCCGCTGGTGGCTTGGAGCTTTTGCTGGGTGGACCTCTTTACATATATCTCAGATATACAAGCCTATGTTGACCCCTCGTAATAGGTGGTCAACGCTCTTTGGTAAGGGCACATCCTGTTTATTGATGGTGGTCTCACAAGGTGGAGTCAAACTTTCACTTCTTGTCAAGTTTGTGACTCTTTGACTCGCTTGTTTTATTTATATTCCTTTACTGTTTTATTTTGCGCAACATACATTTTTATTTATTTAGATTTGTGTAGTGCATGACAAAAAGTTGTCCTGTGGACAGATTCTCCCACCTGAACTGTGGATCTCTGCAGCTCCTCCATAGTTACCATGGGCCTCTTAGCTGCTTCCCTGATTAATTCTCTCCTTGCCCGGCCTGTCAGTTTAGGTGGCCAGCCAAGTCTTCGCAGGTTTGCAATTGGGCCATACGCTTTCCATTTTGAGGTGATGGATTGAATAGTGCCTCGTGAGATGTTCAAAGCTTGGGATTTTTTTTTTATAACCTAAACATGCTTTAAACTTCTCCACAACTTTATCCCTGACCTGTCTGGTGTGTTCCTTGGGCTTTGTGATGCTGTTTGTTCATGAAGGTTCTCTAAAAAACCTCTGAGGGCTTCACAGAACAGCTGTATTTATACTGAGATTAAATTACACACAGGTGGACTTTATTTACTAGTTAGGTGACTTCTATAGGCAATTGGTCTATCACATAAAATCCCAATAAAATACAATTATGTTTTTGGTTGTAACTTGACAAAAATTTCAAGGGGTTTGAATACTTTTTTAAGGCACTGTATCTTATCTATCATCAGCCGAGAGGAGGAACCCCCCAATTGGGACTTTAAGTTCATATCTCCCAGATGATTACAATCTATATATCATTGTTTTTTATTATAGAACCTGAAGGACCGTAGCACTGTGGCTGCTGTGTCCGCGCCTTGGTGGTGCGGTTTGGAGCTGTTGGGAGCTTTGGGGACCCCTCTCACCTGTGTCCTTTTTGGGCGCATGAGGAACATCGGCATCTCCCTGGGTGCCTGCCTGTCCAACCATGAGTTTTTACAATTATGTGATTGGGTATGATTTCTGCACAATGTGATCTTTGTGCTTTTGATGCTCATCTGTGTACAGACAACCAATGTTTAAATGCATAATATTCTAAAATGATTTCATTTGATTATATAGTGTGACCCCGCCCGGATACTAGACCCTGACGAAGGGACGGACAGTGTCCCAAAACGCGTTGGGCTCCTCTGGACCCTCTTGAGAGTTCACGTAGTATCACATCATTCATGTTTTGAATGCTTTTTGTATATTTTGTATAAATTCAATAAATTACTATTTTTATACTTTTGAGTTGTGGCTCTTAAAGTCCCAATTGGGGGGTTCTTCCTCTCAATTTATCCTAGGGATGTTGGCAGCACATATAGGTCTTGTTTGATGTTCCTTCTATATATCATCTATCATCAGCTGTTGTCATTGTGATAGATGTACTGTCCATCACAGCTCTTTAACTCATGAGCAATTACATCTCAGTGGAGAGATTTCTGGTGTATAAACAAAATAGGATATACTTTTAGTAATGATGGAAAACTTCCAAAATATTTGAAAGCAAAGTAGTTAACAAGTACTTCTGATATTCATATTTTATCCATACATGATAAAGTGTATGTATATAGCCAAAATTTTTTGGTTAGAATAGAGTAAGGAAGTTTTTGAAACACAACAAGAAGTTAGAGGAAATCTCTCTTAGACAGTTGTCCCAGTTGTGCCTCCATGAGAAGATTTCCCCTTACCTCTTGTTCTGAGGACAACTCTAAAATTTGGGATTTCCCCTTACTTTCTTTCTATGTGACAACCGTTACAAATGGAGGATTTAATCTTCCTGTGAGGACACAGAAATCAGAAAAAACTTGACTGATGATCTTGCCCTTCCCCACTCTGTAAAAAAGTTAAGTAAAAAAAATAAGTTATTTATAATAACAATGCTAATAACAACTGGTTGCCTTGCTTAGAGGAATTGTGCCATCTATGGCTCAGGGGCGGATCCAGAGTCTTTTCTCGGGAGGGGCACTGCCAAAAAATATGTTTTTTTGGTTGGAAATTTATCGGGGAAATGGCTGGTGTCGGCGCTTCAATCATCCCGGCACCATGGTTGTTATGGTGTCAGGATGATTGAAGCGCATTATTTCTATTATTACATTGTAATATAAAATTAATTAGTTCAATGCAGAATCAGTGGGAGCCCCGAGTGTGTCACTTGCCACCGTCGCCTGCAATTAGTGGGAGCCCTGAGCGTGTCACTTGCCACACCTTGCGGATTGTCACTTGCCACGTCACCTGCCACATCTTGTGGACTGTCACCTGCCACACCTTGCGCATTGTCACTTGCCACACCTTGCGGATTGTCACTTGCCACATCACCTGCCACACCTTGCGGATTGTCACTTGCCACGTCACCTGCCACACCTTGCTGATTGTCACTTGCCTGCCACCAGGTGCAGATTGTCATTTGCCACGTCACCTGCCACACCTTGCTGATTGTCACTTGCCTGCCACCAGGTGCAGATTGTCATTTGCCACGTCGCCTGCCACACCTTGCGGATTGTCACTAACTTGCCTGCTAAGGTGTAGTTTTGGTTGTCTCTTGCTGTGTCCCAGACTCCCAGAGATAATTTAATCTCTCTGCTGCCTGCACAGTGAGGGAGGAAGTCACTGCAGGAATGCAGGGCAGGCACGGGCGGTGAGAAATGATCTCATCTCTCTGCTCCCCCGCTCCCGGCTAGCTGATTGGCCAGCTGCCACACTGAGCCTGCTCTCTCACTCTCACCTGCGCTACCAACACACTGAGCAGCACGATCTGCCCACGAACTGCGCCGCCCGCCCACAAACCGTGCCACAAGCGGAGCCGCCCACTTTCTTACCCGTCTGTGGAGCCGCACGCTATCGCACCTTCCCGCAGAGCGGCCCGACGTGACTCACTGACGTCACTCGTTGCTAGACGCCAAGCGGCCTAGGCGTTAGCAACGAGTGCAGGGAGGAGGCTCCACCCACCTCCCCCTCCGCTCCTGGTATCGTGTCAGTGTGCCGCGTAACTAAATTAGATGAGTCTCTCTCTCGGCGCCGCTGATCGGCTGATGTGAGAAACTGAGAGAGAGACTCAGAGAGGCAGCGGCAGCCGCAGAACAAGTACTGTATATACTCGAGTATAAGCCGACCCGAATATAAGCCGAGGCACCTAATTTTACCCCAAAAAACTGGGAAAACTTTTTGACTTGAGTATAAGCCTAGGGTGTCCATCTGTATGCCTCACTGTGCCCATGCTTCACTGTGCCCATGACTAGACTGATGTTTAACATGGGAGTCTATGGAAGGGGTGCCCGGCTTTGAAAAATCGGTTCTCCCCGGCCGTAAGTCTCCCAGACACCAAACTTTGCACACTTGTAGAGGAGATATGGGGCTATATGTGTGCCAGGGTTGGGGTCCAGGGGACCTACGCTCGGCCGGTACCGGGTCCGCAAAGTTACCGGAGAAATGACCATTTACCATTGGAGTCTATAGAAGGGGTGCCCGGCTTTAAAAAATCAGTGCTCCCCGGCCGTAGGTCCCCTGGACACCAAACTTTGCACACTTGTAGAGGAGATATAGGGGTATATGTGTGCCGGTACCGGGTCCCCAAAGTTTGAGAGATCAGACGCAAAACAAAAAAAACTGAGCAAGCAAGTGAGTGTGATAGATGGTCTCGGGGGGGGGGCAATTGCCCTGTTGCCCCCCCTGGATCCGCCACTGCTATGGCTACTCTTACTTTTAATATAAGTTCACAAGAGAGATATGGTTAATTCACAAAGGACAACAAACCTGTCGAATGTCTTATAATATGTTGCAGATATACTATATGGTAAATATCCAGGGTTGACATAATATGAGGAAAAGGCACATGCAATTGATATATTTATACAAAAAAAAGGCAGCAGAACGTGGGCAAAGTGCTACATCTCTGGAGCCTGTATGTACATTATCTTTGGCACCCAAATGAACACTCTTCTGATAGGATTAGATCTTTTATAGAAAACTTACAACGTTTCTTGTTTACATCCTTACAGAGGAATTCTAGAAATATTGGCACACTGAGGCTGTGAGAACTTTGGATGTGACCAACAAGCAAATTTGGGGAAAAAATATGCATAATATCTACCAACATTATAACTGCCACCAAAAACATAATAATGTTATATCACCCAAAATGTGGAGCATCATAAATACCCCTCGTATCATCATAATACAAAAATATTTGCCCCTAAAATGGTAACACTGTTGTCTCCCAATCTAAAGAGACACTCCCATACACACATCAGTCACACCCTGAGATACCGGCAGTATCTACAGTATAGGAATGCTATTAAACCCTGCTAAGAAGGTCTGCAATTAGGCAGGGCCTTAACAGTGTTTGTACAGGAGCAAAAAAGCGTATGTGTGGAAGCGTCCTTGGTGATCACTTCTGTTTATGGCTACTGCATTTACTATATTCCCTCTTGCAAATTTATTTGCACAAGTTATATTATTTTGTTTCCTGTTTGTCTGCTCACTCTGATTAGGGCATTATAGTATTTACTCTGAGCATGGTTTAAACATTTTTCCTAATTACATGCTACAATTATTGCTGATAGCTGGAGACTGGGTGGTTGTTAACCTTTAAAAAAAAAAACGTGTGTGTAGGAGGATGATAGCAAAGTGCTTAAAATCAGAGAATAAACATGTTACAGCACATGGAATCATTTCCAGTATATTCGTATATACAGAGGCTATAAAGAAGGCAGAAGATTTTAACATGTTAGCTTACAAATTATGGGAGGGTCATAATCCAACCAAGAGTGAGAAGCCAAATCATATTTTCATAAACTTTTTGGAAATTATTTTACAAGTCTGCCATCATTTTATTATTACCGTATTTTTCCGTGTATAAGACCCCCATGTACAAGACGGCCCCCACTTTTTCCAACCCAAAATTAAGAAATCAATATTTTACACATAGGTAAAACAGAACAAATTTTTATTTAGTAATTACCGCAGGTAACGTTTAAATACCAATAAAAAAGAAAACAATAAAAAAGAATAAAAAAGAAAAAAATGGCGCAGAATGAGTTCTAGGCAGAGTATATGATCAAAGGAGTCAATGAATATTAATGTTGCAAGCACCAGCGGCAGCTACCATGAGCAGAAGCAGGCTCTGTAAAATATGATGAAGAAAGGAAGGTGCGCCAAACTAAGTGCAGTAAAACAGGCTTTAATGGCAAAATTATATAAAAACCAGCCAAGTGGCTACTCACAGGATGCAGGACAAATTAAGGCATGTAAGGGGTTAATTGTGGTCCGGAGTCATCAGATGGATCTGATGAAACAGCGGATGCTGTGAAACGCGTCATCCCATTGGTCCGTTCTATCTCCACGTCACTTCCGGTCCGACGGCACGCTGCGCTCCACGCTGAAGCGCACGCTGAACTGCAGCTTCCTGGTTGTCTCCTGTTCATCCCAGCGATACAGGGCTCTTCACACCACCCGCAGCTCGGATGCCTTGACTTCCCCTGCTGACACCACAACCTGCTTCCAGCCTTCCTGCCTTCAGCCATCTTTATCAACTCCTCTCATCTGGAACTTACATCTCCCCTGAGGACCGCCTTAGATGACTCCGGACCACAATTAACCCCTTACATGCCTTAATTTGTCCTGCATCCTGTGAGTAGCCACTTGGCTGTTTTTTATATAATTTTGCCATTAAAGCCTGTTTTACTGCACTTAGTTTGGCGCACCTTCCTTTCTTCATCAACGTTTAAATACCAGTATATTATGCAGGGGTTGTTCTTCCTGTTTTCTCAACTGTCTGATCATACACGTAGTGGAGGCAAGTCCAAACTGTTTCTCTGCAGCTCTATTCCCATGCTCTTTTGCATAGCTGGCTACATTTGGTTTGATTTTGCAGAGTAAGGCAATCACTTACTTTTATTATTTTCTGACATCTTGGACTCAAAACACTCCAATCCCTGTTGCATCTGTGCACTCTCCACTTCCAACTAGATAGCATCTGCTCACTCTCTACCTCCACCCCCACCTCCAGCTGACGTCAGTAACATACGGCTCGTGATTGGAGGAAGCCGTTTGACAAGCTATGGGCCACGACGCACCTGCCTGGCTGTCTCCCAGGTTGACTGACCGTGTATAAGACGCTGCTCGATTTACAGGCTATTATTTTAGGAAAAAATAGCGTCTTATACACGGAAAAATACGGTATATTGTCGAGAAGAGGACAAATGTTTAATTTGTGTGCCTGCACAGCAAGAATCATTTTATTCCATAAAAATGTGTTCTTTTTGGACTCTCCAGTTGACATGTCTGCATCCCAGCACAGACTAGTAATGTAAAATGTAATAACTCTCATCCTGTGCAGTGCACAATCCATAAAATGTAAAACTCCAAAAGTCACAGTTTTATGGTGACCTATGGGAGAGTTATTATTATATAGGTCTTATTATTCTGGTACTGATTTTGTTAGGCATAAAGTGTCTGTAGTTGGTGTCTATGCATAGTAGAACAGTGAAAGCTTTTACTCTGGATTGATTGTTCATAACAATTATGAATGTTTAAAAATTTTAATAAAATCCTACTTTTGCTAATTGGGTAACCTTCCCCATCCAATTGGAAAGTCTAATTGGGTGCACCTCACTTATTCTAAGGCATAAAAATTAACATCTGCACTTAAAATGTGGTTATATCTGAGGGGTCCCATCTATGTTAGAGGTATGATCTATGTATTGGATCCAACCCCGGAAGCAGGAGAACTATTTTGTCCTGTAAGATTTATCCTTTTTTTTCCAATACTGTTTACATATAGATGTCTTACATTTTTTTAACTTTGTCCAGTTTTACAGCCAAATGGGTATAACAGCTACCTTATAGTTGTTACATGTTCCCATTCATATAGCATAACTTAACTACTTGCCTACCGTGCCTATTCTGACACTTCTCTCCTACTTTCTTGCTAGAAAATTACTCAGAACCTCCAAACATTATATATATGTTTTTTTTTTAGCAGATCCTAGGGAATAAAATGGCAATCATTGCAACTTTTCATCCTGCACAGTATTTGCGCAGCAATTTTTCAAACTCGTTTCAAGCATTAAAAAAAAAAAGAACAGTAAAGTTAGCCCAATTTTTTTGCATTATGTGAAAGATGATTTTACGCAGAGTAAATAGATTCCTAACATGTCAGGCTTTAAAATTGCGCACAATCGTGGAATGGCGCGAAACTTTGGTACTTAAAAATCCTCATAGTCGACGCTTCAATTTTTTTTGCAGGTTACCTGTTTAGAGTTAGAGGAAGTCTTGCACTAGAATTATTGCTTTCGCTCTAACATTCGCAGCGATACTTCACGTCTGGTTTGAACGCCGTTTACATATGTGGGCGCAACCTATGTATGCGTTCGCTTCTGCGAATGAGCACACGGGGTACTTAAATAAAAAAAAAAATATTGTTTATTTTACTTTTATTTTTCTATTTTGACACAATCTTTTTGATTTTTTTTATTACAAGGAATGTAAACATCCCTTGTAATAGGAATATGGCATGACAGGTCCTGTTTACAGTGAGATCTAGCTGGAGACTATAAGTCTTCAGATCTCGCCTCTAGGCTGCAAAGCCTGAAATAAAATAAAAAACTATCTCCGCTTCCCAGCCAAGGCGGAGGCATTTTTTCAAATGCAGAGACTGGGCGTGACGTCATAACATTACGCCCGGCCTTCGAAAGTTCATAGAGACTTCCGGGGGCCATATGGCCCAAAGGATTCTCTATGGTGAAATTCTGCCGCCAGCCGATTCATTCTCCGGCTCGCCGATCACACCGGCAAGCCGGTAGAAGCACCGGAGGGCGGCGGGAGGGGGGTCGTCCCCTCCCGCTGCCTGTAAAAATGATCAGGTGGCTGAACAGCCGCTATGATTGTTCTTACTGGGCAGGGAATCGCTGGTTGAGAAAAATTATATCTGAATGATGCCTGTAACTGCAGGCATCATTCAGATATCACCACTCAAACTCTGTGATTAGGGATGAGCTCGGTGTTCGAGTCGAACATACGTTCGTCTCGAACATCGGCTGTTCGATCGTTCGACGAAGATCGAACGATTTGGGCCGTTCGCGCCTAATTCGAGTGACGCGAACGGCCCACAATGCACTACGCCATTGCAGTGTCATCCAGGCGCTGTGATTGGCCAAGCATGCACTGTGACCCCGCATGCTTGGCCAATCACAGCGCCGGCAGCGAGGAGAGCAATGATTGGCCACAGGCAGGATGCCTGTGGCCAATTATTGCTGAGGGGGTTTAGTACACGCCCCACACTATAAAAGGCCGCCAGCACGGCGGCCTAGTGTAGTGTGTTCCGGAGCAGGGAAAGAGAAGCATAGGCAGGGACAGTGACATTTATTTTTTCTTGCTTAACCTGGATTCCTTTAGTTTAGGGAAAGAGAAGGATAGGTAGGGAGAGTGTCAGTGTGTTTTACTGTACGAATCCTTGTTTCTAGGGACAGGGAAGGACAGTGAGGGAAATTCTCCTTGTGCTATAGTGTGCTTTAAAAAAACCTTTTTTCTAGAGACAGAAAACTATAGGTAGGGAGAGTGTCAGTGTGTTTTACTGTACGAATCCTTGTTTCTAGGGACAGGGAAGGACAGTGAGGGAAATTCTCCTTGTGCTATAGTGTGCTTTAAAAAAACCTTTTTTCTAGGGACAGAAAACTATAGGTAGGGAGAGTGTCAGTGTGTTTTACTGTACGAATCCTTGTTTCTAGGGACAGGGAAGGACAGTGAGGGAAATTCTCCTTGTGCTATAGTGTGCTTTAAAAAAACTTTTTTCTAGGGACAGAAAACTATAGGTAGGGAGAGTGTCAGTGTGTTTTACTGTACGAATCCTTGTTTCTAGGGACAGGGAAGGACAGTGAGGGAAATTCTCCTTGTGCTATAGTGTGCTTTAAAAAAAACTTTTTTCTAGGGACAGAAAACTATAGGTAGGGAGAGTGTCAGTGTGTTTTACTGTACGAATCCTTGTTTCTAGGGACAGGGAAGGACAGTGAGGGAAATTCTCCTTGTGCTATAGTGTGCTTTAAAAAAACCTTTTTTCTAGGGACAGAAAACTATAGGTAGGGAGAGTGTCAGTGTGTTTTACTGTACGAATCCTTGTTTCTAGGGACAGGGAAGGACAGTGAGGGAAATTCTCCTTGTGCTATAGTGTGCTTTAAAAAAAACTTTTTTCTAGGGACAGAAAACTATAGGTAGGGAGAGTGTCAGTGTGTTTTACTGTACGAATCCTTGTTTCTAGGGACAGGGAAGGACAGTGAGGGAAATTCTCCTTGTGCTATAGTGTGCTTTAAAAAAACCTTTTTTCTAGGGACAGAAAACTATAGGTAGGGAGAGTGTCAGTGTGTTTTACTGTACGAATCCTTGTTTCTAGGGACAGGGAAGGACAGTGAGGGAAATTCTCCTTGTGCTATAGTGTGCTTTAAAAAAAACTTTTTTCTAGGGACAGAAAACTATAGGTAGGGAGAGTGTCAGTGTGTTTTACTGTACGAATCCTTGTTTCTAGGGACAGGGAAGGACAGTGAGGGAAATTCTCCTTGTGCTATAGTGTGCTTTAAAAAAACCTTTTTTCTAGGGACAGAAAACTATAGGTAGGGAGAGTGTCAGTGTGTTTTACTGTACGAATCCTTGTTTCTAGGGACAGGGAAGGACAGTGAGGGAAATTCTCCTTGTGCTATAGTGTGCTTTAAAAAAACCTTTTTTCTAGGGACAGAAAACTATAGGTAGGGAGAGTGTCAGTGTGTTTTACTGTACGAATCCTTGTTTCTAGGGACAGGGAAGGACAGTGAGGGAAATTCTCCTTGTGCTATAGTGTGCTTTAAAAAAACCTTTTTTCTAGGGACAGAAAACTATAGGTAGGGAGAGTGTCAGTGTGTTTTACTGTACGAATCCTTGTTTCTAGGGACAGGGAAGGACAGTGAGGGAAATTCTCCTTGTGCTATACTGTGCTAAAGCATTCCTCATCAACCATCTTTGAAATCCTTGTTTTTTGGACAGTCAGGGAAATTGTCGTTGTGCTATTCTGTGCAAAAGCAATCATCCTCAACCATATTTAGAAATCCTTAAGTAAAGGGACAGAGAAGGACACCTGAAGGTAGCCCTTATTGCTTTTTTCCCATCTCCCCGCAGGCCATCTATTAGAATGTCTGGAAGGCAAACAAGGAGAGGCAGACAGTCAGGAGGCAATAAAAGAGGGCAAGCAGGCTCTGTGTCTGGGGACAACAGTGCTGGTCGTGGACGCGGTGCATTGTCATCAGCACATGGCCATGGGACACGCTTGTCCTTCTTTTCGGCAGCTGGACATGTTGAGCCACATCATGCCGAAGACTTGGTAGAGTGGATGACCAAGCCCTCCTCCTCCTCCTCATCCTCTCTCACCCAGGCTCAGGGTACTGGCAAAGCAGCTGCCAAAGCGTCCTCTTCCCTGGTATCAATGTCAGACTCATCATCAGTCACTCCTTCCCTAGACCCACCATGTCCTCCTCCTGAGGAGTCCCCCGAACTGTTTGAGCACAGTGTTGGGTACATGCTCCAGGAGGATGCCCAGCGTTTCGAAGGGTCTGATGATGAAACCCAGCTACAGGAAGGCAGTAGCGTGAGAGCAGACAGAGGGGATGCTCAAGAAGGACACCAATCTGGCAGTCATGTTCCAGCAGCTGCAGCATACTGCCAGATTGGCTCCAGTGATGAGGAGGGAGGGGATGATGAGGTCACTGACTCCATGTGGGTGCCTAATAGGAGAGAGGAGGAGGAGGAGGATGAGGAGGAGGCACATCTCCAACGAGGCAGGATGCCCTTTGGTGGCCAGCGTAAGGGCAGTACACCGACGGAATCACACCGCAGAGCTCCGCCTGTGCAGGGCGCTGCCTCTGCCCGTCATTCAAAAAGTTCTTTGGTGTGGGCCTTTTTTGAGGCTAGTGCATCAGATCGCACAGCTGCTGTTTGCAACATATGTCTCAAGCGTATATCGCGTGGCCAAAACATCAGCCGCTTGGGTACCACATGCCTGACCAGACATATGTTGACCTGCCATGCAGCTCGTTGGCAAGCCTACCTCAAAGACCCACACCAAAGAACAAAGCGGACCTCTCCTTGCACCGCATCAGCTGGGATCTCCAACCCCACTATAACTTCAGTCCTCTCTGAAACATGCACTGAGAGGAATGAAGGTGTAGAATTAGGTGTGTCACAGCCAAGTACTTGCGGCCACTCTGCTAGCAGTACACCGACGTCCGATTCTAGCAGGCAAATTTCCCTGCCCCAGCTGCTGGACCGTCGAAAGAAGTTCACTCCCAGCCATCCACATGCCCAGCGGTTGAATGCTAGCTTGGCTAAATTGCTAGCGCTTCAACTGCTGCCTTTTCAGTTGGTAGACTCGGCCCCCTTCCGTGAGTTTGTGCAATGTGCGGTTCCTCAGTGGCAGGTTCCCAAACGCCACTTTTTCTCACGGAAGGCTATTCCGGCTCTCTACCGGCATGTGGAAGGCAATGTCTTGGCCTCGCTGGACAGGGCGGTCAGCGGTAAGGTGCATATTACCGCTGACTCATGGTCCAGCAGGCATGGACAGGGACGTTACCTTTCTTTCACGGCCCATTGGGTCACTCTTTTGGCAGCTGGGAAGGATGCAGGACAAGGTGCAGTAGTGTTGGAGGTTGTTCCACCGCCACGCCTCCAAAATGCTACTACTGGTTGTGACACACCTCTCTCCTCCACCCCCTCCTCTTCTTCCTCCATGGCCTCTTCCTGTGGTTTGTCCTCTGAACCAGCGGTGCTCCGTAGCCGTTCAAGGGGCTACGCAAGTACGCAGGCAAAAAGATGCCATGCCGTGCTTGTGCTGGTGTGTTTGGGGGACAGAAGCCACACTGGGGCAGAGGTCCTGTCTGCTCTGCAGGGCCAAGCCGAGAGGTGGTTGACACCACGCCAGCTTAAGCCAGGAATGGTGGTTTGCGACAATGGCACCAACCTCCTCTCCGCCCTCCGACAGGGACAACTGACCCATGTGCCCTGTGTGGCTCACGTCCTTAACCTGGTGGTGCAGCGGTTCTTGGGCAGGTACCCGGGCTTACAGGATGTCCTGAGGCAGGCCAGGAAAGTCTGTGTGCATTTCCGCAGATCTTATAATTCCAGTGCTCGCCTGGCTGAGCTGCAAAAGGAGTTGAACCTGCCCAAGAACCGCCTTATATGTGACATGCCCACCAGGTGGAACTCAACGTTGGCCATGCTGCAGCGGCTGCACACGCAGCAGAGGGCCATCAATGAGTACCTGTGCGACTACGGCACCAGGACAGGGTCAGGGGAGCTTGGTTTTTTTTCTCCACGCCAGTGGGGCATGATCAGGGATGCATGCACTGTCCTGGCACCATTTGAGGAGGCCACGAGGATGGTGAGCAGTGACAGTGCATGCATCAGTGACACTGTACCTCTTGTCCACCTGTTGGAGCACACGCTGCATGGAATAATGGACAGGGCACTTGAGGCAGAACAGAGGCAGGAAGAGGAGGACTTCCTTGCCTCTCAAGGCCCCCTTTACCCAGACAGTGTTCCTTCTGTCCCACCCATCGCACAGGAAGAGGAGGAGGAGGAGGAGGAGGAGGAGGATTGTGTCAGCATGGAGGTGGAGGCTGGCACTCAGCATCATCAGCAGCAGTCTTTTAGGGATGATTTACAGTCCCAAGAAACCAGTGGACTTGTACGTGGCTGGGAGGAGGTGGCTGCGGATCATGTCGTCCTTAGTGACCCAGAGGACTCCGGAGCGAATGCCTCAGCAAACCTACGCTGCATGGCCTCCCTGATCCTGCAAAGTCTGCGGAAGGATCCTCGTATTCTTCGGATCAAGGAGAGGGACCATTACTGGCTGGCCACTCTCCTTGATCCACGGTACAAGGGTAAGGTTGCGGACCTTATGTTACCGTCGCAGAGGGAGCAGAGGATGAGACAACTCCGGGAGGCCTTGCAGAAAGGTCTGTGCAACGCGTTCCCAGAGACTGGGAGGTTACAAACTCCTGGTCCTGGACAACGAGTTGCTGAGGCTTCGGCCAGTCAAAGAAGGAGCGGTGGGGAAGGTGGCTGTCTGACCGATGCGTTCAGACAATTCTTTAGTCCGCAGCCCCAAAGTATGATCGGTTCCAGCAACCATCGCCAGCGTCTGATAAACATGGTGCAGGAATATCTAGGGGCAAGGTCAGACTTGGACACCTTCCCCACCGAAAATCCTCTGGCTTACTGGGTCTTGAGGATGGATCACTGGGCAGAGCTTGCCCAGTATGCAATTGAGCTACTGGCCTGTCCTGCATCCAGCGTTCTTTCGGAACGCACATTCAGTGCTGCTGGAGGATTTGTCACGGATCACAGGGTGCGCCTGTCCACCGACTCGGTTGATCGACTGACTTTCATCAAGATGAACCAGTCTTGGATCACCACCAGCTACCACACACCTGATGCTGATATAACAGACTAATTGATTTTAACATGTCACATCCCTTCAAGACTGATGCTGATGCTGAGTGCCTGTGCTGTTATGTTGACTGGCTATCCTCCTCCTCCGAGTCCTCAATGATACGATTGATGATGATAGCTTGGAAGATCATTTTTGTTTATGGGTGCCGCCACCAGTGGCTAAGGCCCAATTTTTCAGCCCCTGTTTTACAGGGGTGTGTAATTACAATTTTTTTAGCAATAATTTGCCATAGGGCTCATTGCTGTGCTCCAAGTACAGTATCTGTGAGGGGTTGGAGTGTTGTGGCACCAGTGCCTAAGGCCCAATTTTTCAGCCCCTGTTTAACAGGGGCGTGTCATTACAATTTTTGAAGCAATACTTTGCAACAGGGCTCATTGCTGTGCTCCAAGTACAGTATCTGTGAGGGGTTGTAGTGTTGTGCCACCAGTGCCTAAGGCCCAATTTTTCAGCCCCTGTTCAACAGGGGCATGTAATTACAATTCTTGATCTAATAATTCACAGCAGGGCCCATTGCTGCACCCACCAAGAGTAACTCTGAGGGCTTACAGTGTTGTGGCAATGCCACCACCACCACCACCACGAAAGGCCCAATTTTTCAGCCCCTGTTCAAAAGGGGCATGTAATTACAATTCTTGATCTAATAATTCACAGCAGGGCCCATTCCTGCACCCACCAAGAGTAACTCTGAGGGCTTACAGTGTTGTGGCAACGCCACCACCACCACCACCACGAAAGGCCCAATTTTTCAGCCCCTGTTCAACAGGGGCATGCAATTACAATTCTTGATCTAATAATTCACAGCAGGGCCCATTGCTGCACCCACCAAGAGTAACTGTCAGGGCTTACAGTGTTGTGGCACCAGCACCACCATCAAAGGCCCAATTTTTACTACCACTGTTCAACAATTATATGTAATTACAATTCCTGATATAATAGTTGACAGCAGGGCGTTCCAGCACCAACCAAGAGTAACTGTGAGTGCTTACAGTGTTGTGCCAACACCAACAACTAAGGGGCCTATTTCTGCAGAGTATATACGGCAGGTCCCTACTTTCAAACATCCAACTTACAAACGACTCCTACTTGCAAACGCAAGAAGACAACAGGAAGTGAGAGGAAATCTACCCCTTGGAAGGAAAATTCTCTCCTGTAAGAATTAATATGGGAGAAAGGTGTCTCCTCTGTACTGATGCTTTATCAGCAATCCTTGTTTCAAGAAAAACACCACATTTCAAAAACAGTTGTCATTGGGACGGAAAGTGAGGTGAAATGTTCTGAACAGGGGCACAGACAGCAAAACAAATGTTACAGGGCTGATAACCCTTACCTATGTTTTCCAAAAAGTTTAAAAATAGATTTTTGGGCTGGAGCTACACTTAAACAATGTACCTGTTCAAAATTACAAACAGATTCTACATAAGAACAAACCTACAGTCCCTGTCTTGTATGCACCGCCTGTATACGGCTGTTCAGAGTATATAGGGCCTTTTTTATTTTATGTGCGGGGTTCCCCTTAATATCCATACAAGACCCAAAGGGGCTGGTAATGGGCTGGGGTAGGGGGGGGGGGTCATGGGGTAGCTATGCCATTTTTCTTAAAGATTTCCATCCATATTACCGGGACCAGACATTACATTAAAGCCGCAAGCAGTTTTAAATGGCTTTTTTTTCCTTTAGAAGTGTCATTTTGTGCAGGGACAGTTCTAAACACGGGAAACACGTGGCACTTCACAGGCATACTTTAGACACCCCCCAGGTACGATATTTAAAGGAATATTTGACTTTTTTTTTTTCACTTTATGCATCATTAAAATGACTGCTCCCGAAAAACGACCGTTTTTAAAACTTCTTTTTGCATTGATACATGTCCCCTGGTGCAGAACCCGGGTTCCCAAACCCTTTTTAGGACAATAACATGCATAATAGTTGTTATAATTAGCACTTTAGAATTCGAACGTTCGCATCCATTGTATTTAATAGGGTTCTAATGTTCGTACGAACTTTCGGTCCGTTCGCGGGTTCTGGTGCGAACCGAACCCGGGGGTGTTCGGCTCATCACTATCTGTGATGTCATATGACGGCGTGCGGGTGGGAAGTTGTTAAAGAAAATATAAAAACATGCGGGTTACCATTTTAATTTTAAACCAGCTACCTACTGTAGCAGTCCTGTTTATAATCCTGCTCTAAACAAACAACTAGAAAGTTAATATTTTTTTTTTTAATAATTTCTATGTATGCTGTGTAAAAGAGAACACAAAACAAACATATAGTTTTTTTTTTTTTATTTCACTGCAAAAGTGGAAATTCACTTAAAGGAAGAACTAAATTAAAATGTAAGGTGACGTCACCTAATAATAGAAAGTGTACTAGAAATAATTCTAAAACCACAACAAATCATTGTGCTATCCAAACAAACTCTAGTACATATAATAAAACAAATAAATATGTTGCTGCTTGCCACTGTTGTGCGTTCCCACACTGGTGAATCAGTTCCTCTTCATATATTCTGTGCTCTATCTCAGTAGTATCTAGTGCATTCATAGCATGTGTGCATGCTCCACAGAGAAATATATGTGCTCCACGTGTACCACCACTTCTCAATGCAGCTGCTTACCTCTATAATTTACCCACACTCGGGTAAGGTCAACATACGCTTTCCCAATAACCAGGGTCAGTTAACTGCATCAATTCTTCAGGTAGCTCTGTAACTGGCCTACAATCCTCTATGGGGCACAATCCAGGTTCCAGCCCATTCAACAGGAAAGAGAAAATAAAGCTTTCATGGTGTAGTAATTTCAAGTAGCTACTCACAAATAAAGTGCACTGAGAACTCCAGTGCACAGGACAGAATCATCGCCTTTTAAATGCCATCACATTGCCCCCTTAAGGATAAACATCAGTAGTTTTGATATGTAAGATAACCTTTTTCCCGGCTTCTGGGCATGATGACATCACATGGCTCCACCTCTAATGCAGAGACATCCAGGCAGATACTTATCCACCATGCCATACCGTCAGGGAGCTGTGTGATTGGCCCCCAATTGTATCCTGCAGTAGGACAACGACCCCAAACATGCAGCCAATGTCATTAAGAACTATCTTCAGCATAAACAAGAACAAGGAGTCTTGGAAGTGTTGGCTTGGCCACCACAGAGCCTGATCTCAACATTGAGTCTGTCTGGGATAACATGAAGAGACAGAAGGATCTTAAGCAGCCTACATCCACCGAATTGCTGTGATTAGTGCTCCAAGCTGTTTGGAACAACCTACCTTCAAATACTTTGTGCAAGTGTACCTAAAAGAATTGATGGTGGTATGAGGCCAAAGGGTGATCACACCAAATATTGATTTAATTTAGATTTTATTTATGTTCGATCACTTTGCGTTTTGTAAATTGATAAAAATAAACAATTAAAATATATATTTTAGAAAGCATTCTTACTTTACAGCATTTCTTCACACCTGCCTAAAACTTTTACACAGTGCTGTATATAGTTTTTCCTGTTATAAATAGTGTATTTTTATTCAGTGATACAAACCTATTCCAACTCAAGGAACTACCCAGTTTTGGAGCTAACTGGTATGCATTTAAAGATTATATACTGTGTACAGATTATATATATATATATATATATATATATATATATATATGCCTTTTCTATGTGCAGTAGGGGGTGGGCCCCTTAACCACTCCAAGCCAAGCCCTGGTGTCCCTGTACACCTGGGGGGTGGGAAGGATTGGCAATCATGTGACCACTGTGGCTACTGTTTGTTAGTTGAACTGAGAGTTGTCTTTGACAGCACAGTCTCTGTGCTGGGAGCACGCAGTAAACCTGTTCCCAGCACAGAAACAGCAGCCGGCAAGCTACTATATGTACAGTGTGTGGGCATTAACGCTCAACCGTTCGCCATTGTACATATGTGTTACGCCGGCGACAACAGGCTAAGAGAGGCAGCATGGATTAATGAGGCAGAGGGCTGATAAGGTCTGCTGATGGCTGCACCTCTGAGAATTTTGGAGACACAGGGCAGAAACCTTTACTGCTGGATGGTCTCTGTTGTTCAAAATGTACCTATCTGATGTAAGCATTTTTCTTTTATGTTACTAAGACTGTGTTATTCTGGCAAAGAGTATTTGAGTTTCCTTTTTGTGGTTTTGGAATTTGTTTGTTGCATGCAAGCCTACTTTGAGTTGAGTAAACAATACCCTATTTCAAGAAGCCTGTGTCTTGGGATCTCGCTGACCCCCAAACTTTACAATACGTTTGAGAAAACTATTGTTTACTTATATTAAAAACAATTACAAACTGTGTTTGTCTCCCTTACAAGCTACACTATGGCCATGTTCCTCATATAACGCTAATACATGCAGAGATAATACAGGCATCTAAGGACAAAAGCTTTATGTGGAGCAAACCAAAATCAACAGTCTTCTCAAAAATCCTTAGAAATTGTAATGCAATCTCTATATCCACGTTAATGAACTTTTGCTTTATCACTATCCATTTCTTAGGCTCTGATGTTTCACTTGAAATAGAGCTCTCAATTGGCCATATAAGCAATTATAGCCTTTTATATTGGCATGTGTTGTTCAGTAGTAAATATTCAGTGTGCCTTCAGATACTAAATCTGCAAGATGATATATATCAGGCACCATACAACATGTGTCCAGCCAGATATAGGGGGTGATTGGGTGGGCCGTGCCCCACAGATTTTAGTTGTGTCCCCTTAGTTTTTTAGAGTGCATCCATTGATTCATGAACCAGTCTAATGGAGGCAATTGGTATATCAGGCACCGTACATGTGTCCAGCCAGATACAGGGGGTGATTGGGTGGGCCGTGCCCCACAGATTTTAGTTGCGCCCCCTAGGTTTTTAGAGTGTATCCGTTGATTCATGAGCCAGTCTTATGGAGGCAATTGATGTAAGCAACGCTGTATCCTTGCCTAGGCCAACAAGGCCCAGGCCTAGGGCAGCACTTTGCAGGGGGGCAGCACAGAAAGTGTCGCCGCCAGCTTGCGCTACACTGTTAGTTTAGCACCAGTCTTATGCGGTGAACTGGGCTGAGAGGCAAATTAGTCTAGCGCCCCCATAAAGCAGCCTCACTCCTTCTGGTATGCGGGTGGCCGGCATTCCGCAACTGTGGGGGAGGGGGGCGCTGCTTCTAATTTTGACTGTCCTATCATCCTGGACCACAAACCTTCCTCACTGTGCCATATGTTTTTTTCTGCACAATTGACATGGTTATATCTTCTTAGTCCTCTCCATAAAATTATCAGAAATTTGTGCTTAAAGTAGAACTATAGGCAATGCTTTTTTTTCATTTTGGATAGATTAAGGGAGGGTTATAGCCCCTGTCAGTTTATTTTTTACCATCCCTGTCCCATTGCAGATATTTCCCATCACTTCCTGCCCCATAGCCAAACAGGAAGTGAGAGGAAATCTATGCAAATTAGGGGAATTCATTGCCCCCCCAGGCCCTCAGAACTAGTGTCTCCACTTGAAAATTTCAGGGCGGGTCTTAAACGGCAAAGGTTGTGGCCTTGACAGAAAGGGGTGTGTCATATTTAAATTAGGGGGTGCACGAGTTTAGTCAGGCCTAAGGCAGCACAAAACCTAAATACACCACTGGATGTAAGGCAGAACTCTGATGTACACTGTGGATGTAAGGCGACACTCTGATGAGGACAACTGATGTAATGAGGCAATCTAATGGGGAAAATACATATAACGGGGCATAGTATTTTGATTTGCTTCTCCTGAAGAAGTGGAATTGTCCGCAAAACATGTAGTTTGTCCACAAATTACATCTGTAATTTTATTCATCTTATAAGTGTCACAATATCAGCGATTCATATGATTCAAATCACATTCTGTCAAATATGTGATAGATGTTATTTTATATATGTGTTTGATTAAATGAATTTTTAGATTCTGTACTAATAAAAACAATTTGTATACCACTTCAGTTGTGCAGTCCTTGGATAGTCCTAGATAGTCTATTCTTTTGTTTTTTACCCCTACAGTCTTCTCAAAAATCCAAATAAATTGTAGTGCAATCTCTATATCCACCTTAATGAACTTTTGGTTCATCAATATCCATTTCTTAGGCTCTACTGGTTTGTTGCGGTTTAAAATCTATATTTAAGATTTAATATCGCAAAGATATGATATGGGTTAAATAAGAGTTCTTTTGACCAGAAGTGAAAGCTTTAACATAATGAACATTTATTATGTATTTGTTAAAATCTAATCTAATACACAGAAACTATGTATATACAGTAGTCTTAAACAAGCAGGAAATAGTAGGTTAAAATATACAAAGTATTTACATGGAGGAATATAGAGCATATTCCTCTGAAACATTAAAGTACAAGCATGTGTAGTTGCAGCTCAGACAGACCTTTACCATAGTTACCCTTTCAGAACCATCCTGCAAGCTACCTTTCCCTCAAGAGAGAGCTCACTTCTCCTCCACTGAGTATATCTCTCTATCCTGATACCCCATAGGTTGGTCTAGCTTGGGTCATGATTGGAGGGCTTACTGCATAAGTCAGCCCCCTTTCATGCAAATCCTGGTGACTCTATCTGGGCAGGAGATTTGATTGAATTTTGCCAGGACTATAGGTTAGGCTCTCTTCATTGTATATCCCAGCATGGGATTCATTGACGAGAGTGGGTGTCTCTCCAAGCTTGGGGCTCCGCAATGTCTAGCTGTTAACAAAAGGGCTTTCATAGGTGCTAAATGAAAATATATCTACAGAAAGCTAAATGAAATATAATCATATTTACAATATTTTACAGCTATTTAATGGAGATTATACATTACCCATAAGGCAACAGGTTGATATCACTTAAAATAGAGCTCTCAATTGGCCATATAAGCAATTATAGCCTTTTTTTATTGGCATGTATTGTCCAGTAGTAAATATTCAGTGTGCCTTCAGATACTAAATCTGCACGATGATATATATCGGGCACCATACAACATGTGTCCAGCCAGATATAGGGGGTGATTGGGTGGGCCCTGCCCCACAGATTTTAGTTGCGTCCCCTTCATTTTTTAGAGTGCATCCATTGATTCATGAACCAGTCTAATGGAGGCAATTGGTGTAAGGCAGAACACTGATGCAGACTGTGGATGTAGGGGAACACTCTGATGAGGACAACTGATCTAATTTGGAAAATACATATAACGGGGCACTGATATGGGACACCAAATTAAAGGAGCACTCTGATAGGGACACCTGATGTAAGGGGAGACACTGATGGGCACACCTGATGTAAGGGGGGACTCTGATGAGGACTCCTGATGTAGAGGGGGACTATGATAGGGACATCTGATATATGGGGGCTCATATTCTGTTTAATCATCCTAATCCAATGACAGCCTAATACATACTAGTGTTTATGGGGTCATAACGAGTGAACAGGGAATATTCGTTCCCTGCATCTCTGTCACACTGTGTGACAGACTGTCAGTAACTCACACAAAGCATTGACATTTGCTGACTTTTGTTTACTGTACCCCCAGATCCGGCCATGTGTTCAGCTGTATGGTATCAAAGATCAAATGGCAAGGTAATGTCCCTAGTACAAAGCCTGAAAGTTATTCAGTATTGTATCTTGTTTGTGCTATGAAATACAGCTACCACTGGAAAGATTAGCTAACTCACTTATAACGGCATCCACAATGGTAATGTGTCCAAAGGTAAAGTCCCATATCACCACAATGTATTTAATTCTCATCCTATATAGGACAGTATTCAAAAATCGCCTAACCTCTTTAGTTGAAAGCATTTTTCTAGTTCTAAAACACTGAAAAAAGTGACAGATAACATTAATGATAACCAAAGAAAAGAAAGAGGAATTTTGACTTGCCTGTAAATTCTATATCTTGGAGTACAGTACAGGACACAGGCAAAGTATTTACACACCCCGGGTTATGAGCTTGTACATTCAGGTGATTGGACAATGGCAAAGATATGCCCTCTGGGCACATCCCCTATAACCCTACCCCACTCCATGAGTCCTCATTTTTGTGACAAGCAATCCAGGATTAACCAAGGAACGGATTGTGCCTTGTACTGTACTCCAACATATGGAATTTATAGGTAAGTCAAAATTCCTCTTATCTTGTACATTATAGGACACAGGCAATTTCACAGACCCTGTAACATCCCCAAGCAATGAATGAGAAGGGTGGGAAACAGCTAGGCCAACAGAAGCTCCACACCGTTGCTAAGAGTGTCTGGGTGCCAAACCAGCTGCAAACAAGGCCCGTGCTTGTAATTACACTAGAAAAAATATTAATATAGGTCCAGTTTACTTCTAGTCTAATCACGTTCTTGTCAATTAAGCCCTGATGAAGGAGTCGCTCTTGGACCACCGAAACATGTTAGATACTTTTTGGATTTTCCCCTCGCCTTTTTTGGAAAAAGTTGTATCTGGACTTTCAATATTCCTTTTTTGTTATATTACTCCACAGAAGATTGGACATCCACCTGGTAGAACTTCAAAAAGTTGTGAACAGGGGATGGCCTTACAAAGCTGGGCTACCAAGGCCTAGTGTTGGAAAGTCCAGGAATTTCCCACCAATATGGTGGAATGGGTGTGTAAAAGCACTGGAGGAAATTTTGGCCTTCAGAGTGTAAGTTCTAGTGATTAGTTCAATCTCCTTAAGGCATGAGCCTATAACCCGGCTTCTATGAATACTTTTGCCTGTGTCCTGTACTTTACGATTAGGAATTTAATATAAATGTTAAAAGAAAAAAAAGTGACAGAAAAAAAATTGAGGATAATAGGAAGGAGGACTAGTTGGGCTAACCAGGGCTTATTAAGGGGTTAAATATGAATACAGTTTATGTAAAAAAAAGAAAAAAAATCTACTTTTTAACAGATTTTATATGCAGATGAAAGTTCACACCTTTGATCTACATATTAATAAAATAGCGATTAGAAGAAATGTATTGATTTATTGTAGAGATGCACCGAAATTTCAGTGATGGATTAAATGGCATAGAAAACACAGACGATGTTGCCGTGAATTTACAATGATTTTTCTATGCTTATGGTGTGTTTTTCATAGGTCATGTGATTCAAAATCTGCATCAAAAACATTTATTAATGCGTTCTTGCTGGGTTTTTATTGCATTTCAATGGGGAGTTGCGTTTTTCTTAACTGGCCAAAAATGCAGCAAGCATGATTTTTAACACCACAATGGACCAGTGTGAAGACACACATAGAATTTAAAGGGATGCATTTTTTTTTTTTACTTTTCTTGTGCTAAAGGTGCCGATAATGGCCGACAATAAATTCATATTCACTTAAATTCATGATATTACAGTAATTAAAAAGTCGAATATCTTCTGTTACTACCCCTTCAAAGACTAAGGCTACCACAAATATTATATTATTGCTATAGATAAAATTTGATTTGACCAATGCATAGCATCTAATATACAGTCATGGCCAAAAATATTGGCACCCTTGCATTTCTGCCCAGAAAATTGCTACAATTACAAATGTTTAGGCATTCTCATGTTTATTTATTTTGTTTGCATTGGTATGACACAAAAAAGTGGAGAAACAAAAAGCCAAATCTGACACAATCCACGCAAAACTCCAAAAAAGGACTGGACAAAACGATTGACGCCTCTTTAAAATTGTATGAAATTATTGCATTCCAAGTTTGTGATGCTCCTGTAATTTGTAATTAGACTCACCTGTATCAATTAACAGGTGCTGACAATATAGAAATCATA
This sequence comes from Rana muscosa, assembly GCA_029206835.1. Taxonomy (NCBI): domain Eukaryota; kingdom Metazoa; phylum Chordata; class Amphibia; order Anura; family Ranidae; genus Rana; species Rana muscosa. Next base: position 129,306,566 of record CM055121.1, read on the forward strand.
CCGGCAACCAGTTAAAATGGTGAAAAACCCTTCTGTTGTGTGTCTCTGTGTGCCACATGGAACATGGAGAAGAGAAAGAACAACAAAGAATTGTCTAAGGATTTCAGAAAAAAAATTGTGGAAAAGCATGGACAATCTCAAGGTTACAAGACCATCTCCAGAGATCTTAAAGTGGAGCTCCGCCTGAAAAAAAATAAATATTAAAAGCCAGCAGCTACAGCTACAGCAGCTGCTGACTTTTAATATTTGGACACTTACCTGTCCTGGAGTCCAGCGACGTCCGCAGCAGAGGACGAGCGATCGCTCGTTACTCTGCTGCCCCTCCGCCATCCTCGCTGAGGGAACCAGGAAGCGAAGCCTTGCGGCTTCACTGCCCGGTTCCCTACGGCGCATGCGCGAGTCGCGCTGCGCCGTTCTGATTGGTGCTCCTGTGTTCTGGGAGCCGAGTGTCTCCCAGAACACTACGGGAAGTCTGCGGGAAGTGACATCACTCCCGCAAATTCCCGGAGAGAGGACTCCCGGATGTGGGTGAAAATACCTGTCTTAGACAGGTATCTTCACCCCCCTCCACCCTGAAAGGTGTCAATTGTGAGACCGGAGGGGGGGAGGGTTCCGATGAGTGGAAGTTCCACTTTAGGGTGGAGCTCCGCTTTAATGTTCTTGTGTCCACTGTGCGTAACATTGTCAGGAAGTTTACAGTACATGGTACTGTAGCTAATCTCCCTGGACATGGACGAAAAAATAAAAAATTAACAAAGAATGCAAAGAATGATTCCTCTAATGGTTTATAAAGAAACTCAATCAACTTCCAAACAAATTCAAGCTGACCTTCAGGCACAGGGTACACAGGGTGTCCACTTGCACTATAAGTCGCCATCTGAATAAAAAGGGACGCTATGGTAGGAAACCCAGGAGCACCCCATTGCTTACGCAGAAACATAAAAAAGCCAGATTGGAGTTTGCCAAAACTTACCTGAGGAAGCCAAAATGTGCGAAATGTGCTGTGGACAGACGAAACAAAATGACAGCTTTTGGTGAAGCCCATCATTCTGTATTCAGAAAAAGAAATGAGGCCTATAAGGAAAAGAATACAGTCCCTACAGTCAAACATATAGAGGTTTACTGATGTTTTAGGGTTGCTTTGCTGCTTCAGGCACTGGATGTCTTTACCGTGTGCATGGCATTATGAAATCTCAAAACTACCAAAGAATTCTGCGGTGCAGGGTAGGGCCCAGTGTCAGAAAGTTGGGTCTCTGTCAGAGGTATTGGGTCTTACAGCAGGACAATGACCCACAGCACCCATAAATGGTTTAAGATAAAGCACTGGAGAGTACTGAACTGGCCAGAAGTAAGTCCAGATATAAATCCTATAGACTAGAGCACCAGTGGAAAGATCACAAAACAGCAGTTGGTGATAGGAACCCTTACAATCTGAGAGACCTGGAGCAGTTGGCAAAAGAAGAGTGGTTCAAAATTCCAGTAGAGAGGTGTAAGAATTCCATTGATGGTTACAGGAAGCAATTGATTTCAGTTAAGATTTTCCAAGGGGTGTGCTACCAAATATTAACCACTTCAATACCAGACACTTTCCACCCTTCCTGCCCATGCCAATTTTGAGCTTTCAGCGCTGTCACTTTTTAAATGACAATTGCGCGATCATGCTACACTGTACCCAAACAAAATTTTTATAATTTTTTTCCCCACAAATAGAGCTTTCTTTGGTGGTATTTGATCACCTCTCACCTTTTTGCTAAACAAATAAAAAAAGACCTAAAATTTTTTATTTTTTTTATTTGTTTCTGTTATAAAATGTTGTAAATAAGTAAGTTTTCTCCTTTATTGATGGGCACTGATGAGGCTGCACTGAAGGGCACTGATAAGGCGGCACTGATGAGGTGGCACTGATATGCAGCACTGATGGGCACTGAAAGGCGGCACTGCTGGGCATTCATAGGTGGCACTGATAGGTGACACTGGGCACTGAAAGGCTGCACTGATGGGTACTTATGGGTGGCACTGATGGACACTGATAGATAGCACTGATAGGCATCACTGATGGCACTGGCAGGCATTGCTGATGGGCACTGATTGGCATTATGTCTTGGCACTGATTGGCATCATGTTTGGGCACTAACTGGCATCCATGATCAGCATCCCTGGTGGTCCTGGTCAGGCATCCTCGGGGGGGCTGCGCTGATAATCAATCAGCGCAGACCCCCCGTCAGGAGAGCCGTCGATCGGCTCTCCTCTACGCGCATCTGTCAGACGCGAGTAAGGAAAAGCCTATAAATGGCCTTTTCTGTTTACACTGTGATCAGCCGTTATTGGACACGGCTGATCACGTGGTAAAGAGCCACTGTCAGAGGCTTTTTATATTGCAATATGTTTATTGAAATAAATACAATACAGGAGAGGAATAAAAGGAAATAAAAAAAAGAAACAAAAACAAACAATAAAGAGCAAATAGCCAGGTTACATTCGGCCAAATATGTAAATGTTTTGATAATTTATTTTTAACCCACCCCGAGCCTGTCAGGAGGTAGGAGACATATGCATAGTATCATCATAAAGGTTATGGGTTATGCAAACCCTCAAGTAGGGCATAGTACGAGTGCAAGCGTCCAGACCAGTAACATTAAACTGCACAAGCACTAGGGGGGGGGGATAGGGAGGGTCCAGGGCTTCAGTGAACCTCGATCAAAGATTCGGGGTTAGCCGTGGATCCCCACTATGATAGGGTTTCCTGCCTCATTAGTAACATTCTATCACAGTATATTGATAACCAAGGTATACAGAAGGTATATCACCAAGGATAGAAAGAAAGGGAGGACAAGGGAGAAGGGAAAAAAGCAGAAAAGAGAAGGAAAGATAAGAGAAGAAGAGAGAGAGGAGAGAGAGGGAGAGAGGGTCACCTGGATTTCCTCAGCAAACGGAAATATAATCAATCCATGGATCCCATATCTTGTTGAACATCTCTGCTTTATTGTGAAGGGTGTAAGTGAGCTTATCATTAATCATAATCCAATTGAGTTTATCCTTAACTTGTTCTAGGGGTATTCTTGAGCTTTTCCAGTTCCTTGCAATTATTATTCTCGCTGCCAACAAGATGTAGGTTATGAGGTGTATTGAGTTTTTGGGAATCCCGTCGGGAAGTCTATGGAAAAGTGCGCTCTCTGGGGACCGACGGATATTGATACCCGCCACTGAGTTAATCAGATTAAAGATTCTTATGCAAAACCTAACCACTAGTGGACACTGCCACCAAATATGGTGCATGGTACCCATCTGTCCACATTGTCGAAAACAATGAGGTGAGGAGAAAGGATGCATTTTAGCTATTCTTGTGGGAACTAAGTACCAGCGTAATAATGTTTTGTAATTGGCTTCAATAAGGATAGTGTTAATAGAGATTTTTGAGAGTTGGTAGGCAATATCTTGCCAGTCTGTCAGTTCAAGGGAGAGGTTCAAGTCCCTCTCCCATTGGGTCATATAGGTGAGTTTAGTGTCAGGTTCCGTTATAGAAGAGTATATGGTAGAGATTCGGCCCCTCTGTGTGCCTCTGTTTTGGCCATTTAGTTCAAATGCGGTAAGTGTCGTGGGCCCCCTCCCCTGTTTAATTTTGGAAATAATGAATGAGGAAATTTGGTTATATCGAAATACCTCAATAGGAGGCATTGAGAAGTTGTCTTTGAAATATGTTATTGTATGCATTTGGTTTCCGTTAAGGAAGTCCCCGATTCTCATTAGTCCCTTATTGAGCCACCATTGGAATTGTTGTGGAGCGAGTCCAGGAGAAAACTCCGGGTTGCAAAAAATGGGCGCTAGAGGTGTGTGGCGTGACATAAGGGACGCTCTGTGTCTTGTTCTGTCCCATACCGCTAGAGAATGTGATAAGGTAGGGCATAGAATAGATGGGCGTTTACGATTAGGAAGCCACATCAAGGCTCCTATTGCCCGTGGGTGGCACGCAAGTGCTTCTATGTCAACCCAAAGAGGGACCGAACCTCCAACTGTCGTGTGAGCTAATTGGGCTATCTGAGCCGAGTGATAATAAGCCTGTAAATTGGGAAGACCAAGTCCTCCCATGGGCCTAGGTGTATAAAGTGTTTTTTTTTGTATCCGTGATTTCTTATTACCCCATATGAAGCGTAAAACTTCAGTTTGTATATGTTGCATGTCTCCCCTAGGGATTGCTATCGGTAATGTCCGGAAATAATATAGGAGTCTGGGCAAAAATGTCATTTTCACCGAACTGATTCTGCCAAACCAAGAGAGAGAGTATTCCGCCCAGGAGCGAAGATCTGCCTTGAGTTTTTTAAATAAAGGGGGATAGTTTGCTTTGTATAACGTCCCTATCGAAGGGGTCAAATGAACCCCCAAGTATGGGAGGGAGTGAGAAGCCCACTTTAAGCTGTATGTGCTTTGGAGGAGCTGCACCTCCATAGGAGATAGTGAGATATTGAGTGCCAGGGTTTTTTGTGAGTTTAGGGTTAGCCCCGAAATTAGCGAGAAGCGATCTAGTAAGGACAAGAGTTCTGGGAGTGAGGTTTGGGGATTAGTGATGTACAGAAGGACATCATCAGCAAATAGTGCACATTTGTGTTCTTGTTGACCACAATAAACACCATGGATGTTGGGATGGGAGCGGATAGCCATTGCAAGGGGTTCTATTGCTAAAGCAAATAGTAGGGGAGAGAGCGGGCATCCCTGTCTAGTGCCTCGCTGGACTGGGAATATGGATGATTTATGTCCTCTGATAGAGATTTGAGCTATCGGGGAGCTATAGAGTGTTTTCATCAGTGAGATAAACGTAGAGCCAAATCCCATAATTTCAAGGGTAATAAAAAGATAGTCCCAATTCAGGCTATCGAAAGCTTCATTAAGATCTAATGATAAGAGCAAGAGTTCCCGATTTGGGAGGTTATCCCAATTGGAGCGTACCGCTGAGATCAAAGCGATAGATCTGCGAATTTGATCCAAGGTCTGACGTCCTGCGATAAATCCCGATTGGTCTTTATGTATGTAGTGTTCCAAAAAGGAGTTGATTCGGAGGGCTAAAATTTTAGTCAAAATTTTTAGATCACAGTTAATTAAGGAGATTGGGCGATAGTTGCGAACATCAGTGGAATCTTTGCCGGGTTTGGGGATAACGCTGATGTAGGCTTTATTATCATCAGATGGGACCACTCCTCCGTCCCTCAGGGAATTAAAATAAAGAGCCAGGTGTGGGACCAGGTGCGTAGCAAATTTTTTATAGTAAATGTTAGGAAGCCCATCCGGGCCCGGAGATTTATGAAGTGAGAGAGATTTGATAGCATCAGTAACCTCTTCAGTTGTGAATGGTTGGTCCACCAATTCTCTGTGATCATCAGTGATGATTGGGAGGGGGAGAGCCCCCAGAAATTCCCTGATGGACGGGGGAGCTACATCCTGGGGTTTCTTGTAGAGGTCTGCATAGAAATCATGGAATTCATCAAGGATTTTATGGGGATCCTGTGAGAGGTGGCCCCCGGATACCTTTATTTTAGGGAGTGCACGGTGGGAGTGTCTAGGAGCGAGTTTGTGCGCCAGTAGGGATCCCGGGCGGTCCCGCCAGGTGAAGAATTTATGATTCGTCCACCGCAATTGTTTCTCGGCCCTTGTAGTGAGGCAAATGTTTAATTCTAATCGGGTTTGTTCCAATTTCTTAAACAAGTTGGGAGAAGGGGAGCGTTTGTGTTGTTTGGTTAGAGACTCAAACTCCTCGGTCTTGGCAGAAATCAGCTCAGTGCGAGCCCTTTTTAGTCTGGAAGCTAACTGAATAAAAGAGCCCCTAATAGTAGCTTTGTGCGCTGCCCAGTTAGTGGCAGGAGATGTATCTCCAGGGATATTATTTTCAAAGTAGGTTTGTATATGGCTGGAAATCTCTATGCAGTGAGATTCGTCACTGAGGAGAGATTCATTTAGTCGCCAATGGAATCCCACAGGTTTATTAGTGAGATCAGTTAATTGAATCACAATAGGATCATGGTCTGACCAAGATGTTGACAAAATTTTTGCAGATCTCAATCTCGGTATCACCCCCGAGGGGAGAAACACGTGATCTATGCGGGAGTAGTGTCCATGTGCCCTTGAATAGTGGGAGTAATCCCTATCGGTAGGATTGGCCTCTCGCCAAGCATCCACCAAGTCATACTTATATAGCAGTTGTGCGAATTTATGACTTTGCCCGGGGGGAGACCGAAGTCCTGAGGTGTGTGATTTATCTTTAATTAGATCTAGAGCTAAGTTAGAATCACCTGCCAAAATTACAACACCCTCAAGTTCGGGTTCTAAAAGTGCCAGAAGGGCGTGAAAAAAGGCGGTTTGATTAGTATTGGGGGCATAGTAGACAAGTATGGTGATTAAGGTTTCCCCTAGGTGGCCCTTCACCAAAAGATAGCGGCCGTCTTTATCTTTAATGATTTTAGTTTCTGCGAACGATATATGTTTGGAGAAGCAGAGGGCTACACCCCTTTTCTTCTCTGAAGCGTTCGCGTAGAAACAAAGAGGGTAATCTCTATGAAGATAGCGGGGGGTAAATGAGGAAATAAAATGTGTTTCCTGGAGAGCTACAATGTCCGCCCCCAACGAACTGTAATGTGTGAGGGCCTTGATTCGCTTGACAGGCGACCCAAAACCCTGGACATTATGTGAAAGCAGGCGGACATTTCGGGGCGTTGGTTTTATGGAAGACATGAGGTATAGTTATGAACATCGATAAGCAGACTCACCCACCGATCCGTAGGATCCAGAGGCCAAAAGCGCCAAGGAACTTTCCAGGTGACCCTCAGGAAAGAACAGTTTTGGGAAAAGTTAAAATTAGAAATAAGAAAGAAAGAGAGAAAAAGAAAAAAAACAGAGTTAGGGATAGTAAAGAAAACAATAATAGTAGAGAAAAAGAAAATCAAGCTGTTGGACCAGGGAACTCCCGGTACCGAGTGACATAGTTTAAGCATGCAACCAAACAATATTACAAACAGTAAACAGTCAAAATATCCTGGGGATAAGCCCCAGGCTCGGAGGAGTCTCCTGCCAATAGCAAGTAATGGGGAGAGTCCCTCAAATAAGGAGTGCGCATGACCACCCCCCAGCGACACAAAATATGTCATAAGGTTTAAATAAATAAATAAATAAATAAATAAACTTCTTCTTTGGCCCCAGTGTTTCGCCCTAAAATATTGGTAGGGTTATTTAACCAAGCGTACAATGTGGATTATATAAAGATGAAAGGGAAGAGGGAAAAGAAGGGGAGGGGAGGAGGGAGAGGAGAAGGGGGAAGGGGGAAGGGGGAGGGGGAGAGGGGGAAAGGGGATGGAAGAGAGGGAAAAAAAGGGGGGGAGGGAGAGGCGGGGGAGGGAAAGGGGGAGGGGGACCAATTCAGTACCAGAAATACAGGAATTCGAAAAATGTAAAAATGTAGAAGTCGGCTTGAACGTTTCAAACAAAAGTAACAAGAACATCTTGTTCCAACGGATTTTAGTCGCCCTGTGTGGCGTCTAATGTCCCTTCAGGGGACCGCTGAGAAGACACCACTGCGGGTTTGGACCAGGTCAGTAACACTAAGCCCATTCTTCAGGTTGCACGGGATGCATGGGCATTTTTCTTGGTTGATTTTGATGACCATAGGGGGGAGAGTGGAGGGGGAGGGGATTCTCTGGATCCAGGTTGGTTCCGTGAAGATGGGTTGTGGGATATAAATCCCAATTTCAGCAGGATCGATTCGCCTTCATTAAATGATGAGAAAGAGTAGGATTTTCTGTTAAAAGAAAATTGGAGTCTAAAAGGGTAGTTCCATCTGTATCGAATATTACGTTGGGTCAGTGGTGCTAGTAAAGGTTTAAGCGATCGCCTCTTTTGGATTGTGGCCTGGGAAATATCAGCAAATATTTGGATCTTGAAGCCATCTATTTCTAGGTCTGGGTTCTCTCGGGCATGCCGCATCACTGCTTCCTTAATCTTGAAGAAATGTGGCTTCACAATCACATCTCGGGGGGGGGGCCATCAGGTTTAGGGGCAGTCAAAGCTCTATGTATTCGATCAATCTCCATATGGATCTCATCAATATCGGGTACAGCAGCTTGCATCAGAGATTGTGTGATGGAAGTAATATCTTTTATATTTTCCGGTATGCCACGGATGCGAAAGTTATAGCGCCTGGCGCGATTTTCAAGGTCGTCAATCTTTGAGTAAGCGTCCTCAAGTCGATCTTGTAAATCAGTAATCATGTTTGAATTTTGGGAAACTCTGTGGACTGTGTCGTCCATCTTGGATTCAATACTGTCCAATCTATGTCCCATTTCCTGGAAATCTCGTTTTATGTCCAAAGCTAGTTTGTCATTAGCTTTAGTTAGCTCCCTTTGAAGCAGGTCAGCAAAGCGTGCTATTAGGATCGGGTCTCCTGAGTATTGACCCTGAACAGGGGGTACAGCAGGAGAGTCAGCATTGCTATTTGATGCAGATTCTTGGCTGCTAGGCTGGCTGTATATAGCCTCTGCCATCTCCCTGTCCAGAAGGGAGGATGTGTGTGAGTCCATGCTGGGTGATTTGGCTGCAGTCTGAGAGGGAGATAGTGCAGGGGGGCTAGGTGACAGGCATTCTATAGTTGTCAGCTCACCTTTATCTGGGGGAGATCTTGAGGAGCATAGAGCTGGGTAGTCAACTTCTTCAGTCCCTGGGGCCTGTGCTTGATTAGGAGGTGGAGGTTTCCCCTTCCCTGCCGCCTGCATACCTCGTGTGATATAGCCGGTCGCCATCTTGGAACCTTGCTGTGTAGCGCGGCTCGAGCTCCGGGAGCCGTTCGTAGGCTTATAGCGCGGCTTCTTAACCATCCGGCGTGTGCCCGGATCTTTCCTCAGGAGGGTCAGGCTAATTCTAGCTGCGGGCGAGGTGTGGGGCCGCTGTTTAAGGCTGAAGTCGCCGGGGGGTGAGCGGAGCAGGTCAGATGGTCATCCGCTCCGTCCGGCCGCGCATGCGCACTCCCTGTCAGAGGCTTTTTAACGAGATCGGTGTTGCGGTGTGTCAGACTGACACCGCCCCACCGATCGCTGCGCTGCACGCCCCCATGGGCACGCTCCGGCTGTTATCCTGAAAGACATCATACGGCGTCCAGTTAGGGTAGCGGGACCACCCCCGCCCCGTCATTTTGCTATAGGCCGGGCTGGAAGTGGTTAAAGTGAGGGTGCCAATAATTTTGTCCGGTCCATTTTTGGAGTTTTGCGTGGAATGTGTCAGACTTGGCTTTTTGTTTCTCCACTTTTTTGTGCCATACCAATACAAACAAAAGAAATAAACATAAGAATGCTGAAACATTTGTAATTGCAACAATTTTCTGTCTGAAGTGGTGCATTATCTGACAGTAATGCAGGGGTGACAATATTTTGGGCCATGACTGTAGTAAATGTTTTAGCTGAAAAAATATACAGTTTATAATATGTTAACCAATTTGTACAAGTGTAATTCTAGAATACAGTTTATCATTATGGGCACTATACATAATAATCCCAAGTTAAGCTTAAAATGAAAAGAAAAAATGAAATAACCAATCTCCTAAAAAATACTAAACCTTAAACTATCATTCAACATGCAGTAAATGTATTGTTCTGAAAAAGGCCGTTTTTTTTAATCGAACCATTAAAGGGGTTGTAAAGGTTCGTTTTTTATTTTCTAAATAGGTTCCTTTAAGCTAGTGCATTGTTGGTTCACTTACCTTTTCCTTCAATTTCACTTCTAAATTTTTTTTTCTTTGTTTTCTTTGTCTGAATTTCTCACTTCCTGTTCCTCCTCAGTAAGCTGTTCAGTCAGCTGTTCTGGCTGACTAAACACGCCTGATGGTGTGAAGTTTACTGAGGAAAAACAGGAAGTGAGAAATTCAGACAAAGAAAAAAAACATTTAGAAGGGAAATCGAAGGAAAAGGTAAGTGAACCAACAATGCACTAGCTTAAAGGAACCTATTTGGAAAATAAAAAACAAACCTTTACAACCCCTTTAAGTTTTATATATTTTTTTCTTTTACTCCGTTATATACAGAAGTGTGCAGAAATATCAAAATGATAAGGAAAGCAAAATTATATAAGGGATATGTGAGCTGACATTCCTTACTCCTATAGGAAGAACCAAAGTTTCTTTCACTTTATCTGATGCTATTTCAGAAGGACAGCAGTTTTGCACCTACTGCATCACATAGATCTCATGGCCACTGGCCATTTTGCATGTGTGCAGATGTGGGTGTGAGAGGCATACCATGTCATTCACATATGTGTGTTGGCAGGAATCCAGTATATTAAAATAGGAACTTTTATATGCCAGGACCAATATAATTTCCAAAATATTTTTTGTTTTAAGACCAGAACATTGACAAAAAGAAAAAAATGACCATGCTGTTAATCTTAATTCTAAGGGCATGTAATGGCAGGTTGGACAGATTAAAACAAGATATAAGGAAAATAAAACAGCAACAAAAGAGATCATGAACTGTATCAAAGAGAGCTGATGGTGGAAAGATCAGCAGCGTGTAATTCTTTAATACCATTATGTGATGAAACTGGATTATTCTATACAAATCTAACCAGCACACACCCTTGCCACCAAAAGCAATTTTTATAAATGAGAAGCTTTTCTGCAGAGAAGAGGCCAAGTTACTCTTTTGATCTATGTCAACACATCTGGAAAGCAAGAGGTCAGACTTCTGGTGTCTTTCTGATGAATTCTAATGAGAGCGAAAGAGATCTACAAAACTCTATATTTAAAATTTTTCAATAAAAAATATGGAATAGCAATCTTGTACTTTGCATTAAATATGAACTCAAAATATGCATCCACAGAAAATGCATTATACTAAATAAAGCCTTTTACCTTTCAGAAGAAATAATATACAGATTACTAGCTTCATATTTGAGGCCTGGTTCAATGAAAATGATGGGTTAATTTAAAAGAGAAGGGCAGGAATAAAAAAAAACAAAAACATTCATACTCACCTAAATGGCTGCAGCATTGATACAATGCTGCAGCTGTCCCCTGCTGGATCTACACTAAGAACTGGGCGATCTAACACAGCTGAACGCTCAGTTCTCGGGTCCACTCCGAGAAAAGAGTGGTGACTGTTATGCCGCGTACACACGGTCGGAATTTCCGACAGAAAAAGTCAGATGGGAGCTTTTGGTCGGATATTCTGACCGTGTGTATGCTCTATCAGACTATTTCTGTTGAAAATTCCGACAGACTTAGATAGAGAGCATGTTCTCTATTTTTCCATCGGAATTTCCGACGGACGTATTCCCGTTGGCAATTCGGACCGTGTGTACGCGGCATTAGTCACCACTTAGTGCTCTGCCCTTCCAGCACTCACTGGAGAGCCAGACTGTAGAAGGGACGGGAGCAGCTGGCTCAGGCTCTCAGTGCAAACTGAGAAGCTGAGCCAGCCGCCAGTAACACATCTGGGCATATCACAACATTATTGTCAGGATCCCTGCAGAGCCTGGACCGTCTCTGTGTCGCCAGCCAACAGCGGACATTAGCCCACTCTCGGCTGAATCTGGGCCACAGGAGTGCAGAACTAAGTGCACTCCTTTGACCCACAGGAGAAGTATAACCAAAAGAGCTTTGGCCATACTTCTCCTTTAAGCATGAGCAAAAAATATATTTCACAATGAATCTATGCATTACTAATTCCAGCAGGATTCCATTCCATTCCAGTCAGAATCTGGGAAACATTTTACCATAACGTGGGCTTTGGCTGATCACATGTTTTAAAATAAATGGGACTCTTACATTGCTCTAGCTTGATATTTGAGCAATACTGAAAAATGGGTTTTGATCAAGCAGTAGTTTTCTAAACCCACAATAATGTTGAAGCAGCACTCCACCATTTTTTTAATTTACTTTTGGCAGAATGCCTAAATACTTCTTAGATAACAAAATAACAAGCATCCCAAAAAAAGAGGTAAAAGGAACACAGCCTAAGTCCAGGAGCATCAATTATGAACATGAAAAACATGACAAACTAGATTTCTTTTTTTGAAATGTTAGAAGCAGCTGAGAGTCTAAAAGCTAGACTGTGCTGGTTAGAAAGATATGAAGTACTCCATCTTAAAAGCATTCTTGATTTTGACAGAAACCAGCAGTGTGCAGGATAGAGTCAACACTGGATAACTTACTTACTTAAGCTATACTTCATGTAAGCTATGTGAGCAGAAAAGGGAAACCTTTTTGATCTTGGACATGGGTCGGTGCTTTTATTAAGCAAGATTCACAGTAAAAGTGAAAGCAGAGATCCAGTTTCTAGTTGCCGATGATGAATAGTGTTTGAATTCAAGCATATATGAATTGTAATGCCGCGTACACACGACCATTTTTCTCGTCGGGAAAAATTACATTTTTTCTCTTTGACGAGAAAAACGACCGTGTGTGCGCTTTTGGTCATTTTTCCAGATGAGAAAAACGGCATTAATCACGACGAGAAAAATTAGAACATGCTCTAATTTTTCTCGTCGTGATTCACGCCATTTTTTTCCGCTGCAGTTTTCCCATAGGGAAACTGGGAAACACTGCCAGGGAGCCTACACACGGTCGGTTTTTTCGACCAAGAAAAAAAATGACATGAAAACCGGCCGTGTGTAGGGGACCAAGCCGTTCCTCGTTTTTCCCGTTGATTTTCTCGACGGTGTTTTCACCGTTGAGAAAATCGATCGTGTGTACACGGCATAAGTCTACATTAACTTCAGATAGATGAGTAAAGTATCAGTAAAAGCCTTTCTGTTCTATATACAGTAATCATATACATGCACCAGTTGCACAATTATGGGGGCCATACAATATTGTGCTGAAGGTATCGATTAAAAGTACAGTGTGCAAACAACTACAGTAATGTTCTGCAGTATGTTTGCTTATATACTGGAAGTGACTACAAGCAAAAGTTTTACAATAGTTTCCTTGTGTGGTCACATCCCACAGTTCACAAAAAGTTTTTTTTTTTTTTTTTTAATTTTTCTTGTTTAATATTTTTATTAGATTTTACAAGTAAATAGCAAGTATAATGAACATTACATTCTGATCAAGAATAGAATTGTAAATAAATACAGCAATCACTAAAAATACATATTGAAAGAAAGGTAGTAGAGGATAAACCTCATTAACAATTATATCAATACAAATAGAGGTATAAAAGATTAGAGCAATGAAAATAAGCAATATTCAGGATAGAATATCATGCCTCCAGACCATCCACTCACCCCCGAAGGGAGCAAGCTGTGAGCAGATGGGGGCTCGATTAAGTATGAGAGAGTATGCTGGGTTATCCAGAAGGATACACCAGATGAATGTTGTCATATCTCAATTGTTTAGTGGAGACCTTCCTAACAAATCTTTAAGACACAAAGATATTAGTGATTGATAAAGTGAAACTTAAAAGGTATATATATAAGTCATGTAATGGACATCGCATGTGTATAAAATCCGTAATACACAAGTATCAAAACTAACCAGAACAGAAAGACAGAAGAAGTACAGAGAGAAGAAGAAGAAAATGGGAGAAAAGTAAAATATATAGAAAAGAAGGTATGGGTATAGAAAAATAGAGAAAAAGGTAAAGGTTGTCTCCCCGGGTGGCGGTCCAGTCAGATCAAGGCCCCGTTTAAATATTATATTAATAGATAAATATTAAAGTATTTTCAAAAAGGCATCAACAATAATTGATCAAAATCTGGGGGTAAGAAGTGTTTAATCCATGGTTTCCATATTTTATTGTATGTAGTAATGTTGTTATCTTCAATAGCAGACATTTTGGAAAAGATAAGGGCTCTGTTAATTCTATGTTTAGTTTCAGCCACAACTAAAGTTTGGGTTTTCCAGGCCTTAGCTATAGATTGTTTAGCCGCCGTGGTGAGATGTAGTAGTAATTTGAATTGTGATTTATTCAATTCAGGAGGTTTGAGGTTGAGGAGAGCCAGTGCCGGGTCTGGCGGGATTGGTATTTCCAAGGCCGTAGAGGCCATGTTAAATATTTTACTCCAGAAGGATTGAACGATTGGACATTGCCACCAAATATGGAACTGCGTGCCCGGTTCAGAACAGCCTCTGAAACATAAATTTGGGTACAAGGGGGCAAATTTGGCAATCCTGGCCGGAACCAGGTACCATCGAGAAAGGACCTTATAATTTGTTTCCAACGCAAAACAGTTTGGCGAGGAATGCTTAGTAGCTGACCATATATTATCCCAGTCACTTTTACTGAATGTTCTATCCATGTCGTGTGCCCATTTAGTCGTATAGGATGGTAAAGTATCGTCGGATGTGGAATTGATGCGTTTATACAAAAGTGATATTAATCCTCTAGTATGGGGATCACTGTTACAGATACGTTCAAATTGAGTCATTTGGGTAAGAGGGGATCCCGTATCAACGAGGGGTGTATAAAAGTTCTTAATTTGTAGATAGCGGAAGAGCTACTTCATGGGGAGTTTATATAAAGCACATAATGTTGGGAACGTAAGAATATCATTGGAGGAAACTAGATTGTGAAATTGAAGTAGGTTTCTTTTGGACCAAGCTGCAAATGATAGGGGGAATTTCCAGGCGGGGTAAAATGAGGGATTTCGAAGAAAAGAGAGTAGAGGGTTATGAGTGGATTGTAGGCTTTTTGTGGATCTATATTTGTCCCAGATAGCTATAGAATGTTTGGTTACGGGGTTAGATAAGTTTAGTCTATCTTTAGGAGCTAACCAGAGCAAATTATTCACAGAAATGGGGTCAATATCAACTGATTCAATCGCTACCCATAGAGGGGATTCTGTTGTAGAATGGTATTTGGGGAGTTGTGCTAGCTGAGCAGCAAAGTAGTATGAGGAAAAGTTAGGAATTCCCAGACCACCTTTCAATTTATCAAGATAAAGAGTCGATCTGGGTATACGGGGTTTTGTAGAGCCCCATATAAAAGACATCACTCTCTTTTGAGTGAGCCTCAAGAAGTAAGGAGGTATATGTATGGGGAGAACTCGGAATAGGTAAAGGAACTTTGGTAAGATTGACATCTTAGTAGCGTTAATCCTCCCAATCCAAGATAAAGGAAGAGAAGACCATTGTTTCATCAGATTAGTAGTTGACTTCAATAAGGGTAAGTAGTTAGCTGAAAATAAGTCGGATATAGAAGAAGTGAGTTGGACTCCAAGATATGAAATATGGTGCAATTCCCAATTGAAAGGTAAAGACGTTTGAGCTTGTTGTAACTCAGATGGCGAAAGGGAAATATTAAGGGCATTAGATTTGGCATGATTAACACACAATCCAGAAATCTTTGCAAACTTGTCCAAAGTATTTACTAGATTTGGGGCTGAGACATGGGGATGGGATAAAAAAATCAGGATGTCATCTGCAAAAAGACTCAATTTGTGGTGATGTCCACCTAATTCTACACCTTTGATATTAGGATTATTTCTAATAATACATGCTAAGGGTTCAATAAGTAGGGCAAAAAGCAAAGGGGATAGGGGGCAACCCTGTCTAGTACCTCTCCTAATATCTATCATAGCTGATTTGTAGCCCATATATTTAATATAAGCTTTCGGAGTGCTGTATAGTGAGGAGACCCAAGTTAAGAAATTTTCCCCAAAACCCAATTTTTGAAGAGTATATTGTAGATATGGCCAGCTGATTGAGTCGAACGCCTTCCTAATGTCTAATGATATAAGGCAAGTTGGGATACGTCTTTTTTTGGCGGCATGAATTAATAAAAGTGCTCTTCTGACATTATCCCCTGCTTGACGCAAGGGCATGAAGCCAGTTTGGTCACGATGGATAAGTTTACCTATAATGCTATTTAATCTAGTTGCCAAGATCTTAGCTAATAACTTAATGTCTAGATTTAAAAGAGATATGGGGCGGTAATTAGACCAAGAGGTAGTGTCAGATTTAGGTTTGGGAATCATTGCTATGATGGAAGTTAGTGTTTCGGTTTTAAACGAATGACCAGCTAACAAAGAATTGAAGGCTCTAGTCAATAGAGGCGTTAAAATCGAATCAAATTGTTTGTAGTATAGTGCAGAAAACCCATCGGGGCCCGGTCTCTTGTGAGGCTTCAATTCTTTAATAGCAGCTTTAACTTCCAAGGCCGTTATGGGACTCTCCAAATATTCACACTGTTCTGGTGTCATTGTGGGAAGTGTAACATCTGAGAACAAAGTGTCTGCTTTGTTTTTATCAAAGATTAAGCCAGGGTCATAGAGCTTAGCTAATTTAGATTGAAAGATTTCCAAGATCTTTAATGGGTTACTAGTGTATGCATCTCTGGAGGTTCTAAGTCGGAATGCAGCTTGTGAACGATCAATAGACTTGAGGCTGCGGGCCATTGGGGTATCAGGCTTATTGGCTTTGCGGTATAGGGTATGTTGCCGCTTGCGTAAGAGTTTGTCTGCCGAATCTGTCAGAAAAAGATCCAACTCAAGCCGGGCCCTTTCCAATTTAGTGTTAGTGTTTGCATTCGGGGTAGCTTGATGAGCCAAATGACAAGCGTTAAAATTTGCTTCAAGTTTGGTGAACAGAATCTTGCGATCTCTTTTAATAGATCTCGCCTTTAGTATCAAGCTGCCCCGAATGACAGCTTTATGGGCTTCCCATAGTGTAAGGGCAGAGACATCAGTAGTGTCATTAAATGAGATATAATCATTAAGAGCCAGTTCAATATCTGAACGGTGTGAGGGGTGAGTTAGGATGGAGTCGTTAATACACCAAGTGGTGTCATGTGACCTAGGTATTGGAGAGGTAATTGTAGCAGTGACCGCACAATGGTCTGTCCATGGAAATGGGATTATATTAGAGGATATTACTTCAGGGAGCATACTAGAGGGGAGGAAAATATGGTCTATTCGTGAAAAGGATTTGTGTGGATAAGAATAATGTGTAAAATTTCTGGAAGTTGGGTTAAGTTCCCGCCAGGTATCAACAAAATTAAAAGAAGTAAGTAGAGATTGGAAGGACCGTTTATGGATAGGAGAGTTAGGAGATGACGGGGATTTATCCAAGAAGGGATAGATGGTAGTATTGGAGTCGCCACATAATATTATTGTTCCAAATGTATGTGATTCGATTAGTTGGAAAAGATGTGATAGAAAAGCTTCAGGACGTTTATTTGGGGCGTAATACGAAACTAATGTGACTTCAGTATCAGCAATAAAGCCTGTTAATAAAACATATCGACCCTCAGGGTCACATATTTGTGTATTAAGGGTAAATGGTGTAGAACGGTGGAATCCAATCAGGGACCCACGTTGCTTAGTTGTAGCTGATGCTGCGTAGAATTGAGGGTAGGAGGAGGAAAGAAATTTAGGGGAGGCGTTATTGATAAAGTGCGTTTCTTGAAGGAAAATGATGTGAGCTTTTCTAGCTGAAAAGGAACGTAGAGCTTTAGTTCTTTTTTGTGAAACGTTGAAGCCTTGTACATTTAAGGACAAAATGTTTATGGGGGCCATGACATAGTAAGGGTAAGTTTTATATAAGGGTTAATGAAACCCATATTATGAGTTCGAACCGCCACCAAGGGAGACAGAAGAGGAGAAGAAAGGAAAGACAGAAAAGAAAGAATAAAGAAGAAACCAAATAAATAGGAAGCCCTAATGACTGCAATTAATGTCATAAAATAATGATGTACTAGTAGGGCGCAGGAACATCTCGGAGAGATAACAAAAAATCTCCGAGGGGTTCCATGGTCACCGACCGACTCCTGCATAATAGTAGCAGGAGTCAGGGGGTACGTAGGGGGCCGCAAGAAGTTCCGGAGGGAAAAACAACGCCGGAGAACACTTAAGTATTATAATAGTAAACTTATATAATTCTCTATCAAGAAGACTGGAGATGCAATAAACAAAAACGAGAGAGAAAGGAAGCATACCAACTTCGGGAAGTATGTTGAGTCAATTTCTAGATGAATGCGTCCATAAGGAGGCTAGAAAATATTAATCTTAACACTTGTGAAGCAAACCGTCTACGCAAGCGAAATAAGTAATAAACAAGCTCGCAAATATAGAGGAAAGGGAAAAAAAAAAAGGGGGGGAGGGGGAGGGAAGAGGGATAGTCTATCTATATCAATGACCATATAAGTCAAGGAAATAAACTTATTTGTCTATAAGGAGACAAATAAAGAAGACAAGAAACACTTGTCTCAAGAAGCAATAATGAAATTTTAGCTTTCTGGCTGACAAAAACATAAATTAAATACATCAATTTATATTACATATATAAAAAAAAAAAAAAAAACACACTTGTCTCAAAAATGTAAATGTAATATAGACCTTCTGGCTGACTAAAACAATAAATAAATGTCTAAATTTATATTTCAGAAGTACAATATAATATGCATATAAATTACTAAGTAGACATATTTATCAGAAAGGGGACAAACACAAAAAACAAAACAAAAAAAAACACTTGTCTCAAAAATGTAAATGTAATATAGACCTTCTGGCTGACTAAAACAATAAATAAATACCTAAATTTATATTTCATAAGTACAATATAATATGCATATAAATTACTAAGTAGACATATTTGTCAGAAAGGGGACAAATACAAAAAAAAAAAAAAAAAAAAAAAACCCCTAAAAACACTTGACTCAAAAATGTAAATGAAATATAAATCTTCTGGCTGACTAAAACCCTAAATAAAAACCTAGATTTATACTTCATAAGTACAAATTAATATGCATATATAATGTGCATATAAATTAAAGAAATAGACATATTTGTCAGAAACAAGACACCACATAAAAAAAAAAAAAAAAAATGGAGAACAGGATTCTAATTCTTCAATCATAAATAGTGCAATGCTTTTCAGAATAAAGCAATGGGGCTAGTACCCTACAAAAGGGGAGAAACATGGATAAGATTAATGAGAGGTGAACAATCAGTCCATTGAGTCGACATTTATCGGTGCCTGACTATCAAAACGTCCTCTTTTATGAAGATTCTGTCTGGTATAACCAGAGGGGTTTGGGTCCAGGTCGGTTTCATTTGGAGGTGATCTAGAAGCCGCACGTCTACGAGGTTGCTCCTTAGAATTGGTGTGATCCATCAGGCCTAGATCAATTAAGGCTGACCGTAGTTCATCGGACGTGCGACAGGTATATCTAGTTTCCAAGTATGTAAAGCGGAGAGAGAATGGAAACCCCCAGTGGTATATGATTTGGTGCTTTTGAAGTACTTGCAGCAATAGTTTCATAGAACGCCTCTTAGTAACAGTTAGAGGGGAGAGGTCTGTAAAGAGCTGATAGATATTGCCCTGGAACTCAAGAGTGTTTTTACCTCTAGCAGCAGCAAGTATTTGCTCCTTTGTTTTATAGTAATACTTGACGTAATTGTAGCCGTATTAGTGCAATTGTGACAGAGAAAATTAAGTACTGTCCGTGATACTTTTTTTATTTGCACTAACATAGAATTTTTCAGGACAAGCTTTCGGGGTATGTCCCCTTCTTCAAGGTCCAAGCAGTACTGATTCACAATTTTTTTAGCAGAATCATTCAGATTCTGCTAAAAAAATTGTGAATCAGTACTGCTTGGACCTTGAAGAAGGGGACATACCCCGAAAGCTTGTCCTGAAAAATTCTATGTTAGTGCAAATAAAAAAAGTATCACGGACAGTACTTAATTTTCTCTTTTATAGTAATGAAATTTAACTATAATATCTCTAGGGGGTCCATTGGGTTTGCGTTGAGTTAGGGCCCTGTGGACTCTGTCCATTTCCAATCTCTCAGGTGAAATACCTGGTAACAGTTCCTGAAACAGTGCACATATAGTTCCCTGTAAGTCTATGATTGATTCAGGGAGACCTCTGATTCTTAGGTTGGAGCGACGGTCCCTATTCTCCTGGTCTTCCAAACGGTTTTGTAATAAAGAGTTCTCATCCTTAAGCTGTTCAATAGTAGCATCATAATGCTGTGTGGTAGTTTCTATATCATCTACCCGCATTTCCAATTCAGCTGTTCTATGCCCCAGCTCCCTAATCTCCCTTGTCAGCTTTTCTGTTATCTGGTCAGAAGTTTGTTTCAAAGCTTTCTGAAGCATTTTCTCAAATTGTCTAAACATGTTAGACTGAATAACATTTTCAGGTGTTTCATAGTCAGAATCAATCTCACCAGCTGTGAGTTTTGACATTGTGTGACAGGGATTTAGGAACCCGCTGTGTGCGAGTCTGTGAGGTACCAGGCGCCGCAATCTTGGATGTCTGCCGGGCCGGTGTATCTTTAGAGATACCAATCTTATACTTCGTTTTTGGCCCCCTCGTGACCATCCTCAATACGCCAAAGTGTACCTGGTATGAATTTGCGGGAGCTGGTGCCGTTTGCGGTGAAAAACAGCGGTCGGTTCTCCAGTTTGTTTAACCCGGGAGCGGAGCTCTAAGGGGATGCGACTTCTCCCTCAGGCATCCGCGCATGCGCCCTCGTTCACAAAAAGTTTAAGGTAACTGAATTAAAACAGTAAAACAATAACAGTATTAAAACACCTGCAGTACAGTTGTTTATGAGCTTATTTAAACCAGTTATGTACTGGTTAGAGCCTACCCAGGTTTCATAATCACAAATAATGCTGCTGTACTTAGCTCTATTCTGTTTTAGAAAAATAGAAGTGTGACGCCAGATAAAGACCACGTAGTGCATCAAGCCTGCCCTTCTTTCTAGCATTTGGGGGTGTGCTACTTTTACGTTTGCGCAAAAAAGGGTTTAAATTATTTTTAAATATTTTGTTAATCTATTGAGAATAATGATAATATTGTAGCTATGATATAATGAAACTCTGTAAATAGTACAATAATATTTTGTGGACTCCAAATTTGACTTTATTCAGTAAAGAATGCTAGCTCTTAAAAGCACTAATGTATAGCAAACAATTATAATTAGAACTAAAGCCCTGTACACACGATAGGTTTAACCGATGAAAACAGTCCGATGGACTTTTTTCATCGGACAAACCGATCGTGTGTATGGGCCCCATCGGTCTTTTTTCCATCGGTGTTTAA
The DNA here is from genome assembly GCA_029206835.1 of Rana muscosa. Taxonomy (NCBI): domain Eukaryota; kingdom Metazoa; phylum Chordata; class Amphibia; order Anura; family Ranidae; genus Rana; species Rana muscosa. Next base: position 129,327,582 of record CM055121.1, read on the forward strand.
AAATAGAACATGTTTTAAATTTATCCGATGGTTAAAAAACCGATAGCAAATTACTATCGTCGGTGGGGAACTTCATCGGATAAAAAACCCACGCATGCTCAGAATCAAGTCGACGCATGCTCAGAAGCATTGAACTTCATTTTTCTCGGCTCATCGGAGTGTTTTACGTCACCGCGTTTGGAACGGTCGGTTTTTTGACTGATGGTGTGTAGGCAAGACTGATGAAAGTCAGGTTCATCGGTTTTCCGATTGAAAAATCCATCGGTTAAAAAACCATAAGAAATCCGATTGTGTGTACAGGGCTTAAAAGTCCATCATGTGATCATCCTGACTGGTCACACTAAATAATTAACACTCAGATTAATGCTATATGCCAAGATTCTGCTATACTGATAGCAGTGATTAGCAGTCATGATAGTTTTTACTGTAAAGGAAACATATAGTGGTTTGTACATATGTATTTAATTTAGGTAAATATCAAATATTTCAGCTTAGTCATAGACGTGTCTTATCGTAGTGACTGTTCCCTTATCTGACATTTCAGTCCAAAATTTCAATCAGACAGACCAGCCTAAAAAGGTGCCAGTTTTTGCTACTCTGTCTTGTTTGCTAAGCCGTAGAGCTCTGAGAATCCTTTATTACGGATTAAACATGTATTAAAAACTCATCAACTTCGAACAATTAAAATTAAATAAAATCATTATAGATTCCCTTTAAAGTCCAGCCTACTCAAAAATAATATCTCACTCATTGCTGGGTCTGTTGGGTAGAGTCACCTGTTAACGTCTTCTTTTCTTGAAGGATTTAAGCAGGAAAATCTTCCTACCATAGTAGCTCCAGACAGAAACAAGGTTTTTAATGCACTCTCTGAAATTGCATGGTAAAAATAGTGCATACATATATACTTGCAAAACTATATAGCTTATGGCTTTCTCAACAAGGTGGCCAGATACTGTGCAGGCTTAGACAGGTCCCTGATTTTCCATGACCTCTTGGCTTAATATCAGCTGGTTGCAAAGCTCAGAGGTCGTAGGCTTTCCAGATCTTTCTCCAAATGTTTTTGTACTCCTATAGTTGCATTAGAAGCAGTATAGTACTGCATAGAATATGGTCCCTGGCAAAGAATGAAAGTATTTACTACAGAGAACTTCTTCTAAAAGGTAAATTACATCACTTCCCTCAGATGGTGACACCACCTCCCACTAATGCTGAGAAAGTAACTGGAATAGAATAATATAAAATATGGATGAAGCCAAAACTAATACATATGAGATATTATGCATGCATGCACTATTTTGGACTTGCAATTTCAAAGTGTTTGCGCTTAAAAATACTTTAAATTTGCTTTAAGTGTGTCACTGTGTATGTTATGGCAACACAATTCTGCCAGCCAATTTTTCATATTTTTTTAATTCAAAATCTTTTTTTTTCTTAGTTTCACAATGCATATTTATCCTTTTTTGTTACACTATGCTATAATCATTATTATTGTGCCCTGAATTTTAGAAGATTGAAATTCTGCAACTAGATGCCCAATACAGTTATTTATAAATGAATAAAGAAAAACAAGACTGACAAACTTTTCTTTTCTTTAATACTGTATAGAGCTGTGCCCATCATACATTTAATACTGTATACCTAAACATGCATATACAAGCTGTATATCATCTGTAACTGTGACACAAATCTTTACCAGGTATTGACCATGTGAATCATTTGCATTGAGAATCCACATGTTTAACAGACAGTTCACGCGTAGTCATAAGCTATACTGATCAGAAAACATTGCAACAAACACAAGTACTTAAAACAGCAAGTCAGAGTTCAGATAATACACAATGGGGAGAACAGGCTGCAAATACACCTAAAAAATGTGTTTTTCAGATTTTTTTTCTTTTCTGTGACTAGCACCATCTGTACACAAGAAAATATGAACATAAATGTTTGGATATTAAAGATTTAAAAGGCACTTAGTCTCACTGGATTCTTCTCCTTTGTACAGTACTTCTGAATGTCCTTCTTTCTGCTCCGAGGAAAAGTTTAGTTCTGCTACCAGTCCTTATATACAAAAATTAACCTTTAAAGTTTCTCAAAGTGCTCTCTTCAATGTTCTACTTGTCCTTAACTTTTCATTTAAAAAAAAACAAAAACATTTGCGAATGTGCTCAGCCTCACCAAAAATTCCTTCTTGACCCCTCTTTACACATTCTCCGTCAAATTTCAACATGACATTGTCCACCTGAAGTCTTGTATTCCAAAGTCTTTGGGTGTTTTGGAAGGGTGAAAATAATTATGGGACAAGTTTCTTTAATTGCATTTATTTTTTAACTTCAGTTCTACCATCCATTTTTACCGGCGTCTTGAAGTAATATCAAAACAGGTGATCATCATGAGATGAGCCTTGCAGAAGTTGACTCTGTTTTCCAAACGTTCTGTCACACATTCCAGTGCCTCTAAATATTCTATAGAGTCCACTTCATAGGTTTGTTCCAAATCAACTGAACAAAAAAAAGAGAGTGTGTTAAAAAAACAACAAGCATGTTTTTGATTTGTTTACTTCAAAAAAATATTTTATAGAGGAAACTTATTATTGGTCAATTATTGAAATAAAAGACCACAAAAGGTCCAAGGCAAGAATGGCTATCAGGCCAGAGGTATCAGCAATCTGAGAATTCTGTACACAAAACTGTACTGATTTACCCACATATAGGTATCTACATCTAAGAATACATTTTTAGTATATGTCAATCTGAATGATGAAGGCTATAAAGATATTTATTTCTATTTTACCACCAGTGTGACCCAAGGGTGCATTACATAATTTTAAAGTGTATCTATAGGCAAAACTTTTTTTTAGTTGTATATAAAGAAGAATAAAAATAGAACCCCTGTTATTTGCTATCTGTATTGCCACTGGGGGGGGGGGGGTTTCACACTCTGTATTTGTGGTCTGCTGACCATTGTTGGCTAGAAAGAAAGTTAGAAAATCCATGTCTAGTGCAAGAGGGGAGATGAAATCATCCTATTGGGACACCTGTTCTTGTGACAACGTTTGAAGAGGGGAATTTGCCTAATTTTTATGGATTTCCTCTCACTTTTTGCTGCATCTCTGGGACAGGAAGTGAAGAGAAATATCCTCAAAAGGACAGACAGCAAAAAATTTAATTACAGGGGTTTTATTCTTTCCTTGCTCTATCCAAAACAAAAAAAATGTTTGGGCTATACATACACTGCTATATTTTGCTTTGCACTTCACAACTAAAAAAAATCTGTTCTACAGCCTGATCATCCCAACAACTGAATGAACCATTGGCTTCTGATCCAATCTGCCTAATGCAAGGTAAATATTTATTACCTACACTTCAGGATATCACAAAAAATGTACATGCAAATATTTGTTTCTATGTTGAATTATGAGGAATACAGCCTATAGTTATAAATGAATGCAATTAAGTACTTAACGATTCCCTGAAAATCTGGAAGCTTTGCCTTGTTTCGTTATTAATTGATTCACCTGGAGGCACGCTTTGAGCTTCTAATGCCAATCATGTTGAAAGTTCTCATGTTCTCCATAAATATCTCTATCTATCCATATTGCTAGAGTCATAGTTATTGAAGCAATTATCTAAAAATAAAAATGTTCTTACATTCACTGAGCCATTTATTAGGATCCAGCATCAGGTATTGTTTTGTGGTCTCCAGTTCCTTCATAAGCCACTCGTATTTGGCCTTGACCTCTGCGATTCTCTGTTGGCGGTGTTCTAAGATCTTGAGCTTTGAACTAAATCTTGCAACCATCTAACAGGGAAAAAAAAAACATTGCTTTTAAAAATTAAAGTTTTGTACTTACCTAAAAATTATTTTCTTGGAAGTTCATTAAGGGACAAAGGATTTGGAGACAACTGAGTTTTACTGCCAAATACAGGAGGATTTTGACACTGGGGAACAATAAAGTGACCAGCCTGGTATAACTCCTTCCATTTCTAGCATGCCTCATTTTTCTAAGAAGCAATGCTGAGATCAAGAGCATAAACACAGAGGTTTAGGGCCTGTCTCTCAATAAACTTTCAAGAAAGATGGTTTTTCTGAGCCACCAAAACTGGTGAAATTAAAAGCTGGTTCCCCTTTGCAGGAACCATCAGGGATCACTAGGAGAGCATCAGTCTTTCTAATTGAAGCAGTGGCTGCAAGGTAAACACACACAGCTCATACTACATATCGCCCAAATCGTCCCCTCCGCTCCTCCCAGGACCTCCTGCTCTCTAGCTTCCTTGTTACCTCCTCCCATGTTCGCCTTCAGGACTTCTCCAGAGCCTCTCCCATCCTCTGGAACTCCCTGCCCCAGGATTTCCAATCAGCCCCTAACCTCTCCACCTTTTAGGAGATCCCTGAAAACTCATTTATTCAGGGAAGCCCATCCCACACCCACCTAACAACTGTCCCAGAGCCACCCCATCAAATCATTCCCTGCAGCTATTACCCTTTGTACCCCCTCCATTTAGAATATAAGTGCTATGAGCAGGGCCCTCCTGTCCCTTCTGTATTGAACGATACTGTAATTGTGCTGTCCCCCCTCTACATTGTAAAGTGCTGCGTAAAATGTTGGCGCTTTATAAATCGTGTATAATAATATTAACTACATCAAGACAATGAAGTCAAATCCCCTTCTGATGTCCCAAGGCCAGATAGAGGGACAGAAATACAATGTCCTGGTTGAGGTGAAAGGCCAAGACCACCCTGGGAAAAAAGGAGACTCCAGGCCTGAATATCACTTTGTCCTTGTTTAAGATGAGAAAAGATTCTTTACAGGACAAAGCCACCGATTCAGACACATACTTTACGGAAGTGATGGTGACAAGGAATGCAACCTTGTGAGTAAGCGTTAAAAGGGGAATATACCTGATAGGTTCAAAGAGTGGTTTCTAAAGTGCCAAGAAGCAAATTTAAATCACACAGGGACTTAGGTAGGCGCACAGAGGGAGCAACTTGAGAAACACCCTGTAGGTCTTAATCAAAGATTGGGAGGCTAGCAGTCTCCGGAAAAAGACTGCTATCTGACTCTTGATATTACTCAGGGCCAACTGTTGATTCAGGCCTGTTTGTAAAAAGGTAAACTTTTGTACCATGGAGTATTTTCTGGGATGAAAGGTTATTACCTCACACTAGGCAATATGCCTCTCCTGTATAATGGTAAACTTTGTAGGAAGTAGACTGCATGGCTTTTAATATTGTGGGAATCATCAAGTGGAACAGGCTCCTGTCCCTCAGGATTTGGGTTTTAACTGCCATGCTGTTTAAGAAAACGGCCATGGTGCAAGATGGTAAACTGGTCCTAGGATATGAAGATGCAGTCAGTCTGGAAGAGCCTATGAGTCATCTGCCAGAAGTCTGATTACGTGAAAATTACTACATCTATATAAGATTCACTGGAATTCCCTCTGTCTTTGTCTTATGGAGCAGATGAGGAAGGTGCTTCACCGGGGGAAAGGCATAGATCAGATTGTACTGAACCAATAGAACCACCAGAGCACCCACTGCTTCCACCAGAGGATCTCTGCACCTGGAGACAAACCTTTGCAGTTTGATGCTGAATCTGGAGGCCAGGATGTCCACATTTGGCTTCCCCCACTTCTGACACAGGTTCAAGTGCTATCAGCTGTAGTAGTCTGCCTGCCAATTTTTTAATGCCTGGAATATGAATGGAGGACAAGGCTAGAACGTGAAGTTCTGCCCAAGACAAAAACTGTTCTACTTTTCTGGCTGCGGCAAGACTTTTGGTTCCTCCCTGATGGTTAATAATACACTAGTGCTGAAATGTCCAGGATAACAAAAGACAACCAAACTGCTTAAAAACTTCAGAATGTTGATTGGGATTTGGGAAGTCTGTTGCACCAACACAGTGTTTAGGACTTCTCCCTAGCCTATCAAGCTGGGGTTTCCATTTGATGATCTTCCAAGAGATCAGAAGGAAGAATTTCTCCAATGCAAGAGCTGGCTTACTGAGCCACCAGCCACCAGGCCTGGTCATTGGTTGTCCAGAGGCTGAACCAATTTGTCCCTCAATGAAAGGATGGTAAGATGCAGGGGCTTGGAGTGAAACAGGGCCAGGGACTGCCTCAAAAGAAGCTACTACCAACCCAAGCACAGGGGCTAGAACCTTGGTGACTATGTGGGGTGCGGATAACAAAAGGAATGGCAGGGTCACTGATATGCTGGAAAACAGGGGCATCCAAGTTTACTTCCTTAAGTTCTATAGAGGCCATAAATTTTCCTTAACGGAGTATGGCTATGACAGACCTAGTGGATTGCAAGCAGAATTTGTAGGACTAAATAATTTCCTTGACATCCAAGATGGGACAGTTGATTTTTTTGGTTTTGGAACTGTGAAAAGGGTGGATAAAACCCCTGAGATCTTTCTGATAACCCTTTGCTAAAGAAGACCCACTAGCAAGACGCTAGTTTGTAGCCCACTGAAACCACCTCCTGTATCCCGGCATCTGAGATGCTGTCTGTCCAAGTGTGCACAAAGGCTAATAGACATCACCCAACTTTGGAAAGTGGGGGCATTGCTTTATGTCGAAATGATCTTGTTTGCAGGTTTGGGGGATTTAGGAGCCCAGGGCTTGGGGTTAAACTAAGCTCTGGGCTTGGCATGGGTGTTGGGATTGGGGGGGGGTGTTCTGCAGCACAACACCCAAGGAGTTCTCCACATCTTAAATGACAGGAGACTCATACGGGAAACAAGAAGGGAGACATTCACTAGCCCATTTACACAGGAATGCAAGGCTGTTGGCATGAACTCTTAAATACTCTACAAATAGAAGATCAGTGTGGAGAAAAGCTGGATCTCTTCTAATGAGTTTAATTTATTCTCCTAATGCAGGGGTGCCCAACCAGTGGCCCGGGGGCCACATGCGGCCCTCGGAGCCCTCTGATGTGGCCCTCAACCTCCTGCTCTGGCATGGCAGGTTGGTAAGCCCAGATCACGGGTTGCCAACCCGCCATCCCAGAGCAGCAGTTTTGTGAATGAAGCCGCTGGTAGAGAAAGCAAGTGGCTGCGGAGCAGAGCCACATAAGACGATGCTTCCTGTATAGCGCCCGCTCCTGTCACAGGCGGAGTGATACCAAATGCACTCCGCCTGGGACAGCAACATCCGGTGATACCTGAATGGAAGACGGCTATTAAAGTTAAGTTTACTACTAAATTCACAGTATATATGGGTATATCTGTTCTGCAGTGGTTACTGGGCTGCTTTCAAACTGACCTGCAGGTGCAGTGCAGCTGCGGGTTACCTGCACTGAGCCATAGACTTCTGTTATTACCTTCGGGCTTGTTGCGCTTTCAGAAAGTGTGCCACACCTACAGGATATAATAGAAGTTTATGGCAAAGTGCATCTAACCCGCAGAAAATCCACAGGTGCACTGCGCTGCACCCACAGTTTGGGCAAATCGCAGTGCATCAGTGTGAAAGCAGCCTTAGGCCCCTTTCACATGATCGGTCCAACCTAATCGGACTTACTATTAACCTCTATAGAGCAGCAGATGTAAATGGACTTGTGTCTGTTTACACCCGCCTACCTAAAAAAAATAGAAAGGAATCTTCCCCTTTCCGTCTGGGCGAATCGGATTGAAACAGAGGACCCATAGAGTGGGCTGTGTCCGTGGACACAGACCTGTCACCCTCCTGCTCCACTCATTGTGGCCCGCGATCAGTTACCAATTCGCCTAAGTGGCCCTCGCTCTTCAAAAGGTCGGGCACCCCTGTCCTAATGCATGATAGACTAACTTCATGGGCATGGCAGATAGCAATGAAGGGCCTGACAGAGACAATAAGATTTTGGAGAGAGTGGAATCGTTAAATACTGGCACATCCTCTACAGGAATTTTCAATGCTTTATTGAGATGGGATACTCCTGGATAACTTTTGGGAACAGCCCATTTCTTGATAAAGGTCTCCTATTGGTACTGGTATTGTTAGGGTGGTGTAAACAGAATAACCCAATTGTCTCTGAATCCTGAGTCCCTAAATGAACGAGAAAGAAAATATATTATGGAAAATATACAGGTATACAATAAGTCCTACCCTTATTTCTACAAAGAAGAGACACTTTAACAATGTGCCCAACATAATCCTATTAGAAATCTTAGACTAGAGAGGAAGAGAGAAATTAAATCATATATACAGGAAGATGCATCATCTGTCACTTTTGTACATCGTAATAGCATTCTAGTGTATGGCTGCAACACTATATATCCTGCCTAGTTTTGCAAAAAATAGTTCTCTAGCGAAAAATTAAACCCCTTGTTGACAATTGCCTTAGCAATGTTGCAAATAAGAAATTAAATAATATGTAAACCCAACATTTCATATTTCTGATTAGGGATGATCCGAACACCCCCCGGTTCGGTTCGCACCAGAACCTGCGAACAGACCGAAAGTTTGCGCAAACTTTATAACCCTATTAAATACAATGGACTCGAACGTGCAAAATCAAAAGTGCTAATTATAAAGGCTAATATGCAAGTTATTGTCCTAAAAAGGGTTTGGGGACCCGGGTCAATGCAAAAAGAAGTTTTAAAAATTGATGTTTTTTCGGGAGCAGTGATTTTAATGATGCTTAAAGTGAAAAAAAAAAAGTGAAATATTCCTTTAAATATCGTACCTGGGGGTGTCTAAAGTATGCCTGTGAAGTGGCACGTGTTTCCCGTGTTTAGAACTGTCCCTGCACAAAATGACATTTCTAAAGGAAAAAAAGTCATTTAAAACTGCTTGCAGCTTTAATATAATGTCTGGTCCCGGCAATATGGATGAAAATCATTGAGAAAAAATAGGATTTTTGTACTCACCGTAAAATCCGTTTCTCTGACGTCCATGGACCGACACAGCTCTCATACTGATTACATGTGGGTATATGTCCCTGCTTGCAGGAGAAGACCTAGGCAGAATGTTAGATGTTAAAACATTCTAGAACAAGCCAGAGCTGAACAGCCCCGCCCAGGGGGCGGTCCCTCCGGACATTACCCTCCCACCTGCAGCCAGTAGCCTCAGTTCGGAACAAAGCAGTATAAACTTAAAAGGAAGGGTGGGTGCTGTGTCGGTCCATGGACGTCAGAGAAACGGATTTTACGGTGATTACAAAAATCCTATTTTCTCTTATCGTCCATGGACCGACACAGCTCTCATACCGATTACATGTGGGACGTCCCAAAGCAGTATAAGAAAAGGGTGGGAGCAAAAAAGTAAGGAACAACCAAAACTTCACTCCAAACCAGCAGAGCTCCTCAACGGAGGAGTTGCAACATTAGACAGCCGCCTGCACCACTTTGCGGCCGAAGGAAGCATCCGAAGATGCAGCCACATCAACCTTGTAGAACTTTAAAAAGGTATGAACGGACGACCAGGTCGCCGCCTTGCACACTTGTGCAACCGATGCTTGATGTCGGAAAGCCCAGGAAGCACCGATTGCCCTGGTGGAATATGCCGTGACCGGAAAGGGAGGTGCCCGTCCCCTAATGGCATAGGCCTGTATAACGGTCTGCCTGATCCACCTTGAAATGGTGGCAGACGACACCGCTTGGCCCTGTTTCGGACCAGAGACAGATACAAACAGCGAGTCAGACTTCCGAATAGGAGCAGTAGCCGCCAGGTATACCCCTAAGGCACGCACCACGTCTAAATTGTGAAGCGCAACCTCTCTAGGATGCGATGGATGAGGGCACAAGGACGGAAGGACAATGTCCTCGTTAAGGTGAAAAGCCGAAACCACCTTAGAAAAGACGGTCGCGGTCGCAATACCGCCTTATCCTTATGGAGGACCAGGTAAGGCGACTTGCATGACAGAGCCACCAACTCAGACACCCGTCTAACAGAAGTGATGGCCACTAAAAAAGCCACCTTCTGAGACAAAGTTGAAAGAGGAATATCTCTTATATTCTCAAAAGGAGATTCCTGAAGAACCGAAAGCACCAAGTTCAGATCCCAAGGAGGGAGCGGGGGCTTGGCAGGTGGAACCACATGGCGTACCCCCTGCACAAAAGTGCTAACCAAGGAATGACCAGCTAGGGGTCTTTGAAAGAAAATGGCCAAAGCCGAAATCTGACCCTTAATAGTGCTCAAAGCCAGCCTTTGAGCAACACCACGCTGTAAGAACCTCAGGATTCTGGGAACAGAGTATGTCCGTGGACGCCAGTCCAGTTCCTCGCACATAGCGATGTAAGCTCTCCAGGTACGGTGATAGATCTTCCTAGAAGAAGACTTCCGTGCCCTAAGCATGGTTGAAATTACCGAATCTGACAGGCCTCGGTCTTTCAGCACCTAGCTCTCAATAGCCATGCCATTAAAGCCAGAGACTGTAAAGCAGGATGAAAGATAGGACCTTGAGATAGAAGGTCCTCCCTCAAGGGCAGGCGCCAAGGGACGTCCGCGACGAGACGTACCAGGTCGGCGTACCAATGATGCCGAGGCCAGTCCGGTAATCCTCATTGCTCCGGAATGCCCTCGGCCGCTACCCTGCGCAGCAGACGAGGAATCAACTGCAGTGGAGGGTAGACATACATCAGGCGATACTGACCCCACGGGGCCACTAACGCGTCCGAGGCATCCGCCCAGGGGTCCCTGGACCGGGCCACAAACCTTGACACCTTGCGATTGAGTCGAGACGCCATCAGGTCCACATCCGGAGTGCCCCATCGTCGACAAAGGAGCTGAAACACTTCTGGATGCAAGGACCACTCCCCCTGGTCCAGGGACTGGCGGCTCAGATAGTCCACCTGACAATTTTCTACGCCCGGAATGTAAACGGCTGTCAGTAGGTGGTTCAAGACAGGGGTCTTCCTCACAAGGAAGGTCCTGTCCAAACACATCAATATCCTCAGAACTAGGGTCCTCAGCAGCAGTAGCTAGGCCCATATCTGAGTCAGAGCACTCCCCATGTGGAGATTGTGTGGGGAGGGGGCGCTTTACAGCCCCCGTGCATTCAGACACTGCTTCCAGCTTGACAAGGAATGATTTCAGGACCGCCGACAACTGGTCCATAGGGACCGCAGGTGCAGGAGCACTGCCAGTTGCCTCTGAGAAGTGGTGAGAAGCAGGTGAACCAGACTCCATATTGCCACCCTCTGAGACCCTATTCACTATTACAGTGAATAGTACAGTCCACCCACTGGCTGTGCTGAGGCTGAGGAGGGGATACCCGGAGGACTCACCACCCCTAGGGACCGCTCGGTTCCGCTGTATGAGCCGCGCTGTAGCGCAGGTGAAGCCTGAGGAGAGTGAAGAATCTGTGAGGAGAGAGGTATTTCGCGCCGTTCAGCAGCGCCGCTAGAGGCCGAAAACGAAACTAAAAGCACCGCGGCTACAAGAAAATGGCCGCCGGGCGCTTGTATAACTGTGCTTGAGCCGCGGCAAAATGGCCGCCGATGGCGCACTTTTTAAATTTAAAATACCGCGCCAATGGCGCACGCAAAACCCCACACACAGTCCTCCAGAACACTTTCCAGCATATTAAACAGACATGGAGCGGCCCCCCCAGGGCATAACGACCCCCCCCAGGTATCCCCACACAGCACAGCACCAGCAGGGTGCAGAGAACAGCATAACAGGGGGGAGACAGGGAGAACCCCCCCCACACAGAAACACAGCCAGCATGTACTCACCTTCTTCTCAGGAGAGACTACTTACCCGTCCCGCAAGCACCTCGGAGAACACCCTTGGTGCCAATAGAGGGACCCACTGGCTTGTTTCAGACAGACCTATCACAGAGTCGTACTGCGTAGCTGTCGGCCCGGTCAACCGCAAAAGATCCAGTAGGTACTGTTCAATCTTGAGAGGACCGCGGGAGCATGAAAGCAACCCGGCCACCCCTGGAGCCATGCGGTATGTTGTGAACTGAGTCTCACGCACACAAGGCGAGGATCAGCACGCTCGATGGTCGGACAGGGAAGACTAGTATACCCAACCTGTTGCCCAGCCGACAGTTGATTGAAGGTCTCAAAAATAAAATAATAAAATTCCCAAAGGAATAAAATTTTAAAAGTAAAAATCTTCCAGGAGACTGGCTCCTGAGAGAGCCACGTCTTCTCCTTCTGCTAGGCAGAAAAAAACTGAGGCTGCTGGCTGCAGGTGGAAGGGTAATGTGCGGATGGACCGCCCCCCTGGGCAGGGCTGTTCAGCTCTGGCTTGTTATAGAATGTTTTAACATCTAACATTCTGCCTAGGTCTTCTCCTGCAAGCAGGGACATATACCCACATGTAATCAGTATGAGAGCTGTGTCGGTCCATGGACGATAAGAGAAATGGCATGGGTACCCCCCCTCCACCCCACTACCAGCCCCTTTGGGTCTTGTATGGATATTAAGGGGAACCCCGCAACCAAATTAAAAAAAGGCCCTATATACTCTGAACAGCAGTATACAGGCGGTGCAAACAAGACAGGGACTGTATGTTTGTTCTTAAGTAGAATCTGTTTTTAAGCTTTTTGGAAAACATAGGGAAGGGTTATCACCCCTGTAACATTTGTTTTGCTGTCTGTGCACCTGTTCAGACCTGTTCAGCTCTCTGCCTGTGGCTTTATTATGAGAACACCACAAATTGTATTCAGGTCCCTTTAAGTGAACGCTGTGCAAAGAACAGAAGTACACTACATGAAATTAATGCAGCTCCCTGACTGTGGTTTTATTATGAGAACACCACTAACTGTATTCAGGTAAGCTTTAGGTGAACGCTATGCAAAGCACACAGTACACTAAGTGAAACACTGACTGCAGCTAGCACAATCACCTGCCTGCCTGTCACAGTATAGAGAATAACAGGAACGGATCTAGCTAAACTGAATACAGTGTATAAATATATATGCAACACCTAGGATGCATATAAATCCTCTACACACTGTAACTGCAGCTAACTGACTTGCCTGCCTGCTCTATCTAACTCAAATCAAATTACACTGTCTCTGTCTCTTTACTTTAAACAATTCCAACACGCTACACAAGGCCGCCAAGCCGGCGGCCTTATATAGTGTGGGGCGTGTACTAAACCCCCTGAGCCATTATTGGCCAAAGCCACCCTGGCTTTGACCAATTACGGCTCTCTGTTCAGACGGCGCTGTGATTGGCCAAGCATGCAGGTCATAGTGCATGCTTGGCCAATCATCGGCCAGCAATGCACTGCGATGCCGCAGTGAATTATGGGCTGTGACGTGTCACTCGAATTTGGCGCGAACGGCCCATAATGTTCGATCTTCGTCGAGCGATCGAACAGCCGATGTTCGAGACGAACATGGGTTTGACTCGAACACGAAGCTCATCCCTATTTCTTATATGTGACTGCTGTACCATGCACTTGTATGAAGAACTATAAACTATACTGTTCTCTTTGTATTGCTTCCTTTGTGAGAAATACCCGGTGTTCCTGCCAGTCCCTCTGCTTTCCTATTAAATACTGACTACACTAGGCATGAGAGCAAAACGTGGTAATTTCTCTAGCTGTGCTGGAAACTCAGTGTACTCTCCTACAACGCTCACATGGCTCCACTGCACAGTTATTCAATGTGAAGTGCAGTGTAATGCTGCTTCTCCCCCACCGGTACTCTGAACTCCCTATGCAGTTGAGAACAGAGGGTATGTGATTTTTCATAAAAAAGGGAAAAAGGGTATTTATAATGTTTTTTTAAATTGTATACACAAATGTTTTGCCTTTAATTTCTATTTTAAACTGAATGGGTTGTTTTACAAAGTGAGGGTTTACATAAACTTTATTCTAATGCTACTAAGCATTTGAAAATCCTACATTTACTTTAGCCTTAGCACACAAATATGCATAAAATTTTCCATAACTTCATAGCAAGAGACTCATCACTTGATGGCAAGAGACTCAATGGCAAAATTTTGGAAAATGGAGCAATAATTACTTGATGGAAATATTATGTTATTAAATGAATAAAACATTTAACCCCTTTTCATGCCTGAGCGATTTGAAGAACCTTTCCAGAAGTGTGTCAATGCTGAAAAACAAATGTTACTATATTGTGCCCAATGACATCTGAGTGATGTGATGTCGCTTAACGCTCAGAAAAAGTAGAGGAGCTGCTTTGGGTAGTGATCACGTGTTTTTGGCCCCAATTGCACGCAACACACATTTTTCACTTTCCCAGTAAGCAGCTTTCTATTTGCTAAAATGCTTCAGCCTAAAATGCACGATCATGTGTAAATTCAGTCATACAGCCCAGCCCTTAAAGGTGAACTGAACTCAAAAAAGTGAAGATTTGCTAATACAGCCACCACATCTAAGGACTTCAGTATATTAAATTTTTATTTTTGTATTTAGATACGCTTTAAAGAAAATCTGTCCTCTAGTAAAGGGGGTTTGAATAAACAGAAGTTCACTAATAACATAAAGTAACAAGTTTCTCCTATATCTGTTGGTATTCTCAATACTGGTAAATTGTAAGACTGTACTCACCCTGGACATCACTATATTAAATAATTATCTGCAAAGTTCTGGCACAGAACAGCACCAACAAAAATGATTACCGGTACTTTTAGAGCAAATATTGTATCTTTACACATACCAGCGTATTGCTGACAAGAAAGCACTTGTAGCCTAATGACATACTACAAGCAGATGGTGGTGAAATTGTTTTGTTATTTAGTCACTGTTACTAGTCTTTCATTGCAACTCATTCTTGTGTGACAAAACAGTAACTGCTGCATAGAAGAATATAATATTGCTGGAAAATTCCCGTTATGGATGGTACACCTACCATCAGTAGTTGTACAACAGTATCGATTGTCAGCTTTATCTCCCTAAAGGCTTCCCCTTTTTTTTAGCTTTATGAAATGTATTTAGGTAGTGTTTAGGGATGAAAGTGTTAATGTAACGCATAACTATGTTCTTGGGTGTGCAATATTCCATTCTGAAAGTGTTACATGTACAGTAGTTCCAGACTGGAACCATTCTTGCTGTTTAGTAACATTCCTCCTGATAGGAAAATCTATTACATGTAAACTGACGGAGAGGATGTTGTAGATTTAAAAGTTGGGGATTTCACCAAAGGACATTTCAAAAAGTATACTGAATGACATAGAGCATAAACATACCCTGATTTGTATGTGTTCCCCTTCAATGAATACATTTTCCCAGGTTCTCCTTTAATTCATTATTTTTTTACCTTGCAGTCTTCACCACGACGCCGCTGGAGCCTCTCTACATCATCTATTTCGTACACCTTTATTTCAAATGGTTCTCCCAGGCCCCGCTGGCCATTACATAAAGGACCATCTACCCAGCGCACTCCAGGGCTGTTGGCTGGTTTTCTAACCGGAGAGGTGGCATCAAGCGATAATGCTGGAATAAGTCGACGCCTCTGAGATCCTATTACGGAGGAAAATAATCAATTACTATTTTTTCAACGGATTGCTTGCATCATCTGCAGACATTTTTACTAAAACTAATAACCTAGTAAAAAGGTTTTATATTTCGTTTGAGAGCATGGGAGCAAAGTGGTTAGCATTGGCAGCAGAATGGTTGAAGGATAACCAAATCCCAAAACTGAATATATTGTTGTCTACCAGTCCTTGTGGTAGCTGCAATATTTTTCTTTTTCAGGCGTAGAATATTTTCAGCAAGTACAGGAGATACCTGATGGTCTTGCTAGAAATGCAGTATTCTTGTCACTTCCTGTGAGCTAGTAGTGTTATTTTCCTTTTGTGAACTAATCATTTGCCTATCCCCATAACACACTTGAATACTATCTGCTATTCTTTTTTATTTGCACTGACAGTTAATTTTTCTATGACAAGCTTTCAGAGGTCTACCCCTTCTTCTGGGTCCAAGTAGAAAGCGAACATTAAGCTTCACCTTTTTTAATAAGCTCAGTGAACATTCACTTTGAGTAGTGAACAGTCTCATAACTCTGTGTTGAAGCGGGTTGCAGTGTGTTGCATAAAAATGCAAGCATGCTGTATTTTTACACAATGCACTACATCTCACTGCATGTCATAGAGTTAGATGAAGTGTGATACTTTAATATATATATTGTGACAGCAGGAAGGTAAAGTCACCTGGTTGCATCCAGGGGGGTAGATATATTTCGCCCAGATTCAGGCTTTACGCCGACTTATACAACTAGGTGGAGAGTTGTATAAGCCCAGCTGAGGCTAGTGGGCTCATGGATGACTCATACCTCTAGGGAGAGTGTGGGGCGTCGTGCAGACAGGGAGTTGATGAGACCAGCTGAAGCTTGTCAGCTCATTTAGGCCTCTATAAGAACTCCCAGATTCATTAGGTGTTTGCTCATGCCTGGACCCAGACCTGTGTGGACTGTCTAGGGAGAGTGAACCCCTGTGCGGTGAGACAAAGCCTGTGTGGCTATTTGCTTGGACATTTAAAACCAGGGACTTAGGGACTAGGACAGCACTAGGCTGATCCCAGTTGTTAGTTAGGAAACCTGTATGTTTAGTCAGAGGTCAAGTTGACCAGGATTTATTTTATTTAGGTTTCTTTTGCTTTGCTGTGTTTTGTCACTGTAAATAGAAAATAAACCGCACCTTTTTGATTTTGAAAACCACAACCTCCGTTTGCTGGGCCTGTTTTTGTGTGGGGAGCCCATCCCGGGGGTCACACACACCCGCTGCCGAGCTAACCCCCTCACAATATATATATATTAAAAAAAAGAGAGAATAAAAGTAAACACATTGTACTGCCCCTACACAAAAAACAAAGGTGTGGACACATTCTGGCATATGGGCTGGTGTAAAAAGGCCTTTAGTAAATCAACCCCACTGCATGCTCAAGCTGCATGTAAATTTACAACAGCCCTCAAAATTTCCACTCGTCTGTCCACATTAGGCGGGTGTAAATAAGCTGAGGGTGAGTGTGGAGCCCCATCCAAGGGGGTGGGTGGGCGTCGCTGACAGACGGAGTGGATTCTCCTCCCAGCTTCCGCCCGTCACTCTTTAGCAGGGCCTGGCATACAGCGGGAGTCAGCAAAGAACTAGATGAGGAGGGGCAGGGAGTGGGGGTTAGACAGGCGCTGCCAAAGTTAACTTTTTCTATTACCAATCTGTAATTGGCTGTGATTGGTTGCTCTGACCACCTAGCAACCAATCACCAGCTTGTTAATAGGAAAAGTTAACTTTGCCAGCTCCCGCTCCCCTGTCCAGGGCTGTGCTCCGCTGTAAGTCCCTCTGCATCCTAACTCAGTGAAAATGTCATTCTTTATTTAATTTTTTTAATGCTATATTTAATATAGCATTCAAATATTTACTCAACAAGGCAGTAATGATGTGTACAGTGCCTATAGTAGCCAATTATATGATACCCTTATTTTATCACAGTCAGATCAATAAAATATGTTTCATGCTAATATTGTTAAAGTTGTTGTTAATATATATTTTTGTAACTTATTTCTGCATAAAATATTTAACAGTGTAATTTCATGTGATCATTTACGAGGGCGTGTTTAGGGGCAGGGCAGGGTAGAGGTTGGGTGGGGCAACTGGTTGGGTGGGGCAACTGGTGGCGAGTAACTCTTAAGACCTGGCTAGTAGCTCAGGACTTGAAATTTTGAGCCCTGTTTACAATATATGTTCTTATTTAAGAAAAACATTTTTACACATGGATTGAGTACTATTAAATGATTTCTTCTTAAAAACCCACCAACGCAATTTAAATGTAGGTCACATATATCATATCAATGCAAATAGCTTCCATTCATTTAATGCTCATTACATTAAATTTACATTTTTACTTATTAAAGTCAGAATGCTTTTCTTTCACTTCTGCAGGAACATTGCAATCTGCAGGCTATAGTACAATCAATATTACCCTCATTTATTTACAAATGAACAACTATTTCATTCATTGCATTTTAAATTGGATCAATCAATGGTAATGAACCAATTAAACTTGTATTATTAGTTTACTTTGTTGCCTTTGTAACTTTACTTATGGCAGAGCTTGAATGCTGTGTTTGCTAAACTAGTCTAAACTATTGGAACAAAATATCCTAAACTAGATATTGACATACATTTAAAAAATATATACTTTATTCTATTCTTTTTTTTTTCTTTAAAATACTGATTGGGCATTAAATAAACTGTGCAAAAAAATACTAACCATATTTCTGAGCCCAAGAACTCAACAAAGCAAGAAATGCCAAGAAAAAGCACAAGGAAACAAGAGCTCCCCACTTCTTGTGCTTTTACTAAGTGGGAAGACGATTAAAGTATATTTTTATGACACTGTGACTGACATGATCAGCATTACTTAGCTGAAAGATTGAATCAGTTCCCTATTTGTGAATTCCTTTTGGATTTCTCTCATCACTCCCTGATGTTTGTGGTTTACATGACAAACAATTGATAAGCTTAGCTAAGGAGACACAGGTAACAATGAAACATTGTTTGGTATAATGCCACATAACAAGACAGAACTTGTCTCCTCGCAGGGAAGAAACATGAGCCACCACTGACTGTTACACGTGTGGGGCCAATATAAATTACTGGCTGCATTTTAAAGTGCTTGAAAAGTGATATTATTCAAACGGATGCAATGCCAACTGAACACATGCAGAGCCATAAAATAGGATGGCAACAATAAAATTAGCTGTCACATGAGACAGTGAGGAAAATGTTTACCTCAATAGATTAAACTGGACAATGCATGACTCACAAAGGTCTAACATTTATGAAATCTTAAACATCCGATTACTAGAATAAAATAATTACAGGAGTCAGTTATGAGAATATTACAGGCTACAAGGATGTTCCACAACCACAAGAAATCATAGAACTTCTCATTTCTACTGTATAGCACTGGGTGCATTATCCCTTATAATACACCTTTAAAGCCAAACATTAGACATACAGCTAAATACACATGATGAAGCCGGATGTGACGTACTCTACTCCTAAAAAGAAGGTACTTTCAGCTAGAACTGAGGATGATATACCTGCTGACAATCTAGAAAGACACAGAACCGCCCCAGAAATGATTTATGTCTGCCATGCAGAAGATAAAACGCACTCAAGTGTGCAAACATCTCCTTTGGTTCAGAGGCCACCAAACTAAAGAGATCCAGATGCCAATGAGGGGAGGGGGGAGGCAGTGCAAGTCCAACTCAAAATGAGTTTCCTTGGTGACCATCTGTTCTAGGGAACCAGACTGAGGCTCTGGGTATGAGAACACCTCAGCAAGTGGGGTCCCTCCAGGATGATGGTAAAGAAGACCAGCCCACACATCTGAAGACACTGATGAGTTATGCCAGGGACTTCCTGGTTCATAGAAACCATCTGGATGTCTTGCTCTGAGCCCAGGCCTGCAACAATAAAGGCTGAGATTAAAAAAGGCTGAGAGCCAACAAGAGAAGAGGAAGTGATGTTTGAAGCCCTATAGACCCCTAATAGAGAAGACGGAATGTAGAGTCTAAATATACATAGGTATAGACATTTTTAGAGAGGGTTTTAGCAGAACAGCCAACTGGTGACCGATACAGTTCATCCGGAAAGTATTCACAGAGCTTCACTTTTTCCACATTTTGTTATGTTACCGTATTACAAAATTTATTAAATTCATTATTTTCCTCAAAATTCTACAAACAATACCCCATAATGACAATGTGAAAGAAGTTTGTTTGAAATCTTTGCAAAAATCGAAAAAAATCACATGTACATAAGTATTCACAGCTTTTGCTCAATACTTTGTTGAAGCATCTTTGCACCAATTACAGCCTCAAGTATTTTTGTGTATGATGCTACAAGTTGGGCACACCTATTTTTGGGCAGTTTCTCCAATTCTTAAAGCTTTGCAGGACCTCTCAAGCTCCATCAGGTTGGATGGGGAGCGTTGGTGCACAGGCATTTTTAGATCTCTCCTGATATGTTCAATCAGGTTCAAGCCTGGGCTTTGGCTGGGACACTCAAGGACATTCACAGAGTTGTCCTGTAGCCACTCCTTTGTTACCTTGGCTGTGTGCTTAGGGTCGTTGTCCTGTTGGAAGATGAACTTTCTCCCCAGTCTGAGGTCCAGAGCACTCTGGAGCAGGTTTTCATCAAGGATGTCTCTGTACATTGCTGCATTCATCTTTCCCTCGATCCTGACTAGTCTCCCAGTTCCTGCCCCTGAAAAACATCCCCACAGCATGATGCTACCACCATGCTTCACTGTAGGGATGGTATTGGCCAGGTGATGAGCGATGCCTGGTTTCCTCTAGACATGACACCTGTCTTTCCGGATGCACTGTAGTTACCAGTGATAGATACCTAGTAGGCCCTTTCAAAGGGTTGTGACTGCAAGGGTCCAAAAAGCTAATTTTCCTCACAGAAGATAATCTGATCATCTCATAATGGAGGTGCTAGGAAAAGCAAATCAGGGAAGACTAAAAGTAAGAAGCAGTGGCTACCTCTGAAGGACACTGAGAAGTCAGGTTCTTGTAAAGAGAGGGGGCAGCAGGAACTGGTCCCTGCTGACCTTGTAGGTCAGGAGATCCCTCTGGAGAGAATGGATTCTGAGGGATACCAAGTACCATAGGGGATTCAACAATACCCAAGGTTAAAAGAGTCTTCTGAAGGAGAAAGTGGCAGTCCACATGGGGTGCAAATCCAGAAGCCAAATCCCCACTTGGATATGAACAAGGAGTCCAGGGTGCATAAAACCCAATAACACCTGGGAAGTTACTAATCATGGTGTGAAAAGCAGATGACATCCCTTAAGAGATAATAAAGTCAAATACATCCTGGATACATCAGCATCCCAGCCTTTAGCTAGAGTGCTGGCCATCTGTATTCACATTAGTCCCCTGCAAAACATAAGCTTAGATTTTTTAACAAAGCCATCACAACTGAAGCACAAGGCTTTGGATATTTGCTCCAACCTCTCCATGAAACAGGGATATATCTTGGTGGTAGACCGATCCCTCTTGAGGGAATCTACTCAACCTGACATGGTCTGACAATAAAGTTATCGCCAAAATGGGACAAGTATAAGTATAAAAGGTAAGTATAATTTAATGGTTTAAAGGTTTTCCCCATTAAGATGGATAACAGGTGTACCTACAGGTGTACCTACCAACAATTTACAAAATCCTATTTAAAAGTTATTCTGACATGCTCCCAGGTGGATCCCAGAACCCTTCATGTTGTTTGCAATCTGCCTAGATGAATTACTCAAATAGTGGTTGTAGTGGAAAGATCTTTGCAGCATGAGGAGATCTAAAAAAGCCAAAGGCCTGGAAAAACACACTGATTCTACAGATGTAGGGTAATATGCACTGCATCAGTAAGGTTTTAAACAAGCCCCTGTAAATATGAATCAAAAGCAAGAGACTGCAGTGCCTAAAAACAGTCCTCTAAGAGACAGACTACTGGGATTCTGATTTAAAGATGGGTACAAGTTACAAGGGCCCAGTTTGATGTAGGGGCGTAGGATGGTCTGTGCAAGACTCTGCAGGGGACTGCATCATAGTGTGCTTAGAGCCTTTGTGGGCAGAATGCAATAGCTGAGAACATACAATTAAGAAGTCTTGAGTGGACGTGGGGAAGACTCAGCCATCCCCGAGGGAGTTTAGGAAGACTCAGATGATGACAACCTTTTGACATTAGGGGTGCAGATTTAAGATTATATGTGCAAGTTCCCTCTGGTGATACATGCAAACATCCACAGAAACACTAGGTGAGTATAGGCTCATCCATGGCAGTGGGACTGTCATCTGTGTGTCTTAGGAACCACATGTTGTGCATCAGTTGTGAAACTAGGCCCAAAGAGAGGTAAGGTCTTAGGTATTCACAAACACTATATATGCTCTGAAAAGCAGCCCAATGCAGAGCCCAGTGCCCAATGGTCATATTCCAGGCTTGCCTGGTATGTCTAGATCAGCAGGGTCTGGGTACTTCCTCCAAATCCAAGCTAAGGAAACGCTGATCAGGATAGTTGAAGTCACAGATAATAAATGTCACAAAGTAAAAAAGATTTGGATAAAAAAGGCTAGCTGAAGAAAAGGCATCCAACCTTCTAGGACACCAGCAAAAAAACGGAAGCATGCTGGGTAGAGAAGGTTGGCTTATAATTTTACTGTTTGCCAGTGTCTGATTTTTCTTTAGGTGGTAGTAAAACCAACTGTTTCTGAATTTCTGTGTCCCGCAATGGATGAGAAATAAATAAATTTTACAACATATCATAAAACACATTTAAAATAAGGTATGTGGCAGAAATTATCTTTCTCTCAGGTATGTTATCATTTCACAGGTGTGATCACAGTTAAGGTTTTTTAAATTCCATTAAGAGATATTTGTGGAAGTGTTACATGTAATGAAACTATGTAAAGGTGATAACTAGCAAACTAAATTTTAAATCTTGACTACAAGATCTGCTACTCCAGGAAGAGTGCTGGCCACCCTGACAGTTATTACTGCTAAGTATGTATGTGCACGGTGAAAGGATTATTTCCATTTTCCTTTGGTCAAGATTGGCAATATCAGGTGTCATAAACTGTGCATCTGTCTAAATATATGCTAGAGTTGGTTGTATCATGTAAGTATACTGCAAAGTACATATTTAGTTACGGGATTTTAGAATATATTTAGATCCATCTGCTTAAAAGTATAAAAAGAGCATCATCCAGTTCATTTAATTAAACCAACCCCTATTAACAGTTATGTCTTACAGTTACAGGCTAAAAAGAATTAACTTTTTTCAGAAAACAGCGTATACAGTCAAGAGGTCCTAGTAGGTATTAAAGAACTGTGCAGCTATGCAAAATGTTCAATAATGTTATTGCCATACCTGTTGACCATTTGGACCTCCCTGGAAGCCTGACTGAAAAACTCCCAGTAAGCAACCTCCATTTTCTGTCTTGTTGCTAGGATGGGAAAACCATTGGTCTTCGCTCCTGTAATGCTGAGGGTCAGAGTCTAACGATTTTCACTTCCTAGCAACAAGTCAGGACATGGGGGTTGATAACTAGGATTTTTTGGGCAGGTTTCTGTCGGGTCCAAATGGCCTACATGTAATACAATAAAATGAATCAACATTTTACAAAGCTGCACTGTTTATTTTAAACTTACTGGAGCCTGGAGCTTTTCTGGAAAAGTTTTATGAAAAGTTAACAGTCTCTATTCCTTTAATGAATCAATCCCTTTTTTCATGTGTTCCTATAAGAATGACTTTGACTATAAATCCAGATGTTATTACTTTATTGATAGTTATGTCTTACATGTCACTTGTGCACTTTGTATTGATAAAAGACTTTTATTAACATCTATGGTCATTGAGAATAGCACTTAAAGTAGAACTATAGGTAAACGTTTTCCATTTTGGATAGAGCAAGGGAGGGTTATAACCCCTGTCAGATTTATTTTTTTGCCAGCTGTGTTCCATTGCAGAGATTTCTCTTCACTTCTAAACAGGAAGTGAGAGGAAATCACTGCAAATTAAGAGAATTCCTTGGGGACACCCAGGTCTTTAGAACTAGTGTCCCCATTGAAAGATGTCCCTACTATTACTTTTCTAGGGACAACCAAAAAATTGGGGTTTTCTTGTACTTTCACTTTCAATTAAATGGTAAACAGGGTAAATAGAGGGTGAATCCCCTTAACGGGGGCACAGACAGCAATAAAAACTGACAGGTGTTCTAATCCTTCTCCACTCTATCCAAAACCCCCCAAAAAATTTTGCCTTTAGTAATACTTTAAGTATGCTGGCTACAACTAAGTCGCAAGTATGCTGAAAGTATGCTGAAAATCTGTATCTGGATGTCTTCTAATGCCCGAATACAGCCAATAATAAGTCAAAACTATTTTTCAGTTTTCTGAAGGGAGTATACTGATATCAGATTGGTGTCTATTGGTTAGTGAGCATGGCACAATTTTATTGATTCTTGCAAGCCTGTAAGTTTAAGAAGTAACTTTAGATGAAGTTAAGCCTGGATAGGACACTGATAAAAAGTCCATCATCTTTCATTATGTGCATCAGCTCAGTAAAGCTTGCGCAGGATAAGCTGTCATCACATCCATCAGTCCCATGTAGACAGTTAACACTGCTATGCAAAACATAAATGAACAGAAGAAGAGTGCAGGAAACGTGAGAGCATTCCAAGCACAGGCTCAAACATAAAGAAACAATTAGATCTTTCAATAGCTGTGTCATCCTGCTGCTAGCACACTGTCAACTTATGTGGGATAAAGGAAACAGCTCATGGGGAGACCAGAGTGATCTTATGGATAATGAAAATGTCCTATTCCTTCTCTTAAATTGATTGGATGATCTTTTCCAAACCAAAGATTGATGATCATCATCTACAATAAAATAAAATCCCCTGCGGATGTTGTTGTGGTAGGTCAAGCATGCACATTCTACACGTCTGCACTTGGGCTGACCTCGCCCGTTTTATTGAAATGGCTCTATCAATAACTGTAGAGCATCAGCATTTCATTTATTTCACCAATTCAATTACGGAAGCTGTTAATGACAGATATAAGCATTCACACAAGAGATGCACTTAAAGTATGACCTTAAATCCAGAGCGTAGACGTGTGGTCAGTCAGATTTTTATCAGACTAATATATTCTAGAGTGATGTCACTGAGCTCCTTTACTTTACATGACAGTTACATAAAAACACAGAAAAATGAGAACATGGGATACATACTGTATATGGCTGGGGTTTACACCAGAATAAGGGTAGTAATACATAAACAATCTAGATTTAGATCAAATATTAAATCCTTTTTATAGGTTACCTCTAGGATTTATGTGCCAGTTATATATACTGCTTAAATATCTGAAAATGTACTATCGTAATTTGAAATACACTGCTATGGTAATATATTAAAACAACCCTGTAACTTTAGGGACAAAAGTAAAGTTAAGCCAACCTGTTAAATTAGACGATATACTGTATACCTTTCCAGTTACAGACAGAATGACGGCGCGAGGGGAAAGCCAGAAACACAATGCAATATTATGATGAAATGCTGAAATAAATAAATAGGGATGTGTGACTAGCACACAATAAAAAGACAATTGTAAATGATGACAATAGTACTGACAATGATAATAATGGTAGTGATAATGTCCCAATAATGTAAGGGATTAATGTCCATATGAAGAATACTAATAATAAAAAATAAAAATAATAACAGAGTCCAAATTACATAGGCACAGTTGGCAGCACTTTTAGGAGTGAAGCAAACTCTGAAATGGCAAGAAAAAACAAGAAAAATGTGCCTACTAAGTGCAGTATGTAAACAATGGAGGATTTATTAATTGATAAAATTCAGCCAAATGGCTACTCACAGAGCGGTGGTGAGAACTACGCATGTAGATTAGGTATTTCATCCTATGTGGCCGCCCAATAGTAGTGTTTGTTTTAAAACTTTTCCACTGTTCCGCCCCGGGGAGCATATATAAGACCAACAGTGTCCTTTCCCAATTAGATCTGAAGAAAATGCGGAAGCATTGAAACGCGTTCTCAATCTGAGCCTGTTCTGACGTCACTTCCTGCCGCCGACAGCCGCTTGCGCTCCAGGCTGCAACGCATGCCGCTGTGTGGTTAGTTCCGGCTCAGCCGGCTGCAAACGAGCCTCACCACGCTCCCCCCACCACGGCAACGGACATATTTACACCGGAGGAGGCACCACACTGCATGGAGCATCGGTCGCCAGAGTGACACCCACTGTATGACCCCACTAACCTAATCTACATGCGTAGTTCTTACCACCGCTCTGTGAGTAGCCATTTGGCTGAATTTTATCAATTAATAAATCCTCCATTGTTTACATACTTCACTTAGTAGGCACATTTTTCTTGTTTTTTCTTACCTTTCCAGTTAGCCTATTACTTAAAACTCTGCTGTGTTGCAGATTTCCAACAGCTGCAGGTATCAGCACTTCTGTGTGTGTTAAATACCTGCTCCCCTACCACATGCTGTAGTTTTGTAATTACATAGGAGATGGTGGGAGGAACCACAACACATGGCAGGAGGAGTATAATGAGTATTATTATTTGAATACATCACATACAGTTATTATCACATACAGTTATTAAAATAAAATGTTTTTTCACAACAGTGGTCCTTTATATGTCAGTTGATTTATCAGAAAGTAGAGACAATTCCAAGAGCATTATTAGCATTTTGTACCATATAGAGCCAATCTGGCTAGGACTCCACAGGCAGTTTTTAATCTTAGAGACAGAAAAAGTCTAGTGCAGAAATCAATCTCTGCAGGAGACTGTGGGAACCATTGCTAGGATATTCTCATGAGATTAATCTCATAGGGTATGGCTGAATGGGAAAAAAAAATTGCCCAAGAATCTCCTAAATGAAAGATCATTCAGCGATTAATCTCCCATTCCCATTCCAGTCTGTGGAGGAGCAGGGATAAGATTAATCATTAATAGTTTCGGCTATGCAAATAAATTGTGACACTATGTAATAGTGGGGGATTAATAGCTGAATCGTGCTCCTCAAAATAATGTAACGGCTAATCTTAAAACGTAATGCGACACAAACAAAAATAGATCAATCCCATGATATTTAAGTAATAAAATTAAGCTACCAAAGATCTCCTATGTAGCACTGCCTTCAAGCTGGAGCACATATGACAGATTTGCCTCATACTTCAACAACCCTTTACCCCACCACTATGGAGCATTTAGGCTCAGTTTCGCAGTGGAACAGATGCATGCTTTGACATTCCTGCCAAATGGAGGCAAGGTCAACAGTTACAGATCATGCCTTAGACTGTATACTAGCTTTTATATATTTGCCTCATTGTTTCTATGCTTGAGGAGGTCTAATATTGTTAGTGATGCAGCTATTATAGTGCTAGTTTATTACAAATGTTTCACTGGGTTTCAAACAGAGCAGGAGCACTTAAAGCTGTCTACGCACCTTTCGGGGGACTACTCTTCATACATCTAATCAGCTTGATTTTATTGAAAGTGACAAAATCATAACTGAAACTTGCAGATGTCTAAAAGTTTCACAGGGGGTCTTAGCTGAGCTCTGGCACCTAATTCAAACCATTATGTGTGTTAAAAATGGGCACATTTTCAGCTGTTTTCTTCTTGACGCTGATGCCGCGTACACACGACCGTTTTTAATGACGAGAAAAATTACATTTTTTAAAATGGTCATTAAAAATGATCGTGTGTGGTCTTTCCAGCAGTTTTCCCGACGAGAAAAACGCAGAGAATCACGACGAGAAAAATTGGAACAGCTCTAATTTTTCACGTCGTTTTTTACATCGAAAAAAAATGCGCATGCTCAGAATCAAGTATGAGACGGGAGCGCTCATTATGGTAAAACTAGCGTTCGTAATGGAGATAGCACATTCGTCACGCTGTAACGGACTGAAAAGCACAAGGCTGAAAAGCGTGAATCGTTGCTCAACAAACTTTACTAACATGAAGGGTGGCGCCATCTGAATGGAACTTCCCCTTTATAGTGCCGTCGTACGTGTTGTACGTCACCGCGCTTTACTCAAACATTTTTTTCCACGATAGTGTGTAGGCAAGGCAGGCTTGAGAGGAAACACGAAAAATCACGTCAAGAAAAATGCATTTTTTTTTCAATGACATTAAAAACGGTCGTGTGTACACGGCATTACAAACCACTATTATCAGTGATACTATCATTGATTTGTGCTTGCACATGATTGAATGATTGTCAGCACAACTTACCCAATTTATTAAGACATGTAAAAAAAATCACTTAATCATATCATCATAAAGCGATCATAAAGTGATTTTTCACTTTATGTAGTGAATACAGTGAAATTGTGCTTGACTTTCATAATCCAATCATGAGAGCAAAAATGCATTTTTTTAAAAGTTACTTGCACAGAGTTGGGTGTTTTTTTTTTGCACAGTGAATTTTCACTTAGCGTCGCCTTATTGACTAAGCTATGTGAACATTTGCCTTGTGAAGTGAAAATTTACATTGCAAAATTAACTTGCTCTACTCTTTGGCATATCATCTGTCCCTGAGGTTTAGGAACAGGTGATTTAACATACAATTCAACAAGTATGGCACAATTATGACAGCACTCAATGATTTAGACAAAGATACTGTGTGGGGCAAAACCAAACATGAGCAAGCTGGGGGATCATATGCAAAACCATAGCATTTAAAAGAGAAAGGCTTGACACTCAATGAGAAAAAGTGAAAGTTCTAAAGTAATAAAAAGGTTTTCATGGGTTAATTCCTGTCAGAAAAACAAATTGTTCTAGACGATAGAAAAATCAAAGATATTTTCAATGCTAGAAACCCTATTGAAGTGTGTAATTTTCTTGAGTTAATACAATATCGATGCAAAAGTTATTCCAGACATGAGTGTGAATGAGCCTGTATGACAATTAACTTACAAGACAGTTCCATGGGGGGTCATTGAACAACATGAATGTAACATGAACTAAAGAGTTGACTTAATTGTGCTGTGATTTATTTTGATCCAGCTGCACAAACCCACATTATTGTTAATGTAATCTTTGTGGGTTTAGGTGGCATCTTAGTTTAGAAACAACATGCTGGGGATTATTACAGACCTATTTAATATGCAAGTAGGGCACTTATTGATGCAGGTAGATAATACTCCCTGTGTAAAAAAAAGAGATTTAGCACACATATTTACGCACATTATAGAGTTGAGTTTACAATAAAGATAGACACAATCCAGGAAGAGGAGGTAATATACTCTCCTTATTCTAAACCTTCTGCCAAAATTGGGAAGTGAGTTCCTCTTCTTTTCCCATTAATAATATTCCAAGGTGGGCCTACAACAAAATTTTCCAGATTATGCTTATTCCCCAAAATCACATTGAAAGTGGCCATGGGAACATATGTGTTTCAAACTGTCCAACATCCTAAATCACTTTAAAAGTAGCATCAGTCCACAATACCACCTGGGCGGCAAATGTCAGTGGTTTGTGGATTACTTTTCACAGTGTGAGGTAGGGAGTTTCACTAGAGTAACTGCATTAACTGAAGTTGATGCTTTGAAGTGCAGTACCACTTCCCAGACTTCATAAAGTCACAGTAAGTGATAATGGATCACAGTTTTACTGTTCACAAACATGTTAGGGTTATTTGGCACCAAACAGCATTTTTTATCACCATAATACACCAAGTAAGCCATAATAAATAGGTGGAATGCCAAAACAGGACATTGTTGAAAGCCATAAAAAGGCAAAGAAAAAAAAAGTAATTATAGCAGTTTCCTTTTGTGTGCTAGACAACGTCTTATGCACCGATAGGGCTAGGTCCTGCAGAAACTTTTTGTGGTCATAAGTCTAGGATCAAGTTGCCAGGCATTTTAGACCACCCTTCTAATGCTACAGTTGATAAGGGCAGGACGTTTCATGGCCAGCAATCTGCAGGTCAAAAACACTCCTGTAAGCCTAGTGTCCTCCAACAAGAAAATAAAGTACCGTTCCAAAGTGACCATTCTGTCAACCTATCTCCTTCCTATGAACTGGAACCATACACTGTCCAAGAGAAGTAAGGTACCAAAGTTGTTTTGGATAATCCAAAATAATACACAATTATTTAGAACTCCTCAACATTTGTTAAAAAAAAAACATTTGTGTCCTGGGAGAAGCTATAATCTTCCTGAAACCGATGCACTAATAACTACATCAGAACCAACAAGAACTATGTATGCAGTTGATCAAGTCACCAGAATACCTTAAGGGATTTTTTTATTGATAAGAGTTTAATTTTTGACATGTTATTTGTTTCTGTGTATGGTTAGTATAACAATAGGAATCTATATTAATATTATTCACATTCACTGTCAAGGACCATTTGATTTAAGGAAGTAAAGGATTGGAGAATTTTGTTTGGTTAGCAATATGTTAAACATATTTTCTGACATTTGCACTAAACAGCATTAACTGCCAGGTGCCAGTATTCAAGTTAAGTTGTCCTGCAGAATGCCCTGGTATCATGTGAACCTGGTCCATTCTGTAATAGAAATCCTAGGTTCTATAGTTAGCCCTGGCCCTTCCATTTCGTGCTTTACTATTAACTATAGAGGCTTCCTATGAAAAAAGTTGGCTGCTGTTTCAATTACAGAGTGACCCAGGAACTGTACAAAAAAAAATATGTGGTGTGTGGATGAGTACCAGTTGGCATTTTTGTTAGTGGCTATGAATTTATATTAAAACATTAATAGAATCCTTGAAATTCAGTGTGATTTTCTCTACTGCCTCCAAGCTGGGAATATTGCTGAACTATGCTTATCACATCTGACAGAAGCTGTTTCTGGACACAATACCTATAAATAAACTGGACAAGGTTTCATGACCTGAATTGAGCATATCTTTACTGACATATTCTTTGGAGCCCTATGAATTGTGGGTCTTAGGATACAAGACTCAGGGGTGCTGAACATCAATAACAATTATGTGATCCTTTCATAGGACTTGCCCTTTTTTATGATTAGCTGTAATGAAAGAAATCCAATTTTTAAAGGGATAGGTTATGGGAGTTGTCTCCTTTAACCCCTGATCATCATACTGCCATGGGGCATCATTCTCATAGCTGAACTATCCGCAGCCTCTGAGATCACCTGATACCGGGACTAAATTACTTTGAAATAAAAGGTAAGATAAGAGTGCTTTATATGATATAAGAGGCCTCTTGTGGCTGCTAATATAGCAAACATGCTACAAAAAAACAGAGAGAACTATAATTGTTTCTGCTAGCTGTAACTGACTGATGTATTTCCTATCATAGTAATAAAAGCAAACATAAAGGCTACAATACCACAAACTATTTATGAGGCAACTCCAAACCAATCTAGGAAGTCAACAAAGGGATAGGAATTTTCTCTGAAACTAGATTTGTCTTGATGTTCCCAAACCTCCCTGGCAATCTTTGGGGTTGATTTACTATAGGTAAATATGCTGTTCACTTTGGAAGGGATTTGTCACATCGCAAGAGAATTTCCATTGGTTCAGTGACTAAGGACAGGGGCTGCTGACTTCCATCATCCAATCATGTGCAAGCAAAAATGCTGTTTTTTTTTCCTACCACATAATTGGGTATTCCTTGCAGAGTGAATTTGCAATACTCTCACTAGGCTAAGGAAAAAATCCTCTGCAAAGTTAAAATTCCTTTGCAAAATGAATATATTATTTACCTTTAGTAAATCAACACTATTGACCTCAGTGAGCTGTTTTGATTCCCCTCTCTGTTAGGTGGAGGTGCATCTGTATGGAAATCTTGAGGTCAAATGGTCCTAGAATGTCTCCATTATTGTAAAGCACTGAACATTAAGCTGAGCTATAATTACTTTTTATACTGTTAACAATATCACTGTAACAGAAATGATGAACTAACCTAGAACAATTTTTATGGATTTTTTTAAATTAGAATGTATATCATGCCAAAAGGTTCTATTCTCGTTTTAGAGTAGTAGTTTAACTAATTGGCTCAGTTAAAGGGATTTATCCCCACTTTCTTATCCTGCTGATGTCTAACTAGAAAGGGACACATAAATAAAAACCTGGCAGGGATTCCCCCCCCCCCACTCTATTAAAGAAAATCATTAAAATTGCTGCCTGTATTGTTGTTGAGTTACCTTCATTTATTCCACGTACACACGGTCGGACTTTCCAACGGGCAAACCTCCGACGGAAAAATAGAGAACCTGCTCTCTATCTAAGTCCGTTGGAAATTCCGACAGAAAAAGTCTGATGGGGAATACACACGGTCGGAATATCCGACGAAAAGCTCCCATCGACTTTTTCTACCTGACCGTGTGTACGCGGCATTACTGTCTAGTATAATGTGGTCAAAAGGATAGGAAATGTGGTTAAACTTCTTAAATTGAGCCCCGGATAGCAGTGGAAACCTGAAGGGGTTTAAATTTTTTATACTCTAACCAAAACGAAGAAAAAAGGTATTGGCTTGACATACAGCCTAAGCAATCTTTGCTAAGTGAATCAAAACAGGTGTACAAATAGGTAATGTTTCTTTGCTGACAAAAAGCTACATCAGCCACTGTAGCTAAGCTCCACATAGGCTTTAAAACCAGATGAGAAAAGCTGATATATGAACATACACCTCCAAACCAAAGGGTCCTTTACCCAAGAGGTTAAAGTGTTGTTGAAAAGTCAAGCATGACTTATGTTTCTGAATAAAAGTTGTATCCGTCAGTGCTTAAATATGCACAATAAAAATGGACCACTCATAGCATAGTTGGGCTACATAAGACTACCTGTGCCTAACACTATACATTTTTCAGTAGGCTTTTAGAATATAATATCCCAGAGACATATTCTGGATGAAGTGACAGTTATCTGCTTGAGGCCTGGCCAAGGACATATTCGTTTATTGGACTTCTCACCTACCATGCAGAGGAGGGAAGTTTCTACTTTTTTCTGCATGTCAATTATGAGTCCTTTAGCCTTGTCATGTGATTTGTGTTGTCACCTATAGAGCTACAAGACTCCTCTGTGGGCCGTCAGAAAACAACAGGAAATTTCCTATGCAGCTAAGCTTGATGGATGAACTGCAGGACACTCAGTTTCTGTCTCTCTCTTCTTCTATCAGACACTGGGTCACGCTTAGACCCGGTTCACACAGGGGCGACTCCGGACGTGACTTCTGGTCGCCCCGAGTTGCCCCAAGTCGCACTATTTTTAAAAATAATTGAAGTGAATGGAGCCGTTTTTATGTACACGACTGCAGTTGCTCCGACTTCAAAAAAGGTTCCTGTACTACTTCAATCCGACTTCTAGGCGACTGCTAGGCGACCTGTACCCATTGATTTCAATGGAAGTCGCTCAGAAGTCGGATTTACTGTCTTAACAGAAGCAACTTTCCAGGAAGAGAACATACATTTCTCAGGCAAACCCCCCCTCCCCCTCCCTCCCACAGAGCTGATTCTTGTTTTATTGGCCACTGGAATGTCTCCTGTCCTGGAGGCGACTTCAAGTCGTGTTGTGAATCACCACAAGTCGCGCTGAGGTCGCCCCAAGTTGCGCTGTGATTCATGCTCAAGTCGTGTCTGAGTTGCCTCCCAAAGTCGCGCTGGAAGTCGTGTTGCCCCTGTGTGAACCGGCTCTTACTGTAGAGAGTCTCTCCCACACACAGGACAGTGTCTTATAAACTTCCAAACACATATACTCCAATTTTATACGGCCGTCTCTGGTTCACAAGGCTTTATCGGTCTCTCTCTCTCTCCCTCTCTCTCTGACACATAGATGACCACTATTACAAGGCAGTGTCTCGCTCACATACAGCACTGTTACTGAACAGTTAAGAACAGTTTAACCCCGGACCATTTTGGCTGGTTAAAGACCAGGCCACTTTTTGCGATTCGGCACTGCGTCGCCTTAACTGACAATTGCGCGGTCGTGCGACGTGGCTCCCTAACAAAATTGATTGCCTTTTTTTCCCCACAAATAGAGCTTTCTTTTGGTGGTATTTGATCACCTCTGCGGTTTTTATTTTTTGCGCTATAAAGAAAAATAGAGCGACAATTTTGAAAAAAATGCAATATTTTTTACTTTTTGCGATAATAAATATCCCCAAATAATATATCAAAAAAACTTATTTTTTCCTCAGTTTAGGCCGATACCTATTCTTCTACATATTTTTAGTAAAAAAAAATTGCAATAAGCTTTTATTGATTGGTTTGCGCAAAAGTTATAGCGTTTACAAAATAGGGGATAGTTTTATGGCATTTTTATAAATTTTGGTCTTTTTTTTTACTAGTAATGGCGACGATCAGCGATTTTTTTCATGACTGCGACATTATGGCGGACACATCGGACACTTTTGGGACCAATGTCATTTTTACAGCGATCAGTGCTATAAAAATGCACTGATTACTGTGAAAATGACACTGGCAGTGAAGGGGTTAACCACTAGGTGCCGCTGTAGGGGTTAAGTGTTCCCTATTGAGTGTTTCTTGCTGTAGTGGGGATGGGCCGTGATTGTGCCTGTCTGTGCCATTCTGCCGACGTATAAGTACAGGAGGCGGTTGGCAAGTGGTTAAAGCATGCCCCAGACACAGAGAGGCTCCAAGGCATACAGCAAAGGACTTGCTCAATAGTAAAAGAAAATTGTAGTGCCTGCTCTTTGGCAAATCATGAATTATTAATAAGGGAAGTAAATTCATCTCTGGCTCTGTAATAATCAAAATGACAACTCCACACAAGAAAAAAATATAAAAATGCATGCAGACAGTATGCTTTGGTCGAATTGGCTAAGTATAAGTAATATTGAAATATGCTCAATATTGACTTCATGGTACATAATCTAAAATACAGTAATTCGTGTTTTGGGTTCCCCTCCGTAGGTTAAGAACCTCCAAGGCAGATAATAATCAAAAAAACTTTTGCAACCAGTGAATCTACTATAGAGATGCTCTGTTGCAATCCCTAGAAATGTAATGGCTCTGAGCTATACTGATTTCCACAGAAGAAAAGTCCTGCTGTGCTATGGCCTTTCATATTTTAAATGAAAAATTACCTACAAATTACAAATTTCTAAATCATAATGTGTGCAGAGTACAGTATCCCTTCAGTCAGCATAATAAATGTTATTGCCTAATTACTGTATATCCAAGGTTACTTTCTCATACCCCCTTTTCTTGTACGATATTGATTACTAATATAGCATACAGCTCCAATTTTATGGTTGCCATCTGGTGTTCTAATCAATTTCTCTACTGGTGATGTCAGCAACAGTGCTCATGGGTGTGATACACTACCATGCCTGTCCTCTGGCACATAATAATAAACTAAGCAGATATTTTATGAAACCACTGTGCCCTGACTGTCATGTTCTTACACTGTAGTGTTGTGCTCATAGCAAATATCTAATGTATGTTGTAATCCTACTTAAAACAAACACACGTAAGCAATCAAACACAAACCATAC
Organism: Rana muscosa; assembly: GCA_029206835.1. Lineage (NCBI taxonomy): Eukaryota > Metazoa > Chordata > Amphibia > Anura > Ranidae > Rana > Rana muscosa. The sequence goes on from CM055121.1 coordinate 129,362,471, forward strand.
ATATACATATGTATGCATTTTCATTACATTAAAAATTTTAAATGACCATAGACCATAGCCACTTTTTAGGTGACCAGTTATCCGACCATTACATTATTTTCTATTGCCAAGATAACAAACATACCAGCTTCTTCAAAATTAACAGTAACATTCAGCAAAATTAACTTTACTTAATCTACATCGGTGTAAGATTCTCCTTGATTGCTACAGGTACTATACTTTGCACTCAGTTCCCTATGCTGCTTTGAATAAGCCTAATTAACACTAAAATCCTACAAGCTTAGCATAGGTTGTTTGCCATTTTGCTGTACTTATCTCTACATTGGCAATAAAGAACAGTGAGGATCAAATGGAAGTTTCCATCTGGTGTCCCAGGCTAACTGTTCTGCCTAATTATATACTGCCTAATTATCATTAAAGTGTTTTGAAACTAAGGCATCATTTGAACAGCATGCATCAATTGATCATTAGATGTCAATTTACAACCCTCTCGCTGCCAGACCAAATCATGCATTTTCTGAAATTAGTTTACTTATAGAATTAAATTGTGTATTCATGATTTTGTACATCCCACTATGCTTGCAAAGTTATATGGAAAGCCATATTTGTAATTAAAATGTTATATTAACATGTTATAATAAACTTCAAGCAATTTTTCCTTTTTGGGGCAGCGTTAGAACCTTTCACATGCTTTTACTGCACTCATTGTTTTTGTTTGAATACATTTTTCATTGGCATAAAGTAAGAGGGACAGGAATGATGGAATGTCTCACCAATGGGGACAGAACTGGCAACAAAAACACATTATTTAGTACAGTGGGGAAAGGTTAGAACCTTGGTCTGCTTTTATTGCTGCATGAACCTCCAGGTTCCGGTGACCCATGTTCACATTCTTTCTTTTTCTGATGTCATAGGTGGTTACTAAGGCCCCTTTCACACTGGGGTGTTTTTCATGCGGTTTAGCGCTAATATTAGCGCTATTATACCGCATGAAAAAATCATGCCCTTTAGCCTTCAATGTGAAAGCCCGAAGGCTTTCACACTGAAGCGGTGCGCTAGCAGGACCGCTCCAAAAGTCCTGCTAGCCGCTTCTTTACAGCGGTAAAGGAGCGGTGTGTTCACTGCGGTCTCCCATTGAAATCAATGGGACAGCGCGGTAATACCGCCCGCAAACCGCAGCAATAGCCGCGGTTTGCGGGGCGGTATTAACCCTTTTTCGGCCGCTAGCGGGGGTTAAATTCACCCCCCTAGTGACCGCATACCGCGGTAAGAACGACGGTATAGCAGCGCTGAAAATCGCACTGCTATACCGCCACCGCTCCTGCCCGCCCCAGTGTGAAAGGGGCCTAAGGGGAATCTCCCCGAGAGCAATAAAATCCTGATTATCACCTGAACCCATCATTTTCTATTCAAAATTATTTAAAAAATCCTGCCTTTAAATAGGAAAGAAAATCCTGTGTTAAATGTTTAACAAAATATAAATCTAGCTTTAAAATTGTGCACACTTAAATAATCAATACCTTACAAACTATTATTATTTCTTCCAGGTATGCTGAATTCCAGCTTGGACTAATGTAAGCATGCATGTACCATACCTGGCTGATCCCTGTGGAAGCTGGAAATCACTGAAGCACCACTATGACAGTGATCGCCACTAGCTTCCAGGTCCCGTGCTGAGCAGCTGACATCACCACCCCACTTTGTAAAATCAGAGAATGCTTTGCGTTCTCTGAATGGTATCCATGCCAAAGGGAGCAACCTCCTGTTTTCACAAAACAGAAGGCCAGCCGCCCAGCATTGGGAATGAAAGCTAGCAAGCGAACAGTGTAGTAGCATTTAAAATCTCCTGCTGACAGCAGTGTGTCAGGGCAGAGATGAGTCACTGGTTGTTAGGACCCAGTGGCTACCGGCACCCTAACAATCAGGTGGAAGCTGTTACATTTAGCAGTAGTAATAATACCACTGCTAAATGTTTCACTTCACACTGCAGCTGGAGGTTCGTATGGCTGAACACCCATTAATTTGGCTGTTTGCACAGGAATCTCCTTGGACAGTACAAAGTGAATAAATCGCCTTCATATTATTTCCCCTGCTGGTCGAAAGTTCTTAGCCTATTGTGTTAAGCTATTTTCTCTATTGTGAATAAGCTATTTTTCTCTTTTACATTACTGAAAATTAGGCAAGACAACTTAACCGCTTGCAGCAAAATCATGTACCTGTACGTCATTCTGCTTCAAGTGGTTGCACTGGGGTGATGCATCACTCTGGTACTGTTTTTTTAGAGTCGACGGTCAGATTTCTTGTAATAACAACGGATGCGGCCAAGGAAATCCAAACAAAGCCGGAATCGGCTTTGATCGTGTTTAGAATCTAGTAACCCGGAAACAATGTAATGACATCACTTCCAGCTTACTGGAGACTTAAAGACACCAGATTTAAAAAAGAAACAATGGCAGTATTCAAAACAGCCAAACTTGGCTTTTTGAATGCTTTTAAGTGCAAAGGAGGGATTTGGGGTTTTATAGACCCCAGATCCCTCCAAAAAAAATATCTGACACGTGACCATTGCTGTCACAAGGGATGTTTACATTCCTAGTGGCAGCAATAAAAGTAATAATAATAGAATAAAATACAAATTAAAGGGACAGTGTAAAAATAATAAAAATGTTTAGGGATTGGGGGGGGGGGGGTGTAACGGGCAGTTAGAGGGGAGTTTCTACCTTACTACTGGGAATGCAAAAAGGTAAAAAAAACTCAGAAATATGGATAATTAATGTACCCAAGCTCTACTGTTGTATCTGATGTCCAGGAGCTGGAGACCAGTGCTCTGGCTGGGACGTTCAACTCCAAAAATGACAAGTCCTCATCAAGTAAAATCTGGCAACTCGGAGTGCTCTTGCAAAGTAAATCCTTTACTGGCTGCACGTGTAAAAACACAATACAGTAGAAATGAACACATTTCGTCTATGCAGCCTTCCTCATAGCATACCTGTATAACATAGCAACTATATTAGCCAACATTAGATGTATAACATAGCAACTATATTAGCCAACCTAATGCACAGTCCTCCAAGAATGCAGGCCTAAAACAACGTTGGTTTACCGCTATGTAACCCCTTAGGTATGTAAGTATGCAGGTACCCAGGTATGCCATTATGTTGGTACCTAGGTATGCCTGCAAACATGCAGATATACAAGTATTCTTGCCGTTCATGCATTTATGTATGCAGTTCAAGGCAAATAAGCACATATGTATGTATCCCAAGGCAAATAAGCACATATGTTTGTATCCCAAGGCATATAAGCCCATATGTATGTAGTCCTAGGCAAATAAGCACATATGCATGTAGTCCTAGATAAATAAGCACATATGTATACAGTTTAATGTAAATAAGCACATATATATACAGTTTAATGTAAATAAGTACATATGTATACAGTTTAATGCAACTAAGCACATATGTATGCAGTTCAAACTAAGCATATATAAGTCCATGATTCTTAATAGAACCGTCCAGACCTCCAAGTATGCTCCAAGAGCACATGTATCACATGAGTGACCACCACCTTACAGACACTGGCAAAAAAACGGAGGTACTTCCTGTGTAGGAGGGGTTATATAGGGGAGGACTTCCTGTTAGATTGATCTGCCAGGGTCCATTCACCTATAGGTGGTGTATAACCAACATAGTAATTATTATGGCTGCTCTGCATCCCGTGATGTACGATAAAGAAAAAGGATTTACTTTGCAAAAGCACTCTGAGTTGCCAGCCTTTACTTAATTAAGAAAAAACTCTCAGGACTTTAGAACCACTTCAGAACCATGTAAGAAAAGAAAACCATGTGAAGGAACGCACCAGCATATGCCCAAAAAAACATTAAGTTAGCAGTTTCCTTTAACCAATGAGTTATTCTTTTTTTTTAGAATAGAAAATTAATAACATACCTGTATTAGACCGTTTTTTTGAGGACTTAAGACTCCGGCACCTTCCACTGACAGAACTACTGTTTTCACTCATAGAGTCTTGTGCAGAGGAACCACTTCCTGTGGCTTCACTGTCCCTCATCATGCTTTCATAACCACTGCTGCCTCCACTGTGGTAAAACAGGGCTGTTTTGCCCATTGCAGGTGGCAACTCACCACTAAGCACACTGCTGTTATCACTTCCATGACCACTGCTGCAACGGTGGGGTTTTCGTGGAGGAGTGATTTTGCTGTATGGGGAGGGCAGTGTGTGTACAGTGGGCTTCTCTGCATGGTGAGTTACACGTTCATCTGAGTCTGAATTTCCACGTGAATGCACACTTCGACCACCTGTGCTTCCCTGGAGTAGCTCTGAGATCCTGCCATTAACAGCTCTTAGAGGCAGCTTGGAAGCAAGCCCAGAGCCTCTGTTTCTGCTAAGAGATTGTGTAGACCAAGACATATTTTTACCATTTGGAGGTAGGCTTGAACTTCTTCCAACAGACTGAGGGAGTGACTTGGTTGAGAAGCTGAGTGTTTTGGTTGCAGATGCTGAAAGGCTACGAGCTTTAGGACTAGCAAGTAGTAGTTTGCTTACTGCTGATATTTTTGAAGGGCTACATTTAGGTGAAGTTCCAGCAGACTGTGGGGTGTTAGTTGGAGATGACATCACATTTCGATTTAAACTTCTCCCAGATCTTGGCAATGTGCTGTCTTTACTAAAGACCATTCTGGAACTGACTGATGAAAGACTTCCAGCTCTTTCTAAAGATAGACATTCATAATGACTTCCACTGGATGTCCCTAATGAGTTTGCCCTACTAGCCAACTGCTCAAGTTTGGCACTAAATAACTTGCTACTGCTGTTGCTTCTGGTGTCCATGCTAAATCCAGACAATTTTCCACTAAGTTCATCTGGAAGACTAGGAAGGGAAGAGAGAGATTGTTTTGAAGGGCTGCTTGTAGCGTGCTGGGGACTTGCTCTATTCCGATGATCTAGGCTTGACTTCCTCACTGGAGGCAGGGGTGGAATTCCTTTGGGACGAGTGAGAACACAATGTTTGGGAGATGCAACTCTTCTTTCTAAAGTAGATCTGGATGTTTGTAGTGAAGGGACATAATTGATCTCCGCATCTTGTTCCTCCAGCTTATACAATCTTTCTAAACCTCTAGGGAGGCTACCGGTCAGTGAATAGTCAGTTACATGGGTGAAACTTTGTGTGGAAAATGTCATTTCACATCCATCTACAATTCTTCTAAGGTTTTCAGAGATTGGTGAGAGAATTGCTTCTCCACTGCTGCTGCTTAATCTGTCTTGGGTATTTTGTTTTTTATGCACATCATGGTCAGTTACAAAATTAGCAACTTCAGGCATTTGTCCTTCACCTGTTGAATTAATGTTTCCCCCCTTGATACCATCTTCACGTTTTAGCCATGGATCATCAAATACAGCTTTCACTTTACAATCAACATCATTGCTTTTTACAGAGTATGCAGACTTGTCAGGTAGATTTAATCCTTGCAGGGATTCATTAGTCTGTTGAGTTTTAAAGGGACTCACTGCAATGCAGGGGTAAACGGTGATGTTTGTTTTCATTGGAACATAGTTTTCACAGCTACCAGGAGTTGAAGTGTTTGATATAGTAACTGTGGTTTTCCCTACTGCAGAAATTTTGCAGTCCTTTATAGGGGATACATTATTCTGTACGGTTTCTGCCTTTTCAGACTGAATGAGCACATTGTCCACTCCTGGCTTCTGTCTGTTGTTTGAACACATCACACTGATATTCTGCAAAGCGCTTGTAAATTCTGAAATAGGAGGGTCAGCCATTGCTTCTCCATGGCCATAACATGCTTGAGCAATAAAACTGTGGCATGATTGTTCTCCATCACTACCTGTGCTCATTTCACTCAACCAGGAACTGATGGAAGACCGTCTGCTACTCCCTTCCTGACATTTCTCATCTGTTCCAAGCTTAGTAAGGGGTAAGAACTGTGTGATGCTGACCTCAGAGACTGGTGCAGAATTAGAATAGCATTCCAGGTCCTCACTTATGCTACTTATAATACTTACAGGTCTTGACCCGGAAGCTAAAGCCTGCACTGAACAATCACTGTTAAAACTGATTATACTTGTAGGGCGGCCATTTTCCAGGACTCCACTAATTGTTAACTCTTCAACTAAAGTGAAAACCAACTCATCCTCTCCATTCAGCTCTAGAGGTTGTTGCACGGTGACCATGGTTGTACTGATGACTTCCTTTTTGGAATCTTCAGAAACAGATGTATGTTGATCTTCAAATGCACACTCTACAGAAAAGCTACTTGAATTAGACAGAGATCTCTTCATGATTTGTGGACTCATTCCTACAGGAGGAGTTCGAATTTCTGGTTGTGGGAGAGATTCTAAAAGTGATCCTGCATCTTTATTTAGAGGGGGTGCTGAAGTTGGTAAGACACCCTTCTGTGTATAAACTTTACACCTTTGGGAAGGAGAGTTGGGCGGCTTGTATTCTGAAGTCTTAGCTAAACTGGCTATTCCTAGTCTTGGTGATCCCATTGATCTTGGTTTTCCTTCTACAAATCCACAACTGTTGAGGCTTTCCCTGCTTCCTTGCAAACTGGAATTCTGGACCATTTGGGATGATCCAGTGTGCAATGCACAACTACCCGTAACACTCCTAGGAGATAATGGTGTAGATGTGTCAGTGACATGCCCGGCGGGAATGGGTGAGTGGTTTCTTTGCGTTTTGTATGCTGTTCCAGTATTATTTTCTCTCACCTCCTTGTCGGACTGTATACTTTCACAAATGCTTTCTTCAATATTTTCATCTATTAGGTTTTTTGGTTGAGCCACTGGACACAAACCTTTGGTTGTTTGCTCTCCACTATACTGTACAGGAACCTCTTCAAAAGGGAAACAATTTATTTCCTCACTACCATCTATACAGTCCAATCTTTCCTGCAGTTCTGCAAAAGTATTGCACTTTAAACAATCCTTTTCTGGCTTGCTAGGAGCTACTTCATGTACTTCCTCTACCTTTGCCTCATTCTTTGTCTTCTGCAAAACTGGAACTATTGGAACAAAGTCTGGTGGTCCCTCATTATCTGTGAGTTCTTTGTCAGATAACGCTGTTCCATTGGGACCAACATAAATAACTGTATCACATGACTGTTCACTGCTTGAAGAGTAATCTGGGTCACTGGATAAACTAAGCAGGGGGAAATCAGGATCAACTACATTTCTTGAATGGAACGGTCTCAACTGTGTTGGCCTGCGCATTCGGCCTTCTTCACAGGAACTCTCTCCTCCAGATGAACTTGAAGTATACTGTAAAATAGGGATACCACATACATGATAATTATATTACCTGAAAACATACTGATCTCCATATATATATATATATATATATATAAACATCCTTATTGCTATATTGGTAAACAGGTATTTAACTGCTTTTATTAGCTCATAATTTGATGGAACCAGACCTTTAAAAATATATCTATAACATAATCTACCAATGTTACACTCATTAAGACCTGTAAAAATGTATCTGTGCGTGCGCATACACTTGAGAAAGTTCAAGTACTGTATGAATATCTGTTCTAAAATAAATTAATTTCTTATAGAAATAAATCTATACATGCGTATACACTTGAGAAAGTTCAAGTATGAATATCTGTTCTAAAATAAATTAATTTCATATAGAAATGTATCATCAATGTCACAATTCTGGGTCACTTAAACATGCTTTTAGTGCTTCTAGCAAAAGTTAATGCAGATGTGTCCTAGATCATGAAGTCATGGGGCTGAAAATGGAAGTAGCTGTTTTAAGTTAGCTGTGTGATATCTGCAACTGCAACTGTTGACAAATATTTTACAATCTATTGTGCACAGCAAGAATATAACCCAGCCTAATTCTAGGTCTATAATCTTTCAGAAGAGCATCTACCTTACACATGATAACAAATGACGCCAATCTCATACAAACCAAAACCTTGACCGTCTACCCAATCTGTTATATTAATGAACACTTCCTCCCACATATTTATCTTAATAGCGGCCACTGATTTATCCCACAAGTCCTTACCTTGGTTTTCTTTTTCTTCATTCTCAGTACTCGGGAAGCAATCTGGATAGTGGACAGCGTCTCAGCGTAGTTTCCTGCAGCAGCTGAAATGTGAGCTATCATTGTTGTGCGGCAGTTCATGTTCCCCAGGGACTCCCGAAGAAGCATTGTGAGCTTGCTCTCTCTACAGAAACAAAATGAATTAAGGCTGCATTAGTGAAACATGTTTCACTTGTACTGTCATGATATGACTTCAGAGATCTGAAGTTTTTTCCCTTTTCCTAATGGCATGCTAATCAGCTTCATGCTGCAGACACACATGGCACCCCATCTAAGGGATGAGAAATATAAAGGACAGGTCAATTTTTTTTTTTTTTTTATAAAATTGAATCAATTCCTGACCATATGACATGATACTGTATCTTACTGCTGTAAGAAAAACTACTAGCAATTCAACTCTTAGTGTAATTTATTGCTGCGAGCTTTGCTTTATAAAGCAGGTTACTTAGCCAATATTTTATGATTTGCCACACAATTTTTTCATTTTATTAATGTACAATACTGATGTCTGTATGTCCTGCCAATGTCAACCCTTCAGATATTTTTCTAATGCAAGGTGAAAAAAAAATTAACAGTTGGAGACTGATTGTTTGCTGTAGGTAACATACATGTCTTATTTTTTTTATAGATCAGTCTTTTTTCTTAAAGTGATTTTTTTTTTAATATACCAAACATGCTTAGAGTTGCACAGAGTGGCCTTGATCCTTCTATTCTGAGGTCCCTGCTGGCACTCCTGGCTACTCCTCTTCTCAATGGTAGCACACCTGTGGGCTTCCTGCTTCCTATGGTGGCACACCTGTGTGGTTGATCCTGAGCTACGTTGCCTGGGTCCATAGACACAGACAGCACGGCTCAGCCCCACCCCCTGCTCCCTCGTCACTGGATTTGGCTCACAGCAGTGGGAGCCAATTCCTCCCACCGCCTATGAGCGTGGGGAGAGCCACTACAGATGGGCACAGTGCTGAATTGAGTGAGGGCTCAGGTAAGTATAAGGGGGTGAGGGGGCGATACAGATACTTGAACATTTTTTACACTAATGTACGGAAATGTATTAGGATAAAAAAAGTTTAGGCTTTAGAACCACTTTAAATACTGTACATAGCAAAGGAATGAGTAAAATAATAAAAATAAATGAGTAATTTAAGTAAGATGTGTTTAAGGCATTAACTTTATGTGCTATAATTACTTAATACCCAATTACACAGCAACATAAAGTAGCACATGAGCTCATTTGGGGTCTCAGTTCAAAGTCTGTCTATGTTGCACTGAAATGCACAGTAAACAGTTTTGCCAAAACATTTGGGACCCATTCACACTTTGCATAAGCACATGCACACTAAAGTAGTATTAAACCATAAGCATTTTAGCTTAACACATTAGGCACAGTAAAACCAACCTTTCCCAGTATACTATTTGTTAAAATACTTACCCCCCTCCAGTTTACACCTTTCAATGCTACTGACTCCTTTGCTCTCAATACTGCTTCCATGAACTTCTGGTCTTCACATTAAAGTTTTCTACAGTACACAGTTCAGTCTCTATCCAGTTTGTTGACTTAAAGAAGGGGGTGGGGGGAGGTAGGGAGGAGCAGAGGAGTACCTTGGCATCCTAGGCTAAGGGGCTGTGTGTTTCTATTGATGCACACAGTGTAGGGAGACACAACTCTAGTCCCTGCATGCAAAGGTGGCTCCATAGGATGGTACTAGGGCTGCAACTAATGATTATTTTCATAATCGATTAGTTAGCTGATTATTGTTTCGATTAATCGATTACCTTAAAAAAAGTGTGGAGTATAATTTAGTTAATATGTAAAGTTTAAAAAAGGCAATTTATTCTTAAATATCTCTATGCAGTGGTAAATATAAATAACCAATTCTATGATTAGGGAGCAAAATCTCGAATCCACTCCAATGCCGCGTACACACGATCGTTTTTCACGTCGTTAAAAATGCCATTTTTTAACTTGGGCATTAAAAACGATCGTGTGTAGGCTCTAGAGCATTTTTAACGACGTGAAAAACGGCCTAAAAAAATTAGAACCTGCTCTATTTTTTCACGTAGTTTTTCATGTCGTTTTTTTTCCAGTCGTGAAAAAACGGTATTGCGTATGCTTTTACGAAGGGAAAAAAAACACGCATGGTCAGAATCAAGTATGAGACGGGAGCGCTCGTTCTGGTAAAACTAGCGTTCGTAATGGAGATTGCACATTCGTCACGCTGTAACAGACTGAAAAGCATGAGGCTGAAAAGCGCGAATCTTCTCTCAACAAACTTTACTAACATGAAGGGTGGCGCTATTCAAATGGAACTTCCCCTTTATAGTGCCGTCGTACGTGTTCTACGTCACTGCGCTTTGCTCGAGCATTTTTTTTAATGAACGTGTGTATGCAAGACAGGCTTGAGAGGAAACAAGAAAAATCACGTCGAGAAAAACGTCGTTTTTGAAAATGACATTAAAAACGATCGTGTGTATGCGGCATAAGTATAATTGACAGATTAGATATACTGTATATACTACAAACCTGGGGCAGCAGTTTACTATAATCTGTTTAAACCCGAAATGAAGATGTTGCAACAGGAACATTCTTGCCTGCTTTTATAGTGTACTGTAGGTGCAAAGTGTATTACTGAACTGTACTACAGTCCAGCCTATTTCTGTTTCACATGGACAGCAATGCAGTTCATCAAGGCAAAATGAGATGCTTATTTCCTGCTGTCTCCTCTCCCTTATGTAATTTAGCCACACCATGAGGAGGTAAGGTGTTGTCTGCTGAAATTCTTCATGTATATGGATGAAATAAAAGGATTTTTTTTAAACCAACAATGCAGGATCTTTATTTGGAGACCAAAATGTACCTGCCTGGTGTCTATTAGGAACAATTATTTACCCGCATCCAATTCACCAAGTGAACCAAGCTTGTGAACCCAGCTTAAAACTTAATATCTGGTACAAATTTTTAGAAATTACTATTTCTAAAAAGCAGGATTTAATGAGTGTATCCAAAGATACGACCATCTAGGCATTCCCTTTACAGTGTATGTCCAATGAAAACTTTTTTTAATAGAGTGGGGAAAGGTTAGCATGGATATATATTTTTTTCTGCTAACCTTCCCTTTGAGAGATTTCCCCTTGCTTCCTTTTCTGGCGACAAGGTTTAACCATACAGGAAGTGAGGTGGAATCTCCAAAAGCAACACAAGCAGAAATAAAACCTCTTTACTCTTTGAACTTTTTATAAAAAAAAAAAATTTTTACATATATACTGTACGTTTTCCAGGTTCTTCAGTCCAATCACTTACATCACAGGTGGTCCTCTTTCAACTCTGGTGGTGGGTGTGTCCTGAATGATGCAGAGAGCCACGTCAACTAATGACATGGCGTGTCTCTCTGCAGCATTTTCCTGTGAACCCAGGGAGGCAGGTTCACAAGAAATTGGTTGAATGACAATGGGTGTCATTTAACCAAAGATTGGTGACATTTAGTGGTGAAGAATAAGTACCGTGGAGTGGACTATATGCATTCTCCATATTTGCCTGACTTTGAAATATTTTGAAAAACTACACTTTTTACTCCTGAATAAATGAAGGAACTAAACAAAAAAATAAATATAGACTCCTTTAAATGCATACAGTATTTTAGGTACTTTGGTCAGTTATGGTTTTATTAAAGTGGACCTACAGTAGGGAAAATAATTATTTGATCCCCTGAAGATTTTCTAAGTTTGCCCACTTACTAAGAAATTGAGGGACTATAATTTTTATCATAGGTGTATTTTAAATGATAAAGACAGAATTAACCAAAAATCCAGAAAAAACACGATACAAATGTTATAAATGGAGTTGCAGTTCAGTGAGTATTTGATCCCCAAGCAAAACATGACTTAGTACTTGGTGGAGAAACCCTTGTTAGCAAGCACAGAGGTAAGACATTTTTTGTAGTTGGTTACCAGGTATGCACACATCTCAGGAAGGATTTTGGTCCACTCTTCTTTACAGATCTTCTCTAAATCCTTATGGTTTCTTGGTTGTCGCTTGGCAACCCAAAGTGTTGGCTCCCTCCATAAATTTTCTATAGGATTAAAGTCTGGCAAGGCTACCCCATGACCTTAATGTGTTTCTTCTTTAACCTCTCATTTGTTGCCTTGGTGGTATGTTTTGGGTCATTGTCATGCTGGAAGACCAATCCACGACCCATCATCAGTATTCTGGCTGAGGGAAGAAGGTTCTCATCCAAGATTTTGCAATACATGGCCTGTCCATTCGCTCCTCAATGCGGCAAAGTCCGCCTGTACCTCTACCTTTAGAAGAGAAACAGCCCCAAAGCATAATGTTTCCACCTCTGTGCCTGACTGTAGGGATGGTGTTCGTAGGGTCAGTCAGCATTTTTCTTCCTCCAAACACGGCGAGTCGAGTTAATGCAAAAGAGCTGAATTTTGCTCTCATCCGACCACAGCACTTTCTCCCAGTACTTCTCTGAATCATTTAGATGTTCATTGGCAAACATCAGATGGGCCAGTACATGTACCTTCTTGTGCCATGTTTGGAGGAAGAAAAATGCGGAATATGACCCTAAAAACACCATCCCTACAGTCAAGCACGGCGGTGAAAACAGTATGCTTTTGAGCTGATTCTCTGCTAAGGGTACAACCCGCATTGAGGATTGTGCATTGCTGCATTGAGGGGCCAAAGGACGGGGCCATGTATTGTAAAATCTTGGATGAGAACCTTCTTCTGTCAGCCAGAACCTGCGTCGTAGATGGGTCTTGCAGCATGACAATGATCCAAAACATACCGCCAAGGCAACAAAGGTGTGGCTCAAGAAGAAGTACATTAATGTCATGGAGTGGCCTAGCCAGTCTCCAGACCTTAATCTTACAGAAAATTTATGAAGGGAGGTAAAACTTTGAGTTGCCAAGCAACAGCCAAGAAACCTGAAGAAGGATTAAGAGACCGATCTGTAAAGAAGAGGGACAAAAATCCATCAGCAGATCGTGGGTGCTATGCAGGGCTCTTGCAGGCTCTGTGTGTAAGCTGTTTGGCCGTACATCGTACGGCCAAGCAGATACACAATAACAGGAAACATCAATGAACTACCACAGTGCTCAGCAGCGGCCTGTGACATCGGGGGGCCTGGAAGGTACAGAGGCCAGTGGATTTGCAATATGCTGCATGTTACACCTTGAATATGGGTGTAACATGTAACATGTTACAAAAGGTGAACTTATCCTTTAAGTGTGGTATATTGGATTTTGGGTTGACACTCTTCATATTTATTGCATTCGATTAAAGTGGACCTATCAATAGAATTTATACTACACATAAATCAACGGTAAACATAGAGAATTAAAATACCTCTTGCTTGCCATTTATAGAATACACTGATCAGCGTTGCAACCATTGGATGAAAGTGGTGATTGGATGCAAGTTTTCCAGCATGACAATTTGACAGAAGCCTAAAGACTGGCTTCTGCTAAACAGTAAGCGGTACACACAGACCTTTAGCTCCTGCTGAACCAGATGATTTTCGGTCCATGTATGCCCTTCTTAAGATCACGTAATTTCTGGATACCAGGCTACCACTTTGCATTAGAGACTTCAGAAAGATTTTCTTTGCCTTGAACAAGACAGGTACTGTCTAAAATGCTTGTAATAAGATAAGGGAATACTCTGGACAAAACCAGGAAGCAGATCTTGCATGTGTATTAAAGAAATACGGACCCCCTCATATGTATATAATGTATAAATCCAAGTTATACATACTGTATAAACAAGGTTAGTACTATCTGATTACATTATTAGGCCTATCCCTTTGACATGTACATCTCCAAAACCTTCTATTTTAAATTATTAATCAAACTAACATTCTCAACTCTTTAGAATTTTTATTCTATGTGCATTGTAAACTATGACAAGCTCAATTTACTTGTTAATGGAAACTGATGTGAATAAACACGGATTAGGTTTTCAATGCATTAATGACTTTAGAACCAATACTTTCCTATATACTATAAAACTTACACAAGCATTTAGCCATAATACTAGTCCTGAACAATACTTGCCCCTTTTATCACAAAACAATTCATACTACATTTAAACCCTGCTCTGTTGATAAAAGCTGGTTTATAATGACTATACATTTTCTATTAAATGCACTAGGGAAGTTTTATTAAGAAACCATTAATTACACTTATCAGCATCTCTGTAGCTATTTAGGCTCTAAATGCAGCTCGTACTGCTTCCATGTTATCTCTTGCTTCGTTCCTCACAATGAAGAATCTCAAAATTCATTATCACATGGCATTGTTAATTAGATAGTTTCGGAAATGGGCAATTGCACATCAACTCTACAGTAAGAATTATGTATACCTTTCGCACAAGAACGTCTGCTCTTAGTGTTGTTAATATAATAGCATATACTGCACCTGGAAACAGTTTTCACATTGTTACTTGTGCTGTATATATGGTGCCGTCATTAGTCAGATGAGAACCATCAGGCCTAATTTTTATAAATCAATATCTTGCTATAGTTTGGACCTGAATAGAAATAGTATACACTATAATACCAAAAGTATACAGACACCTGCCTTTACACACACCTTAACAAGGTTAAGGAGTGTGTCTATGGGAATGTTTTACCATTCTTCCAGAAGCGCATTTGTGAGGTCAGGTACTGATGTGGAAGAGAAGACCTGGCTCACAGTCTCCGCTCTAATACATTGCAAAGGTGTTCTATCGGGTTGAGATCAGGCCAGTCAAGTTCATCCACCCCAAGCTCCCTCACCCATGTCTTTATGGACCTTGCTTTGTGCACTGGTGCACAGTCATGTTGGAACAGGAAGGGGCCATCCCCAAACTGTTCCCACAAAGTTGGAAGCATGGAATTGTCCAAAATGGCTTGGTATGCTGATGCCCTAAGAGTTCCCTTTACTGGAACTAAGGGGCCAAACCCAACCCCTGAAAAACAACCCCACACCATAATCCCCCCTCCCCCAATTGATTTGGACCAGTGCACAAAGCAATGTCCATAAAGAGATGGATGAGTGAGTTTGGGGTGGAGGAACTTGACTGGCCTGCACCTTAACCCGATAGAACACCTTTGGGATGAATTAGAGCGGAGACTACGAGTCAGGACTTTTTGTCCCACATCAGTGCCTGACCTCACAAATGCGCTTCTGGAAGAATGGTCAAACATTCCCATAAACACACTCCTAAACCTTGTGGACAGCCTTCCCAGAAGAGTTGAAGCTATTATAGCTGCAAAGGGTGGGCCAACTCAATATTAAACCCTATGGAATAAGACTGGGATGCTCTTAAGGTTAATTTGCATGTAAAGGCAGTCATCCCAATACTTTTGGTAATATAGTGTACTTCCTTCCCTAGGGGGACAATGCTCACTAACTTTGCTGCATTTATGGAGGAGCAGTGTTGTCACCCTAGGATATGACTACAGAACACCTCCTCCTCCTTTCTCCATAACACAGGGAGAGGTCTTCTGTAGGTTAAAGAAGAGAACTGTGAACGCTAATAACACTTTCCCAGATTTCATTTCAGTGCACAGGAAGTAACAAGGTAACAAGCTATCTGTCCAGATCAAAAGATATTTTTCTGTAAACTATGGGGTTGATTTGCTTAAAGAAAATATAGTGTGCACTGCAAGTGCGCTTGCTCTAGTTTAGTAAATGAGGTAAAGCTTCACTTTGCAAAGAATACTCAATCACATGCAAGGAAAATAAAAAAACAGCATTATTATTTGCACATTATTGGATGGTAGAAATCAGCATAGGTTCCCTTAATTTCAGAGCTTCCCCTAAGATCTAGAGTAAATGTACTTGGTGTACTGTATATTTGCCTTTAGTAAATTAACCTCTATGTGTATGTCTTTTTTTTTTTTTAGATTGGATTGGGTATAGGACAGTAAAAACCCTATCTGGATTTGTTGCTGCCTTTGTCCCATTGGGGAAAAGTTCTTTTATTTGGTATCTCAAGATACAATAAGAAGTGAAGTGAGATAAAGGAGATTCCCGCTTGGACAGCTGCCACTGGTATACGTTTCTGCATTTGAAGATTTCCCTTCTATTTTGTGGTCCAGTGACAACTGGTGATTTTCCCTCAAAGTTCCAGTGAGTGGTCTGTTAGACCCCTGCCATCACCTCAATAAACAAATGAAAGCAAAAATCTGAAAACACTACTACTCCTATACAAAGCTAGAAAAGACAGCCTTGAATAATATGTATTACTGTATGTTACTACCATTTCCTTTAAAGCATTTGCAAAGTCATGTTTTTCTTTTAAAATAACAAACATGTTATATTTACCTGCTATTGCACATCCCCGATGCTCCTGTTCTCGGGCCCCCCACCAGCGCTCCTGCTCTTTTCGGCGTGCCACCAGAGGAAGCCACTTCCTATTGTGGCACACCTGTGGGCTTGTTACCGAGCCTGTGCTGCCTGTGTCTATAGACACAGACAATAAGTCTTGGTCTGGCTCCTGGCTCCCTCGTCACCGGATTAGACTGACAGCAAAGCCTGTGAGAGCGGGGAGATAAGGAGAGATCCACTGCAGATGGGCACAGCCCTGGATCGAGAACGGGCTCAGGCAAGTATAACGGGCTCAGGCAAGTGAGGGGGTGATACACATACTGAAATATTACCCTAATGCAGGGAATGTATTAAGGCAAAAAAATGTATAGGCTTTACAACCACTTTAAGCTCAGAGATACTTCCTGGCCATTTTACAAGGGAAATATGTTCTGATGACTTCTGGAGGCTGAAAAACACTTTCCAAGACCAAAAATTCCTTAAATATCTTAAAGCGAAAATACCAAAAATTCCTTAAATATCTTAAAGCGTAACTTTGCTTGAAAAGGGAATGATGCTTATCCTCCTCCTCCTTATTTTGAACATATTTTTTCTGGGAGCGAGTACCTAGTTTTGACAGGTACCCTCTCCCACTTCTGCTCGGCTCACCAAGGCAAGCTAAGCAGAAGTTCAGCCCTCCCTCTGACTGCAACCTCCTGGTACATGTCACAGGTCCCCAGGAGGCTGCAGGACTATTCAGAAGGAGCAGTGCAACTACATATGCACAGTTGGGAGCCAGCTGTGAAACCGCAGGGAGCTACAGCCAGCTTCCCACAATCAACATGGTGGTGCCAGGGACCTAAACAATGGCCATAAAATGTGTGACGACAGCGCTGAATCCCTGGACTAGTAAGTATCTTTTTATTAAGTCACCAGCTACAGTATTTTAGCTGCTGACATTTATTTTTTATAAACCTGACCAGAGTTCCTCTTTAACAGCAAAAAAACAAGATCTGAGCATGTAGGCCCCAAAAAATTACAGCAGAGTGCTAGTCATAGGGGACAAGGGGGAGTGAATCTTTAGTTCTGTGTAAAAAAAACATGACTTACATGACATACAAACATTGCCACAAATGTCACAGATATACTACAGTGGCATAACATTCATACTGTGTACGCTGTAGCTAAGCATTCCCCAATGTAGCTAATGGTCAATTCCCAAAGACATATAAGTCAAGTCAACTATGTTTGTTATTTTATTTCACAATCATTTTCTCATCAAAGTACTCCATCCATATACTGTATATGAATTAGTATTTTTCCCACAAATCATTCTTATATACCCTACAAAAATGGCAATTTTTTCAGCTCTCCTCAATAAATACCTCACAAAAACTAACAATTAATGCCAGACAAAAACTAGTGGTATTTCAAAGAGTGAAAACCCTAGTAATGCAACAATTTTAGTTAAAGTACAACTCTAAATAAATGATGTCTAGTT
This sequence comes from Rana muscosa, assembly GCA_029206835.1. NCBI lineage: Eukaryota > Metazoa > Chordata > Amphibia > Anura > Ranidae > Rana > Rana muscosa. Next base: position 129,380,362 of record CM055121.1, read on the forward strand.
TGCTTAAGCACTGTGTATTACAACGTATAATACATTACTATGTTATCAAATACATGTTTCCACCTTTTTTTCATCCTTTGTTGCATCCTCAGTGCTTTGGATCTAGAATTGGAAGCCACTTTCTGTTTTATGAGCATTCACTCCAGAGATGGCTACATGGCATTTCTTGAGGTAGGTTTCCTGACAGTGAACCATTCCTTTGCAATGTGTCAATGTAGGAGAACAAGTAGGAGTCAGGGACTAAGTGCTGGTTCACAATGGTGCAATTTCTGATGCGATCTGAGTTTTACAGAATCGCATGACAAGGGAAATAACATTATTTTCAGTGGTGCCTATTCACATCAATGCGACTGTGCTGCAGTGCGATTTTTTAAAAGGTTCCTGTGCTACTTAGGTGCAATTTCATTGTGATTTGGCTCCATATAATATACTAACCACATTCAAAGTTGTATCAAAGTGACACTACATAATCGTACTGAAAATTGTATCACAGTAGTGTGAACCGAGCCTTAAGCCTCGTACACACGGTACGATTGTTGGCCAACCGAGCGTCAGATTTTTGTCAAAAGGGTGTGTGCCAGGATCTTGTCTTGCATACTAACTGTAAACAATTGTCGTGCCCCAAACACGAACATAGTGACGTACTACGAGGAATTTCAGCTCTTGAGCGCCACCCTTTGGGCCATTTCTGCTAATTTTGTGTTTGGTGAGCACTGATTCCGAGCATGCGTGTTTGTACTTTCGACTTTTGTGTGACGGATTTGTGTACTGACCATCAGAAAATCTGATGACAAACCGTTGCCTGCCAAAAATTTACTAGCATGTCATCCAACATTTGTTGGCAGAAAGTTGGACAACAATTGTCAAAAAGCGGAGCGTACAAACGGAAAGATTTTAGGACAACAGTCTGTCAACAGACAATCCCCTGCCAACAATCGTATCGTGTGTACGAGGCTTAAGGCTGGCCATACATGTTCAATCGCAGAGGTGATCAAACACCACCAAAAGAAAGCTCTATTTATGGGAAAAAAAGGATGTTAATTTTGTTTAGGTACAGCGTTGCATGACCGTGCAATTGTCAGTTAAAGTAACGCAGTGCTGTATCACAAAAAATGGCCTGGTCATGAAGGGTGGTGGGGGATAAACCTTCCAGAGCTTAAGTGGTTAAATAAATATAACGCATATGACAATAAACTGTTAAACAAAAAAAACTCATATCAATCAATTACCATATATACTCGAGTATAAGCCGAGGCACCTAATTTTACCACAAAAAACTGGGAAAACTTGTTGACTCGAGTATAAGCCTAGGATGTCCATCTGCATGCCTCACTGTGCCTCACTTTGCCTCACTGTGTCCATGCCTCACTGTGCCTTACTGTGCCCATGCCTCACTGTGCCCATGCCTCACTGTCACTGTGCCCATGCCTCACTGTGTCCATGTCTCACTGTGCCCAATCTCCCTACCTGATCTCCGGCGCTGTGTGATTAGACAGACATTTAACATGGGAGTCTATGGAAGGAGTGCACCGGATTTGAAAAATCGGTGCTCCCCGGCTGTAGATCACCTGGACAACAAGCTTTGCACACTTGTAGAGGAAGAGTGGGGCTACATGTGTGCCAAATTTGGGGTCCAGGGGACCTAGGGCTGGCCGGTACCCGGGTCCCCAAAATCACCAGAGAAATTACCATTTAACATGGGAGTCTATGGAAGAGGAGCCCGGGCTTGAAAAATCGTTGCTCCCCGGCCGTAGGTCCCCCGGACAACAAACTTTGCACACTTGTAGAGAAAGAGTGGGGCTACATGTGTGCCAAGTTTGGGGTCCATGGGACTTACGGCTGGCCAGGATCAGGTGCACAAATGTGGAGATGGACACAGACTCGAGTATAAGCCGAGGGGGGCATTTATTTTCAGCACAAAAAAATGTGCTGAAAAACTCGGCTTATACTCGAGTATATATGGTAATTGTTTATGATATAAACTCATGAACTCTTTAAAAGAAAGCCCAGCCTTATGTTCTCTGAAGCTGCAGTAAACAAGCTCCCGAAAGGGGAACTACCACATGCAGTGTACACTATGAAACAGTTTTTCTCATTCGGGGAGAGAATCTCCCTGAGAAATGAGAAAATAAGAAAAACTGTTTCATAGTGTAAACTGCATGTGACACAATGGGGTAGATTTACTAACACAAGTACACCCAGAATCTGGTGCAGTTGTGCATGGTAGCCAATCAGCTTCTAACTTCAGCTTCTTTAATTAAACTTTGGCAATAAATCCTGGAAGCTGATGGGTTTCTATGCACAGCTGCACAAGATTTTTCACTCTCCAGTTTTAGTAAATAAACCCCAATCTGTGAATAGGGAAAAATCTGATGGGTCACAGGATTCTCTCCCCTGATTCAGAGATTATGTTATATACAGTGTAAGTAGTTAAACAACTTTTCTCAAATAAGAGGGAAGAGCCAGGAGCCACTGCAGCTTTACAGAAGAGACTTGGTGTTAATAAATTCCCCAGTGCCAGAAGTTCAACAGTGGGAAGGGGATCCCTCATCGCTGCACTTGGTTTCTACAGAATCTAGCTCCCTGACTGATTTGGGACATACTTAAATACAAGTCACTAAAGTTATAATAGAGAATATTTTTTTTTTCATTTGTTAGCTAAACTTTACATTTATGCTCCAAATTGCCATGGCCGAATGCTTGTGTAGTCTATAGGTAAAGGAAAAAGGAGAGATACCCCCCCCACCCCTCCTAAAGGCTTCTACAGGATTCAGCTGCCTTCGCAACGTGGGTCATACTTCATTACAGGTTAGGTCACTAAAGCTATAGAGGAGATATGGGAGCTCTGCTTATCTTTACTGTCCGTTATAACAAAGAAGCAAGAATAACATATATACAACATATGTACATAAGAACAGGGCATTGCAAATCACTAATTAACATTATACACAATATACAAAGTATGATGTGTTCACAATTAAACTTTTCCAATAAAAAAAACCCTATCCAGGGGATCACCAATTTATTTTCAGTAAAAATAGTACATATTTGCTAGAGGTCACAGAAGACATTCAAACCATCATACTAAATTATAAGCCAAGAAAAAAACAGATGGATTCTAGATTTGCAATGAAATCAGATAAATGGAAATGTAGTCCACAGGGATTTAAGACACACAGTCCTATATTCTCAAAATGTACTTCAATTGAAAAATCATAAAAGCTTTGCAAACTTTTATTTTAAGCAATAAATGTTACACTAGAAAAGCAAAAAACAACATTTTAGTTGAACATGTTATAGTAAAATCCATTTATTTGCTCTAGGATCTGTACAAATGATATCATATATTGGTGTAAATCATTTTAATAAATTAATATTTTATATAGAGAAAATACAATTTTCTACACTAATATTGTTGCCAGTTGCCTCAGAAAGGATTCCAAGTGGGACAGCTCTGCCAATTAGCAACAGGTTGCAGGTTCAATGGTTTTTCACTCTCTATGAACCCACTTCCTGCTGGTATGGGCGTTTTACACAACCTTTACCACATTTGGTCATGGCTACAAAGCTAGAGGAGATGACTAAAATAATGTACAATGACTTTTTTTTTTTTTTATAAAAAAAAATAGCCAATTACTGCTGCCTTGTAGGCACCACTGTTTTTTTAATGATCATTCCCCTGTCTGATGGGGGAGAGGAGCAGGGGCATTACCCCAATAATATCCCAACAATTTATATTTTAAAGATAATAGGCTCGACTCACAAAGCTTTAACACAATATATTCAAATGTATTTAACCCCTTTAGCTCTCCTTAACACCTGAACACCCCCTATGGACCACAACCATTTCTACAGTTTTTAATATTAACCTGTTTATTAGGCAATAATTTTGTCATTACTTAGCATAAAGTACAACATATATTGCATTTTAAGAGAAAAAAAAAAGCTTTCTTTTTGTGATAATCTTGCAAAAATATTTTTATGCAACCCTTAAGACAAAAAAGTAAAAAGCTAACTCTTTTTTTGACCAGTGCTAGTTCAAAATAAAATAGTTTTACTGTAGATAAATAGTACATATTTTATTCTATAATTTGTCCTTTTTAAAAAGACAGTACAATTAGGATTCCAGTACAAAGCATTGCAAAGTTATTTACAAATTTAGCATTTTTTTAAAATAAATTATCGAACAGCATAAATAAAAATGAAAAGGGTTCAAATATTAATGATTAAAGTGTTACTAGAGCCATATTTTTTTTAGTTTTGAATACAGTAGAGAGGGTTCAGGACACCTGTCTGGTTTTTATTGCTGTCTGTACCCATATCAGGGAGATTCACCATCTCTATTTGTCCTGTTTACCATTATCGATGAATGTGACAATAAAAGAATATCCCAAATTTTGGGCTAAATAGAGGGGCAATCTTCCAATGGGTACACTAGTTCTGGTGAATCTGGTGACACCCCAGAATTTCCTCACTTTGGAAAGATTTACTCTCACTTCCTGTTTTGGCTATGAGACAGGAAGTGAAGGTAAGTCTTCAGAATGTGATGCAGATAACCCTCCCTTACTCTATCTATAACAAAGGAAGAGCTCAGGCGTGTTCGCAAGTCCATGTGACCGCGCCCGCCAGAAAGCTGACAGCGCTAATCACAGACAGGCAGAGAGACATTTCCCGATCGGTGTCACTCTTCATTATGGAGATGTAAAATCTGACCTTTTAAAGAGAACTTCCATCCCCCCTGAAGGATCGCATCCTGGAAGAAGGAGAGGTGGATTTCCTTTATGATCCGCGGTGAGGGATCACAAGCCTATGTGACCAATATGATATAATTTGTATAGATCCAATATCAGAGATGAGCATTTCAGTGCACAGAGGTGTGATTTGTGGATTTGTGTGATTAAAGTGGACACTGTAGAACTTGGAAATATTGTTTACAAACAGATTTATTAGTATATGTTTCTGGACCGATAAAAAAGTGAGGGTGCTACCAAAAAAGCCAGCAGCTACACATACTGCAGCTGCTAGATTTTAATAAATGGAGACTTACCTGTCCTGGTGTCCCTCGATGTCAGCACCGCAGCTGATGTTTCCCATCAGCTGTCGGGTGCTGCCCTCGCCATTGCGGGTAAGGGAACCCGGTAGTGTAGCCTTTCGGCTTCACGCCGGGAACCCTACTGCGCATGCGAGAGGCCCACTCCTCTCTCCTATTAGCCCGGCGGCCAGGGGAGGAGGAGGAGGAGGGAGCCCCGCGGTGACGTCACGGCCGCATCACGGCTGCGGCCGGACTCCCGTAAGTGGGGAAGTATACCTGTCTTTGACAGGTATCCTGTCCCCCCTCCCCCCGAAAGGTGCCAATTGTGGCACCGGAGGGGGGGAGGAATCCGAGGAGCGGAAGTTCCACTTTAGGGTGGAACTCCGCTTTAAGGACAAAGCCTCGTTTTGAGATTTGGTATTTACAAGTTTTAAAACAGGTTTTTTGCTAGAAAATTACTTAGAACCCCCAAACATTATATATATATATATATATATATATATTTTTTTTTCTAACACCCTAGAGAATAAAATGGCGGTCATTACAATACTTTCTGTCACACTGTATTTGCGCAGCAGTCTTACAAGCACACTTTTTTGGGAAAAAATACAAGAATAAAAAAAAAGGACAGCAGTACAGTTAGCCCAATTTTTTTTATATTGTGGAAGATAATGTTACGCTAAGTAAATTGATACCCAACATGTCATGCTTCAAAATTGCGCCCGCTCGTGGAATGGCGACAAACTTTTACCCTTAAAAATCTCCATAGGCGATGTTTAAAAAATTCTACAGGTTGCATGTTTTGGGTTACAGAGAAGGTTTAGGGCTAGAATTATTGCTCTCGATCCAACAATCGCGGTGACATTTGAGCACCGTTTACATATGAGGGCACTACTCACGTATGTGTGTTCGTTTCGGTACGTGAGCTCGGCGGGACAGGGCGCAAGAGAAACATTTTTTTTCTTATTTATTTTACATTTTATTTTCACACTGTTCTGTAAAAAAACAAAATGTCCCTATTTTACTGCTAGGTCAGTACGCCGTACTGACGTACAGAAGTGCCCGCAGGTGGCCAGGTCAGTACGGCTTACTGACCTAATTTCTCCCTCTCTTATAAGCTTATGGTCACTTCAATGACCATAAGCTTATATCAGAATTGTTCAGCAGACTCTGATTAGAGTTATTAACCCCTAACATGACCGCACCTACCCCCCCACCCACACCGCCGCCTCCCTGTCCCCTGCCTCTCCTCCTCCGCCACACCCTTTCATCTAAAACTGCCCCCACTCTCCTATCCTATCCCCTTCTCCCCCCCAGCACTAATTACCACCTCCTCCACCCGATCCGACCCCCCCTGCAAACCCGCTCCCCGCAGCCACCATCAATGCGAATATATTGGTTTGATAAACATTCGTGCAAATGCCGCAGGGTCTAAAAAATCAGTAGCACCTTCTTTTTATTCTAGAGGTTATATGCTTTCAGAAAATATATGGTTTTGGGGGTCTTTCACAAATTCTGGAAGCTCTAAGGGAAAAATGAAAACCTTCAGATTTTTGGAGAAATTTGGATAATTACACTATTGCGTTTGTTCAATTTTCACCATTTCGCAAAAAGGTTACAAATATTTGTTATTTATTCACTGATTACAGGTTAAGCTTTTATATTTAGTAGGAATTTTGTAAAATTTGCTGTGTTTTTATCTGCTAATAATGGTTTTATTGTATTTTTTGCAAATATATTGGTTTGATAAAAATTTGCTCAAATACCGCAGGGTCTAAAAAATCAGTAGCACCTTCTTTTTATTCTACTTATCGTGTGATATATGGTTTGGGGGGGGGGGGGGTTTCTTTCACAAATTCTGAAAGCTATAAGTGAAAAATAAAAAACAAAGGAAAAACTGCAAAAATGGTCTGGCCACCTGAGGGTACAAATAGGAGCACAGGGCCTGGCAGCGAAAGGGTTAAGAGCTATGGGCGGAAGTGACATTTTGATCTCGCTTCCACCCTGCAATGGTATGGAGCCAGGTGGGGGCCATCTTCCCCTCACTCAGCTTCATACCACACAAGGGCCCAAACGCCTTCACCGGAGCTGGCGGCTCCGGTAAGCGGCGGAGGGCACCCGAGTGTGGCAGGAGGGCCCCTCTCCCGCCACCAATAAAAGTGATCTCGCAGCGAAATTGCCACTGAGACCACTTTTATCTGAAAGCCGACCTCCCGCTGAAGAAGTGGATACCAGGTTATGGAAGCTAGCTGCTGCCATAACAACAATATTCCACTTCAAACTGCCGACGTATAACAACTGCGGGCGGTCGGCAAGTGGTTAATTAATTCCCCCCCACCTATATTTATTTTTTATGTCACATTATCTGTAGGCTTAATTCATTTGTTTTATTATCCCTTGCTATACAGACCATTTAACTGTTTGATGACATACTGTACGTTGGCAGCATCCGCCTCGCCCTGGACAGCTGTCGATTATCTTACCAGTTAAACGCAACTGTGATTTATACATTGTAAGCTCAGATCCTATTGATCTATCTATCCCTTAATTTGCATGCAGTCGATGTTGTTCTGCTGCACTTAAGTATGGCTATATCTCTGTTCTCTGTTCAAGGCTAAATTCACCATTATGGGACCACTTGTCCAATTTGTGGCACATCTTTGTATTGTTAAATAATATTGCATGTGTCCCCATAGTTGTGGTTTTCTCCATCTATTCTTGGGTTATGGTGTTTCCAGTCTTTTGCATGCAGGGTGATGGACAGTCAGCATGTTGTACCAGAGTACTTTATCGATGTACATCATTTATTGTAAGATTTATTGTTTGTTGTTTTTTTTTAATCTATGTAGAATTTATATCTAAGCTCCTGAAAAAGGGCTTATGCACGTAAAATGTAGAGCCGAGCTACAGCACACCCTAACCAACTTACACCAGGCCTGATAGAATACTAAATTCCTTTTACCGAGGATGCTCCTACGACTGTTCAGGACAGAAATTCTCTGGTGTAATTAGCGGTGTGACCTTTAGCATTTAGGCAATATTTATATTGCAATTTTTTTAATAATGTTTGTGTGTATTTTCTTTTTTAAATTAAAATTTTGTAATAAAGATGTCTAGTTTTTAACATTGTGTATCTCAGTGCCTATAAAGTTCAATATCAAATTGTCCATATAGTATTCCTCCTTCATGGGGTTTTACCTTTCCAACACACCATGCAAATCGACACTTGAGCATTTAAAAACTAGAAGATTCTTTGCTAAAAGAATTAAATGCACACATTTAGGTTGTGTTGAACTGACTTTAATCAGAAAGCTGCGAGTGCATACTAATGAATTCAGACTCTCATGCAGCCTCTCACAGCATGACACTGATGAAGAAAAATGAGCACTTTTCATATTCTCCCTGTGCGTATTTTTTTCTAATTTTTCAGAAGCTGCTCAGGCTACATTCACAGAGCTGTCACAGGCGACAAATGAAGCTGTTTGTTTTTATTTTTTCTTTAACAAGATAAAACACTGCGTGTGTTAAAAAAGAAAAAAACTTCAAAACAAAATTGGATTTTTACAGATCGTGATATTAGCTCATGCAATATAAAAATCATTTAATGCATATATATGTTATGAATTAATTCATGAAAAACAGATCTGGGAAAAAAAAATTAAGGACAATAAAATGAGGTTTTTTATATAAAACATGGTATACTGTAGTGTTGGATGTTTTATAAATATTTAGATTTATGAGATATTGAAAATGGAAATGTCAAGATAAGGTAAACCCCTTTTAAGGGATTTGATTACCGTATATACTCAAGTATAAGCCTAATTTTACCACAAAAACTGGGAAACCGTATTGACTCGAGTATAAGCCTAGGGTGTGCCTCACTTTGCCTCACTGTGTCCATGCCTCACTGTGTCCATGCCTCACTGTGTCCATGACTAGACAGACGTTTAACATGGGAGACTATGGAAGGGGTGCCCGGTTTTTAAAAACTCGGTGCTTCCCGGCCGTAGGTCCCCCAGACAAGAAACTTTGAAAACTTGTAGAGGAAGAGTGGGGCTACATGTGTGCCAAGATTGGAGTCCAGAGGACCTATGACCGGCCGGTACCGGGTCCCCAGAGAAATGACCGTTTAACATGGGAGTCTATGGAAGGGGTGCCCGATTTTGAAAAATCAGTGCTCCCCGGCCGTAGGTCCCCCGAACAAGAAACTTTCCACACTTGTAGAGGTTTGGGGTCCAGGGAACCTACGGCCGGCCGGTGCCGGCTCCCCAAATTCTGGGAGATCAGGCGCAAAAAGGTGACTCGAGTATAAGCTGAGGGGGGCATTTTCAGCACAAAAATTTGTGCTTAAAAACTCGGCTTATACTCGAGTATATACGGTAATCTGAAAATAGAGTTACTAAGAAAGTAGACTGGAATAACTAATTTGCCATAAATATTTAATAAAGTGGATAAAATACATGTACTTAAAGAAAAAGGGATCAAAAAATGTTGTTTGAATATTTTTCTGTCTGGCAAACTGAACATAATTTCCGCCTGCTTATACCACCCCTCGTCTTGAGGTATGGGAGCTGTGCATTAACTTGACAGAACCAGTCAGAGCCTAGTTAAAAGTCGTTGCCTTACATTTGCAAGAGTCTATCTTTAACCAGTTGTGTAGGCCCCAGACCGGAGTATCAAGCCAAGGTTGCCAGATGGAGTAAAACATTTTCAGGACATTTCTATGTTGATAAGTGAGTTTCTCAGGTATCAATAGACTGTTGACCATTTCCACCCACTGTCCCCTCGTTGGCACCCTAGGAGATATCCAAAGCCTCGCAATAGCCTTCCGGGCTATATATAGGAGACAGATTATTGCAGTGTGGCCATTTGGCAAGAGCGAGGGTATCTCCAGTGCACCAAGCAGATACACAATTGGGTCGTGGGGCACCGTTAGTTGGTACACCTGTGAAATGGTAGTAAGAACATACTTCCAATACCGGAAAAGTTTCGGGCACTTCCATATCATATGCAGTAGGTCCCCGTCATGTATGTAACACTTCGGACACAGTGGAGTATCCCGACAACCCCATTTATGTAAGCGGACTGGAGTCCTGTACACTCTATGGAGCAAAAATAAATGTGATAGTCTGCGGGACGCAGAAACTGACACCAATGGGGCAGAAGTAAGGCACAGTTCCCAGGTTTCCCTGTCTATGGGGCCTAAATCTTTTTCCCACCCCTTTCTGCACGGAAGTGTAGAGGCATCGTGCGTGGCGCTAAGCAATCTAGCATAAATCTTTGATATCATACCTTTCTTATCTTCTGCCAGTAACACTTCATTCATCAGTGGATGTGTTAGTAGCATAAGTGGAGATATTCTAAGCTCACCCTGAACTGGGTGCCTCAGTTGTAGATATCTATAAAATTGCGACCTATGAAGAGAGAATTCCTCCCTAAGGTCTGTGAATGATTTAAGAATCGTACCCCTAAATAGTTGTGCAATATAGTGGATACCTGACAGCTCCCTGGAACGGAAATCCCTAAGTTTAAAAAGTTCAGCAAAGTATTTATTTCTCCATATGGGAGTGAATGAGCATATGCCCCTAATCTTCATGAGTGATCTAGTTTATTTCCAAAGGGTGTTCAATAAATTAATCATGGGGAGGGAACGTGAGATATGTGTGAGTCCTGCCTCCAGGTTAGATAGCGCAGAGAGCTCTGAATCATACGGGACTAACAGCGATCTGATGGAATTATCTACATCCTCCCCACCCCAATTACCAAGGCGCTGGAGCTGGGAGGCCACAAAATAGTATCGAGCATGCGGAACTGCCATGCCTCCCTGATCCTTAGCCAACTGCAGTGACGAAAGGCTAATGCGTGCTGACTTATTGCCCCATATTAAGTCTCTGAACTGGGCATCTATTTGGGCAAACCATTTATGGGGTATCCATATGGGAGCATTGTGAAATATGTAGAGAAGCTGTGGGGCCCAAACCATTTTTATTAGGTTAGCCCTTCCCGTGACCGAAAGAGGTAACTTCGTAGACGTTGAGCGTTTTGCCCGGAATTTAGGAAGCAATGGCACCAGGTTCAGTGGCAGGTATTGAGTTGGGTCTGGGGTCACCTGTATACCCAAGTATCGAAACTGCCCCACTATGAAAATGTCCCTAGCACAGTCAGGGAGGGGGCATGTCAAGGGGTCCAATGGCATAAGCACCGATTTATTCCAATTAATACTAAATCCTGACAGCTCTCCGAAGTCTGCGATCAAACGCATCACGTACCTCAAAGAGTCGCCGGGGGCCCAGAGGTAAATCAAGGTGTCATCTGCATATAGAGAGATCACATCTCACCTGGGTCCTCTACAAAAGCATATAATGTCCTGCGAGGCTCTTATATGTATAGCTCGGGGTTCTAAAGCCAAGGCGAACAACAGGGGTGAAAGCGCTATATAATAATTGAACCCATTTAAGGAAGGTAGGTCCCACCCCAAATCTTCTCAGCACCTCCCATAAACAGGGCCATTCAACGCTATCAAACATTTTAGCAGCATCCAAAGAGAAGATGGCCCTATTACCGGGGTTGTCCACAGGTATTTGTAGGTTAAGAAACAATCTGCGTAAATTCTGGGAGGTAGATCTCATCGGGATGAAACCGGATTGGTCCCTATGTATCACATGATGGATACACTTGGCCAATCTGTTAGCCAGAACCCTTGTCAACAATTTAATGTCAAATGTGAGTAGGGAGATAGGCCTGTATGAGTCTGGTAACATAGCATCCTTTCCAGGTTTTAGTAGCACCACTATAAGAGCCTCATGTGTTGGAAGCAGTTGCTCTGTGTATCGTTTAAACACCTCAGCCGGCAGGCCATCCGCCCCTGGTGCCCGCCCATTCTGTGCGTGTGCCAGAGCTTCTAGAAGTTCTTAGTCAGTCAATGGGGCACCAAGTAGAGCCACATCTGATGAGGATAGACAAGGGATGGGGTACCTATCTAGGAAAGAATAGAGGTCCTCTGGGATAGGTTGAACTTTAGACGTGTAAACATCCTGAAAAAACTTTGAGAAGCTGTCCATAATGGACTGGGTAGAGTAGCATTGTGCACCTTGTGCATCTTTTACAGCAACTATGTGTGAAGGGTGTTGTTGCGATTTGGCTAACATTGCTAGCATATGGCCCATATTCTCCCCCTCTTCAAAGTGTTTCTACTGTAGAAAGAATTGTTTGTTCTCTGCTAATTGTAGGGACAGATGCTTAAGCATAGACTGGGAGGCTAACCACGTTCTTTTAGTGTTATCGTTGGGATCAGCAACATAATCAGTCTCTGAGCGTTGCGCCTCTGCCAGTACAAGCATCTCCCATTCTTTAGTGTTGGTCTTAATCTGGGAGATGACTCTAATAAATTGACCACGTAAATATGCTTTGGCTGTGTCCCATACTGTACAAGTAAAAATGCGCAAAAATACCAGAGACTCAAATATCCAAACAATATGGTAGTAACTAAGTGTACATAGTGATAGACACAGCTAGTAGACTCAGGTGAAAAGTTAGTTAAAAGTACAAGTACTGGAGGTGAAGGGTATATCAGGGGTTAAAGTTACACTCTAAGGGCTGCCGTCAAAGGGGAACAGAGACCATGTTCCAGTTCTGCAGGAAAAACACAAGGAGAGAGAGGCGCCTCTGGGTGTAGCAGTATTAAAACAATTTATTTAGGCAGTGAACAAAAGCCACTCACATTTTGTTGGTAAAAAACAAGCATGTAGAACTTCCCAATCAGGGGAGAGGAGGGATCATCAGATGTGTCAGTCCACTTCTCTTCCTGCTGGGGCGCTAGGGTGCTCTGGATTCGCTTGCACCACTGACAGATGTATAGAAGAGGCTAGCTGCGATGGAGGAGGAAATCCAAAGCGAGGCTTGGAGCGCGATGGTGTAGCAGGCGAGGGGTGCTGACGTCACTGGAATGCGACGCGTTTCATGAGGTACAGGCTGCGAGTGACGTGGGAGCCGCACTCCTTTATCAAGCTATAGGAGAGGGAGGTGTGGAGCTAGATTATATTGCGAGGAAGGAGGGCGGGGGAGCGGGCGGGGGGCGGGCGGAGCAGGAAAAGGAAGAGGCGGAATGGTTAGTGGAGCTGTGATTGACACACAAAGGAACAAATAATCAGCTAATGGCAGTACAATGATAAGGTGGTGTGATGTTATAATAGTATACGGTGTCAGAGCAGGACACACCGTGGGACTGAGAAATGACAATGGCTTGGCAGAAACAATGTGTTGTTAATGGATACTATGAAAAGTGTCTATAATGGTGAACGATTTTCACATGAAGAAGTTATGGCAGGTGGACTAACGAATGGAATTATGCTTAATAAATGACATGGAGAATATCAATATTAGTGAAGATTAAAAAAAGGAGAAAATTAATAAGTTAATAATAATATAATAATAATGATGATGGAGGATGGGCTGGATGGTGTGAAATAATTAATATTAAATTAATATTAAATGGATTGGAAAGGGGGGGGGGATGTGGCAGAAAGGAACAGAACAGGGTGATGAGTTTGGATTTCATATTCCTTCTGTGCATCATTTTCTAGTAAATAACTTCCCTTTCCCCCCCTTCCCCCGCCTACCCATCACCCTGTTCTGTTCCTTTCTGCCACATCCCCCCCCCCCTTTCCAATCCATTTAATATTAATTTAATATTAATTATATCACACCATCCAGCCCATCCTCCATCATCATTATTATTATTATTAACTTATTAATTTTCTCCTTTTTTTTAATCTTCACTAATATTGATATTCTCCATGTCATTTATTAAGCATCATTCCATTCGTTAGTCCACCTGCCATAACTTCTTCATGTGAAAATCGTTCACCATTATAGACACTTTTCATAGTATCCATTAACAACACATTGTTTCTGCCAAGCCATTGTCATTTCTCAGTCCCACGGTGTGTCCTGCTCTGACACCGTATACTATTATAACATCACACCACCTTATCATTGTACTGCCATTAGCTGATTATTTGTTCCTTTGTGTGTCAATCACACCTCCACTAACCATTCCGCCTCTTCCTTTTCCTGCTCCGCCCGCCCCCAGCCCTCCTTCCTCGCAATATAATCTAGCTCCACACCTCCCTCTCCTATAGCTTGATAAAGGAGTGCGGCTGCCACATAACTCGCAGCCTGTACCTCACGAAACGCATTGCATTCCAGTGACGTCAACACCCCTCGCCTGCTACACCATTGCGCTCCAAGCCTCGCTTTGGATTTCCTCCTCCATCGCAGCTAGCCTCTTCTATACATCTGATTGGGAAGTTCTACATGCTTGTTTTTTACCAACAAAATGTGAGTGGCTTTTGTTCACTGCCTAAATAAATTGTTTTAATACTGCTACACCCAGAGGCGCCTCTCTCCTTGTGTCCCATACTGTACCTATATCTGCGGAGTCTAGATTGTGTTTAGAAAAATCAGTCAGAAGTACCGGGATCGGGTCAGGGTTTGGTATAAGGGACAGCCAAAACGGGTTAAGTTTCCAGAGCCTATTAACTCTAACTGCCCCCATCCTTAGGTCTATGGAGAGCGGTGAGTCATCTGAAATCTGCCCGGGATGGTATTGTGAGGAGGTCAGTACCCAGTCCCAAGTCAATTCTAGATAGGCCCCCCACTGAAGCTGATTGACAGGAATACACTCTAGCCTCAGGGTTATGCATTCTCCAAACATCAGTAAGGCCCATTTCCAATAGAAGGCGAGAGAAAGGGGTAGACCCCTGACCCCGTACCGGTGCTACATCAATGCAGGGACTAAGCTTGTCCTTCCCATAATTGAGGCAGTTGTTGAAGTCTCCCAGGACCAACACCGGTATACCCGGGAAGCGGGACAAAAAAATCAGCTAAAGTTTTGAGTAGGTCAGCTGAAAAGGGAGGAGGAATGTACAGTTCTGCCAGTATACATTTTGTCCCATAAAGGGAGCACAAAAGGAATATAAAACGACCCTCTGGATCAATTTTAACATCTAGGAAGGAAAATTGCGTACCTTGTCATATTAGGACGCTCACCCCCCTTGAGTACACCGAGCCTGTAGCGTGGTACTGATGACAAAACTGTCTTATTGCAAATTGTGGAGTAGACATCGGGGGGAGATGAGTCTCCTGTAAACAAATCACATCCGCATCCAACCTCTTGATCGTGCGAAGCACGGCCAAGCGTTTAACCGGGTTATTCAAGCCCCTGACATTCCATGACAAGAATCTAGTTAGCTTAGACATTGCATTGTTGTGACTATGGGAACAGAAAGAAACAATACACATTTGCTATGATAATGCAGCACATATGGGGAACAGTATACAAAGAGAAACAGAAATTGGTACATATTACATGAAGGCCCTCCATCCCAATGGGCAATCATGTAGTGAGAATAGGTATATGGTAGTCTCGTGGAAGGTAGTGATCACAAAAAAAAAAAAAAAAGGAGGGGGGGGGGACAGTAAGGAAGTCATGGTGGAAGCTTGGTAAAAGTTTGAACTGAGAAAACCGGCCAATGTGGCCAAACTACCATGCCAAAGATTGGCTTGAGGCCTATACCAGGTCATCCTGGGGGCAACAGTGGAAGCGCACTTGTGTCTGAATAACTTCTCAGCAGCTAGAACAAAAGTGCTGTGATGGTAAATAAAGATCCGTACAACAACAGAACACTCCGCCTTGGAACATGAAAGTGGAATTAAAACTGGAAACAAGTAAAGGTGAAGCAATACCGCTCATGGTAGGGCAGGACGTCTGTTGCGAGCCTCACGTATCGCTTGCTCCTCTCTGTCCAGCCATTGTGCAGCCGCAGATGGCGAATCAAAGAATTGTACCGATCCCAGTACTTCAAGTCGTAGGCGGGCAGGGTATAACATGGCATATTTCAAATCAAGGTCTCTAAGACGGCGCTTGACATCCATAAAATTGGCCCACTGCTTCTGCATCTCAGCAGGAAAGCCAGGGAACAGAGAGACTTTGGTGTTTTCAATTTTGAGGGCTGCTGATTTGAGTCTGGCATGGCATAGAATGGAGTCTCTATCCTTATAATTAAGGAGTTTAAACAAGAAAGGTCGTGGCGGTGCACCAGGCAATGGAGGCCTAGCAGGGACCCTCTGCGCCCGTTCCACCGAGAACATAGGGGAAAACGCTTCTCTGCCAAAAGCAGTAACTAGCCAGTTCTCAATAAACTCTACAGGGTTCTTTCCTTCTATTCTCTCCGGGAATCCGATAGCTCTCACATTATTTCTCCTCATCCTATTTTCCAAATCTTCCAAGCGGGAAGAGTGCTGCGAGAGAAGATGGTTGTTATATGTGAGATCCCTCTGCATGGGCGCCATGTCATCCTCTATGGAGCTCACTCTCCCATCTAGAGCTGATGTCCTCTCCCTTAGTTTCTGGGTGTCTTGCCTCAGAAAAGTAATTTCTGCTTTAATCCCTTTTATCTCTGAGGTGAGGACTGCTATGGAAAGGTTGCAGGATGTTACTGTGGCAAAGATGTCCCTCAAAGTGGGTTCACCATCAGGGCTAGTGGGGCCTTGGGGTCTAGCAGAGACCACCCCGTGAGTACTCACTGTGTCCCATGCAAAGCCCGAGCCGGCCGAGTCCTCCAGGGGGACCATGTCGTCTGCTTCCGATCCTCCTTCGGGTGAATCCTCAGGGGTGCTGGAAAAGGCTGCGGGATCAGTGGAGGGAGGCATAGAGAACAATTTTTCTGCCCCTTCTCTGTGCTTTTCTCTGGCAGAGCGTGGAGCCAGGGCACCATTTTGCGCCATGAGGTCCGCGGACTGGGACGGATTCTGCCTCTTTGCGGAGGACATTGGGAGAAAACTAGCAGATGAAGGTATGGTGGTGTACCGGGGACCTTCCGACAACCGTTGTGCCTGTTGTGGAGCAATATATCACAGTTCCTCAGGATAGTTAAGCGGAGTTTCAGCAGAGATCACTGAAGGCATGTCTGGCTACATCCGTTGCCTGGCCACATCCCCCAATCAGAGCCTAGTTGGTGTTTATTTTATAAATTTTTTACATCCAGCCTCAAAGCACCTCCTATCTAGCAAGATAGTTCAAGCCGTGATTTGTCATAATTGTGATGATTATGGCTTACAGCTCATGAAAACCCCAAATCCACGATCTCAGAAAATTAGAATATTGTGAAAAGGTGCAATATTCTAGGCTCAAAGTGTCCCACTCTAATCAGCTAATTAAGCCATAACACCTGCAAAGGGTTCCTGAGCCTTTAAATGGTCTCTCAGTCTGGTTGAGTAGGAATCACAATCATAAGAAAGACTGCTGACCTGACAGTTGTGCAGAAAATCATCATTGACACCCTCCATAAGGAGGGAAAGCCTCAAAAGGCAATTGCAAAAGAAGATGGATGTTCCCAAAGTGCTGTATCAAAGTACATTAATAGAAAGATTGGTGGAAGGGAAACGTGTGGAAGAAAAAGGTGCACAAGCAGCAGGGATGACCGCAGCCTTGAGAGGATTGTCAGGAAAAGGCCATTCAAAAGTGTTGGGGACTTTCACAAGGAGTGGACTGAGGCTGGAGTCAGTGCATCAAGAGCCACCACACACAGACGGATCCTGGACATGGGCTTCAAATGTCGTATTCCTCTTGTCAAGCCACTCCTGAACAACAAACAATGTCAGAAGCGATTTACCTGGGCTAAAGAAAAACAGACCTGGTCTGTTGCTCAGTGGTCCAAAGTCCTCTTTTCTGATGAGAGCAAATTTTGCATGTCATTTGGAAACCAAGGACCCAGAGTATGGAGGAAGAATGGAGAGGCACACACTGCAAGATGCTTGAAGTCCAGTGTGAAGTTTCCACAGCCTGTGTTGATTTGGGGAGCCATGTCATCTGCTGGTGTTGGTCCACTGTGCTTCATTAAGTCCAGGGTCAACACAGCCGTCTACCAGGAGATTTTGGAGCACTTCATGCTTGCTTCCACAGACGAGCTCTATGGGGATGCTGACTTCATTTTCCAGCAGGACTTGGCACCTGCCCACACTGCCAAAAGCACCAAGACCTGGTTCAATGACCGTGGGATTACTGTGCTTGATTGGCCAGTAAACTCGCCTGACCTAGACCCCACAGAGAGAATCTATGGGGCATTGCCAAGAGAAAGATGAGAGACATAAGACCGAACAATGCAGAAGAGCTGAAGGCCGCTATTGAAGCATCCTTGTCTTCCATAACACCTCAGCAGTGCCACAGGCTGATAGCTTCCATGCCACACTGCAGTAATTGCTGCAAAAGGGGCCCAAACCAAGTACAGAGTACATATGCATGCTTATACTTTTCAGAGGTCAGATATTGTTCTATGTACGATCCCTGTTTTATTGATTGCATGTAATATTCAAATTTTCTGAGATTGTGGATTAGGGGTTTTCATGGGCTGTAAGCCATAATCATCACAATTATGACAAATCAGGGCTTTAACTATCTTGCTTTGCATGTAATGAGTCTATCTCATATATTAATTTCACCTTTTAAGTTGCATTAGTGAAATAAATGAACTTTTGCACGATATTAAAAATTTTCGAGTATCACCTGTATTTGTTTCTTTTGGGTGGAGGAATTACCGTATTTATTGGCGTATAACACGCACTTTTTCACCCTGAAAAAAGTGTGAAAATCGCGTGTGCGTGTTATACGCCGATATATAAAAAAAAAAGCATTGGTACATACTTCATAGAGATCGTATGGCGAGTGGACACCATCGGAGACAGCCTGGGGGACTGATACGGTACTTTGTTATATTTACCATTAAGGTGTATGTACAGTTACTTGTGAAAGTAATCACCCCCATTGGTTTTGTTGCATTACAACCTGAAATTAAAATGGATTTTTGGGGCTCTGTACCATGTAATGTACACAACATGACTACAACTCTGAATGTGCAAAATGTTTTTTAATATGAAAACACAAAAGCAGATCTTGAGTATTCCTCCTTTAGCCATGAAACCCCTAAATAAGATGTTGTCAAACCAAATAACTTTAGAAAACCTATAATTAGATCAATGCAGAAGGTCCACCTGTGTGCAATCAAAATGTCACATGATCTGTCACATGATGTCAATATAAATACAATACACCCATTCTGAAAGGCCCCTGAGTATGCAACACCACTAAGCAAACATCATGAAGACCAAGAAGCTTTCGGAATGGGTCATACACAAAGTTGTGGAGAAGTATAGATAAGGGTTGGGTTATAAATAGATGTCTCTTTACTTAAAGACCAACTCTGGGAGAAGTGCTGTGCCAGTACTGCAATTGCTCGTTTAGGTCTAAGGTATTTGTAAGACCCCTTTCACACTGGGTCGTTTTTTTAGGTGCTTTAGCGCTGGAAATAGCCTCTGCTAAGTGCCTGAAAACTGCCTCTCATTCATTCCAGTGTGACTTTTCATACTCGGGCAATGCGCTTGCCAGATGGGAAAAAAAGTCCTGCAAGCAGCATCTTTGGGGCGGGTATACATCGCTCCCAAAATGCCCTTGCCCATTGGAATAAATGGGCAGCACTTTCAAAGCGCCTTAAAAGTGCTTTGAAAGCACCACAAATGGAAGTTTTTAACCCCATTTTTGTGGTTAAAAAACCAAAGCGGCTGAAAAGCAGCGCAAAATTGCTGCTTAAACAACGGTAAAGCGCCGCTAAAACGAGCAGCGCTTTAGTGCTAACGCGGCTATGGCCCTAGTGTGAAAGGGGCCTTAGAGAAGATTTACTACCCTGATCTTTTGCTTCACTGTGCTGCTAGACCAGTCGCCACAGCATCTTCTCCTTTACACTCCACCAGTCTATTGTCCTGATGTCATCAAGACTAATGCAGGTTTCCTAGCTCTGTATTTGATGTGATGATGCTCAGAGACACTCAACCATTTGAGTGTAAGGGAGGACCATCTGCTAGTGGTGTGGAGGATCAGGTAAGTTAAAGTGCTTCTCCTCTCCCCTCAACCAAATGAGAGTTAACCCTTGCAATGTGGGCGCAGAGTTGGACTTTAACTTTGAACATCCCAATGAGCACCATTACATCCATTATGACAAAATGAAAAAAAAAGCACTTTTAACTCCAGTTTGTAATGCAACAAAACAGGAAAAACACCAAGAGGGTAAACATTTTTGCAAGGCACTTTAAACCCTAACAATTATCCTGTATGTAAACTATAACTTTGTTAAAAATAAAGATCCGTATACAGGTGTTAGCTTTGTGAACTGAGTCTAATGAAATCTAGTATATTTTTGTTGTAAAACACATTAATGATAAAAGATATACCCCCAACTGTTAAATTCTGCCTTTTAAAAAATGTCATAAAGCTCAATTCTCTAAGCAAACACATCAGGAGAAGGATCCTTGTTTTCATGAAAAAAATTAAAAACTATTAGCTAAGAGCCAGTAGATTTGAAAATCACAGTTAGATCATTGAAAATAAAAATCCTTATTGTATTGTTAAAGTGGAATTAATTGAAAAAGTAAAAACCTGTGAGCAAGAAGGCTCTTTTTTTGCAGAACAGACATGCTTTACAAGTCATGCTAGAAAATATATAGCAGTTGTGCTCAACACCTGGCCCACCGGCTCTTTGTGTGAAGCCCATCATGTTTAGGGCTGAGTCCGCCAACCTGTTGCGCACCACAGGGTAGCAGAGCAGCAGTGCTGCATTCCAGCACTTGACACTGAAATAAACTCTACTGTCAGGTAGAGTGATCTCCTCCCTACATTATAAGTTAAATCCCAATATCAAGAAGCCATGTCGTTACTTATTACTTTTTTCTCTTTGTAAATTTGCATAAACAAGCATTATTGTAAAGTCCCAGTCTCAATAGGGAGAGAGAATGGCGTGAGAGTGTGAAATCAGGTTAGTAACCCCCAATGCTAGGAGGTTACATTTCACTGCCACTGACCAGCAATGCAGAGAGTGGGAGGGGGGGTGCTTAAACAACACTGCTACTGGCAAGCAATTTAAGGGTGGGGGTGGGGAGAGTGTTAAAAATACACTGCCACTGAACAGCAACTAGGGGTGTTAAATATCACTGCAACTTGGAGGCGGGGTTAACAGCACGGCCGCTGACCATCAATTAAAGTTGGGGGATTAAATAGCATTGCAAATCACACCAATGCAAAAGGGGGTGTTAACAATATTGACACAATGTGGGGGGGGGGGGTGTTTAATAGTACTGTCACTGACCACTCTAGGTCAGGATATTTTGGGTGTTTTTATAAAGTATGATTTCCATATTTTTCTGTATATAAAAGAAGTAAATCAAATTTGTTTCCTAAGATATATTTTCAAAATGTAAAATATGATTAGGGTCAAGCAATGTTTTTGAGATGCAGTATATGTAGAGAAAGGCTGATTAAGTTGCTTACTTGTAAGGTATGTGTTTGCTGCCATTCACCAGTGCTAGAATGACATTGCCCAGAGCAGACAGTGAGAGACACAAGCTTGTGTTTCCATCTCTATTCTTGCTCTGCACCTTCACGCAGCTTCCCAAATCAATAAGATGCAATCGACTCCGGCCTCCTGACACTGCCGAGAGAATGGAAAATTTGTTATGTTTCGACAACTGTAGATTTGTTTTGCTATGTTTGATAACTGTATTTCCTAAAAGTTTTTCTCTTTTGATACTATTTGACAAATATGCATTTAGATCTCATTTAAACCTCAAATAATTCCAGTAGAGCAAAGTACAGCTATTGTGATTTTAAGTATATTAAACTTAGACTTATCAGGCAACTTGCCCTATTGCGCAAATCTTAACCTCAGTTTCTCAGGTCAAATGTGTTCCCTCCCATGCCTCACTATTGATTCATATGTATAAAAGGTAGATTCAATCCCTAAAACTGTCTAAAAAGTAATGTTAGCAGTTTAATAAACTTAAAATTACATCATGCTACTAGCTTAGGTTGGTAGGTATGAATAAATCTAGAAAATTATATTTAGTTTGCTAAATCACTGTATATAATAAAGAATTGCAATTTTTAAACAAAATACTTGTTTCCTACTTTATCCATTCTTTATTGCATCTAAGTTTTAATTTATTACAGCCTCTTTGCAGTCACATCCAATCTGTGTGCATGTACTCCAGTGATATCTGCAAAGTATTTCTCAGAGTGCGTTTTCAGATGGTAACAAAATTAAACCATGTCTGTGTAAGATGTGTTGAAAAAAACACATCTCCCGTCTAGCCTAGGTGACAACCCAGTAGATGATTTGAGAGAAAAAGTGCCTACATTGAGGAACTACCAGGAATAATTTTAATGAGAGCATCAGATTATAAACTTTGAAAATAACTTTAGGGCCCTTTCACATGGGCTGGGCTGTCCGATGAGGTGGACCCTCCAGTCTCCTCTATGGAGCAGCGGATGTTAGCGGACACATGTCCGTTGACACCTGCCGCCATCCAATCTGATCCTGTCCGCCAAAAACATACAGATGGTGGTCCTATTTTCTATCCGTCCGGAGATTCGGATGGAAACGGACAAGTGGCCCATTTCCATCCGATTTCCCCACAGAGGAGAAGCAGGGTGTGTGGCCGGAGCGGACATGGATCTGTCATACGCCTGCTCAGTAGGGGTCAGCAGAGCGATCCCCCACTGAGCAAGCAGATTCTGTTAAGCGGAGGCGCCCATGTGAAAGGGGCCTTAAAATGACAAATATAACACTTATATTTTAGGTATTGGGTTTACATACAATGTAACGTAAGGAGAAAGATAGCATAATAAATGTAGAGAATGTTGCTAGTCAAGCGTAATCACAAATATAGGATTGTCACAGAATGAACTGTACACAATTTGCACCATACATATGTCAAAATTTCACCACACATATGAGACAATATACTGTACATAACCCTCTATCTATCCGCACACAAATTAGCATCAACATAATTTCTTACATAAGTAATTTGCCCTGAGGGTTAAAAATGCCATAAATATTTCTATGGCTTACTGCAGTCTCATTAATTTCTAAAATTTGGAAACAATTACAAGGTATAATGTGTACCTTGACTGATAATAGAGTGTTATTTAATTACATAGTACAAAAAGATGGACTAACCATTACATTACACTAGGTTCCTAATAATTCTCGATGATATATCTGATTGGCTATAAAAAGTCACAACATCATTACATTTAGCACTCCATAATTACTCTTAGGACTATGGTATTAAATAAGCTTTGCATTATTAAAATGCCTTGGCGTGGGTATACAACAAGAAACTTTGGTAGTTTAATAAAAAGTCCAAAATCAACTAAGTCCACTTATGCTGTTGTTGAGCTTTCATTTACAAAGGCAAATAAACAAAATAATATATGTAACAAATAAATAAATGAAAATGTATTCTCATTGGTAAGGAAAGAAAACTGTAACCCCAACATTTCTCATTTGAATACAACTAATCCTATATTTTTTCATCAACTTCATTCTTGTTACTTTCAGTAAACCACATTATTTATGCTAATGTTTGACTTCTGTCACTTAAAAAAAAGACTCTGTTTTCCTCTCATACAAAAATTGTCTGAAATTACCCAATCAGCTTCTAACTAAAGCTTGTTCAATTAAACTTTGACAAAAAAACAAAAACAAAACTGAAAGCTGGTTTATATGCAGAGCTGCACCAGATTTTGCACACTACAGTTTTAGTAAATCAACCCCATAGTGTTGTATATCTGGACACAGCTATGTGTTAAATTAGTTATAATTAAAGCGGAGGTTCCGCGGTATATCCTTTTTTTTTTACATTGCATTGGTTGAGTATTACTTTCTCATGTATTTACTCACGTATCAGATGTTTCCCAGTCTCCCCAGTCAGAATCAGTTCTAAATTAGAACTTATAAAAATCCCCTTTGTAAGTTGCCATTTTGCTTGTGGGCATTGTGAAGCCCACAAGCAAATACTTCCGGGAAGCGTGAATGCTTTTCTCCCACTGCACTGTTGCCATCACAACGGACACATACTGTGAAGTTGTTGAGGGGGGGGGTGCGGGGGGAGCCGCCGCGGGATGTGCTTTTTCTTTTCACATTCTACAGTTCATCGCGGGGGGGATGGGGAGCGCCGCTGCGAGATGTGTTTTCTTTTTACATTTTACAGGTCATCAGCGGGGGGGGGGGATGGGGGGTGCCGCGCCGCTGCGAGATGTGTTTTCTTTTCACATTCCACAGTGATATCAGCGCTCCTGTCTCCTATACTCTGGCTCCTGTCCTGTATGCTAACATCAGCTGCAGCTCAGAACGAGCGCTCTGAAGCTGTCAAGCTGATGAAGTTGATGACGAGGTGGTGAATTGTCTCCTGGGAAAGCATGACACTGCACTCCCAGGAGGCATTGGGGCGCTGGGGAAAGTAAAGGAACGCCCACTCCCACGGGAGGGATACCAGGAAGTGTCCCTATTTAATACGAATTTCAAGGTAAATAAAAAAACGAAGAAGATAATTATTTGCCAAATGTTGTTATAAATGTTATACTGATTGGGATGAGCAAATGTTTAGATTTAGGGTGAACCTCCGCTTTAAATAATGAAATAAGTAATAAAATCATTGCGAAAACAACATTAAATTGAAATTGAAATAATAGTGCATAAAATCAAGCAAGAAAATATAAAGGTCATGGCTTATGTTTATATGATTATTTATCAAAATTGTGGTATAGACTGAACCAAATCAACAAGATATAATATCAGTAAATATTAAGAATGGAGCTAGATTAGAAGTGACAAGTAATAACCAAAAACTGGGAAGTACCGTAAGTAAAAGCAATTTAAACTACATATTGGATGGATCTCAGACAACATTTTTAAAAACACTAAAATAAAAAAAATATTAAAAAAGGTGCAGACTTGATGGACCATTTGGTCTTTTTCTGTTGTCACTCTTCTATGTCTCCATGTATATGTTTCTATGTTTACTATTATGCTTCTGCACTCTTTTTTCAGAACAAGCAGTATGGATGACTCTGACCATAGACAATAGACCCTAAATTGAAAGCAACAGCAGTGCAAATGACCACATTCAGAACCTTGCTCAGACCACAGGTATATAAAGTCTGGTATGTACAGCAATATACTACACCTTTGAGTTATTTTCCACTGGATTTTTCACAGCAGCCATTTAGCAAAAGTGTAGATTTTATTGACCTAGATATGTATACATCATTACCAGTAATATTATAAAACTGTAATTACATAGGGTTATGACAACAAAGCCAAACATTTTATCAGATGGATATGAGGCGAAAATTCGTTCTTAGAAAATAGTAAAGAGATAGGCTTCTACTTACTGCCTCCTTTTCCACTCTTTTCCATCCGATACTGATAAATGTGCAACGTAAATAGCATATGAGAATTTCGGTAGTCATCTTCATCACAGTCCCGTTGGCTACTTTTGCGTGAGGCAATGGCTGCGTCCAGGAAAAATGCAGCTTTCTCAGCCGTGGGGGCCCTCAACTCACTCTGGTTCTGCAGCTGAAAATGTAAAAATTACATTTTTATAGTATATAACAATTACATTAATGTAGGAGATAGAGGTACCAGTTATTTTATATGCACCAGCACATATGTCAGAGAACCATTAGTTAATGGCTCACATATGATGTTCTCTAGAGTGGTTAAAGTGGTTCTAAAGGCAGAAGGTTTTAGCTGCATTAAGGAAGAAAAAAAAACACTTGTGTGTACTCCCTCCACCAGCTTCCCTTATACTTACCTAGTATTTAAGCTAGGATTGTGGGGGGATGGTTAATAAGATTATAATGGGGCAGACAGGTCAGACAGGGGTCAGTCCCTATTGGTGGGGGGAATGGGGGAGGGCTATGGCAAGTGATAAGAAGGTTCCAATGCTGCAAATAACCATTGAAAATGGTACAATTTGTACTAAAATAAAAAACATTGCAAAATACGTGTGCAAAATGTGACAATTAATTAAAGTGTTTGTTCACCAATGCAAAAACACCTAACTTTAAGAGAGCAAAATCTCCAAGGATGAGGGCTGCTCTCCAAGTCTTAGACTGGGAGGGAATATTGACATCAATGAACACAGAACAGAAATGGTAATTCTTCAAAAATACTGTATGTGAACACAGTGCAAAGTATATTCCCATGGGCAATAAGTTTAAAAGCTAAAAATAAAACCTATGTGGCTCACGGCCGAAGTTGAAAAACTATAAATAATAAGAAAAGAGCTGTTAAAAAAATATAAAAAAGAAGGAACACTATCATCTTTTAAATGTTACAAAGAATATAACAGAATATGTAAAAAGGAAATCAAACAAGCGACCGATTGCAAAAGATAGTAGGACAAACCCCCAAAAAATTCTTCAAATATATTAAAAGTAAAAAGGTCAGGTCTGAGCATGTAAGCCCTTTACAAAATAATGTAGAGTGGGTGACTGGGGACAAAGAGAAGACATTGGCAAATCCTGTGGCAAAGGAGCAGGGAGTGGGGCCGAGCCACGCTGTCTGTGTCCATGGGATCTATGTCTATATGTCTATGGTTGGGATCGAGCCTGCAGGTGTGCCACCATAGGAAGCTACATCTTATGTTGGCACACCAAGAAGAGGAGGAGCCAGGAATTTCAGCAGGGAACTCTAGAAGAGGAAGATCGGGGCTACTTTGTACAAAACCATAGCACAGAGCAGGTAAGTATAAAAAAAAATATATTTTTTTAATTACCCTTTACAAATCACTTTAAGCATCTCTGTTATCTAAAAGAATTGCATATTCATCTTACACTGGAACATTTTCATAGTTTGTTACCTCTTTAAGACACATTTTATTTTTATCTTTCCTTTTCATTTTTTTTTTCTCAATTCCTCTTTTCTTCCCCCTTTTATATATTCTTATTAAGCAGATCTTTCCTACCTATTTACTTCCAAATCTTTACTTTGGAAAATAAAATGATCCTACATAACTTTATCACCAAATCATTATTCCAATTAACCAATCATTTTTTTATTAAAGGATCTCTAAATCAGCTTACCAGTCCTTAGATGTGGTGGCTGCATTCATTTGCATTTTTTAGGTTAAGAACATTTTCAGAAAAAAATACCTGTTGATTTTGCCAAAAATGCAATGTCCTTGTGACTTTTTGTGAGCTGAACTGAATGTTATCTTTATTCTGTAAACTTCTAATCTCCCCACTCCCCAATGTACTGGAGTGGAACAAAGGCAGGCATGTTTAGAGTCCAGACTAGTGACACCCATGGAGCAATCCATAGACACAGTGGAATGAGTGAGTGTAGCTACCCAGGGAAATGAATAGTGTTATTTGCAGAATTACCAGGTTAACCCCTTCCCAAACAGCCGCCGCAGTTATACTGCTGCAGGTTGGCTCCCCTGGGTGTCACGCCGGAGCCGATGCACGTGCCTGGCGGTCACAATGACCGCCAGGCACCCGCGATCACTCCACACAGAAAAAGAATGGAGATCTATCAATGTAAACAGACAGATCTCCGTGCTGTCGGGGGTGAGGAGAGCGATCTGTTGTTCATACTAAGTGTGAACAACGATCGCTCTCCTCACCCAGGCAGTCCCATCCCCCCACAGTTAGAATCACTCCCTAGGTAACACAGTTAACCCCTTGATCACCCCTACTGTTAACCCATTCCCTGCCAGTGACATTTACACAGCAATCAGTGCATTTTTATAGCATTGATCGCTGTATAAATGCCAATGGTCCCAAAAATGTGTCAAAAGTGTCCGATCTGTCCACCATAATGTTGCAGTCCCGATAAAAATCGCTGCTTGCCGCCATTACTAGTAAAAATTTAATAATAATAAATATGCCATAAATCTTTCTATATACTTTTTGCGACTTTTATTACCAAAAATATGTAGAAGAATACATATTGGCCTAAACTGAGAAAAAAAAACTTTTTTTTTTTTTTTAAATTGGGGATATTTATTATAGCAAAAAGTGCAAATATTGTGTTTTTTTCAAAATTTTCGTTTTTTTTTTTGTTTAAACCGCAAAAAATAAAAACCGCAGATGATCAAATACCACCAAAAGAAAGCTCTATTTGTGGGGAAAAAAAGGACGTCAATTTTGTTTGCATACAAGGTTGCATGACCGTGCAATTGTCAGTTAAAGCAATGCAATGCCATATCGCAAAAAATGGCCTGGTCATTGAGCAGCCAAATCTTCCGGGGATAAAAGTGGTTAAAAAGCCTGACAAACAATGAATGCGTAATTTTCAAGGTCTGGTAAGCTGCAATATATTACATTTTAGTTTTTAGGTTTAGATACCTTTGAGTATAGGGACTGGGACTGGTTACTATACTATACTATACTGGATGCTTTGTTTTTTAAACTTACACTGCTGTGACCTTTATTTTTTTCTTGCTTGACTTTATGCAGTCACAGACACCTAAGCCCACCTTCCTTCACCATAATAATGCTGTGCCAAAATGTCATGCATGAAGGCTAGTTTTGCTATAGTTCAAAAGACATCACCCTCTTGAAATTGGTTACAATAAAAAAAGCCATTGCATTTTAAGTAAAACTTTAACTCACACAATGGCTTCCTCTGTTAGTGGCTAGCATTAGGTCTATTTTTTATTGCCGGCAGCATTTTTTTCTGCAATATCTTTTTCAAGTTCAAACAAGGATGGTTTGCCCATAAGTCTCTGTAGGATGTTATGCATGATCCTAACTCTTTAAATTGCTTACTATTAATAAATTATTTAACACAATTATAATTAAACATATTAAAAAATATATAATTTATTTCCATGACAGGTGATCTCTCAATGGATATGAAACCCCAGGTAATTGATAATGTAGCAGAAAAACTCAAATCAAAATGGACTGTGCTATACTTTACAATGTGCTGCATTAGACAATTCTCTTTGTGCCAGACTACATTTACAGTTCCAATTTCATACTTGAAGACAACAGCATCATTATCTGAGTTAATAATACAGCACCATAAAGTAGGTCCTATTCATTCTGTGGCATACAGAATTTCAGACAACACATTGATTTATTGCTCTATATCTTTAATATTTAGCTGTTTGCAGGTATGATCTTCAAATTTAAGAATTCAATTAGAGACAAACAAAAGCATCCTGTCCACAAAGTATAATAAGAAAAATGTATGCAGGGAAGTGGGGAAGCAACGTTTAAAAGTTGTTTATTATGTAGCCTTTTCTTCTACTTTAGATTAGCTAATAAAGGGTGTCACGTAAACTCCAAACTTTCTGCAGTGGCTTGCACAGTGCAAGACACTACTACTACTACTATGAAAGTATGTGGAGAGGCTGCAGCCTGAAGAGGCGTAACTTTTCGGCTCCCAGTTTCCATGCCTGTAAATGAGATTCCTTAGCCACCCAAGTAACCTCTTCCTTTGCTACTGTCACAACAATTTATCTAGCCATAGAAAGATATACATGGTCCCCCTGCGGTGAAGGTGGTGATGGATGATGTGTGCAGATAGAAATCCGGTTGGTATAATTATGTAATTAAGGGAAGGTGCTGCTTACCTGCATTCCACATATTGGGTCCTCACACAGGTAGACCCCTGGTGACTGACCATCTTGCAGACTTCCTGTAGCTACTTCTGACAGCAGGTCCCTCAGATTCTCTTCCTTCCCCCACACTTCCACAGCTGATACTCTGACTGAGAACCGAGCTCCAGTCTTTTCTTTCCGTTCATTAATCAGCTTAAAAAGCCAGGAAATAGCGCAAGGGATGATGCCAAGATTTTGCATGGAATCATCTTTGCCAATCATAGTATATGACTTCCCTTCAAAGAACCAGGTACAAACAGAAAATAATATGAGTGTGAGAGCATCAGTTTACACAGCTTACCTTATTATTGAAAATAAAAACCATTTTTAAAATGCCTAAAGATGGCAGAGTTTCATCTAAAGCTACCATGTTTATACTATGGCTTCACAACTTAGGGTGTCACTGATTTCAGCAGCAGGAGGGGGGGGGGCCTGACACAGGAGCCAACAGGCAGAGAGGGAGGGGGTAGAGGAGGACAGGAAAGACAGGAAAGCTGAGGATGACGGAGGCACGTAAACTGACCATGGTGTCAGAGCTCAGCAGCCATAATACACCGTGGTCAGAATACAAAGGGGAGGGCAGAAACTGTCAGGATCAACCAGGTATTTCAGGTGTTACAGGGGGCCAAATTACACAGCACAAGCACCGTGCTGTATAAAATGCTTTAAGGGAACCTTTTTTAGGTTAACTGCACCTATTCAGGGACTATGTAGTTAAGCCATGGGATAAGCATTTCAGCCAGGGACCAATCAAATACAATTTTTTTTTTTTTACAAAAAGTCAAAGGTTAGCCTATACTCCTACTTGCTCTAGTGTACACAAATGTCTGACTGTGGATGAGGCATAAGTCTGTAAACTTCATAAATAAATATATATATATATATATATATATATATATATTACATTATAAGTAATTTTACACATTTTGCTTTACTGACAATTTTGTTAGTTGAAACAAACTTCACAAGAATATAATTAAATACAAAATACCAAATAAAAAGCAATTTAAAAAAAGGATTTCACAAGGGCACAATATCCAAGTATTCATTTGACTTTTAATCAATTATAGTTTAATGTGTTATTATAGGAACTCTATGAACACATCAAACCTTGGAAAGCAAGACAGTGTATTTTGGAATCATTTTTTTCAAGTGAAGTAAACATAATTGAACTGTTGCAGTAGGGTATCCTAACAGTAGCAAGCACCAATCTTTACAACTAACAAACGCTATTTAATGTTTATTTATTGAATAACAATTATTTCCTGTTTCCCCCCTCCATATGTTTCTTTAGGCTGCATTTATCAATGAGTAGACATGAAAAAAGATAAAGGGAAAAGGGGGAGGGAATTTTTTTTTTAAAGCTGCAGGTCTTCACAGTTTCTTAAAGTTGCAACTACTATATGTTTTAGACATTTCTTTTAATGGTATTTTTGTAGAAAAATAAAAATTATCATATTTTTGGACCCCTTTCACACTGGGGCGCTTTGCAGGCGCTATAACGCTAAAAATGGCTCCTGCAAAGCACCCTGAAACAGCCGCTGCTGTCTCTCCAGTGTGAAAGCCCAGAGGGCTTTCACATTGAAGCGGTGCTCTAGCAGGATGGTAAAAAAAGTCCTGCTAGCACCATCTTTGGAGCGGTGAAGAAGCAGTGTGTATACCGCTCCTCCACCGCTCCTGCCGATTGAAAGGAATGGGGCACCGCGGCTATACCGCCAGCAAAGCTTTTGCAGTGGTTTTAACCCTTTCTTGGACGCTAGCGGGGGGAAAAAAGCGCCCGCTAGCGTCCGAATAGCGCAGCGAAATTGACGGTAAAGCGCCACTAAAAATAGCGGCGCTTTACCGCCGACGCACCTCCCGCCCCAGTGCGAAAGGGGCCTAAGATCAATGGATCTGTGATTCATGGGTACCTCAACTAATGCAAACATGTTTTTCCCTTCCCTCTTTTGTTGTCTTCCTGTCCTCTCATTGATTTACATCTAGGATGTGGTACATTAAAACATTATACCCCACACCAATATTTATTATACTGATTAATTTGTCTTGCATGTAGAAAAGTGTCAGAGCTTGTTGCAGAGTAATGAGAGGGTCCTCCTCACTTTGTAAATGGTTATGGGTCATTTAATATATTCAAAGAATTTATCAAATTATGTTTTTCATTTTGTGTTTTACGTTTTTCAAGTTGTGCCCAAAAATGTCAAGAAGAGGGCAAAGGACTGGTCACCTGTATTGCCTATAGGCTGCCTGCAGATGATCTCATCCCAGTACTGACCAAGCCTGATGATTGGTGACCAGAAACTTGTGGGGCACCACTAAACAAGCAGGAGAGGCTAATGAAGCAGAAATCCAAATAAAGCATGAAGAAGAAAGAGGGGGATAATTACACTGCAATACTTGGGTACCACTTTCTCTCCATCAAAGAAAATAGTGAACAGCATCACCAAATCATCAAATCTCAATCTGGAACTATCTGGAGTTATGAGGCTCCCAGCACAGAAAGTGCACTGATATTTTTCAGGAGGAATTTAAGAAAAGGGTACTTTTTTAGGGTATTGCGAAGTCACAGTTAACACTGCTAGATGTTTTCTAAAAGATATGACATTTAAATTTTTTTCTTCAGGTCCACTTTAAGTAAATGAATAAAGATTTCCAGTATGTGAAAAATGTTTTTAATATTTTTTTTTTAAAGCAAAAATTGTTTATATAATTGAACTTTTCTCATTTATGGAAATACATGTAGACAATGAATGCTCCTGTAAGATAGGCGTGTCTGAGACAATACATCTTAAAGCTGCTGGATCCAGCTCACTTACGACTTTATTTCAAAGCATTAGACATTTGTCTTTGCTAGTTCAACTTGTACTAAAGCAAAAATATTGTATGGTTGTTACTGATTATTGCTCATCTGTAAAGAAACATATTTAAATTATGCTTAAAGATAAAATTTCATTAACACTAACCAAGCTTTGAATGACCAAAACAGAACACGCATCCATCGGCTCCATTCACTACAGACTGGATGACTTCAGCCACTGTTCCCGCACACACCTCAGCCTGCATTAAGACAAGTTTAATAAAGACATGTAAGCAGAAGAATTGCATATTAGTTAAAAAATGTCAGAACTTCTCATTTTTAGTTCATACTTCTCCTTTACAAGTATTCAAAATGTGCAATTTACTTCACATGTGTCATTTATATTCCCATAGCAGTTAGATATAAAATGACCTATTCTTCAACCACACAAATTCAGGAGTGCTGACATTGTGGCTCATTATTTAACTTTAATGCTGTCTAGTTTTCAGACCAATTTGCAAGTTTTTTCTTTATCTTGACAGAGAAAGTCTTTCCTTGGACAATTTTTAATAAGCGTGCAGTATGCATCCGGTTTTAGGATGTTAAGCAAGCTGACCCTTGACTTCATTAGTAGTGAATACATTGAGTTTTATTCATATACATTAACACTAGGTGAACAGTATTTTTCCCTTTGAAATCTCATACATAACCTCAATAAGGGTTCACGCTCTATAAATACTAGACACGGGCACTAGTATATACCATGAGTAGACAACCAATAAGAACAATATTTGGCGTTGTAAAGATCCTTTGCTAACAGTTTTCTTATTTTGTGTAACAGGATTACACTATTATATATGTAACTTCAAATTTCCATGAACAAATGTGTTCAAAACTGCTCACAGAATCATTGTGGAACTGGCATACCAATTTGAATTTTTAGCTATAATAGCAGCGCAGTCTGTGTACTTTGCTCTGTCTAATTGAATTCTGTCCCAACTACCAAAATGTACTAAGTTAATATGGAGCTTCAGATATATATATTTTTTCTCTTTTGGATAGGATAGGTAAGGTTTAGAACCACTGTCAGGTTTTACTGATATTTATATCCCGGATCGGAGAATATTACTTAGCAATGAGAACTTAATAGAGGCTCTTCACAGCCAAAATTTTAATTGGGGTTCCACTTTATGTCTAAAGTCGTTTTCTATAATTTTTTGTTTTTTGTGCAAGCTTACAGTGAGGGAAAAAAGTATTTGAACCCCTGCTGATTTTGTAAATTTGGCCACTGATAAAGAAATTATCAGTCTATAATTTTAATAGTAGGTTTATTTTAACAGTGAGAGACAGAATAACAACAAAAATATCCAAAAAAACACATTTCAAAAAAAGTTATAAAATGGTTTGTATTTTAACCGGTTCCCGACCTGCTCCTGTACATTTTCATCGGCAGAATGGCACGGCTGGGCAAAGTAACGTATATTTACGTCACTTTGAAATTCCGGCTGTGCCACGAGCTCCGTGACCATGCCCGCGGACTCGATGTCCGCCGGTGTCCCACGATCGGGTCACAGAGCTGCAGAATGGGGAGAGGCAAGTGTAAACATACATCTCCCCGTTCTGCCTAGTGACACTGTCATTGATCGTCTGTTCCCTGTGATCGGGAACAGCGATCAGTGACGTGTCACTCGTAGCCACACCCCCTAACAGTAAGAAGCACTCCCTAGGTCACACTTAACCCCTTCAGCGCCACCTAGTGGTTAACCCCTTCACTGCCAGTGTCATTTTCACAGTAATCAGTGCATTTTTATAGCACTGATCGCTGTAAAAAGGACAATGGTCCCAAAAATGTGTCAAAAGTGTCCGATGTGTCTGCCATAATGTCGCAGTCATGATAAAAATCAATGATCGCAGCCATTACTAGTAAAAAAAAAATTATTAATAAAAATGCCATAAAACTATCCCTCATTTTGTAGACGCTATAACTTTTGCGAAAACCAATCAATAAACGCTTATTGCGATTTTTTTTACCAAAAATATGTAGAAGAATACATATCGGCCTAAACTGAGGAAAAAAATAAATGTTATATATTTTTTGGGGATATTTATTATAGCAAAAAGTAAAAAATATTGTTTTTTTTTTCAAAATTGTCGCTCTATTTTTGTTTATAGCGCAAAAAATTAAAACCGCAGAGGTGATCAAATACCACCAAAAGAAAGCTCTATTTGTGGGAAAAAAAGGATGTCAATTTTGTTTGAGAGCCACGTCGCACGACTGCGCAATTGTCAGTTAAATCGACACAGTGCCGAATCGCAAAAAATGCTCTGGTCTTTGGCCAGCGAAATGTTCCGGGGCTGAAGTGGTTAATGAGTGAAAAAAGTATTTGATACCCTATCAATCAGCGAGATTTCTGGCTCCCAGGTGTCTTCCATACAGGTAACGAGCTGAGATTAGGAGCACTCTCTTAAAGGGAGTGCTCCTAATCTCAGCGTATTACCTGTATAAAAGACACCTGTCCACAGAAGCATTCAATCAAATTCCAATCTCTCCACCATGGCCAAGACCAAAAAGCTGTCCAAGGATGTCAGGGACAAGATCGTAGACCTACACAAGGCTGGAATGGGCTACAAGACCATTGCCAAGCAGCTTGGTGAGATGATGACAATAGTTGGTGCGATTATTCGCACATTGAACAAACACAAAATAACTGTCAATCTCCCTCGGTCTGGGGCTCCATGCAAGATCTCATCTTGTGGAGTTTCAATGATCATGAAAACGGTGAGGAATCAGCTCAGAAATACACGGGAGAATCTTGTCAATGATCTCAAGGCAGCTGGGACCATAGTCACCAAGAAATCAATTGGCAACACACTACTCCGTGAAGGACTGAAATCCTGCAGTGCCCGCAAGGTCCCCCTGTTCAAGAAAGCACATGTACAGATCTGTCTGAAGTTTGCTAATGAACATCTGAATGATTCAGAGGAGAACTGGGTGAAAGTGTTGTGGTCAGATGAGACCAAAATCAAGCTCTTTGGCATAAATTCAACTTAACGTGTTTGGAGGAGGAGGAATGCTGCCTATGACCCCAAGAACACCATCCCCACTGTCAAACATGGAGGTGGAAACATTATGATTTGGGGGTGTTTTTCTGCTAAGGGGACAGGACAATTCACTGCATCAAAGGGACGATGGACGGGGCCATGTACTGTCAAATATTGGGTGAGAACTTCCTTCCCTTAGCCATGGCATTGAAAATGGGTCATGGATGGGTATTCCAGCATGACAATGACCCAAAACACACGGCCAAGGCAACAAAGGAGTGGCTCAGCACATTACAGAATACTTTATTAATCCCAAAGGGAAATTGTTACATTGGCCTAGCCAGTCTCCAGACCTTACTCCAATAGAAAATATGTGAAGGGAGATAAAGGTTTGGGTAACCAAACATCAGCCTCGAAACCTTAATGACTTGCAAAGGATCTGCAAAGAGGAGTGGGACAAAATCCCTCCTGAGATGTGTGCAAACCTGGTGGCCAACTACAAAAAAGTCTGACCTCTGTGATTGCCAACAAGGGTTTTGCCACCAAGTACCAAGTTATTTTTTGTGAAGGGGTCAAATACTTTTTTACTCATTAAAATGCAAATCAAAATATAACTTTTTTGAAATGCGTTTTTCTGGATATTTTTGTTATTCTATCTCTTACTGTTAAAATAAACTAAAATTATAAACTGACCATTTCTTTGTCAGTGGTCAAACGTACAGAATCAGCAGGTGATCAAATACTTTTTTCCCTCACTGTAAATAGTAAACACTTTATTACTCATTTATTTTTGTAACAGTACTGTCGTTTATAGACAACAACAAACATTTGGAACAAACATTTTTCATGGGTTAACTGATATAATAGGAGCATTCAACCCATAAGGCATCAGTAATCATCAATGTCATGTTGTTGATTTATAGGGTGAGAATAGTGAACACTGGTGCTAACGCAAACTAGCAGTCAAGGTGTGAGAGAGGTTATTGATAATGATCCTGGTTTCTAAAAGAGAGCCAAGGGTTCAGTTTGTTCTGAAATTAAGGAATTGAATGCTGTATAGAATGTGAAATCCTTTCTATGAGCATCAATGTATCTATTCTATGTACTTACGAACCGACGTAAATATCTATTTGCAAAAGGGTTGGAAAAACACACTGGGCTTTTTTTTACTAAAGCTGGAGAATGCAAAATTAGGCTCACTTCTGCAGGGAAACCAATCCGTTTCCAGTTTTTTTTTTGCCAAAGCTTAATTGAACAACCTGAGGTTAGAAGCTAACTGGCTACCATGCACAGCTGCACTTGATTCTGCACCAGTTTTAGTAAATCTACCCATAGATTTAGGTCTAGGTATTTCATTCCTCAAGGATTAGGTCTTTTAATAAATGAATAAGAATATATTGGGGTTGATTTACCAAAAACAAATAGGCCAGTGGTCCTTTCGTTTTTTGATTCACGGACCCCTTTAAGAATCTGATGAAAGCTAGGGACCCCCTCCCCAGAAATTTTGACATAAACATAACTTTGCATGTAGTGGATACATGTACTTTATTTTATTGAAAGTTTGAATAAAGTAAACAAAAAAAAATGATTTCTTGTCATGCAAAAAATAATAGCCGCTGATTACAAAAATGAAATATAATTATCTTGTGCAAATTAAACAGAACAATTTTTATTCTGCTCAAATCTACTACTACCATTACTACTACTCCAATGACTAGAAAACGAGAAATAACATTTGCTATTATGTAGTGGCACATGATTGTGCAGAGAACAATGATACAAATTTAAATAGTAAACATGGGCCAACAATGAGTCAAGAGACGATTAGTGGTTAGTGGCAGGGTGCGTTTTCTTTCATTTCTTTTAATAGGAAACCATTGATTGGGACAAGAGGGAGGGCTGTATAGGGCAGGGATCCTCAAACTACGGCCCTCCAGCTGTTGCGGAACTACAAATCCCATGAGGCATTGCAAAACTCTGACATTCACAGACATGACTAGGCATGATGGGAATTGTAGTTCCTAAACACCTGGAGGGCCGTAGTTTGAAGACCCCTGGTATAGGGAATGTAGATGTTATTTTTAATCTGACCATCACGGATCCCCTGAAACCAATCCATGGACCTCTTAGGGGTCCATGGACCCTAGGGTAAGAACCCATGAAAGAGGCTGTTCACTTTGCAAGGAAATTTGCACTCTGCAAGGGAAAATACCCTAAGCTTAGTGAATGAGGTGAAGCTCTGCTGACTTCCATTATGTTTTTAGTTACTTGCACGTGATTGGTGAAAGTTTGCTTTGCAAAGAATACCCACATTCACTAAGCTAAGTGAAAATGCCTGTATAAAGATCAAATTTCCTTGCAAACTGTGCAGCTTATTTGCCTTTAGTAAATCAACCCCATTAGCTTTATGTGCCTGAGGAGTGCAGGCAACTGAAAGTGGTGGAACAAGAAAGGAACTGAAATCACATCTCATATTTCTGATGCATTAGAAATCAAACTGATCATTGTTTAATCTCTCAATCAACAATAAATATTTGTAATCCTTATATGCTGCTAGCCTCGGTAAATAGATACTGTAGGAAGGTATATTATATTTACTTATTTCAAACTTTATTTTTTTACATTTCTTCATTTGCTTCCTGGTTTCTGGTCTAGACCAAAATGATGTCAGGCATCCCAGGAGTCTTCATGGGCACTTTTTTCTTTCATTTGGAGGAAGCAAGCAGGAGATTCTCAGCTAAGCAAATCTGTCTGCCTGCATGCCTGAGCTGGGGGGCAGATGGATTCCAGGAAGCAAATACTAAATAAGTAATCTTCCCTTACCCCAGATAGCCACTGCTAGAAATGCAGGGGATGTCTTTCAAAGTGATTTCTCCCCAAAAAAAAAAAAAAGCATGGATACATGGATGGAAGCGGTCTGTTGTCTAATTTTCGTATGGTCAGTACACAAGTCGGTCACACAAAAGTCGAAAGTACAAACACGCATGCTCGGAATCAATGCTCACCAAATACGAAATTAGCAGAAGGGGCCCACAGGGTGAAATTCCTCGTAGTACGTCACTACGTTCATGTTTGTGGCACGACAATTGTGTACCATTAGTATGCAAGACAAGATCCTGGCACACGCCCTTTTGACAAAAATCAGGCGCTAGGTTGGCCAACAATCATACCGTGTGTACGAGGCTTTAGTGTTTTTATGATACTGTCTACCAACACATTGTTGTTGCTTTTAATTTTTTTACCTCCAATAAATAAGTCCCCTCCTTTGCGTCATAATTTACTTGTTTTTTGCTTGCTATTTAGTTGCCAGTTCCACTTTAAAACAATATTTTGGGCTTATTGGAGAAGGTAATGGAATGGTCAATGCAAATACAGGAACCCAAGAAATCCAATTAGGTAATTTCACTGAAGTAAAACTATTTGGTTTAAGTTACTGCACTTTACATACGGCAAAAACACTTTTCAAAACCTTTTAGGCTAGCCATACATACATAGATTTCTTTCAATCAGCCAAACAAGAGAAATCAAAGACAGGCCATAAGCGATGCGAATTCCAAACGATAAATCGACCGATAAACGGAAGCAGGGATCACGTACCATCATTTGGGTTCCAGATTCGCACTTCCAAACACTTTTTTTTTTAATGCCAGTATGGGACGTGACGCAATGTAGTTTGACCTTAAACACACCCCTATTGAACAAACTCTGTTTGCAACGTTTCCCAACAGAGCATTCTTTCCTCATAGATCACAACTATTCGGTCGAAGAAAAAGGCTAAACATCATGTGTGGAGGAATCTCCCCTGCTGGCTACTGTATTCAGACAGTCTGTACCTGTGGCCCTCTGAATACCCAAACAGTGACTGTATCTGAATGGATGCAATCTCTATTTGGATGACAATTTTCTACTGGGCTCCTTTGATTTTTAAGTTGATGTTTAGCAAGTGAAGAAAGTGCCGATGGGGAAACCCACAGCTCAAATTTTGGCTAATTTGGCATGAATTGTCTGAAATTTGAGCCACGTATGGCAAGCTTTAGATACAATTAATAAGATACTTCCTTCATAACTGTTCTTAAAATAATTAATCTTAAGTTACTGAAAGGTATGTGTTACAACTGTTTGTTCTGCAAAACTGCAGTTTGCTAATGCTGGGTTTACTGGTTTTCCGGTAAAGCCGCCTAGCACATAATAAAATGTATTTTCCAATTTCTCAGTGCTCTATAAACATTTTAACTTGTGATAACAAAATGATCAATTTCAAATTTCGAAAGAGTCATGCCTTACTTGAAGAATCAATGAATTCATAACTCTGAGAAAGAAGTATGTAATAACATAGTGAGTACATATTAAATTAAATTACTGATGATTTGCCTTGGAACAGAAAATACATCAATGTAGAAGAATGTAAACCAAGGATTCTGATTTTACTCAGAGGGATTCCTAGTTCCAAGCTAACAAAAGACTTATATTTGGCGTGTACAAATTTAGTTATAGTTTATCAGTAAACTAAGCGAGAAAATCATAAATGTTTTTATTTTTTCCCACAAGGTCACCATAAGTATAAAGATACAGTGATTGTATGATGGAAGATTTGCTTTGTTCTGCCTGGAAAAAATATCAATACATCCAGAGTGTATGTTCATATGGGAGTTGGAATCTATTTTACCAAAGGCTTATGATAAGTTACAATCTCTGGCACCATGGGAAGGATGCTATTGCCAGAGGAAGCTGAACAGTGAATAGGGACTGAAATGTTAATGCATGTTAACACTGAAGGCAAAACTTCCCAGTACTTTGTGCTTGTGTGGATTAGACTTTGGGTTTTAATAATATTCAATTACAGCAGGCTGTATGTGCGCAGAGTCCTCCAGTGCGCCATGTTGGCAGAATGAACATATATAGCATTCAACAAATGGTAGTAGGTTGCACCCTTTCATTAGAAGACATTTATTTATGCATTTTATTCATGCAGAAACCAGACAAAAATACCATATGACAAAGAGCATTTCATGTATTTTTTTTCCAATAATATAAACCACCCAAATGAAGGTTTGCTCAGTAAAAAATACCTTTGTGAATTCTCTTTTGTCTTGCAACCAATTTGCCATCAAAGCACACCAGATCTTTTTCACCTTAATGCATTCTATACGATCCAGTGACATGCATGAGACCGCTCTCGCCGCTGTCTCCCTCCTCATTGGGCAGATTGATAGCAGCGAGGGCCATTGAGGAGGATTGGGGCTGCACTGTGTGCAATTCTATTGCACAGAGCAGGGGTCTCCAAACTTTCTAAACAAAGGGCCAGTTTACTGTTCTTCATACTTTAGGGGGCCGGATTGTGGCCAGCGTGGGTAGAAATCGCCCTGGTGTCAGTGGGCGTAAACTAGGGTTGTCCCGATACCGATACTAGTATCGGTATCGGGGCCGATACCAAGCATTTGCGCGAGTACTTGTACTCGCGCAAATGCTCCCGATGCCCAGTCCGATACTTTTTTTTTTTCAGAGCGGACGCAGAGAGGGGGTGGAGAGCGGGGGGCGGAGAGCAGGACGGAGAGCGTGGCGGGGGGGCGGAGACCAGGACGGAGAGCGGGGCGGAGAGTGGGGCGGGGGGCGGAGACCAAGGCGGAGAGTGGGGCGGGGGCGGAGAGCGGGACGGAGAGTGCGGCAGGGGTCGGAGACCAGGGCGGAGAGCGAGTCCCTCACCTGCAGTTGAAACTGGTAAGCTGGCAGGGGTGCAGGGCGCAGCCGCATCAGGATCGGTGACCGGTGCTGTCGCATTCGGTCGCCGTCAGCGGCTGAACGTCCCCACGCCCATCTTGGTACACCTTGCACTCGGCTGCAGTAAGCAGCAGCAGACATCTTGTTACACCCAGCCTGAGCTATATGGGCTGGGTGTAACAAGATGTCTGCTGCTGCTTACTTCAGCCGAGTGCAGGGTGTACCAAGATGGGCCTTGCACTAGTTTTTTTTATTTTAAATCCTGTGTCATTTTTTTTTCCCGCAGCATTTCAGTGCCAGCCACCTATCAGTACCCACAAGTGCTACCTATCAGTGCAATCAGTGCCATCTACCAGTGCCACCTATCAGGTGGCACTGGTAGATGGCACTGATTGCACTGATAGGTAGCACTTGTGGGCACTGATAGGTAGCACTTGGTGGCACTGATTGCACTATCAGTGCTGTCAGTGCCCACAAGTGCCACCTTTCAGTGCCACCTTTCAGTGCCACCTATCAGTGCCCACAAGTGCCACATATCAGTGTCCACAAGTGCCACCTTTCAGTGCTATCAGTGCCCACAATTGCCACATATCAGTGCCCACAAGTGCCACATATCAGTGCCCACAAGTGCCACATATCAGTGTCCACAAGTGCCACCTTTCAGTGCTATCAGTGCCCACAAGTTCCACATATCAGTGCCCACAAGTGCCACATATCAGTGCCCACAAGTGCCACCTATCAGTGCCCACAAGTGCCACCTTTCAGTGCAATCAGTGCCATCTATCAGTGCCCATAAGTGCCATCTATCAGTGCCCATAAGTGCCACCTATCAGTGCCAGCCACCTATTAGTGCCCATCAGAGCCAGTCACCAGTCAGTGCCCATAAGTGCCACCTGTCAGTGCCACCTATCAGTCCCCATCTTTCAAACTGTCACAGGACATTGAAAAAAAAGTATCGGTAATCGGTATCGGCGAGTACTTGGAAAAAAGTATCGGTACTTGTACTCGGTCCTAAAAAAGTGGTATCGGGACAACCCTAGCGTAAACAATGCCCTATCATTGGTTTTAGTGGGAGGAATAGTGCCTCACTGTAGGTATGAGTGGGAGGAATAATGCCTCAGTGATGGTATCGGTTGGAGGAATGGTGCCCATTGGTGTTATCTGGAGGAAAAAGTGTCCCAAAGGTCAGATAAGGACAAGCAAAGGGCCTCCAGGCCACAGTTTGGAGACCACTGGCACAGAGCAGGTAAGTATAGAAATGTTTGTTATTTAAAAAAAAAATGCCTTTACAACTACTTTAAAGTGATTGTAAACAATCACTTTGAAAAAACAACCCATTCAGTTTAAAAAAATATATAAATACATGTTTTCCCTTTTTTATAAGTGATCACAACCCCTCTGTTCTCAGCTGCATAAGAGTTAGAGGTAGGAGAAGCAGCAGCACACTGAATGGCTGTGCAGGGGAAGAGGGGGGGGGGCATGTTAGGAAAAGTCTGATCATTGGAGAAGGGCATACTGAGTCTGAAGATGGTAAATCATATCTAGCAATAAGAAATAATGAAAAAGCCAGCTGCAGCTCGCCAATTCACTATTG
Source organism: Rana muscosa (assembly GCA_029206835.1). NCBI lineage: Eukaryota > Metazoa > Chordata > Amphibia > Anura > Ranidae > Rana > Rana muscosa. Next base: position 129,423,049 of record CM055121.1, read on the forward strand.
CAATCTGAATTCACTGTGTTTGGGCAAAGATTCACAAATATTTCTCTATATCTAACAGATAAACTAGTATTAATCCATTAGTTATTTTCTCTTCTTCCAGTTTTTCCTCCATTTTGTTTAAAAATGTTTGGAATATTCAGCATATGCATCATAGCTAACTGATATCTCCTCAATGCCATTTATTTGCCATGTTATCAAAAAAACTTGCCTCTACTTTGGAGTTTCCCGTTTTGTAGGGCTACATATGAATTTTTGCCCATTGTTTGTGTGAGAATCTAAAGATGAAGAATTACAATGAATGATAAGTAACACGCTAATAACCAGAAAACAAACCGCTGGAGTTTGTCAATCTGCTCCAGTGATCCAAGTCCAGTGGGTTCAAGATGGTACAGATCAAGTGCTATCATTCAATTGTTACCTTAAAAAACCTTTGTGCTTAGAATGGTATGGGGACTGATCATGGGGGACACCTGTCTGGTTACTGCTACTGATTTATTATCATCAGTCATTGTGGTGCAAAAGAGCTTAATGCACATCAGCACTAGCTGCAGTTTCAAATGGCTGATCCAACTTCTTTAGGCTCCATTCACACCTGAGCTTATCGATTACTGAAGTTTGGTTTTTTTTGCAGCTTTTTACAAGCTTTTTTAGAGCGTTTTAGAAGTGTATTACAAGCGTTTTACAGCTTCAGGCATTTTTGTTTAGCCAACAGAAAGCACTAGAGGGAGGAGAGGGAAAGGAAATTAGAGGTGGAGTGCTGCTTTTTGAGCTTTTACGAGCGTTTTTCTGCTTAAGTCAGGCATTTCTATAATGCCCTGTACACATGATCAGAATTTCCGATGAAAAAAGTCTGATGGACTTGTTTCATCGGAAATTCTGATCGTGTGTGGGCCCCATTGGACTTTTTTCCATCGGTGTAAAAAAATAGAACATGTTTTAAATTTTTCCGATAGGAAATTCCGATCGTCTGTGTGCAACTCCATCGGAGAAAAATCCACGCATGCTCAGACTAAATTAGGAGACGGGAGCGCTCGTCCTGGTAAAACTAGCGTTCGTAATGGAGATAGCACATTCATCATGCTGTAACGGACTGAAAAGCACGAAGACTGAAAAGCACGAATCGGCTAACACCAAACTTTTACTAACACGCGGTAACACGAAATCAGCAAAAGCAGCCCAAAGGGTGGCGCCGTTGGATTTGAACTTCCCCTTTATAGTGACGTTGTACGTGTTGTATGTCACCACGTTTTGGACGGTGGGAACTTTGTCTGATGGTGTGTATGCAAGACAGCTTTGAACGGAATTCCGACGAAAAATTCCATCAGATTTTAGCCCATTGGAATTCCGATCGTGTGTACAGGACATTAGAGTCCATGGGTCCAAAAACGCTTGTAATCTGCCAAAAAGATGCTCATGTACTTTTTTGAGCTTCAGGCATTTTGCTTCAGGTGACAAAATGCTCTTATGTGAACAGGGGCTATTAAAATGAGTGGAATTTTGCTTGTTGGGCGTTTTGGAGCGTTTTCAGAGCTGAGCGTTTTACAAGCTGAAAAACACTCAGGTGTGAACAGGACCTTGGGTCCTCCCTGTTAATGTACTCTTTGGGGTTGAAACACACAAAGGAAGGTAATAGAATGATACGGTTCTGCACACTTGTGGACTTCTACCTATGGGCATAGCAGTTGTTATACATGGTTAAAAAAGAAAAACACACACTGGAATTAATTAATTCCGAACCCTGAGGGTCTGATCATATTAGGGGATTTTTGTTTTTTTTTACTCTTGAACACTTGCAAGGCTTCTGTTTCTTTTCTACATATCAAAACCTCCCTGATGTGATAAAAGGCAACAGAAACTAAACTCAGTAGCCTTTTTAAAACATTATTAGCATGTAAATGCATGTAATGAAAAACAATCCCTGGTACTGTTACAAGCAATTTTAGAGTCTGTATTTCATGAATATACTTGTATGCGTGTATATTCACTTTTTTGCACTGCTGTATAGTGTATTTCATACCTCACATAAGCCTGTATTATGGTGGAATAAAAACACACGTTGCTCATCCGTTTAGGCATATTCAATGCCCTTTAAAGGAAATTCTGAATAGAAAAGCACCACCAAAGGGAGGAAAGCAACCAGCAGAGGGAGAATTTGGTTCAATGCTCCTCTTCACACATGTTTTCTGAGGTGAAAAAAAAAAAATCTGCAGCGTCTGCCTTTTCCCCCCCAGACTTGCGTTCATGATACAATAAACACAGAGGCACATCAATGACACTTTCTGCACATGGAATGCTGAGGTTGCTCCATTACAATTCATGAATTTCAGCCCAGAGATAATCAGCTCTATTACTAGACAGCTTTGGTGGCAGCAAATTCTATCTATCTCCTGTATGGCACTGCATACTATAAGCTCATATTTATAGGCTGTATAAAATGTGTGAACTTTTCTTGTGTTTAAAGGTATGAATTTAAATTGGAAAAAAATGAGCAGTAATTTAAAGTTCAGGAAGGAAACAGCAGGTTTGAATTGGTATCAGCTTAGCAGAAAATACAGGTAACCACTGTACTGATTTTTCAATAACAGCCAATAGAAACCTGGCAGGACAGGGTCAGTTGTAAAAATTTAGATAACTCCAATAAAAGAAATTTAATAAATTACTTTCTGGCAGGACATTTGTTGAAACTAGAGGTGACCGAATGGAAATTTTGGTTCCGAAACCAAAAATCCAGGATGCACTTGTCGCATGCGCGTGAGTGACGTCATATACAGTATAAGTCCTATCCAACCTAAAAGGACAACTTGTATGCCCTCTGGCATTAGGCAGGCACTTCAAGCGAGTCCAAAAAAGATTAAGGCTTTACTAGCCTACACTGGCAGCTCCTAAACTTGAGTTTAGGAGCTTTTGGCATTTTTTTGCCAAAGCTCCTACACTCAACTCCATAAAAGCCTATGTGTCCATGTACACACAGGCTTTTACCAGAGTTTAGGAGCTGCCGTGTTTATGTGACATTCAACCTCACTCTCCTGAACCACGGAAGAATGGCGATTAGGATAGGAACGTTTTGACCACCGGTTGTGCGAAAATGTAGGCCATTGTACATGAAGCCTTATGCCTTGTACACACAATCGGATTTTCCATCGGGATAAACTCCGACTGATTTTTCCGACGGAATTCCGTTCAAGCTATCTTGCATACACACTGTCACAACAAATTCCGACCGTCAAGAACGCGGTGACGTACAACACTACGACGAGCCGAGAAAAATTAAGTTCAATGCTTCTGAGCATGCATCGACTTGATTCTGAGCATGCATGTTTTTTTCTCCGTCGGAGTTCCACACAGACGAACGGAATTTCCGATAGGATTTTTTTTCTATCGGAAAAAAAGAGAAAATATTCTCTTTCTAAACTCCGACGGAAAAAAGTCAGATGGGGCACACACACGGTCGAAATATCCGATGAAAGACTTCCATCAGACTTTTTCCATCGGAAATTCCATGTGTACAAGGCATAACTCTGACTTAATCTGGGAGCCCCCAAGCACTTGGTTCTGCATTGATGCGTTTTAATGAAAAGGAGACCTGGCATGAAAAAGAGAATATAGAACAAAGTGGTGGATAGGGCAGGATTGTTTCTTATTTTTTGATTCTAATTATTTTTTTAAAGCCAATGTTTGAATTTTGAAGATAATGGGATCTCTTTAGGTCCTGGATCACTGGGCAGGTGGTAACATACTGATAAAATAAGCTGAAGATAAACATGCCTTCTTTTTGGAGAAACAATGGTGTGGACAACTCTGAAGTCCCTTAACTAGTTGGCTAGTATTTTGAAAGGAAACCTGGTGTTTCTAGGCTTATATCCTCTAGAAAGTGGAGCTGCACATTTTCTTAACTGTTAAAAACAAGGTCAGAGTACAGCAAGGCACAGCAGGATATAAGTTATTTGCCACAAACCTTAAAAAAGCTAAATTTTTTCAGCTCTGTTTATCAAACTCAAAAAGGTAATATATATATATATATATATATATATATATAATACTGTACATACAAAATATACAAAATGAAACACCTATCAGTCAATTCAATTCAAAAGCTAAACATATTCCAAAGTATTTTGTTCAACCTAACACACTGAAATATGTATGTTTTATTTCTCCCGGGGAATTGTTTGAATTAGATTTATTAAAAAGTATGTGTGCATATTTTTACTACTTTTGATAGGCATTAAATTTACGCAATTTCTATTTAAGGAAGTACAAAAGCACCAATTGTAAACTAGGACATAGAAATCTTTGCAAAGCGAATTTATAAAAAGTTCCTATAAGTAGCAATAGCATTATAGCCACACTAGAGTGCACAGGTCGTAGAGTGTGCTGGATAGAAGTTAGACAAACAACCACAATTCACTACACCCACTGTTCATGTCTGCGAAGGATGCATTCACAATCAATATTGATTTTTTTTTTACTGTATATTGACATTCAAAGCATAATATACATTTTGCCTACCTGTGAAGCATCTTGAGGGAATACTGCATCAAAAGCGAACATTTTTGGTGGTATCTGAGTTCCTCTCTTTTGGAATGCATTCTGTGCTCCACAGGACAATGGGTCATACAATGTAATCTGTTTCTTCCTTGGGTCAGCTTTTAGGAACGAACTGGACTCTGTTGACTCTCCCACAAGAGTGGAGCAAATACGCACCATAACCTTTACCTGTGTAAAGATAAAAACAATTATGTTTTTGGATAGCAATCACTTTACATAATAATAGCTGATTTTGATGTGTTCCAACTATACGCATAAAAATGTAAATATTAAATTGATTACCTTAAAAAAATAATGAAAAATGCAGAACATTCTATAAATACTATGCTTGTGTCAAAGTTTACCCAACACATAGTTTGCAAGTATACAAGACATAAGCCTGTTTTTATGTGTACAAGATGTAAAACTTTAGAAGCATATTTTAAATATCCTTTATTGCTGATAAATTGACATATACAGCCAATGTACAGAACATCTAGGGTGTGCTTTTTTATTCTAGCTCATACTCTTCTACAGTGAGATTGCTTTTCCTTTAGGACCAATAGGAAACAGGAAGCTTGTGTACAGTACCCCTCTGGCCAGAAAGAGGACTGAAGCATCCATTCAACCAACCAGCTTGCCAGCTGATCTGGGATATACTTAGCACAGAGAAGGGTATCTTTTTGGATTTGACTATTTAAATATGTAGTCAGTTTTTAAATGACCTAATAATTAATTGGTCTCTGATTTCCCAGGTTTACACGCCCAATGTATGTTAATGGTCCGCAACCCCTTTTTCTATGTATATACACTTGGAGGAAGCCATATTTGCTTATTACATACTTACAAGTTCTGCTTCCCAATTTGCTGTGCTACACAATAGTTCTGAAAATATGTACAGTACCTCCACACACTCCTTAAGATATGGCGCAGTCTGTATCTCCCAGCAGGAGGCGAGAAGTAGAAGACAAAACACATTGGTTCTTACACGGCTATGTTTAATCTCCCACGGTCTTGAATTAACAGCCTTTATGCTATAACAACATTATCAACCCTTAATGAACATCTCTCATGATGATGTTAAACAGTGGTTACCAAGCCAGTGCTCAACCCTTCCAGCTGTGATTCTGGATTAAACAAACTAACATTCCAGTCGTTTGACTTTTGTTCAAAATTCTTTCTGCCAGTGCATTATTATTATATAGGAGCCTCAGGCAAGTATTGAAGATTTTAAACCACTTAAGGAAAAAATTATAACTACTTAAAGTGTCAATAGCAAGTACATAAATGCTTAAAGCTACAATAGGTCAAACTGAAAAAAAGAAAAATCAAACAAGGAGGTACGTATAATACATTATACAGTATACCGTAATTGTTTCTTATTGTATATTATAAATTGTCCATACCTAATAATAATTAAGCTGATGAAAACAATTCTATCTGTCTTATCTTATAAGGAATATGACAGGTATAACTTTAGCAGTCAGTCAAGAAACAATTTTCACTATTATATGTAGTACCCTCTACATAGGTAGGTGCTAGATTCGTTTTTTTGTGAGTATAGGCAAATTTAAGCAGGTCAGGGGGGTGATCTTGGGCCTGGGGCTTGGGTGCAGGACGGAGCCCTCCAGGAAATCGTGGAGGCTCTGGACAGAAGGCACAGGAGGAGAAAGAGAGGACAACTGGAGCTAATACTGCCGAGCAAGTCTTCAGGAGGGAACCACTGGTTGCAGCCAGGAGGGCTTGTGAGTGACATGTGCAGTCAGAAAGACTGGGGAGGCATGCCTGAAAGGACTGGAAGCATGCAGTCAGAGATGGGTGCAGTGCCAGTAGTGTGGACTGCAATGTCATGGACAGTAAAGTTGGGCAGCTGCAGCCAGAAGGGCTGGGAGCAGTAGTCTACCTATAGGACAGCTAGCACAAAAAACTTTCTATTTTCTGCTACAGGAGCCCACGGTCCCTCCCTGCAAAGGGCAAGTTACTCCGGCCTGGCTGAGTCAGTGTCTGGCCTAATCAGGTGCTAGCTGTTCCTGCAAGAAAGAGTTGTGCAGGAGGAGATTGAAGAAGTGTTGTGTGCATAGTTATGGATTGATATACAATCCACCTAATTGATTGATATGCAATCCACCTAATTTATTGATATACAATCCACCTAATTGATTGATATACAATCTGCTGGGAATCTTATAATCCCCTTACCCCATCTAAGTTAAATTCCCTAATAAAAATAACAAAAAACAAGCACATTGACTGTTTTCTGCGTGAGAGTGACTGAGGAGTGAATGCCTGGCTGGGTAGGGTGACAGGTGGGCCACATCCCTTAGCAGCCCCTACAGGGGCACTGCTACATTTATATTTAACAGTTCTAAAACAAAAAAACTAAAATTTGATAGGCTGCATACTTTGCTGATCTTCAGTGTCTTTGCACTGCCTTATTATAGTAAACCTATCACAAACTTGAACAATTCAAAATGACCATATGGGGAAAATATAAAAACAGATGGATCCTTCAGTGAAAATCAACAATTTTATTTTTCTTCAATGTATTATCTTAAAATTAGGTCCACAACATACACTTTGACTTTGTGAAAGAAGAGCTGAGGGTATGACCCATTAATTTTTTTTTTTAACACCGCCCCTTTCTTTACATTCAACTGTCAGGTGGAAACCCTGGCCGATGGCTGAATGTGCCTAGCTGGGATGAATCATTGGTTGTTAGAATGCCGGCGGGTGCTGACTCCCTAACAACCTGGAGCCCTGAGCAGGAAGCTGTCACATTTAGTAGTGGTAGCAATACAGCTGCTAAATGTTTCACTTCACACTTCTGCTGCAGGTTTGCTCGGCCAAACATCCATTTGTTCGGCCATTCGCACGGGCCTCACCATAGACTGTACACAATACTGAAGAGACCCTCATATTAGTTCCCTTTGTGGTAGAATGTTCCTAGCCTATAGTGTTAGGCTATTTTGCTCTATTGGTGAATGATCTTTAACTCTTATGATCATATATGTTCTTATGGATATTTTTCTCTTGGGATAAAATGTTAGGGAATGTTACATTCAACTGTCAAAAGGTAACAAAATAGAAATTGACATTTCACACATATTACAAACATTATGGGTATTATTTGTTACATTTGTGCGAATAATGAGATGTTTCAGGGCAAGTAGCCAACACTAGGGCCCCAATTTAAAAGTGACTGAGCACCAGTTACTTAGACAGAGATAACCTGTGAGGCAGATACACTACATGGCCAAAAAAGTTAGGGTACCTGACCATTACACCTAATTTATGGCAAAAGGTATGAATCACCCCCCCCCCCTAAATGATTGAGTTCAGTTTTTTCTGGTAAAGGGTACTGTTAATGCCTAAGTGTGCAAAGACAATTGTGTCGGAAACTTTGTAGCAACAGTTCACAAAAGACCCATAAAAGAATAAAAGACCCATTTATGCCCAGCATGAGTGAGCCTCTGTGCAGAAAGTCAGGTAAATACATTACCACATTTTCAGTATTCCAAAGATAAATGGCGGTGCATGAAAACTTAAAGACGTATAGCTATCTTACCTTCTATAGGTCACAAATACACAAGGCATGGACAGCATAAAACTACAGAAGATGATGTCTTAACATCATTTTAAAAACTTGAGGAAACTGCATGGCCAGGCATTCCAGTAGACAACTATAATGGCTTCCAGGCCTGAATACTGCTGCTGAGCGGGCTTTGTAGATTGTACAAGTGCTGACTAGCAAGTCCAGAGGCGTGCAAGAGATAATAATTTGCTCTCCGTGATGATATATTCTTGGAAGCAGCTAAATGAATTTATCATAGAGTAATCATTCAATGCAAGCATGATGAAACAAATAAATTGGATTGCAGAGACTAAGTTATTATTAGGAAGCAGTGGATAGAAACAAACAGGTTTGTAGAATGGAGAAAGTGAAGAGCATTCACTGAAAACCATAAGATATAATCTCTTATTTGTATTAGGAATTGCATAGATGGCATCACTCAAAATCCCAGACTTATATGTGCAGAGATCTGGACATCTGCCATGGTTCAGTGCTTGCAATAAATCAGCATTGTAGGTAAACCTCAAGCTGTCTAAATAAAAAAGATGGTAGAAAGATGGTAGAACTACATACTTAAATCTGTGCCCTTGAACTCCATATTATGCTGACTAAATCCCATTTTTTTTTAAAACGAAAAACTGATCTCTTTAAGTACAGTATATGTCAGTGGTCTCCAAACTGTTGCCCAGGGCCTAGATGCGACTTTGTTTGCCACTGATACAAGACACTATTCCTCCCACTGACACCAACAATAGGGCACTATTCTTCTCACTGACACCAGCAATGGGGCACTATTGTTCTCACTGATGCCAATGATGGGGCCCTATTCCTTACCCTGATACCAACAACAGGTCACAATTATTCCCACTGATTCCAAATGTGGGGCCTTATTTACTCCAGGGCATTTTCTGCTCACACTGGCTACCACAAAGTCTGAAAGACAGTAAACTGGCCCTTTGTTTGGAAAGTTTGGAGACCCCTGGTCTATGTGAACAACATCAAAATCTTAACATAGAAATGTTCTTTACATGTTTCATTTACATGATCAAACTACCCCACTCAGCTTTTCTTTTACAGGTGTCACTTTTTTGGCATCAAGAAATTTAGTGGTCTATTTATAAAAATGAATTAATAAAAGTGTGTATTTAGATCTGCGTACCCACTCCTCAATGCATGTAAAATTTTGACTTGTGGCTGTGTCTGTGCAACCGCTGCATCTGCATCCACTTCTATAGGCTACCTGTGCACAGCTCAGGGCACATGCAGGCACAATAACAAACATGGCCTGCACCCAGAACAGGTTGGTCAACACCCGTCTGAATGAAGTCTAATACTTTTCCGTCACAAAATGTCCTCGATCTTTTGAGTTTTAAAGCTGGTTAATAAACTGTATCAAGTTGGATTTTGCTATATGGATTCGTTTTTGCCTAGTTATTAAAATTGTGGAGTCACTGTCTGAGAGACTTCTGACTGGGAAAAGTATCGGGAGTTTTACTAACTCCCCTTTTGTGGCAAGAAAAATCATGCTTGACCTCACTTTAATTAGAACGGTCCAACAAAAGGATTAATGTTGTTCTGAAGAGAGATTGAAGGTTTCTTTGCACAGAGAGCTAACACCCACGACAAAAGATCCTTTATAATGGGACACTTTATGTTTTGATTGGTAGGTAAATACTGTATGTGTATATATATATATATATATATATATATATATATATACAGCTATAACTTTATGACCAGCCACCTAATATTGAGTAGGTCAGTAGGTCCTCCTTTTGCTGCCAAATCAGCCCTGACCTGTTGAGGCATGGACACCACTAGACCTCTGACCGCTGTGGTATCTAGCACCAAACCATTAGTAGCAGATCCTTTAAAGCGGTTGTAAACCCTAGAAAAAAACAAAAACAAAAGCATACTAGCTTACTTACCTTACATCAAAGTCCCTGCAGCGGGCCTCGTACCCCCCTCCGGCCGGCGACATCGCTCCCAAAGTTAGTTCCGGGTATTGCAGGCACCGGCGCTGTGATTGGCCGGAGCCGCAATGACGTCACTCCCGCGCATGCGCACGGGAACCGCCAGTAACGGCACACTCACTGAAGCAACGGCACGTACGTGCCTTTGCATCAGTGTGCATGTGCCTACCACATTGGCACATGCAGATACAGGGGATATCTCCTAAACCATGCAGGTTTAGGAGATATCCAGGGTAGCTACAGGTAAGCCTTATTTAAGGCTTACCTGTAGCAAAAAGTGGTTGTAAAGGGTTTACAACCACTTTAAGTCCTGTAAATTGCGAAGTGGGGCCTTCATGGATCAGAGTTTTTTTTTTCAGCATATCCCAGAGATGCTCGATTGGATTAAGTTCTAGCCAATTTAAAGGCCAAGCCAACACCTTGAACTCATTGTTGTGCTCCTCAAACCATTCATGAACCATTTTTGCAGTGTGGCCGGGCACATTATCTTGCAGAAAGAGACCATGCCATAAGGGAATGCTGTTGCCATGAAGTTGTGTACTTAATCAGGTATGTAGCATGTGTTCCTCAAACAATTCTTAAACCATTTTTGCAGTGTAACAGGGCACATTATCTTGCAGAAAGAGGCCACGCCATTAGGGAATGCTGTTTCCATGAAGTTGTGTACTTAATCAGGTAGGTAGCATGTGTCATAATAATATTCACATTAATTGCAGGACTCAAGGTTTCCCAGCAGAACATTGCCCAAAGCTTCACACTGTATCCATCAGTTTGCCTCCTTCCCATAGTGCATCCTGGTACCACCTCTTCCGCAGGTAAGCTATGTACATGCAACCAGCCATCCACATGATGTAATTCATGATTTTTCAGACCAGGCCATCTTTTTCCAATGCTCCATAGTCCAGTTCTGATGCTCATGTGCCTATTGTAGGCGCTTTTGGCTGTGGACAAGGGTCAGTATAGGCACCCTGACTGGTCTATACAGAACAACCTGCAATGCCCATTTCTTCTGCTTTTAATACATCAACTTCAGTGACATCATGTTTATATGCTGCCTAATATATCCTACCAACTTTCAGATGCAATTGTAACAACATAATCAATTATATTCACTTAACCTGTTAGTGGTCATAAGGTTATGGCTGAAATATGGTCCACCTAAAATATCCATTCACAAAGATCTGTGAAGGGGAAGGCTAGAGCTGGGCGATTTTGGCCCCCCAAAAAATCAGCGATTTAAAAAAAAAAAACTTGATTCACGATTCGAATCAAGTTTTTTTCCCCTGATGGACACCGCGCCGGTCCTAAGGAGCTGCGGGCAGGAGTTTTTAGGCGAGGCCGCGGCTTTGGCCTAGTCCGCCGCGATCCTGGGAAAAGGCCGCGGCCTCGCCTAAAAACTCCTGCCCGCAGCTCCTTAGGACCGCCACCCGCAGCTCGCCGCGATGCTGGGAAAAGGCCGGCTTCGGCCTAGTCCACGGCATCCGGCCTCGCGCCCTTTTCCCAGGATCGCCGCGAGCTGTGGGCAGGATTTTTTAGGCGAGGCCGCAGCTTCGGCCTAGTCTGCGGAACGCCGGTCCTATGGAAAAAAAAATCGATTTGGTCAAAATTTGAATCGATTTGCCCTTGCAACTTGATTCAAGATTCAAATCGATTTTTTCCCCAGCCCTAGGGAAGGCTACACATTTTATTTGCGACTGCGGCAGAGGGATTCACAGATTGCAATGGGCACTTGTAGTTCATTGTTTGCTTCTTTCAGCCCCATAAAAGTAGGTTCATACCTCCATACAGACCTAGGGCTGGGGGTAAACAATGCAAGAGCCTGTGCAAAAAATGTAATAAATGCATATTTTTTACTTTGTCAATGTAGGTGCATTTGTTATATTTTTGCCAAAGGTTTACTGTACCTTTAAAGCAGAATTCTAAGCACAGTTTTAGTAAAACTACTGCTGTACTCCTGACACTGTGACTGAGAACTGCAGTTATCATACAGAGAATGGACAAGGGGAGATCCTGTTGTATACCCTCCTTTTCTCTCCCAGTGTCCAATCCATTCAATGCCTTGCATTCTGCTCACAGAATACAAGACATTCCCTGAATAGACAAGAGGAAAAAAAAGAAAGGATACATGACAGGATCTCCATGTGTCCATCCAATACTTTTACCACTCTGGACCACACCCCCCTCATTACATTACCACTTTCCACCCACTTCCTATACAATCTGATTGTACAATCTCCTTTAGCTCTCCCAACAGCTATGTAGTACAAGAGCATGCCTGATTTGATACAAACTGAATGAAGTGTTCAGGTGTGTCCTCCTTTTCCATATTTCTGGAAAATCTAAAGGAAATTGTACATAGATTGTACAATCAGATTGCATAGTGTATGGCCATCTCTATACAAGTATATAGGAGGGAGTGGATGGAGTCCCTCAGTTGTCAGGCCTCATTCACATCTCCACGTAGCGAAAACTCACATTCCCACATGCATTTGTTTTGGAGAATTTTCACTCATCATGCATAGTCCAGCCCCTTCCCTTGCACGGGCTGCCCTACATGCAATAATCGCCCCAGGGAGGCTCCAGAACTTTTTTTAGGGGGGAGCATCGTGCGTAACCACAGTTTTTGGTGGATTTGCTGCACTTGGCCTTTAACATGTAAACATGTACAACACAAGCATGCAGCCCCAGGGAGCTTAGCATGCAGCCTAAGCACGTCTGAACGGACCTGTTGGGAAGTCAGGCAAATGCATGCGTGGAGAAATGCCGGGGGTGCTGTGAAAACTTAGTTGATGAGTGAAGGGCGCATGCTAATGAGGTCAGCAGTTAAACTCCTTCCTGTGTCTTACTGTTTTGTCTGTCATTGTCTGTATACCAGGGAGTTTCTGAAGTTCTAAGAAATATAGCAAGGGCTCAAAATCAAAGAAAGCTTTTATTTTTCTGCAAACGAGGTACTGTATTTTTCGCTCGATAATACGCACTTTTATACCCCTAAAAAATGGGGGAAAATGTCTCTGCGTGTTATGGAGCAAATACTGACCAGGCGCCCCCCCCCCATCGCCGCCGCCATGTCGCAATACCGGCTCGGTCGTCTCCCGCGAGTGCTGGGTGATTTTCCGGCTGAGCCTGTCACTTACAGAAGACAGAGCAGCCTGAGTGGCCGAATGGAGTACAGCCGGGCACTCGGGCTGCACTGTCTTCCATCTGAGTGACAGGCAGATGTGATGACGTCCTCGCCAATCGCCAGGCACAGGTAAGGCTGCATTACATGGGACAGGTCAGGATGCATTACTTGGGACAGGTCAGGCTGTATTACTTGGGACAGGTCAGGCTGCATTACTTGGGACAGGTCAGGCTGCATTACTTGGGACAGGTCAGGCTGCATTACATGGGACAGATCAGGCTGCATTACTTGGGACAGGTTAGGCTGCATTACATGGGACAGGTTAAGCTGCATTACATGGGACAGGTCAGGCTGCATTAAATGGGACAGGTAAGGCTGCATTCCATGGGACAGGTCAGGCTGCATTCCATGGGACAGGTCAGGTTGCATTACTTGGCACAGGTCAGGTTGCATTACTTGGGACAGGTCAGGTTGCATTACTTGAGACAGGTAAGGCTGCATTACATGAAACAGGTCAGGCTGAATGACTTGGGACAGGTCAGGCTGCATTACTTGAGACAGGTAAGGCTGTATTACATGGGACAGGTAAGGCTGCATTACATGGGACAGGTAAGGCTGCATTACATGGGACAGGCCAGGCTGCATTACATGGGGCAGGTCAGGCTGCATTACATGGGACAGGTCAGGCTGCATTACTTGGGACAGGTCAGGATGCATTACTTGGGACAGGTCAGGCTGCATTACTTGGGACAGGTCAGGCTGCATTACTTGGGACAGGTCAGGCTGCATTATTTGAGATAGGTCAGGCTGTATTACGTGGGACAGGTCAGGCTGCATTACGTAGGACAGGTAAGGCTGCATTACATGTGACAGGTAAGGCTGCGTTACATGGGACAGGTAAGGCTGCATTACGTCAGTCTGCATTTCATGGGCACAAGTCAGGCTGCATTTTATTGGCAAAGGCCATGCTGCATTTCCTGGGCACTGGTAAGGCTGAATTTAATTGGCACTGGTCAGGCTGCATTTCATGGGCACTGTTAAGTATTTTAGTACACCATTTGGTTCAGAATAGTTTTTTTTTTCTTGTTTTCCTCCTCTAAAACCTAGGTGCGTCTTATGGTCAGGTGTGTCTTACGGAGCGAAAAATAGGGTACATTAATGGTATATTGGTACATAGGGGAGCTGGATTAAAAAAAAAACAAAAAAAAACTTAGCCTTTATGCTAGTGACCCCAGCCGGGGAGTGTGCTGATAACAAATCTGAGTTTCTTAGTAATATAAAAGTACATAAACAGAATAGCTTCTCCATTTTCATGCAGTATATTACAGTCTGCCTTATCTAAATTTGTCAGGTCGATTGCACATTAAAAAGTTAATTGACCAAATAACAATATTCAGCATAGACACTGTGAACTGTATCACTTGCAGATTTCTCATATCTTTACCTTTATTAATTTTTTTACTCACTCCTGGTGCATGTCACACTTCTTTTTGTCTGGATGTTTAAGTTGAAGCCTTTTATCGTTTAATGAACAATGTGGTATAATGGGCAATGATAACAGCAATATCCTTTGGTATAGTAAGCTCTTTACAAAGAAAACTGAGCCATTCAAATGATCTCACATCCCCCTGAAGCTGAACTTCAGGCATATACAGTATAATAGACACAAAAAGCCAGGTAGATTTTTAGTCAGACAGGTAGTTTTTGAATACATTTACTGTAAATACCTGACTATGTCTTGGTATCTGACTCTTGCAGTTCCTGTACAGCAAAGCTCACACTGGGAGTGGGAGAAAAAACACAGTGAAGCGCGTGCTCGTGCGCTAACAAGAAGCAAGCTGACAGGAGAACAGAGCAGAGTGACAGAGAAATAAGTTCATCAGTCTGCCGCTTCTCCTTTCATTGTCCATTTGCAGGCCGCGGGAGAGACAAGACCTGTAAGTTACTTAACTGCAGCACAGAAAAATCAGGTGTTCTCCCCTGCAAGGCTGGGCAGACAGAAATACAAAGGCAGGACAACAGCTCCCATATATGTATTTCAGCTGTATATTTAGTTATGTGCCAGGGGTTTAACCTCCCTGGCGGTATGATTCTGTCAGATTTTAGGTGCTGAAAGTGGTACCATTATTCTGCACGGAAATTTGGCGTTTTATATTGTAGGCCTGTAATTCTTAGGAATAACTCACTTAAATCTGTCCAAACCAGAGTCTAGTAGACATCCCAGGTATGAAAAAGTTCAAAAAACAAAAACATAAATTATAATATAATAAATAACTATAAAATAATTATAACAAATAATAATATAATAATAATAAAAGTGTTTTTCAGTGTTTGATGACGAATTTCCCCACAAATCGCTATCGCTCAATTCTGCAAGTGATTCTAATTTATTATCACTGTTTTCTAGCTGGTCTAAAACCACTTTTGATGTAAAGGGACACTTTTTGGTTGCTATGGACAATCTCCAGTTTCCAGGCAGAAAGAACAGTTTTTATTATATAAAAGTGCATGCAGGACACTGAACAGACCACTAGGGACAATGGGGATGTGTTATTATTTGATACAGTACTGTAATCTGTAAGATTACAGTATACTGTATGTGTACTGTGTGTTTCACTTTTTGAGTTTGGCGCCGAACTCCGCCCCCGTGCGCCGCAACGTCACAGCTCACACAGCGGGGACACATCGCAGGATCCAGGGACAAGGTAAGTAACTTCCCCTGTATCCTCCCCTGTATCCTGCAATGCGATCCCGAGTCTGGCTCGGGGTTACCGATTTAGGTACTGAAATCTTACTCCGAGCCAAACTCGGGAATACCGCAAGGCAGGTTAAAATGAAGGAACTCACCATCTGATACCTTTAGGCCAATAAAATTTAAAATTAAACCAATAGTGGACTGTGAACCCCCCTGGCCACCTTCTCTTCCTTTCCTTCTTCTCTCCCCTTCTTTATCCTCCACTCCTTACCATACAGTATTCTGTTTTCAAAATCAATTTTCATTCTCTGCTTTTCAGCTTATGGCTCATTAAATTTTTTCATTTTATGTTCCTTTGAAATGAGGAACACATCCAATATCAATCTTATGTTATTTTGAAATGTTTCTGTTATAAGGCCGATGAGCCTCCCCTGCATTTATATACTTGAGCAATGTGCACTCCAATAACTGCTGTAACACATCAAGGTATTTTTTTTCTGGATACCTATTGAAGTGCGTTACTCAATGTTCTATGTTTGCACTTGAAATAAATAAAAAGATTGAACACAAAAAAAAATGTCAAGCAACTTATTGATTTAGGCCCCTTTCACACTTATACGACTTGCCCCACGATTAGTGATGGCAAAGTAGCATGACAAGTAGTTTCCCATGATTTCCAATGACAACCATTCATATTAGTATGACTTCAAGTCGTTCCGACTTCGAAGTAGTCCCTGCACTATTTTGGTCCGATTTTGATGCAACTTACACAAGCATTCCCTGAAATCGTGGCCGCGAATCGTGGCAAAATCGCAGCAAAATCACGGCTGCGAAATCGCGGTAAAATCGCGCGACTTTGAAGTTGCAGTAGTGTGAAAGGGGCCTTCTACCTATCAAAAACATGCACATGCCAAATGTAATTCACTACAAGCACGTAAAACAAATTTGCCCTGCAGTTCCTTGGAGTAAAAGAATGTTCATAATCATCTGAACCATCTTAATGTAATTTTTATAAAAATCTGGTAACTTCCCATTGCTGTCAGGCTTATGAGAGGTGCATAATGTGGCAGAGTTTAGGACAGAATAACAAGGAACATTCGTGGAAAGGCTGCACTTTGCAAAATCAAAATTAGGTAAGAGCCCCATGTGGTTTCCAAGCCACTGTTTGCAGACCACTGTTAAATATTTTAGGGGAGATTTACTAAAGCTGACGCGCTCAGAATCTGGTGCAGCTGTGCACCGTAGCCAATCAGCTTCTAACTTTAGCTTGCTTCATTAAGCTTTGACAATAAAACCTGGAAGCTGATTGGTTTCAGTGCAGAGCTGCACCAGATTTTGCACTCTCCAATTTTAGTAAATCCCCCCCTTTATGTCCATCGGCTGTAAGTAGAACAACAAGAAACAGTTAAAGTGGAGCTCCACCCCAAAAGGGGAAACTCCACTTGTTTGCCTCCTCCCCTCCCTCCGCTGCCATTTTTGGCACCTTTCAGTGGGAAGGGGGGAGTAGGTACCTGGTTTTGACAGGTACCCGCTTCCACTTCTGGCTGATCTCGCTGCGTTGAACTCGCGGCCAGAAGTTCTCCCCCCTCCCCCTTCCCCTGCTGCTGGGCCATTCACAAAGCACAGCAGGCTTTGGGCATGCGCAGTAGGGAATTGGCTGTGAAACTGCAAGGCTTCACTGACGGTTTGCCTTAGCCGAGATGGCGGCGGCAGCACCCGAGAGCCGATTGAAAAATTGGCTGGGGTGAAAACACCGGTGGATTTGTGGACAGGTAAGTGTCCTAATATTAAAAGTCAGCAGCTACAGTATTTGTAGCAACTGACTTAAAAAAAATTCTGAAGGAGCCTGGAGCTCCGCTTTAATAAGAAAAGTGTTACTGCCATTTATTAACGCAATGGTACTGAGCGATTCCGGATGCACTATATAAATTATTATTATGTGAAAATCCCTATTATTATGTGAATAAATCTTTAATAGATTAAATCCATGAAAGACTGCTGCCAAAATATTGCATATACATAAGCTCCGTGTATCAAGGTATCACTCAATGTATGATTCATATTGGTCTTGTAAAAATGTATTAACTGTTCACTTCCAAGTATTTTTCTAGAATGTTTTGCTCAGTTTTTTACTGTCACAAACATTTAGATGGCACATATTAAACCAGCTGTTTGCTGCTTGGAAATGACTGTATAGCTGCACATTTTAATATCTGGTTTTGCAGCACATATTCATTCATGCGTGACTTAACCAATGCCAGGAATTTACAGCCCCAGAGCATCCGCTTTAAATGTTTTTTTAAAGAGAACATTATAAAGATCAAACACAATTTAAGGGTTTAACATAGTTACATCGCTTTATGAAACATGACAGCAGCAACTCAACAATGTTCTAATTAGTCATGTCAAGAATATTTCATTCTACCTTAAAGTCATAGGTTCATTCACAAATCTCACTTAAACCCTTGACATAAACATTGCGCATATGAATAATCACTCTCCACAAGCATCCTGCAGGATGAACAGAAGCTGTATGGTACTGGCAAAAACAACATCTAGATCACTACAGTCAATTCCATCTGTCTTGATGGTCAAATTCTCTGTACTACTACTGTTTACTTTGCAAGGATAGTTGCAATTCTTCCCAGGGCTTAGTGAATGTTGTGACATTTAACTTTGCAAAGAATATCCAATCATGTGCAAAAAAAAAAGAATTTTGATTGAATGATGGTCTGCCGTGATTTACTTAATTTACTAAGCGCTAGGGAAAATTCCCTTGCACGGTGCAACTGCACTTGCAAAGTGATCAGTCTAATTTTTCAGCCAGTGAGCTGTTTGAACTAAATTTAACAGATTCCCCCATCCACACAAGTGAGGAGAGGTGGATGGAAGAATCCTCTTTTCTGGGCTATTGTATTTTGATATTGGGGAGTCCACTGCTGTCAAAATACACTGATCAGCGCAGCAGTCAATTGGCTGCACTTGCTGATTAAATTAAAAAATTCAAAAACACTTGTTTAACAGAAGTCAATCGTTGGAGTGACTTCTGTTCAGCGGGAACAGCCATACATGGACCGAAATGTAGCTAGTCCCTGCTGAACTGGCCAAATTTCGAACCATCTATGGCCAGTTTAAGTAATTTAGAATAGCAAATACATATTTCAGGATTATAAACGTTAGAATAACTATAATTCATTGTGTATATGAAAGTCAGTTTAGATATCTCATTTAAAAAATCTTATGTTACAGTACAATAGCTATGATGTGGCTTTTGGTAATTACTTTGATGTGGGACCAGGGCACATTTTACCTGACACAGACCCTTTGCCGGTAACTCCAGGGAGTGTGTCCCTTGCTCAGCCTTCAATGGGACAGCTAACCTCACTTGTCTATTGCCACGACCTGTCCATTCTTCCAAGAAATATATTTGCACCTCTTGTCTCAGAAGGCCCTAACTCCACTCAAAGGTAAATGCTGTTTATATACACAGCGATTCCCTTTGGGGTACCCAAACACAACCTGCCTATTTAACTTCTAGGTACTACTCTCTTCTCGCACATAGAGCCAACAAGCCAGCTAAATACTAGAAATGGCCTGTGTCACTCACTGTGGACTTTTCATTCCTTAACATACTATAACAAAGGAATCTAACTTTCTCCTGAAGACCCTAATTAAACTGAACTTGGCATAAATATAAAGCACCAACTAACCTCAGATTGGGATGCACCACCTAACAGCAACACCTAATCTCAGCTTGGGTTGCTTTTCTAGAGCCTGGGCATCACCCACCATTCCACTATCCAATAGAGTGTCTCAACAGCAGAGTGCGCCAAGCTTTGAGATGAGAATCTGCTGAATAAGGCCTTTACAGGTGCTTCTAGGCTGCGCAAAAGATTTTTTTTTATTCAATAGAGGCTGCCCAATGCATAATTCCGACTATTAGGTGCTACTGTCCATTAAGGAATAACATTTTATGACAGATGTGTTTCAAGCTACCACTGTTTGTTTACAGGCATAGCTTTCAAAAACTTTTTTCTCCCTCCAATAAATAGCAGGCCCATTGATGGGACTATATCAATTGTGGGATACCTTAAAATTGCTAGAACCTATCTATTTACTTTCACCATATAATCTTGCCCTTACGGGCCCCAGATATTTGTTAACTAAGACACAACCTGTCTAAAGTTACTGCATTTTAAAATGGAACTTTACCCATAACAACTTGATAAAAAAATAATGTTCTTTAGCAAGGAACATACATTCCACATTAATAATTATGCTACCAAAATTAGTGTGTGCTGTAAATTGCTTTTTGCTGGAGGCCGCCATTTTGCTGAAGCCCAGGTCTCTAGTGGCTCTGATTTTTGGCACAGTGCCAAAGAATAGAAAGCAACTGAGCATGTGCAGAGCAGAATGAGACAGTGTACTACTGGAGTTTAAACAGTAGAGACACTTATTTTTTAAGTTTTTACATTAAAGCTATAAGCTGTTAAGCTATACCTGCAAAAGGGGCCAGCATTAAGTGTTCTAGCAGGACTTATTTTTCTAAATAGTGTTCCACTTTAAGGTATAATGAAAGAAAGAGCTAAAAAAAACAACACAATATTGTCCTGTTGAGAATTGTGGTATTTTAAAGAACTCATACAAACAAGCCTCAATGGATCATCTGTATGGAAGAGGCCAGAGAGATTCTACTACATGAAACTCTATCATTTTATTTTCACTGTAATTAAACCATACAGATTTATGTATCAATTGTCTGCCGAGCAACATAAAATTGGCCTTTTATGCATGGCCTCCTGTGTGTGATTATTCTTTGACTCCAAGGCTACATATTTGTCTAATCCTGAGCAATTAATGGGCTTTAGGTTGATACCACTCACAGATTTGCCAGACCACTCCAGCCGCAGTTAAAGCTTCAGCAGTTATCAGTCTAAGAAAAGAAAAGAAATCATGTTTCTGGGTCCAGTCTCCATAATCCCAAAAACTAACAGACAGGAAAAATAACAACAAATCCAAAGATTTTACTTTGTATTGGGTATGTCAAATTGCCTGAAACCCCCTAAGAAATTTGCCAAAAGTGCAGATCTACGTGCATATCTATCCTGCATGTTGTTGACGCCTGTAAAAAAAGGTGTTCATCCAGTCTCTCTCCACAAAAATGGACAGGCCTCAACTCGCTAGTGATATGGGGGTTACATTTTTTGTTCACCATACAACTCCGAAAATGCTACTTATATCTTGGCCAGTAGCACAGGCTGCTTCATATTGTTTCTGAAATAGCCAGGGCTACCAGTAAAATAGTATTTTTGTACTCACCGTAAAATAATTTTCTCTGAGTTCATGGACGGACACAGCAGCAATCTTGACAAAGTGGGTATTAGCCTTCTCTCAGGAATGGACTAGGCAGAAACGTGTTAATGTGTTGAACAACATCAAACACTGTACTCCGGGTACAACCCCCCCCCCCCGCATGCAGCAGCTCAGTTTGTCAAAAGCAGTACAAACATAAAAAGGAGGGGTGGGTGCTGTGTCCGTCCATGAACTCAGAGAAAGGGATTTTACGAGTACAAAAATCCTATTTTCTCTTTCGTTCATGGATGGACACAGCAGCAATCTTGACAAAGTGGGACGTCCCAAAGCAGTGTCAAAACGAGGGGTGGGAACAGCATTAAACAAACTTCACCCCAAAACAAAATAGAGCTCCTCAACAGGGGAGTTGCAACCTTAAACAGCCGTTTGCAAAAACCTTGTGTCCAAAGGAAGCATCCGAAGATGCGCTTCACAACAACCTTATAAAATTTTGTGAAGGTGTGAACGGACGACCAGGTTGCCGCCTCACACATCTGGGAAAACAGACACTTGATGTTGGAAAGTCAAAGAGGCACCTATTGCCCCGGTCAAAAGCGTGACAGGAAAGGGAGGCGCCCGCCCCTTTTGGGCATAAGCCTGAACACGATCTGTCTGACCCACCGAGAGATGGTGGCTGACGAGATCGCCAGGCCCTCCTTAGGACCAGCCACTGAAACAAACAGTGAGTCCGAACGAAGCAGTAGCAGACAGGTACACCCGCAGAGCTCGGACAACGTCCAGGGAATGCAGCGCAGCCTCTTGAGATGCGACGGACAAGGACACAAGATGTAAGTACAATGTCTTCATTAAGATGAAAAGTCAAAACGACCCAGGAAGAAAAGAAGACTGCGGATGCAGCACCACCTTATCCTTGTAAAGGTAACAGCGACCCGAAAGCTACTTCCCAAGAGAGTACCAACAGGCAATCTCTTCAATGTCTTTTAAAAAGGTGGTTTCTGGCACACCCAGGGTACCAGACTCAATCCCACGAAGGCAGCAGTGATTGAACCGGAGGGGCCACATGTCGAGCCCCTTGGACAAACGTACACACCAGTGAATGGGCCACCAAGAGTCGCTGAAGAAAACAGCCAGAGCTGATATCTGCCCCTTAATGGATCTGAAAGCAAGTCTTTCATCCACTCCATGCTGTAAAACAGCAGGAGCCTGGAGGCCAAAAAAGTACGTGAACGCCACTCCATCTCCCATATAGAGATGTAGGATCTTCAAGTGCGATGGTAAAATTTCAGAAAAGATGACTTCCGTGCCCCCAGCATGCTGGAAATCACCGAAAACCGACGGGCCCTGGTCACTACTATCTGACAATCAACGACCAAGTCGTGAAGGCCAGCGACTGTAAGCAGGATGAAATGTATGACCTTGTGATAGAAGGTCCTCTCGCATTGGCAGCCGCCAAGGAACATCCACCACCAGTCGTACTAAGACGGCGTACCAAAGACGCCAAAATCAATCTGGGGCAATTAAACTACCCAGATCCCCTCGGCCTCTACTCTGCAAAGCAGACGAGGAAGAAAATTTGCAGGAGGAAGGCCCAACATAGCCGATACTGTCTCCACAGGACCAAAAATGCATCTGACGCGTCCTACCAGGGATCTTTTGAACCTGGCAAAAACCTCAAACCTTCCGATCGAGTTGAGAGGCAGGAGATCCACATCTGGCGATCCCCATGTCCTGTAAAGGAGACGAAAACACGTAGGGACCATAGTCTATGGCCCAGCATCTGAGGACTCAAGGAATCCGCCTGCTAGAGTTCCACGCCCAGACTGTATGCAGGCGATAGAGCCAGCACCTTTCGCTCTACTCACCGTAGGATGAGAGCGACGGCCTGCTGCAGCCGAGCAACGTGTTCCCCCTCGATGGGTGACATATGCCACCGCCGTGGCGTTGTCCAACCGGATCCTGACTGGACGTTCCTGCAGCCTCTGTGACTATGTGGTGGGGCACCGCCTGAATGCCTGAGGGAGCCCCTCACCAGCAGGCGGGGTACTACCTGCGTTCAGTAACCCTGTGTCGTCCAGTAAAATGCAAAACGACCTCTCGGACTGAAGGGCCGGAGACCTCAGCCACCAGATCAGGGAATCCCTGACTAGCCGGCTCACCCGGATCTGACAATCCATCGACAATGGAGAAGTGTCCCCTGTGGCCAGGATCCCCGTTTGCCAGACTCGATTGTGGAAATAAAACCCACAGTACCGCCCTGAGGGTGGCTACCATGAAAAGCCCAGACTCGCATGCAAAAGCGCAGTGACCATCACCAGCGTGACGTCCACCACTGTACTGCAGCCTGAAGGGTCTGCGAAGCGAGAAAAAAACTCTTGCCTTTGCGGAGTCCAGAATCTAGCCCAGGTATTCCAGGCGTCGAGTCGGAACCACACCAACTTTCGGAGGTTCAGTACCCAACCAAACTCCCAAAGAGTCTGACTAGCGATCGCCACATCCTTCCTTAATTCTGAGGCGGAAGCCGTTCTCAGACTGAGATTGATAAAATAGCCCATGATTGTGATCCCTTGCTGTCTCAGCAAGGCCAGGATCGGGGCGAGCACTATGGAGAAACTCCTGGTGCCGATGCCGGGTCAAAAAGGGGAGCTACTACTTTTAAGTGCACATCCCAGACTGCAAACCGCAGAAACTTCTGATGCCTGACGCATATGGGGACTGTAATAAATAGCGTCTTTGATGTCCAATGATGTGAGGAGTAATCCCCCGAAAGGAGAGCAGCGACCACAGAGTGAAAAGCTGCCACCCTGAACCTTTGTGCTCACACAAAGCAGATAAGGGCCTGAGACCCAGAACCGGATCAAAACCTCCCGTCTTTGGGACTACAAATACAGATTGTAGATTCCTCAAAACCTTTCCAGCGCCGGCACAGGTACTATCATCCTGCGCACAAGCAGGTTCTGCACTACCCCAAACAAGGTGGCCCGGCGAGCCGGAAGGAGATGAAGGTTGGAGGGAAAAATCTGATTCGTGGACAAGACAAAAAAACTCCCTCTTGTACCCTGATGAAACCACTTCCCAGACCCACTGGTCGGAAGTAGGGAGGTCCACCGAGCTGTAAACTCGCGAGGGTGACCCCCCCACCCCATAGTCGGGCGGGGACAAACAACCCTCCATGCCACCACAGACTTCTCACGCAGGCAAGTTTTTGCGTGCGAGAAACAGGGATACTTTAGTCCCTTAGCGGACACCCTGTCGGCCCGGGAGTGCTTACCCGCGGGTCCAGTGCAAGGAAAAAAAAGCTTGTGAGCGGAAAAAGGGAGGGCCCTGACCTACGGCGTGGCTCCTTACTCTTTCTGAATTTGTGGGAACACCATGCTCTCACCCAAACGACATGTTTAATAATGTCATCCAGCGAGGCTCCAAAAGCCTCTAACCCTGGCAGAGGAAATCCGCCAGAACCTCCTAGGCCGTCTGATCCGCAGACCAGCATTTCAGTCAAATCATGTGGCGTAACCCCACCGCAGATACTGACAGCACTGGACAGCCAGGGAGCTGTATCTAAGGCCGCATTGCAGACAGACATAAGGCCATGCACAAAAACTGGTCCACTATCATGCAGACCGGGGTTCAAACCTCGGTGCAGCAATCTGTGCCCATTAAGGAAGCGTTAGTGACACCAGGGCCGAGGGCAACAGTGGCCGCAACCCTAACCCCAATACCATGAACAAGGACCAGGCCACCGCCTTGGTCCTCCTGTCTGCAGGGTCCTTAAAAAAAAAAAAAACACAGGGGCCCCTTCACCGGAATCTTGGGAGTCCCTGGATACCGGAGGGCCCCTCGGGGGAGATGACCTTTTCCAGGAAACACTCCTCAAAGGGATAACAGACCCCATGCGATTTGTGGAATGCTGCGGCCATTCCCATTCTTAACATATAAAATACCAAATAAGCTACGCAGGAAAAACTCCTAGCGGAGCGGGTCGCCGTAACCCCCTTCTTATTGGGGATC
This sequence comes from Rana muscosa, assembly GCA_029206835.1. Classification (NCBI taxonomy): domain Eukaryota; kingdom Metazoa; phylum Chordata; class Amphibia; order Anura; family Ranidae; genus Rana; species Rana muscosa. The sequence continues at coordinate 129,448,254 of CM055121.1, forward strand.
CCGCACCCCGTGGTAAAGTGCTCTAACAAGCGCCTCTTAGCGCAGACCCGACACGGAAGAGGCAAGAAAGCAGTTCCGCACCGTCCAAGGGTCCTGGTCTGCATCTTCTGACCTACCAGAGCAAGGGACATTTCCCACAGCAGACCCGAGTCAGAACTTCACCCAGAAGATGGTGGGAGGGGGCGTATTTACCCCCCTTGCACCCTCACACCACATCCACCCTTCAGGACCGCTGACAAGCGCCCACAGCCACCGCAGGTGCAGGAGCACCGCTGCCAGGATAGGAATGTCTGGGGAAGAAGCGCCAGTATGACGCTATGCTGAGCTACTCACCTGGCCATAGGAACCAAAGATAAGTACACAGAACACCCCACCCTAGCTGCCACCGAGAACAAGGGGACCCCCCGGAGGACTCACCACCCGGCTCAGGCACTGCACAGTCGCCATCCGCTCTCCCCGTCACTGAGGTGTACCCTGTGACACCCTCTCATCCGAGGTGATTGTTACTGTTCGCGCGGTCAGAGGACTCATTGCGACCACTAGAGGCAGAGACCGGGTTGGAAAAACCACAAAAACATGGCAGCCGACCCTGTAAAGGCGCGCGGTCCACAAGAAAATGGCTGCCGGTTGTCTCTATGGAAGAAAGAGCACGGACTACAAGAAAATGCCCGCTGCTATTTCCAATGGAAAACGGCGCCAGTCACCGCCAAAATGGCCACGACCATGCTGAAAAAAAACACACAGCAAAAAAACATGGCAGAGAACACCCGGGCACCCACCAAGGTCCCCACAGCACACCCCACAGAGAGCGGACCCAAACGCACCAAGCCCACAGCTAAGCGCCCCCCGGCGGACCCCCAGGTCAGCGCACAGCATCCCAGTCACATAGTACATGGGGAGGGGGAAAAAATGGACAGGGAGAGAGGAAAAGGAAGGGTGAGAGACCCCCTAATCGACCTCCCCAGGGATGCCCAGCAATGTCATCCTGCCGGGGCAGGGGGACAGCTACTTACCCATCCTGCGTGGATTACGTTGGAAGCATCTCAGACAGACCATCTTCCGCGCGGTTATGGAGGCGAGTGTCGGCCCGGCACGCTGTGACTCAGACATATAACCCGGTCACATGCGTGCCCTGGAGCATGTAGCTCACCGGCCACCCGTAGAGCGACGGGCATGTCGTGGACGACCCAGTGCGTAGCTACGGTCGGCACATGCTCGATGGCCGAAACTGGGGAGACTACAAGGATCTGGGATCCAGCCTGTCACCCAGTCGGCAGTTGTAAGAAGATCAAAGGAACAAAAAAACAAAAAACTCCAGGACCATGGGCCTGAAGGGAGCAATGTCCTTCTCCTATGCTAAGCAGTACTGTACAGTGTTTGATGTTGTTTAACACATTAACATGTTTCTGCCTAGTCCTCTCCTGAGAGAAGGCTAATACCCACTTTGTCAAGATTGCTCTGTGTCCGTCCATGAACGAAAGAGAAAAGCAGTTGGTCAAAAGGAGACTTCTCAACCAAAAAAGCTTGAGATACATCTTTGCAGATATGAGGTCACTTCCTGGGATTGCAGCCTCTCCCCCTGAATTTCACTTCTTTCACCTGCGGGACAACAGAGACTACTGGAAATGTGAGTACTGTGGATATAAACAGTATCATTTATTAAAAGGCTAACTCCAGGCATGAATGCCTTACCAGGTTTAGAGCAGTAAACTTGCCTGAGCTATAAACCCCCATCAAGTAGGCTCTCTTTATTGTGTTAAAACTGGTCTGCTTAGATGTCAGGGTTAGTACAGCTGCTGCTGTATTTGTGGGCCACTCGGATGTAAGTACTGCAGATTTTGTCTCTGCCCCCTTCTTCTCCTGGCCAATCACAAAATTAAAACTGAGGCTGTTTATTTTGTGAATAGAAAGGAGTATTTACTAACGAGGTCCCTATTACCCTCAGTGTTGCTAACTGGACACTGCTTGATTGTATATATTGTAATGTTTAGAAAAGCCTCTTTCAACCAGGGTGCCCAGGCACCCTGGGGTGCCTTCGGGTTTTTTCAGGGTGCCTTGACAAATTGCCTTAAAAAATTGCCCAAAAATTGTATATAAGCCAGCGGGTGGATCAAGCCTGCCTTTTGGTTACTCAAAGCCACAGGTTTTCATTGTGCACCATTACAACCTTCTAGCCGCTGGCATCCTAAAAACCAATGAAGTCATCGGTTGATAGGGAGGACATTGGGCACCTGCACAGCATCCTTGTTTGGCCTTCCCTCAATCCTCTCCATCAGCACTGGGGTCACATTAGCTGAGTGAGGGAGAGAAACTGAGGTAGAACAGAAGTGCTGGAGTACTAGTCAGTACCAGTGTGCAAAAGTGTCTTTGCTTTGGAAGAATACATTGCCTCTAATTTTGGGTGTCCTACATGTGTGGATCTTGCTGTTTTATAAAAAACTATTAGTTTTGTTTTTTACATATTAGAATGAGGTGCCTCGAGATGTTGTGCATAACTTTAACCACTTCCCACCCGGTCAATAGATAATTGACGTCCGGGAAGTGGTTTTGTTATCCTGACTGGACGTCTATTGACATCGTGCAGGATAACAGCCGCCACGCGCCCGGGGGGGGGGGGGGCGCGCATTGCGGCGATCAGTGGAGCGGTGTGTCAGTCTGATACACCGCAACACCGATCTCAGTAAAGAGCCCCACGTGATCAGCCATGTCCAACCACGGCTGATCACGATGTAAACAGGAAGAGCCGTTGATCGGCTCTTCCTCACTCGAGTAGAGGAGAGCCGATCGGCGGCTCTCCTGACAGGGGGGTTCGCGCTGATTGTTCATCAGCGCAACCCTTCCTCGGATGCCCACACTACACTACCAGGATGCTGCCCAGGACCACCAGGGAAGTGGTACATCCCCCATGGCCATCCACATGTTTTAAAACATGCCCAACATGTGCCAATCAATGCCCACAAATGGGCACTGACTGGCACCATAATAGCATAAAAAAAGTGATGCCCAGCAATACTACCACCAGTAATAACCAGTGCCACTAATCAGTGCCACCCATCAGTGCCCATCAGTGCCCACCTATCAGTGTCCATCTGTGCTACCTATCAGTGCCACCCATATTTACCCATTAGTGCCACCCATAAGTACCCATCAGTGCCGCATATGAGTGCCCATCAGTGCCACCTATGATTGCCCATCAGTGCCGCCTATGAGTGCCCATCAGTGCCACATACCAGTGCCACCTATCAGTGCCGCCTATCAGTGCCCATCATCAGTGCTTATCAGTGCCACCTCATAAGTGCTAGCTCATTGGTGCCACCTCATCTGTGCCGTCTTATCAGTGCCCGTCAGTGCAGCCATATCAGTGCCCATCATTGAAGAAGAAAACGTATTTATTCACAAAAGAAATTAACAGAAACAAATAAAAACATATTTTTTTTCAAAATTTTCTGTCTTTTTTTATTCGTTGCGCAAAAAACTATAAATCGCAGAGGTGATCAAATACCACCAAAAGAAAGCTCTATTTGTGGGAACAAAATGCTAAAAAAATAGTTTGGGTACAGTGTAGCATGACCGCGCAATTGTCATTCAAATTGCAACAGCGCTGAAAGCTGAAAATTGGCTTGGGCAGGAAGGTGCGTAAGTGCCTGGTATTGAAGTAGTTAAACAGTGCATTGACTACAAAAATTTGAGAACAACAACCCTATACAGTATTTTATTGTTTTTATTTATTACTGGTATTTATATCGTGTCAACAATTTACACAGCACCTTACATATATACTGTATATTCACATTGGTCCCTTCCCTCAATCTAAGGTTCCTTTCTCACATGTGTACATACTAAGGCCAATTTAGACAGCAGCCAATTAAACTATCAGCATATTTTTGGAGTCTGTGAAGAAACCGGAGAAAAGCAATTCCAACACAGGGATAACATGCAAACTACATGCAGGTAATGCTGCGTTTGGAATTTAAACAGAGTGGAAGGAGTGCTAACCACTGTTTCCAACTAAAAAGTAACAGTGACAGCTGGTAGTGAGCACTTACAATTATTAATTGACTGTAGCACAGAATAACAGTGAGCAGGACACATGCTGGGCATTATATAGCTACCTGCTATCTGTTCAGGCCTGCAATCACAGCCCTTGGCAGAGGAAAGTCTTCCAGCATCACTGTCTCTAAGATGTCTTGTGACTGAATGTTGTAAGCCACAAAGGGAACTGATGCTGGAAGATGTGAAAGTCATGTATTTTAACAGCACCCACCATTCACTATGCCCAACAACTGCTGCACAGTGCACTTCCTTAAGCCCATATAAATCTATAGTGAAAGAACTGGTTGGTTGTGTCTGCCCTCCAGGCCAAAGGTTTCCATTCCTCCCCTGGCAGTACTTATGGAGCAGATATTTTTATATAGTCACTATACAGTATCATACTTGTTTAAATATCTATTGCTTGCTATTGCATGTCTGTAAATTCATTTTTTTTTTTTAAAAAAGCTACAAACTTCACACAGATCAACTAAGCAGAGCCTGAGTTTTTATCCAGTCTAATCTAAAAAAAAGTCCTTTTTGATGTTTAGAGCTCACAATATGTTCCTACTAAGTGTAACTGTTAATTCCTGCCTTTCCTCCTAAAAAGATAAAATAAAAAACATCAAGAAAAGGATGACAAATGAATGATTGTCTTGTGCAATACAATAATAGTTTTGGTAGATAGCTTACTTCAGGTTACATTTTCAATTCTGAAGGGAATTATTGGAATGCTCCAGTAAGTCATATTTCCAAAGCGAGAAATGTGGAAACCTACTGTGAAGACTAAATAAGCTCTCTCGTGATAGAAGTAATCAAAGTTTTCTTAAGAAAAGTGATTTACTGATGACAGTACAGATAGACAGGTATGATGATCTTCCCCAAGGTTTCTGATCACCTGCTGTTATTAATTTTTGAGTGATTCATATCTCAAGGTGGTATAAGAAGTTGCCAATCTCCTTGGAATCAAGAAATATGTGGACACTCGTTTCTTAAAGTGGAAGTCCAGTCATATCCTAACTATATTTAAACCCACCCCCATTTCTAAGCCTTATGTAACTACCCTGTATAGGAAAAATGGCTTTACTTACCTATGCTTAGGGTGCTCCATTCCGGTCACATGATCGGCTCCCAGTTCCGGCTGTGGTGTAGAGGAGGGGCAGCTGACAATGGATGCCCCATAGTAAGTCTATTGGTGATGTCACCACATAGGCTTTGCAGCAGTTGTCAATGATTTCTCCTCTTCACTGAAGTTGGAGAGATCATGTGACCATACCGGTGCGCCCTCAGAATAGGTAAGTGACATCTTTCCTTTACAGGGTAGTTAGAATAGGCTTAGAATGGGGGTGGGAGCAGGTTTAAGAATAGTTAGCATTTGACTGGACTTCTACTTTAAAGTTGCAAGGACACTGACAAATGATAGACATTTAGTAATTTTGAAAAAAAAGAGAGAACTTTTAGACAAAAGACCGGATCAATGCCACATATCAATGTTTTGTAAATTGACAATAGTTTGGGAATGTGTTGTTCGGAAGGAAACCAGGAACTCTTATATTTTTACCTGTTTGGAAGTTTGAATAACAAAATATTGGGTTAAAAGGAGCAGATGATAATATCTGAAAACCATATAGAAAATGAAATCCTCACATTAGGGATTCTGACCCTTGCTAAGCACCTCATAAACAGAAGGGTAAAGTAGTAAACTAAGCCAAATAGCTCAGCTTACACCTGCATGGTCAAAAGAATTGCTGTCCAGCTCAGGAACATTTTGGCCAAAAAATTCAGCCATGGCCACTTCTGCATTATTTTGCTCTCCCTATAATTTGGGCAGCTGTGGGAACACTGCTCCCTAAATGGCAAGTTAACACTCTGTTGCATCTGGCACCTATGAAAACCTAACAAGTATGTGCAGAGGCAGAACTTAATGGCAGTGGCCTGTACCAGGGAGTAGAAGAGGAAAGCAAAAACCCAATATAAATTAGTTTAACGTATTGCTTGTCAACTTTAGGTCAATATGGATTAAGTTATAACATCTTATTCTTTATCCTCAGGGGATGTTATCTAGAGTCTGCTGCATAGAATTTACATTTGCAAACTGCACTTTCCACTCAACCCTGCTGAACAGAAAAGTAGATTCTATGTTCGGAGCACAGCATGTGAAAAGTTACCACTATCAATGAAGCCTGAAAGCCAGGGCTGATATGTTACAATGACTAATGTAAAAATAGCTACAGCTGCAGACACAAGGAAGCTTTTCAATGCATGAAGTGAAAATATAAAAAGAAAAATAGGGAGGGGAAAGGTAGGCAAGTTGAAGCCATATCCTCAGATGCATTGATCAAAAAGAAAAACATATAACCCAAACACATAAAATAATGACACATTTTCCAGGCTATACACCAACATTTTTTAGGGCTCAGTAGACGTAAAAGAAAATGATAACATGGCCTACTGAGACACAAACATTTGGCAGTAAATAGCTAAATAATACAATATAATACCATTCAAAATGTTGTGATATCATTTAAAGATCTATATAGACTTGAAAATCTCTAAAGTTGCATCACAATTTTAACATTTAAAAGTTAACTTAAAGAGGAGTTCTGTGCCCCCCCCCCCCCAAAAAAAATAAAAAAATAAATAAAAGTCAGCAGCTACAAATACTGCAGCTGCTGACTTTTACTATTAGGGCACTTATCCGTCCAGGCATCCAGCGGTGTCCTCACCCGAGCTGATTCTTGAATTGGCTCTCGGGTGCTGGCATTGCCATCTTAGCTAAGGGAAACCGGCAGTGAAGTCTACTGCGAATGCGCAAATCACTGTGCGCTTTGTGAATCAAACTTCTGGCTCACTTTGCCACGGCAAACTTAGCCGAAAAGGGGAGCAAGTTCCTTTTCAAAACCCGCTTCCCCCCAAACTGTGTCAAATGTAGCAGTGGAGGGGAAGGGAGAAGGCAGACAAGCGGAGGTTCGTTTTTGGGTTGAACTCTGCTTTAATCTATAACTAATGCAGTTCTTCTGCATGAGTTTTTTTTATCAAGAACCGATTGTCTCCTCCAGGGCAAAAGTTCCAGAAGGGTACAAATATCACTGTAACATGTACAAATGTAGATCCACCTAGTAACTATGTTCACTAAAGAACCAGAAGAGCTAAGAAATAGAACAGGAACCAGAAAGTAGGAAAAAGTGGAAAGGAGGGCTAGAATGTGGGAGAAAGAGAAAGAAAGAAAGAAAGAAAGAAAGAAAGAAAAGCAGGGCCAGAAATTGAAAGCAGACTCAATCTACCCCCCCCCCCCCTAATCCTGGGTATTTATACCTCTGCTATTTGCTCATGAGGCTGTTAGATTATCTTCACTATGTTTGTCATTGTTAAAACTGTTGTGACATCAGGTTTTCATCTCCAGTTATTTACATTTTCATCATCTGCCCTGCCTTTCATGTTTCTGCCTTTGTGGATTGCAGCCTTCTTCTTGCCTCTTATTCTGCTTTATGTCCTGTATGGTTAATGTTATTTAATGTCTTCCATAATTTCTCTCTGTGTTTGCCTTGGCTACTATGCAATGGGGTTGATATACTAAAGGCAAATAGACTGTGCACTTTGCTAAGTGCAGTTGCACTCTGCAAGAGCAGTTGGTCTAGAGCTTAGTAAATGAGGTAAAGGTTCACTTTGCAAAGAATATCCAATCACGTGCAAGGAAAATAAAAAAATACTGCATTTTTGCTTGCACATGATTGGATAATGGAAGTCAGCATTGCTTCTGCTCATTTACTAAGCTCTGGCGAAACTGCAATTTACAAACTGCACAGTCTATTTGCCTTTAGTAAATCAACTCTTGCATCTAATTTTTCTACCATGTTCTGTGTAGCTGCTGTTCCTGCCTCTTACTTATGTGTCCAGCCCTTACTTACAGCTTCCCTTTGGCATTCCCTAGTTCTGTCTTTGGTCTATCCTAAGTTTTACTTGTGTCCTTTCGGGTTGCCCTATCTGTTGTGCCCTGTTGCTCTTGGTTATGTCCTTCCACACAGGATCTCACACTATCCCCAGACGCTCTGGTAAGGACCAGGTCTTGTCTCCTATTTTACCTCTGTAACTGTATCTACAGGTTTACGACTTTCCAAACCTAGTAACTGCAAGCAGTGGGGTCTTGCGAATCATCAGACACTTTGCTTGCATTTCAGCTTTTAATCATGCTGTACAACAAATTTTCACATTGCTAAATGTGCATAGCGCACAAAGTATAGCACTCCGACTATGACTCGTAAGTCTCCTTATTAAAAGCATGCACAACTGCAGTAAAACAGAAATGGAAGAAAAATGACACAGAAAAATGATATTTTACTGTTGTTTTTTTAGTTGGGAAATGAGCAGTATCCAAGGTATAAGACTGAAGCCAAACTGCATGGACAAAGATCTCATTCAAGGATATGTAACTCAGAATATTTCTGGGCTTCTGTTTAAAAGCCTTCCGTATACATATCCTATACCAATCAACAACCTTCAATCAATACTGCCAGACACTTGCAAAGTATATGCCCCATAAACTTGAATTTTTACAAACCCTATTTGATAAAACTTAAGCCTATATAGACCACAGAGAGAGGGATATCACTTTCCTAGACGGTCTGTCTATCTAATAAGTAAAGTTCATACAAACAACCTTTCACTTTGAGCCAACATTCTTATGAAAGAGGCAGTTATGTTACTGTGACCATTTCATTTGACATAAATAATGACTGGAGTGAGCGGTTCTTTTCTGGTTACAGAGCAGAGGTTCAAGTTAGGAAAACCTTTCTGCTTTCCTTCAGAGGCCATGTACTAGACAAGCCAATGCTATGTGAAATACCACTGCATTTATTGCAATTAAAACTCTGAAGGTTTCAAAAACTTTGTAATCTTAAGATATACAAGAACATTTGTGCAGTCAATTTCTGAGTTATAATATAAATTTGGTAATGAGCTCTTTCATCTTTAGAATAAAAAATCAATTCTTCATACACTCATCGTATGTTATGTACGTATGCTGCCATCCACTATCTTTGTCCAAAAGGGTACCAGAGTAGATACATCTAAAATTGGTCATAAATACTTAAACAGTGGGGTTATACTGATGAAATCCACGAAAGAAACATGTCAATATGAATTGCAAAAAACATTTTTGCAAAATTGTAAGTTGAATTTCAGCATCAATCTTAAACAGTGAAGCTGTATAGGGCTCCTGATGCAGGATGAAGTAGAACTGTAGCTCTTTTTACCCATACTGAAGGAGTAGCTTGGGTTAAGGATCAATGTAATATTACTCTGTAAATGTGTTTTCTAGTGACAAATTCATAACAATTATGATTAGTTAACCTGTGAAAGAAAGATGTATATACTTACTTATTTTCAGCCTGCTCCAGTCCAGTCATGTAATCCCGCTTCCCAGTGTAGGGGAGAGGAGGAAGCACCGACAACAGACGACCACTGAAGCCAGGCATTACTAGCTGTTGTCAGAGCACTCTCTCCTCTCCCCTGCAGCCGCCGCTGGCTTACACAGGGGAGATCATGTGACTGGACCAGAGCGGCCTGAAAAAAGCTAAGTATACATATCTCTCTTACACAGGTTAGTAAGCATAGGTGATAGATGAAGAGAGAGGAAAGTTTCAAGAGCAGTTAGGGTTATCCTGGAAGCACTACAGAAAACTATTTATCCCCCTGGGACTTCTAATGCAGCATAAGATTTACCACACATGTATTAGTATCAAAAATAAAAATATACTTTATTATATAACAAAAAATTGGAGATGCAATCTCAGTTTCTGTTCAAAAGAATTTTACTTCAATCTTCATGCATATACAAGCCTGCACCATTTCAGACAGGAACTCCGTCCTTCATCAAGTTGCATGTGCACTTTATTATATATACACAACAATTCCCGATTTTCTTTTGGGACTAATAAATTATTCTGTATTCTCACTCTCTCTCTCTTCATATATATATATATATATTATTATTATTTTTATTTCATCAAATTATGCGAATTTAGGAGCATGGGGGATCACATCATTTTTGTCAGATCTGTTATATGTTTTAACCACTTCAGCCCCGGAAGAATTTACCCCCTTCCTGACCAGAGCACTTTTTGCGATACGGCACTGCATCACTTTAACTGACAATTGCGCGGTTGTACGACGTTGCACCGAAACAAAATTGACGTCCTTTTTTTCCTACAAATAGAGCTTTCTTTTGGTGGTATTTGATCACCTCTGTGTTTTTTATTTTTTGCGCTATAAACAAAAAAAGAGCAACAATTTTGAAAAAAAAGCAATATTTTTAACTTTTTGCTAGAATAAATATCCCCAAAAAATCTATATATATAAAAAAAAAAAAATTCCTCTGTTTAGGCTGACATGTGTTCTTCTACATATTTTTGGGAAAAAAAATTATCACAATAAGCGTATATTAATTGGTTTGCGCAAAACTTATAGCATCTACCAAATAGGGGATAGACTTATGGCTTTTTTTTAATAAATTTTGTTTTATTAGTAATAGTGGTGATCTGCGATTTTTATCATGACTGCGACATTATGGAGGACACATCAGACATTATTTTGGGACCATTGTCACTTACATATGCTATAAAAATGCACTGATTACTGTGTAAATGACACTGGCAGGGAAGGGGTAAATACTAGGGGGCAATCAAGGGGTTAAGTGTGTCCTAGGGAGTGATTCTAACTGTGGGGGGGGCTGGTCTAACTAGAACATGACAGCGATCACTGCTCCCGATGACAAGGAACCGTAGATCTCTGTAATGTTGCTAGGCAGAACAGGGAAATGCCTTGTTTACATAGCTCTGTGACACGATCGCGGGACACCAGCGGACATCGAGTCCGCGGGCACCGTCACGCCCACTAAGCTGCGATTTAAAGGGGACGTACCTTTACGCCCATTTGCGCAGCCGTGCCATTGTGCCGACGTATATCGTCGTGCACTGGTCGGCAAGCGGTTAAGCAAGTACATGGTGGTTTTTAGAAATTTCGTATAATAAAGTATATTTTTCTTTTTGATACTAATACATGTGTGGTCAATCTTAAAGGGGTTGTAAAGCCTCGCCGTTTTTCACCTTAACCACTTCGCACCCGGGCCATTGGCAAAAGACGCCTGCATTGCGGCGCTCAATTGCCGGGAGGACGTCCATGGATGTCCTCCTGTTTACTTCCGCGATGCGCACCGCAGCGGGCGCGCACCGGGGAAAAGCTGTGCCCGCTGTGTCATGCGGGTGCCGATGCGTGTGCCTGGCGTGTAAACACAGAGATCCACGTCCTGTCAGGGAGAGGAGACCGATGCTGTGTCCCTTGTACATAGGGACACAGATCGGTCTCCTCCCCCAGTCAGTCCCCTCCCCCCACAGTAACATTTACGTAGCAGGGAACACATTTAACCCCTTCCTCGCCCCCTAGTGTTAACCCCTTCCCTGCCAGTCACATTTATACAGCAATCAGTGCATATTTATAGCACTGTTCGCTGTATAAATGTGAATGGTCCCAAAAATGTGTCAAAAGTGTCCGATGTGTCCGCCATAATGTCGCAATCACAATAAAAATCGCAGATCGCCGCCATTACTAGTAAAAAAAAAAAAGAAGAAAAAATAAATCATAATTCTATTCCCTATTTTGTAGGCGCTATAACTTTTGCGCAAACCAATCACTATACGCTTCTTGCGATTTTTTTTTACCTAAAATATGTAGAAGAATATGTATCGGCCTAAACTGAGAAAAAAAATATTTTTTTTTAAAAAAAAATTGGGATATTTATTATAGCAAAAAGTAAAAAATATTGTGTTTTTTTCAAAATTGTCACTCTATTTTTGTTTATAGTGCAAAAAATAAAAACCGCAGAAATTATCAAATACCTCCAAAAGAAAGCTCTATTTGTGGGGAAAAAAAGGACGTCAATTTTGTTTGGAAGCCACGTCGTACGACTGCGCAATTGTCATTCAAATGGTGACAGTGCTGAAACCTGAAATTTCGCCTGGGCAGGAAGGGGGTTATGTGCCCAGTTGTCAAGTGGTTAATGCATTCTATGCATTAGGGTGAAAAACCTCCTGTGCTGCAGCAGCGCCCCTGAGCTCCGGCCGGTGTCTGGTGTCCTGATTGTATCCTGATTGGATAGATTGATAGCACCACAGCCATAGTTTTCTACTGTGTCTTTTTTTAATTTATTTTCTTATCGATGCCTTTTATCTTCAGGCCGGTCATGTGACTCCTGGCCGCGCTAGTCATCCGATCCAGGGCTACAGTGAGAGGAGTCGAGATCTCCCTCTGACGTCAAGCCGGGGGTCACATGACTGGCATGAAGATATGTGAAAAAGGTATTTAGAGGCTTTGTTTTAGAAAAACACTTTCACTGCTTGTTATGGCTGCATACAAGAGAGGGGCTGGCAGTGAATGTTTTAAATGTTTCTACTAATAGTGGCAGGAGGGAGGGGAGACACAGACGCACGGAGCTGACAGGCACGGTGTCAGGGCTCAGCAGCCATGATAAACCGTGGTCAGCTTACAGAGGGGAGGGCAGAACCAGGCAGAACAGGAGCGCTCTTTTTTTTTTTTAGGGTTACAAACACTAAGCAGGGATGAGCAGCCAATACTCTGTTTCCTTAGGGTGATTCTGGAATACCACTTTAACACACATCAGGCTCCATTCACAAATTAAGAAGAATACAATAAGGATTCTTATTTAAAAAAAGCAATAGTTATTTTCAGCCAATGAGATTGGAAAATGACAGTCACATGTTAAAATGAAGATCTTTATCCTTGCGTTAAAGCTTTGTGAATTGAGCCTATGGTGTAAATGTTGCTCTGTTCAATTATGCAGTTAGATGAAGCAACATATTGCTAAACTGTAGATATATTTTCTAATCTGATAAATCCAATGATTTGCATTTTATAATTATTATCTACACAAGATATATACACTAGACATTTGTTTCCAAATCTCATTAATTTATAATAATTATGTAACAAATTTGCATAGTGGCATATTAGAAAAGCTTATTAAAGGTGCTGCTATAGATAAGTCAAAACAGATTTCTTGCCAGAAATATGTTTCATTGTTCTTAACAAAGGCACCTAATAAATTTGTATTTACAATTATTTATGCTTTATGCACAAGGGAAAATGAAGATGCTAAATGCCAAGCAACATGCAAATTTAATGGGCTATAAAAAGCTTTGTTCCTAAGTTTAAGGCGGCAAGGTTCAGCTTGTGAAATATAATTATTTGCACCCCACAATAAACCTGATTGACAGACTATATCATTATGCTGATGATATATTGTCTTGGGAATGGGAATATACATTAAAATATATGAATCCATGAATTAAAACTAAGTAAAGCATGCACATTATCAGTACCTAAAACATAAAAAAGTGCCACAATCTATACTATTCTTAGTGCATTATTGAAATATTTTTTTCATGTTCCTACTAATATATATATTTCCTGGCCCTACCTCACATCAGCACACAATGGGTTAACACCTCCTCTGGAGCCCACAGGACCACCTCTTCCTAGCTAAATAAAAGACAGCCCCTCCCCCACTGAAGAGTTCTTTCTTTTTTGGTTAAGCTCCAGGCCACCTGTTGATTGCAGTTGGTAAGTACTTTGGTTGCTGCAAGTATATCCCCCCTACCGCACCGCCCCTCCATGTTCAGCCTCTCATGGAGTTGGAAGACCCTGAATGTTGGATGGTAAACCCTCCTGACACTGGGTGTCCTTTGTGCTGGGCCATGGGCAATGTTGCTTAGATAGTACTGTACGAATATTCTACAGGTGTGCTATTAGTAAGCTCTGCAATTGGCCTCTCCATTGAGTTTTTTCCTGTCTTGTATAGGCAGCATGCTGCACTGCGCTCTTGGGTTTGTTCTCAGTTTGAAAGCGGCGGTGGATGATGTCACAGAGCGCAGGAAGATGGGGCGGCGCGGGGTAGTGACCACCAGTCATAAAGCAGAAGCATAAACAGAGGAACTGGTTCTCTCCTTCTCTCCGCAGTCCTGTCAGTTTTCTCTTGTGAGGTAAAGACTTGTTGCTGTTTTCTCCCCTTCTGTGCTCCCGGGGGTTAGATTGTCTGTCTCCTGTCTGCCTCTGGAAGGGCTGCCTGGGCTCACCTGCTTTTGCTTCTGAAGTAAGTAGATAAAAGCAGATGGGTCTTAAAGGGACAGTGTACCTGTTTGTTCTTGGTAAGAGAATTATGATTTTTTTTTTTTTTTGCAAATACAGTATGAGCTCACCACACATTTCAGTGGCACAACAGACTAGCAAAAGGTATGTGGGGGCAACGTTGGACATATTTTTAAAAGATTTCTCAAGGAATGCTTAAGGAATGCAAAGTATGGTGTTTTGCATTATTTTAGAAGCAGAAACCCTAAACACAAACACTCCAGAAAACAGACTCATCTCCTGGCCAGGACAATCTGCATTCCTTGGATTCCCACACAGGACGGCTTTCATGCGCCTAAAGAAGCTCACGTGGCAATGGCTCACATGCGCTTAAATCAGTGCAATAGGAATGCCTTGCCAAGCCCAGGATGCATGTTGGACCTGCATGCAGTTTGCAATGGCAGGAAATTAATTGGCATGGATTACCTCAAATGACAATGGATAAGGAAGCGGATGCACAAATTTCAAAGCCTAGAGGCTGTAGCAAATATCCATGCCACAGGCAAGACACAGGCCCAACCATTGCAAAAAGCATGCAGATACTTCCAAATAATGACTAGCAACAGCGAGTTGTTTAAAGCATTAAAAAATGGCCTTTAATTCAAGTGGAATCTGCAGGAGTGGGCATGGTTCTGGGGGACTTGAACCTGGCTGCTGACTTTTGGAGAAGGCTTCAATAGACCCAATTCCTAGAAGTCCTTTTCCAAGTTCAGTTGACTACTGAACAAACAGGGAAAGCAGTTAACCCCTTCTTAATCTATGAAGGATCTTGGAGTAGTATTTCATGCCTGAATAAGTCAAGTGGTTTTTCAAAACTGCAAAATTTCCAAAATGAAAATATGCATACGAAGAGTCATAGAGACAACATTTATTTTAGTGAGGGATTGCATTGTCCCGATCGGGACATTTTAAAGCAGCCATTCCAGTGTTGCCTTGGGCCAGGTGGCACACAGGGGCTCTTCAATTTGCTTTCCTCAGTCAATGGGATAGGCCATCTATGTATCAGAAGGTCTTTGTGTCTGCACAAATTACCAAGAACTGGAGTTTCGGACATTACCAGTGTGCCTCTTTTGGGACGTACCTCTCAGCCCAGGAGATAGAATAATTCTGACATCGGATGCCAGTCTGTCTCCAGTCAGAGCAGATAGGTGCAAGCCATTGGAGCCTGGTGGAATGTAGATGCTCTGACTGTCCTAAATGGAGGGCAGTTTTCTAGCATTGCAAGCCTTTCAGGATCTTCCTCCAAGAGGCCCGAGGAAAGTTGATGATTGACAACAAGACAGCAGCAGCCTACATTGCCCACCAAGGGGGCACCAAGAGTCGTTTCGCAATATAAACTTTTTGCTAGACGGAGAGTCGTTTACAGGCAGTTAACAGCAGTCTACTTATTGGGAAAGCAGGATCCACGAACGGATCAGTTAGGCAAATTATTTTCCAACAATAAGTACCTCAACTCATATTGGCTCTATGGGGCATTCCAGCGGTAGTTCTCATAGAGAGTCCACTGAACATACAGCTTCCAGTATTTTTTCTGTTGGTGTTTGTCTTTCTCCAGTGTCCTTAATTATGTTGATTCTTCTGAAAATTTGGACAGAACACGTTTATGCCATACTGGTGATTTCCACCTGCCGAGGAAGCCTTGGTTTTTATTGCTTCCCAGATGTCATCAGCACCACCAATCCCATTTTCGGTCAAACAAAATCTTTTATGCCAAAGCCAATGTCAACACCCCAATCCAGTGAGACTCTTTTAATAGCCTGGCAATTGAATTGTCTGGACTAAAGGTGCAGGGATTCTCATCCGAGGTGATTCAGACCTTGGTGAAGACCACAAGACTGTCAACGCTACATATGAGAGCATATGAAGGAAGTCTGTTCAGTTGCTCAGCAAAATTTTCTCTCCTGTATCCCCAGCTCTAGCCAATATCCTGGACATCGTTACAATTTTGGTCTGGCATACAAATCTATTAAAGTACAGGTCTCTGCCTTTATCCTCTTTTTCAGGCTGCAGATGGGTGGAAGAGCCATTGAACAAATGCTTCATGCAGGCCGTAATCCATATACGACCACCAAGGAAATCTTTGTTCCCTTCATGGTACTTAGGCTTGGCTCTGAAAGCCATAGTACAGGAATCCTTTGCTTCAATAACTTAATTTCCATTGCCGTACCTAGTGGTAAAACTGGTTCCTCTGACAGCAGTTGCTTCAGACAGAAGGATGTTAGAGATTGCAGTACTTTCCTGCAAAGATCTCTTTTGTGTCTTTTTTTTACCAGAAATGTTGATACTATGTCCATCTCCAAAGCTCAATTCTAAATGGGTATGCAGTTTCCAGGAAAACTGGGGCAGTACCTCCAAGCATTCACACAGAATAACTGATCACACAGCAGGAAGGCTTCAGTTCCTTACACATGGACAAGTTGTGTGTGTGTATATATATATGTGTTTAATTGTATGTTAATATGAAATGATTAATAATGTCTTGTTTGTACATATACCAGATGTTCTGTGATTCACATAAGGAGGATTAAGCCTTGAAGAAGCGATAATGACCGCAAAACATGCTGGCAGATCCCGTACAAGTCATGTGCTACCATATTTCATATATGTGTGATATGTTCTCTACATATATTTGGGCTTTAGATGCCCTTTTGTTTCTCCTTTATGAACACTATATATATTAATAAATTAACTTTTTTATCTTTATAATAATGAACTCAATTCTAAAGTGGTATTTAGTTTCCAGGAAAACTGGGGACAGTCCCTCCAAGCATTCACACAGAGTACACAGCAGGAAGGCTTCAGTTTCTTACACATGGACAAGTTGCTACCAGTGTACATGCAAAGTTCAAAAGATGTGAGGAAAGTGGACAATCTTTTCATTTCGCCATCAGGTTCTTGAGTCATTTTCTATAGGTTTACCAGGGTGATTAGATTGGCATGCAGGAAGTAGGTATTTCTGCTCGGAAACAGGTGCAAGCTCCTTCGAACTGAGGGGTGCCAGCCTTTGGGGCAGTTATGCCAGGATTTCAGTGGAAGATATATGTGAGACAGCTAGCCTTTCATTCGACTTTACAAGCTAGACCAACGTTTCTCAACCAGTGTGCCGCGGCACACTGGTGTGCCGTGAAGAGTCCCCAGGTGTGCCGCAGCAAAATGACCCCCAATATAGGCAGCTATCTGATGTTTTAACTACTGCTGGCCACTTGGTTAATATTTGTTATTACAGCGGTGCCGGTCCGCTGTGTAAACCTCACTTCCCGCTGCCACAGGCACTCTGGAAGCTGTGCTGGCCTCCCGATCGCGTCTTGCCAACTGATTACGTCATCGGTTGCTATGGGAGTGTCGGGCGCACGCACTGCTATCTGTGACGTGTGAGCCGCGGGTGCCAGAGTAGATGCTCGCTGGCGCGCGTTTCCCTGAGGGGAGGAGAAGAAGAACAACACGAGTAGAGGTTGAAAGAACCGTGAGGAAACAAAACAGTGAGGAGACACAGGTACAGTACTTGTACCTGTCATTTTCAATGTATGATAGTTTTATTGCAGGCATGGTGTTTATATAAAAAAAAAAAAACTACATAACACTTGTTGGCACTTACATTGCCTCATTTTTCATTGCAGGCATGGTGATTCTTTTTTAAATGTAATATAATATACATGGGCTATGTGGGTTATTATTGATAATGATAACTGTATACTTCAATACTGCAGTTTGGCCGCAGCGCAGTGTACTTGCGGTTTTCATGTGGTTTCTCATAGACTTCTATTATGTCCCTCATTTTTGGTGTGCTTTCAGAAAATGTACCAAAAATTTACTACATAATAGAAGTTTATGAGAAACCACACGAAAACCGCAGTTACACTGCGCTACACCTGCGCTGCGGCCAAACCAGTATTGAAGTTTACAGTTATCATTATCAATAATAACCCACATAGCCCATGTATATTAAATTAAAAAAATGTAATCGCCGTGCCTGAAATGGAATGAGTCAATGTGAAAGTGCCCTAATTGTAACAAGTGTCATGTAGGTTTTTTTTTTTTCCCCCACAAGACCACAATTCGTAGTTACAGATTTGGAATGGTTTGCCGGGGTTATGGCTAAAGATATCAGCCATAACCTTGGTATTGTTTTTTAGAGCCAGTGACTGGCTTTCTCATGAAAGCGTTCCAAGCGGCTCTTAAGCCACTGGAATGCTTTAAAAAGCGGCGGGAGGGGATGTCCCCCCCTTCCACCGTCTCACCTGAGAAACAATCCGATGGAGTGGCCGGCTAGTCCCAGAGGCGATGAAAGAGTAGATCCCGTTTGATTGCCTTGAAGGACCGGAGCGACGCCATGACTTCCAGTCCAGGCTGGAAGTAAACTATTTTTATAAATTTTTTTAAAGCAAAAGATCAATTTTTTTTTAAAATCTTTTGCCTTTAAAGGTAAAAGAGAGATATGAGGTCTTTTTGACCCCAGATCTCTCCATAAACAGGACCTGTCATCCTTATATCTACTACAAGGGATGTTTACATCCATTGTAACAGAAATAAAAGTGATATAAAAACAAATAAAAAAATGTAAAAGGGACAGTGAAAAGAAAAAAAAGTTTAATAAATAAGACATTTTTTTTTAAGCACCCCCCATCCCTACGCAAGTGGATACGCAAGTCGCACACGCATATGTACACAGTTTTCGCACCACACATGTGAGGTATCACCGCACATGCTAGAGCGAGTGCAATAATTCTAGTGCTAGACCTCATCTTTAGCTCTAAACATGTAACCTGTAAAGGTGTTTAAAGCGTTACTTATGAAGATTTTTTAAGTACCAAAGTTTGTCATCATTCCACGAGTGCGCAATTTTAAAGCATGACATGTTAGGTATCTTTTTCCCCGCCATAACATCATCTTTCACACTATACCCAAAAATTGTGGTATATATTGTGTTTTGTTTTAATTCATTGAAGTGAATTTTGTACAAAAATAAATGTGTTTGCAAAACAACTGTACAAATACCATGTGGCATAATTTTTTTTTTCACATTTTTGGATTGGTGTGCCTCGAGATTCTGACAGATTTTAAAGGGTGCCTTGGTTGAAAAAAGGTTGAAAAACACTGAGCTAGACGTGCAGTCAGCAAATTCTACAAAGTTTGGGACGAGGCATATAAATTATTTTTGTCTTTTGGCAGCTTTTCTGTGATTGTCAATGCTTCTTTCATGTGTTCTCTCCCGCCCATTTATTCTACTAGTTATATCCCATTGTGTGCTAACGTGAGGTAGGGCCAGGGATATGGAAAATTGTTATCAAATACCGTAATTTTCCATTCCTGGCCTATCCTCACATCAGCACAGGACTCCCTCCCTAGTGGCCTGACGCAGGCTATGTTATCGAACACTTCAGTAGGGCAGGGGCTGTCTTTTATTTATCTAGGAAGAGGTGGTCTGTGGGCTTTAGAGGAGGCATTAACCCATTGTGTGCAGATGTGAGGATAGGCCAGGAAAGGAAAATGACGGTAAGTATTTAATAACAATTTTCCATAAAATAGAATCTATTGAGTATTCATTATTTATGGAATGCCAGCTGCCAAAGTGTGTACCTATATTTGCTTTTCCCCAGTGCTCACTCCTGGTGGTGGAGAAAAGAAGACAAACTGTTAATGAAAATGTCAGGAAAGGTTTCACCTGCTGGTGGCACTGTCAGATCTATGGGCTGCAGTACTGGTGTACACCAGTGGGTGTCTCCCGGCAGTCTGGAGCCGACATCGTCACCTGAGACTGATTGCAGGAGGTATGTATTCAGTGGCGTCACTAGGGTTGGTGTCACCTGGTGCGGTATAACATGGTGTCACCCCCCCCAATAATTTTTTTCACCCTAATAACACTGCATATATTGGCAACAGTAGTGCCGTTAATAACTATCAATCAACTAGCAAATTTGAATAACAAAATCATATGAAAATAATAGAAATCAAAGCTTAAACTGTTAAAGAACTGTATTTATTTTAACTTTAAACTTTACTGAATTAATAAATAAATAACACAAAAACAGGAACAAATATGAAAGCATTTAGTTAACATCTAAATCAAAACTTTGCTTTTCTAGCCTTGACAGCTGCAAAATTGTGAACAACATCATCAAAATCAATACATTTCGCTAGTTCACTTTCAACTGATAATATTGCAAGATCAGAAAGCCTTGCCTGTCCCATCGTTGAACGCAAATAGTTTTTTATCAGCTTCAACTTTGAAAAGCTCCTCTCGCATGAAGCCACAGACACACAGATTGTCAGAAATATTTTTAGACATAGTGAAAGGGTTGGAAGAGATTCAATGAAGTCCCATTCTGCTATGAAGGTCAAAACTTGTAAAGCCGACCAATCTTTGACTTCTTCTAGGTTGATCTTGGCTGCTTTGAGATGTCTCCTCAGTCTGGGTATTTCCATTAACAGCTCACTCTCAGATATTTCGTCATAAAAAGTGGTCAGTTTTGGAATGGACACCTTTAATGTTTCTTCAGTTTCATATATGAGACTCTTTGCTTGAACAGCCTCAAACATGGCTGCAACTTCCATGATGGCTCTTAATCTGATCTGGAGTTCAGAATGGAAGCGATCAATGCACTCAAGCATTGCCCTCTTGTTCTCGTCTTGTAGACTTATGCCTCCAGCATCACGTGCCTGTTCCCCTGCCATCCTCTTCTTAAACCTGGCTCTTCTCTCTACGGCAATTCCATATTCTTTAGATTTTAAATGTGCCTGCTTAATTGCATGTTCCACTAGGTGACTGCGCTCTTCAAACAGAAAAAGTCTTAGTGACTCTAGCTTTGTCACCACCTTGTCCAGACTTAAGCCTTTGGTCTGCAGGTACTGTTGTGTAACATCAACTTCTTGAAGTACATCACCCCAGAAGTATAGGTAGCACAAAAACGTAAAATCACAGACAGCAGGCAGTAGACATTCTGCTGCTCCTCTTGTGTCCATATTTTCAGAAGGATCACAAAGCGCTTCGATTGCAGACACAAACATATTCAATTTTTCTTTTACTGGCTTAACTGCAGCATGATGAGCACTCCAGCGTGTTGTTGATAATCTTTTCACTGACACTCCAGTATGGTGAATTAACACATCCCATCGATGGGTGGAAGCAGCAAAAAAAGAAAACATTGACTGAAGTGTTCCAAAAAATGTCACACATGAAGCATTCTCAGCAAAAGAGTGCTGACCGCACAAGTTCAGTGAATGGTCCATACAGCCATTAAAAATCGCTTTTTTGTTTTTTTCCCTAATAATGGATTGTACACCTCCATGAATTCCAGCCATAGTAGCAGCATTATCATAACCCTGAGCACGACACATCATTATGTCCAGTCCATCACTCTCTAATTTTTTAAAGATATCCACACTGAGATCAGCAGCTTTTTTCCCCTTTAAAGGGAAAAATCCTAGAAACACTTCTTTTACTTCAACTTTCCTATTCTTGATGTTCACATATCTGATCACTTCGGACATCTGGTCAGTATGTGATATGTCGGGTGTGCTATCAAACATGATTCCAAAGTACTTTGCAGACTTTATGTCCATGACATTGGAATTTAGGAATAGGAAGAATAAGGAGCCGGAGGACACACACCAGGCGCGGCCGCGGCGCTGGAGGTGTTGTTCCAGGCTTCCAGCCCAGCGGGGTGAAATTAATCAATGAATGGGTCAGCTGTAAAAAAAATAAAAAAATAAATAAAAATAAAAAAAAATAAAAAATAAAAAAAATAAAAATAAAATAAAAGGAGGGTGTCACCCCTCTAGCGGGTGTCACCCGGGGGCGGACCGCACCCCCCGCACCCCCCTAGCAACGCCTCTGTATGTATTTATACCCGGCAGATGCTGGACATACTTGCCTTGGTATTGTTTCTTGAGCCCTGACCTGTGTTTGCTAACCTGTTATCCTGATCCTGATTCTGTATACTGTGATCATGTTATCCTGTGACCCTGTATCTGTTCCTGAACCCCTGTCCTGCAGCCTGATCCCTTCCGCCTGTTCCCCCTGTCTCCTGTTACCCTGTCACTGTCCTGCCTTGTTTCCAGCCCAATCTGCTTGATCTCCCCTGTATGACCCTGGCTTGTTTACGATTACATCTTACGCCTGTATATACTTTTGGTTTAGGCAGTTACTTGTTGTGCGTGTCACTGGGGTTGGTTGCTGGCTAATCACTGTTTGTCATATTGGAGGTGCGTTTAACTTTTGTTTATTTACTTTTATTATAATAAATTATATTACTTTTCACTTTACATGTGTTTGGTTCACTCTGTTGCAGTCCACACAGTTCTGGTCACACCAGTTCATAGCAGAAAATTAATGCACCCTCAAGTCCTGGAAACACATGCTTATTGTGCTGATAAAACTTTGCATAACTGTAGCAATTTTCAAACCTGCTCTGGATCATTCAAAAACATGACCAAGATCCAACTATACCACAGCAGTTTTTTTCCATAAAAAGTTGATGAGAGCAGTAAATGCAGCCCTAGGGTTTGGTTAAAGCGGTTGTATACCCGCTGCTATTTTTTTTTTTGTACATACCTGAAAGGCAAAAGGCATAATGAGCTAGTATGCACCGCATACTAGCTCATTATGAAATACTTACCTTCGAACGAGGCGTCAGCAACTTACCTGGTCCACCCTGAGGGAGATGTCATCTTGCCTCGGCGTGTCTTCTGGGTATCGCCGCTCCAGCGCTGTGAGTGGCTGGAGCAGCGATGTCACTCCCGCTACGCATGCGCCACTGCAGTCAGCAGCTCATTGCGAGGGGAATATCTCCTAAACCGTACAGGTTTAGGAGATATTAATTTTACCTACAGGTAAGCCTTATTATAGGCTTACCTGTAGGTAAAAATGTGAAAGTGGGGTATACAACCGCTTTAAATCTAAGAAATCAGGATGGAGGTCAGAAACAGATTTTATGGACATTAGCCTCCAGTACAAGGGATATGAAAAAAATCCTTTAAACCAAGACTCCATATACAGTATGTGCTGTTAAATAAGGGTTTTTGACTATAATTTCCTATGTTGCATGATAAGGACTATCTAATACCTGATGCTGAAATAGTTTAACATAGAACTATGGTAAAGCTATAACATCACATACGTGATGCAAGCTGCCCACCCAAGTAATAATGGACTCTCAATGCGGCGTACACACAATCGTTTTTCATGCCATTTTTTAAACCGACGTTTTTCTCGTCGTTTTTTTTCATGTTTCCTCTCAAGCCTGTCTTGCGTACACACGATCATTTAAAAAAACGTTCAAGCAAAGCGCAGTGACGTACAACACGTACGACGGCACTATAAAGGGGAAGTTCCGTTCGGATGGCGCCACCCTTCATGTTAGTAAAGTTTGTTGAGCGACGATTCGCGCTTTTCAGCCTCGTGCTTTTCAGTCTGTTACAGCGTGACGAATGTGCTATCTCCATTACGAACGCTAGTTTTACCAGAACGAGCGCTCCCGTCTCATACTTGATTCTGAGCATGCGCGTTATTTTTCCCCTCGTAAAAGCATACACACTATCGTTTTTCACGTCGTTAAAAAAAACGACATGAAAAACTACGTGAAAAAATCGAGCATGCTCGAAATTTTTAATGGCCGTTTTTTACGTCGTTAAAAATGCTCTGGAGCCTACACACGATCGGTTTTAATGCTCATTTTTAAAAATGGCATTTTTAACGGCATGAAAAACGATCGTGTGTATGGGGCATCAGTTTTTAAAAGAGCTTCCTCTGACACTTTCTAAATACCTGTTGACCTGCCAGTAGGGAAATAATGGAAACGCCCTGCTAAGTCTCTCTCACTTTCCAACACTGTCCAACAGGGTGCAGGAGAAATTCAGCTTCCAGCTGTATTTACCATTAAAACAAGGGTAAATTACATTTTTTAAGACATTTAATATGACAATTTGGATTGAAAATTCCTATTTATCACTTTTGGAGAAAAATAACTATAGGGTTTAAATGAACTTTAAAAGGGTAAAATTCATATTAGTACAGACAGCTTCTGGAGCGCTTTACCTCTGTGGTAGCTGTCTGTTCCCGATTGCAATAGAGGGGAAGTGTGGTGTGTAATTCAGCTGCATTTTATGGCAGCTCCAGGATGCATTACAGTGTAAATAGGACACACAGAAAACAACTGTTTTTGTGTGTACTTGGGGTGACAAGCATTTTACAATGCAGTAAAACACAGTACAGTTACAATACAATTCAATATAGGAGGAATCAGAGGCCACTGTTCATTAGAGCTTACAATCTAAAAGTGTGAATTCACCCTAATGAGCGGAATAGCCAAATACACACGCTCAAGCAAACTAATTGCCTGTTCATTTTCTTTGCTGTGAGCTGTTACATTCTAATACTAACTGACTGCAGCAATTGTTGACATTGGTGTTGCAGCTCTGATTTTCCCCAGTTCTTCTCTAAGTAAGCCTCAGTGCAAATGCCATTAAATATTGAGTAGTATTCCAAAATGTACAAGCAATAGATTACCCTTCATTGTCAGGTTTAGTTGCATTCATATTTAAAATTATGCTAATGGTAAATAAATGAAATAAAACAGCTTAATTTACAAATAGCAAACATCTAAAATACCCCCAATCCCCACTGCAAAAATGGGTGCAAAACAATTATACAGAAAAATATATATTTTTTTCTTGTTTTACACAGGCAAACATGATTTTTCCAGCAACCTTTAACAAACAGCGCCTGATCAATAATGCAGACTTCACCACTGGAGAATAAAAAGGCCTGTCTAACATGTTATGTCTGGGGAAAATGTCAAAACCATTTATCAAGAGCCTAGATGGATATCCTGCAGCTATCTTTTGCTGAAAATATAAAACTTCATTCTGTCCTGCCCAGGGACCGGACAACTCCAACTGAGAAAATCTCCCATCATTGTTCATTTACCCTCCAGCACCAAGTTACACAATCTCAGAGTAAGTAATGCCAGACGATAAATGCCTATTACTTTACCAACCATTTATTTGCCTTTGCTCAGTTTTCAGTCAAAGTGACTAAAAGGCTGGTTATTATATGGTAGATTTTTTTGATCACCTAATGGGGGTCTCAGACTTACTGGGGTTGATTTACTAAAGGCAAACATTGGCTGTTCACTTTGCTAAGATTTTTTTCTATTTGTAAGGAAATTTTCCCTTATGCCGCGTACACACGACCATTTTTAATGACGAGAAAAATTTCATTTTTTTAAATGGTCATTAAAAATGATTGTGTGTGGGCTTTCCAGCATTTTTCCCGACGAGAAAAACGCCTAGAATCACGACGAGAAAAATTGGAACATGCTCTAATTTTTCACATCGTTTTTCTCGTCATGAAAAACGGCCGTGTGTGGGCTTTAACGACGTGAAAAAAAATGCGCATGCTCAGAATCAAGTATGAGACAGGAGCGCTCGTTCTGGTAAAACTAGCGTTCGTAATGGAGATAGCACATTCGTCACGCTGTAACAGACTGAAAAGCACAAGGCTGAAAAGCGCGAATCGTCGCTCAATAAACTTTACTAACATGAATGGTGGCGCCATCCAAATGGAACTTCCCCTTTATAGTGCCGTCGTACGTGTTGTACGTTACCGCGCTTTACTCGAACATTTTTTCCCACGATAGTGTGTAGGCAAGGCAGGCTTGAGAGGAAACACGAAAAATCACATCGAGAAAAATGCTGTTTTTTTCAATGACATTAAAAACGGTTGTGTGTACGCGGCAATAGGCTAGGTTCACACTATTGCTTCTGAGGAACACGCGCACAATTGTGTGCAATTCTTAAAGCGGTTGTATACCTGCACAAAAAACAAAACATGTAAGGCAAAGGCATAATGAGCTAGTATGCACCGCGGGGAGCTGACATTTTCCCCTTGGCGTGTCTTCGGGGTTCGCGGCTCCGGCTCTGTGAGTGGCCGGAGCTGCAATGACATCATTCTGCGCATGTTCGGGGGGAGTCTTCTTTTCGGCAAGGTCCAGCAGCATCCGCCGGACCTTCAGAGAGCATGCGCTTCTGACATCAGCGGCTGCATGTAGGGAGAATATCTCCTAAACCCTACAGGTTTAGGAGATATTCATTTTACCAACAGGTAAGCCTTATTATAGGCTTACCTGTAGGTAAAAATTTTAAAATAGGGTATACAACCACTTTAATGGTACCCCACACATTGGCAAAATGCCTGCATTTTCAAAAGCGAAACAGCATGGTGCCGCAGCACCATGTGATTTCACGCATCATGATTTTCTGGTAAAATACATTTTTTCTTGTAGAAAATAAGGTAACATGACAACCGGTTACCTACGCAGGGGGAACAATGCACAGTACATAGCATAAAGACATGGGCTGAGACACATACAACCAGGTGATTATGAAGAGTACAAAATGTCCACTGTGCCACCTAACAGGGTGAGCCGAAGGTCCCTGTAGATCGCCTAAGCCTGGGGGCCTAGAGAGAAAGACCATGTTTCAGATGCAAAACTATAACCCAGAGCAGGGAGAGATGACATTCAAAGATAACAATAAATCCATTTATGTTGCAACAACAAAAATTGTGGTCTTGCGGCACAAACCGCGCAATAGCAGATACGACCTAAGTCCGAGGACTTAGAGGCCTGCAGTGGATAGGAAGTGGTGTGGGCAAACGTGAGCCCAAAGTCAGTAGTGAACAGGGGAGCAAAAGATAATATAAGAGAAATAGAGAAGAGTAGAAGAAAGAGAGGAAAAAAATATCTAAGATTAAAGGGGTTGTAAACCTATGTGTTTTTTCACCTTAATGCATCCTATGCACTAAGGTAAAAAAACACCTTGCAGTGTCCGGCCCCCCAGCCCCCCCGTTTTACTTACCTGTGCCCCGAATTTCCGTGGGCGCAATCCCGCGTCGCTCTCTCCACGGCTTCTCGGCTCTTCATTGGATAGATTGATAGCAGTGCAGCCATCCAATGACGTGGGCGCGATGGGGGGCGTCTATGAACGCTGAGTGTATGACACAGGAGCGAGCCCGCAAGTTAAGCCCCTCAGGAGAGAGCTTCCCAGAGGGGGTTATCTAATGCGGGGAGGAGCCGCTGTGGGACCCCAGAACAGGTGGATCGGGGCCACTCTGTGCAAAACGAACTGCACAGTGGCGGTAAGTATGACATTTTTGTTATTTAACCACCTCAATACAGGGCACTTTCACCACCTTCCTGCCCAATCCATTTTTCAGCTTTCAGCGCTGTCACACTTTGAATGACAATTGCGCGGTGATGCAACAATGTACCCAAATTAAATTTTTATAATTTTTTCCCCGCAAATAGGGCTTTCTTTTGGTGGTATTTGATCACCTCTGCGGTTTTTATTTCTTGCGCTATAAACAAAAGAAGAGGGACAAGTTTGAAAAAACACAATATTTTTTACTTTTTGCTGTAATAAATATCCAATTTTTTTTTTTTTAAACACATTTTTTCCTCAGTTTAGGCAGATACAAATTCTTCTACATTTTTTTGGTAAAAAAAATCGCAATAAGCGTATATTGATTGGTTTGCGCAAAATATAAAAGTATAGCGTCTACAGAATAGGGGATAGAGTTATAGCATTTTTATTATTATTATTTTTTTTACTAGTAATGGCGGCGATCTGCGATTTTTATCGTGACTGCGATATTGCGGCGGACATATCGGACACTTTTGACACATTTTTGGGACCATTCACATTTATACAGCGATTAGTGCTATAAAAATGCATTGATTACTGTGTAAATGTGACTGGCAGGGAAGGGGTTAACACTCGGGGGCGATCAAGGGATTAAATGTGTGTCCTAGGGAGTGATTCTAACTGTGGGGGGAGAGGACTGACTGGGGGAGGTGACCGATCGGTGTCCCTATGTACAAGGGACACACCATCGGTCTCCTCTCCTCTGACAGGACGTGGATCTGTGTGTTTACACTCACAGATCCACGGTCCTGCTCAGTTACTGGGCAATCGCGGGTGCCCGGTGGACATCGCGGCCACCGAGCACGCGCATCGCTCCCCAGTGACGCGGCGCGCGCGCGCCCCCTAGTGGCCTGGGAAGGCGAAGATGTCATATGACGTCTGCCCAGAACGAGGGCTGCCTCGTCCCGCCATCATATGACGGTGGGTGGGCGGCTAGTGGTTAAAAAAAAAAAAACGTGAACCTTTAATATCACTTTAAAATAACAGGGGTGGAGAAAATTTGCATGCTGTCTGTATGTTTTATAGTGGTTTTAAACCTATGACTTGTACTTGTACCTATAGGTGAAACTATAATAAGGCTTACCTATAGGTACTGTAAATATCTCCCAAGCGTGCACCGTTTAGGAGATATTTACTATATTTGCAGCTAATGACGTCATTGGCGCATGCGCTCTGAAGGAACGACCACCCAGACCGTACTTTCAGAATCCTGTGCCGTAAATGACGGCTCCACCACACATGCACGGGAGTGACGTCATTGTGTCACCGGCCAGTCACACAGCTGGAGTCCGTGGATCCGGAAGGAAGATGGGTGAAGATGGAAGTGGCCTCCAGCGATGAGATCGTATCGCTGGAGTGCTTAATTTTCAGGTAAGTTTCACATAAAGTGTTAATATGCAATGCCATACTAGCACATTATGCCTTTACCTTGCAGGTCTAAAAAAATAAAAAAGGACCCGGTGGTTTACCATGGCTTTAATATGAGATCCAAATGCACCAATAAGCAGGTACTTAAAGTAAATGTTAAGTCAATTAAAAAACAAACATGTGGAATTGCACACAGTGGCCTCCTCTTCTCGGTGTGCCACCATAGGAAGCTGCTAAATACTGTGGCACACCTATCCTGAGCCAGGCTGCCTGTGTCCATAGATAGATACATTTCCTGTTATAATGAAAACAGTTTCACCAGACCGGGCCACAGAAAAAATAAAAATTTATAGTGGTTGTAGTTTTACACAAAAAAAAATGTATTTTCCTCTGTGTTGTATCCAGGGACATGCCACCAATGAGGGCAATCAAGGCGGTTGCTTCAGGCAGCACTCATGGAGACATAGTGGAGGGGGGCACTAAAGACGGAGTGTCCATACCACAGAAGGTTTTGTGTGGGGAAAAAACCTTTGGAGGGCATCTGCCCTTGGCTCATCCATGGTTGTATCTTTCCTCCTCACTTTCTGTCAGGTAAAACATTAACACCAGGACAGGAAGTGAGGGGAAATCTCAAGAAAAGACCCTAGACAGCAGTAAAACCTGTCAGAAAACACAGACGAAAAGTTTAAGGTAGACACCCAGTTTAATGAATTTCACCAGCCGCAGCCTCACTATTCATGAGTTTTTGTTCATACGTTTTTATATCTAAGGCCCCTTTCACACTGAGGCGTTTTCGTGCAAAAAATAGCGCTGTAATAATGCCTGAAATAATCCTGCCCCAGCATTCTCAGTGTGAAAGTATTTTTGAAAACAGCACACAAAAACTCCTGCGCACAAGTGGATCCTCTAGCAGTCAATCTTGCACGATGCTAACAACAGCTTTGCAGCCCTTCATGGACAGGGGCGTCCTAGTGCAGAATAGAAGAAAGGAAACAAGGGTGCACCAGCCTAGTGCATTATCATTTAGGATAGATTTTATTAAAAAAGCATAGATACTACTTACAAGTGTAGTAGAAAAAAACTTGCAGTGCAATGATATTCCAAATAGATGGCAGCTGAGACATGAGCTCGAAACCATACTCCACAGACGCACCGCGCATATAAATGGAGCAGCCCCTTTGCTACCTTCTTGTGGGTCTAGTCTATCAGCTGTGTTGGTTATCTGTAGTGGGGTGGGAGGGGCTTGTTTCCCTGGCCCCGGGTGGGCCGGGTGGGCCGGGTGGGCCCGCCCCCGCCCTCTGATTGTGCTGGAGCTCTCATATCCATGTGTCTATAAATAGAGTGCTACATGAGGTGGAAGCACTGCTGGGCTCTGAGGAAGAAGTGTATGACTTCGAAACGCGTAAGCCGGCAGTGGCTCCATTTATATGCGCGGTGCGTCTGTGGAGTATGGTTTCGAGCTCATGTCTCAGCTGCCATCTATTTGGAATATCATTGCACTGAAAGTTTTTTTCTTTCAGTTTTCTTTCAGCACGATAATGCACTAGGCTGGTGCGCCCTTGTTTCCTTTCTTATATTCTCAGTGTGAAAGCCCTGAGGGCTTTCACACTGAAGCGTTATGCTGGCTGGGCGTTGGAAAAAATCCTGCAAACCGCTTTTTTAGAGCAACTTTAGGGCGCATAAAATAGCACTGTAAAAACGCCTCTCCTCATTGAAATGAATGGGAACCGCGGTAAAAACGCGGTAAAAACGCATAGGCATAAGCGTTATTTAAAAAAATAGCGCTAACGCGTATGCGTTTTTACCGCGTTCGCGCTATTTTTAGCGCGAACGCGGTAAAAACGCCAACGCGTTAGCGCTATTTTTACCATGATCGCGGTAAAAACGCGGTAAAATAGATCTAACATAGATCATTAAAATCTGTCATGTACAGCACAATGCAGAATAGAGAAAATCTAACAAATACCTCCCATAAAATGTGTTAATGGTAACATTGTGCTCCCAATCATTGCTATCAGTTGTACTACAATTGCTGCACAAAAACCTCTGACTCTGAACTGCGTGTTTTTATTCACAGTCATTCAGAAGAGTTCAGTTATAAGAGGAACATTCACCGATGCCATATGAGCATGATGTGTGGTATTTGATGTATTAAAACTCTCAGTAATCTGAAAAACCTGTAGCAAAATTTCACAGACTCCAGGAAAATACATTACATTCTAACATAAAAGACCTGGAATGCGAGCCGCTCAGGCTTCAGAAGGGGTGCAAGTCCTTGGTATCCACTGCTGGGAGAGCTGGCTTGGGAGGGAGCTCATCACAGCTCCTACCATTGCTTAGTATATCTCCCTGTGGCCGCACTTAAACCCCCAACAGTAAAATCAAGTCTGTATATGCAGTAAAGCATGCTTGTTATACTCACTTTGGAAGCTAAGGGGTTAATCCTCCACATTGTGCAAAAAGGCTGTTTGATCCTGTCTCCTCTGATCCTCCCCTTCTTACACAGTACTCAAGCCATATCCTGCTCAGTTTTGTGTGTGTTGCTAGAGAGTTGTTTTTTTCTCTTGGGAGGGTGCATGTGATTGGCAAAGGGCCAATCAGCACTGTCCAGACAGAGGGTCAGGGGTCCTTCAGCCTAATAGGATAGTCAGAGGAGAATGAAAACTCCTCCTACAAGTTTTAACCAGACACTGATAGAAGTCACAAGACTGCTAAATACTGCTAAAAAGAAAATGTATTAAGCAGTCTATATTTACTAAAATAATTAAATTCTCATGTTCTGTGTACTGTGGGAGACCAGATATAATGAATGCAGTTTTATCTTATATATTTTTTATATTTTATTTTATATTACTGAACAAAAGTCAGCTGTGCACTTGAAATACTGTTTGTTGCTATTTCAACTTCGCTTTATTTATCTCTTATTACGAAATTTTTATTTTAAGCAGTTTTCTAAAAAAACAAAGGTTTAATTCACAAATGCGTAATGCTTGCACTGATTTCATTGATGCTCATTATTTCCTTTTTTTTTTTACATTCAAAAATAGATTTTGCAATTCACTAAAGGCATCACCGCACAAATCAATTTAACACTCATGCATTTGTTTATTGATTTTTGAGGTACTGACTATGAGGTATTGACCAGAAGAGCTTCAGGCTGGTGATAACTAAGTTTAAAATGAGGTGACTACTAAGGAATGCAAGAAATGGAGCCATGGGACGGAGTGATAAAATAGTAGATCTTATAGGAACTCTGTGATTGAAATAATAATTAGAAAGAAAAACATCTTGCAAACTAAGAGACTTTATACTAACGCCTATCATGTGCTGTGGCTCCATCCACCAACCCTATATCATGAAAGGACACAGTAGTGACATAGGACTGGTGGATGAACCCATAGCCAGCGGCACTCTTCTAGGCGATGTTTCTAAGGGGGGCTTTTCTCTTTAATGGCACAGATTTCATGAATTATAAATATCTCTTTTTCTGCAGGATGTTTTTCTTTCCCATTTTTATTTTAGCGACAGAGCCTTTTTAATCATCTAGCCCATGCTAGAACCACAGTGCATGCTTTCATCCTAGGAAGAGAACTAGGTTACACACTTGACACAGAACAGAACTGAAATCTTTAAATGTTCCTTATTGTATTTTAAGCATTAAAGTAGAACTGAAGTTAAAAGTATAGCCCAATAAAACACAAAATAAAAAAAGATGCTTTTGCTGTAGTGTTCCAAAGGTGTCACCTGCAGTACTTCCTTTTTACCTTTAGATTTCCTAATGCCCTGTACACACGACCGGTTTTCCCGGCAGGAAAAAAAAACGATGCTTTTCCTGACGGAATTCCTCTCAAGCCTGCCTTGCATACACACAGTCACACAAAAGACCGCTGAACTTTTGACTGCCAAGAACGTGGTGACGTCAAAGACTATGACGAGCCGACAAAATGACGTTCTATGCTTCCGCGCATGCGCCAAATTGTTTACGAGCATGCACGTTTTTTTTCCCCTCGGGAAAGCATACAGACGACCGGTTTTCTCAGGAGGATTTATTCCTGACAGGAAAATAGAGAACACGTTTCAGGAAAATTGCGATGGAGCATACACACAGCTGGTTTTCCCGGCCAAAAGCTGTCATGGCAGTTTTCCCGACGGGAAAATCGGTCGTGTGTACGAGGCATCAGTCTTGTGAGCTGAATAGCAACCAATATCATTCAGCCCTCTTCCTCTAAACCCAGTCTATCATAGATCTGCCTGAAGCCTGCAACAGGCTCACAAGGGAAAAGCAATACAGTGATAAACTCATCTCTATGCCTCTCTGCTTTCTCCTCCTATCAACATGCTTCTTTGTGTGCACATTACCTGATTGGTTCCTTATGCTGCTTCTTCCTCTCCCACTATAACCTCTGTTGTACAGGGACTGCATGAGGAGGATACCAAGTAAAATTAAAGCACTTACATTGCTTAATGCATTAAGAATTACAGAGCTGCATTCATTTGAGTTTTTTATATCTGCCTTGAAAGTAGGATTGTGGGCCACACTGGGGTCTCAGTATATTAGATGACTGCACAATAAAATTATGGACACTGACGTTCTAATGCTTCCAATTATGGTGACCGTGGTGGCAGTGCTCAATCACCTCACTCAACTCATCAGGAAACACCGGTGCTCTGCATCGGCCTCTGCAAGCTTCTCCAGTAAGAGGCATCTAACTTTCTATGGACAGCATAATGCAGAAAGTTCAAAGCTTAAAGTGATATTAAAGCTTTTGATTTTTTTACATTAAAATAACAAACATGTCATACTTACCTGCTCTATACAGTGTTTTTGCACAGAGCAGCTCCGATCCTCCTCTTCTCGGGTCCCCCGCTGGTGCTCTTGGCGCCATCCCTTCTGCCGAGTGCCCCCAGAGCAAGGAGCTGGCGTCCATTCGCACACAGAACCGCGGCTAGGCCCCATCCCTCTCTCTCTTCATCGGCTCACTGGCTATGATTGACAGCAGTGGGAGCCAATGGCTCTCGCTGCTGTCGCAGTCAATGAGGAGGAAGAGTCCCTGGAGAGCCAAGGCTCTCATGCACAGCGATAGAGGAAGATCGGGCTCAGGTAAGTTTTGGGGGGCTGCTGCACAGAGAAGGTTTTTTACCTTCATGCATAGAATGCATGAAGGTAAAAAACATTGAGTCTTTACAACCACTTTAATTAATACCCAATATTGGCTAGCGTATTTTAATAAAGATGCATGCTTTTGGAACGTCTTCGGGCTTTAAACAATTCTGAAAATGATTCCCACATATATGACCCCCATATTTATACACAGAGTTATATGGGCAAGCAATGAAATATAACTATTAAAAAAATACAGCTATTTTTCTTTATATATATTACTAGTAATACAGAGATAGAGATAATAGCTTAGAAGTGTTACTGGGGTAATTGACTGGAGATAAGCAGTCCATGTACAACCCTCACCTCAGAAAAAGGGTCAATTTCACATGTCCATATACCAAAAAAAAATACAACCATTGTTAGACTGTAAGCTCTTATGAACATGGCCTTTTTAACCCTCTTGTATTTTATTGTATATTAACTGTACTGTCTCCCTTTATATTGCAAAGTGCTGTTGGCATTATATAAATCCTGTACAATAATATAAATAACATTAATTAAAGACAATTATTTTTCTTGACACACTTGAATAGTAAAATACATAGGGGGACCAGTCACTGGAAACTCCCAGGAGTGTTGGGTCTTGGCAGTCTTCTTATAGCCTAGGCCATCTTTATGTAGAGCAACAATTCTTTTTTTTCAGATCCTCAGAGAGTTCTTTGCCATGAGGTGCCATGTTGAACTTTCAGTCACCAGTATGAGAGAGTGAGAGCGATGACACCACATTTAACACACCTGCTCCCCATTCACACCTGAGACCTTGTAACACTAACGAGTCACATGACACTGGGAGGAAAAATGGCTAATTGGGCCCCTTTTGGACATTTTCACTTAGGGGTGTACTCACTTTTGTTGCCAGCGGTTTAGACATTAATGTTACTCGCTGAGTTGGAGTGGCTGCATTCCATCTGTGCTGGCTTCGTGTGCGCTGGTTCCGTGTATGCTGGTCCCGTGTATGCTGGTTCCCATGTGTGCTGGTCCCTGTGTCTGCTGGTCCCAGTGGAGTCCTATCTTCCTTGGTTGGCTGCTTGCTAGTAGCCCAGTAAGAGTACCCGATCATTGTGTTTGGTGGTGGCTGCACATTTGATGTCAAATTCCACTCTCAGTGGTCCTCTTCACAACCTAATCAGTGCCCATCTGCGGCCTCACCATTGCCATGAATGCAGCCTCACCATTGCCATGAATGCAGCCTCACCATTGCCATGAATGCAGCCTCACCATTGCCATGAATGCAGCCTTACCATTGCCATGAATGCAGCCTTACCATTGCCATGAATGCAGCCTCTGAATTCAGCCTCACCATTGCCATCAGTGCAGCCTGATCGATGCCCATCTGCAGCCTCGGAGGAGACATGGAGGGGGCGAGACGAGCGCCAATATATTACAGGATTATAGATTCAGGAAGAAGCTTAAGACCCACCTCTTCTGAAGGCACAAGGCCGAGACTGGCTGCAAAAAGCGCCTTGAGGTGATTTAGTTTGCATTTGTAGCGCTATACAAGCTACTCACTCACATACAGGAGAATCTCCTGTTTACACGGTGGCCTCTTTAATACAAAGTCCCACCTCCTACGATAGACAGAACAGATGTCGAATGGTAGCCCAGGAGACGGGACTTTCTATTACAGACGTCACAGAGTAAACAGGAGATTCTCCTGTATGTAATCTGATGGCGCTCGTCCCACCCCCTTCCTGTCCCCTCCGAGGCAGCACCGATAAATACAATATATATCCAAATTACCGGGGGGCCACATTAAACCAGAACGCGGGCCGCAATTGGCCCACGGGCTGGACTTTGGACATGCCTAGTCTAAGAGATAGCTGGTAATGTTATTTGAGAAAAAAGGAATCTGCCACTGCCTGTTTTAAATGACCTTCTTTTTTATATAGGGAAGCAAGGTGTTTTTAGAAAGTATGAAGTATTTTTAAGCCCTTCTGCTTTCTATATTCTTCCTTATAACGTAGTGAACTGTAAACTCGTCCACCTTTTATGTTCTCCCCTATACTCAATAGAGCATTAGTTGTTACACCCTTGCAATCTACCCTATACACTAAAATCTACATCCTTTTGTATCCGCCCTTATACCCTAAGGCTTGGTTCACACCTGTGTGTTTAGGTTCTGTGTGTAGGGCAGCCCTACCCACAGAAATGTGGGGAAAGAAGTCACCAACGCTTTATTTAAAATTGCTCCGCATCGAAGTGCGTGATTCTGTGGCAACATACAGTTTGGTGCAAGCGAAAATGCGCTGTGTTTACCAGATTTAGGAATCAATGGTACTCCCCCACGTCTGCTAAAGAGCAGTGCCTCTGCCTGCAGGTCAGAAACGTGTAAGATTTTGTGTATTTTCAACCTGGTGCCGAATCTATAGGCTGAAGGTGACGATAGGTCACCATATATCAGGACAGGAGATACTGCAACTTGGGATCTGCTGGTTAAAAACTGGGCCCCTAGATGCGTGCTGGGCCCTTGCAGATAATCCATACCTGCTGCATGCTTGCACTTGGTATACAACTCAAAAGAAGAACAAAAAAAAAGAAAATGAAGTATGACAGCCAGGAAACTAGCATTTTCAGAAGCAGGCAGCTGTCATGTATGTTGTCAATTTTTAATCATGACTTTTCATTAGAAAACAAGCTCGGTTTACATTTTCATACGTTTTGTATGCACTTTTGCTTCATTCTGTTCTTGCACAGTTTCAAATAGATGACAATATCCTACTGTTACATGTCCATCAACTACAACTTCAAAGAAAGCGTTCAGGGGTAAAAAGTTGAAAACTTGGAAAAGCAGAGGTGGAAAAACTGGAAATGCGTAGGAAGCGCTGAATAGAGATGTTATATTATATAAACTATACACAGTGCAAAAGATTGTGAAGTTAATAGCATCCAGTTAACCTTTTCCCACTACCTTAATGATGAAGTATGTGTTTAATGGCTAACGAACAAGAAGAACTATTGTTCACAGATTTAACTAGAACACTGTTCCACTGCAAGGATCGGAAAAAGCTGAGAGCTCTCAAAGAGGCCTTTAGGTCTGTGGCTTTGTAAGCAATTTGCCACACTTGTCATCCTTTGTGGATAAAAGCCATTCCCTGAGGAAATTGTTCTAGCAAAATTAGCTGCTGTCCAGGCAGGCAAGCTCATCTTGTCTCAATCAAGGAGGCATAAAGAGGAAAGACAAGCCATGCATGTCTTTCTGTTGGACGATTAGCCTTTTCTCAACGCAGATGCTGGCTTCAGTTGTCAATATGGCATAGAATCTACTATTTATTTACAAAGGATTTTCTGTGCAGCTGTTAAGGACCTATAAAGGGCAAATGTCAAGAGGCATGGTGCTAGATTATTTAGGTAATCTCCAGCTACCTATTAAAATTATTATCTTCTGATTACAGCAATCTAATATCTGATTATTTGCTTGAGGATACTGCACTGTACACAGTCATTGGGGTTGATTTACGAAAACTGGAGAATGCAAAATCTGGTGCAGCTCTGCATAGAAACCAATCATCTTCCAGGTTTTTTTTTGTCAAAGTTTAATTCAACAAGCGGAAGTTGGCTACCATGTACAGCTGCACCAGATTTTGCACACGTTTATTACATCAACCCCATTGTCTCCTGCAATGTCTTATTACACTATATCTAAAGGCAAAAGGTTTGGAAAGTATGGTAAATGGATAGGGGTTGATTCGCTAAAGGCAAATAGACTGTGCACTTTGCAAAGTGCAGTCACATTCTGCAAGAGCAGTTGCTCCAGAGCTTAGTGAATGAGCAGAATCTCTGCTGACTTCCATCATCTAATCATGAGCAAATAAAAATGCTGTTTTTTTCAATTTTCCTTGCACGTGATTGGGTATTATTTGCACAGTGAAGTTTACCTCATTTACTAAGCTCTGGAGCAACTGTACTTTTGCATGTATACATTCTATTTGCCATTAGTAAAATAACCCCTTATGCCGTGTACACACAATCAGTTTTACCGATGAAAACAGTTCGATGGACTTTTTTCATCGGACAAACCGATCGTGTATGGGCCCCATTGGTCTTTTTTCCATCGATGAGAAAAAATAGAACATGTTTTAAATTTATCCGATGGGAAAAAAAAATTATAGCAAATTCCGATCGTCTGTGTGGAACTCCATCGGAGAAAAAAACCCACACATGCTCAGAATTAAGTCGACGCATGCTCAGAAGCATTGAACTTAATTTTTCTCTGCTCGTCTGAGTGTTTTACGTCACGGCGTTTGGGACAGTCAGATTTTTGACTGATGGTGTGTAGGCAAGACTGATGGAAGTCAGCTTCATCGGAATTCCAATGGAAGAATCCATCGGATTTGAATCCATAGGAAATTCGATCGTGTGTACAGGGCTTCAGAGTCTCTACTACGTTTTTTGTAAACTGTGCTTCCACTGGGAGATCCTTCCCTCTATTAGTCCTGGTATCCATTATTACTAAGACTAAAAATGAGAGGAAATAATACATTTTAGAACTGTTATGAGAGCGATAGGTGAGGAGATATCTTCAAAGAGGGCCAATGTTCTGGCGTCAACTATCTAAGGTGGGAAATCCCCTCCTTTTTGGTTGATTTCCTCTTACTTCCTGTAGCATCTTCAACACAGGATGTAAAGGGAACTTCCCCAGCAGGACAAAGCCAGTAATACTGCTGATAGGGTTTTAACTGTTCTATCTAAAGCTAAAAAAGTTTTGGCTATCTATGCACTTTGCCTATATACTGTATGTTGCAACATTCTTTTGCGATATTTGTTGCCACAAAATTATTGCACCATACCGATTTCAATTGCTGCCTAAATGATTAGAGAAAAAGAGCACATTTTTCTAATTGCAAACATTTTAAAGAGCTACTCTAGAGTCAAATCACCACAAAACAGAGAGGTAGAGGGTAGTCATGGAGGTTGCCATTGAGGCCTTAAGCCCACCACTATGATAGACAGACTTAAGGGCCAAGGAGAAGCCAATGCTTCTCAAGATTTCCATCATGTATGGAAGGTTTGGGGGGCTACTGCAGGTATGTGCAGTGGCGTATCCAGGGTATGGCACCTATAGCAAGTGCCATGGGCGTTATATGAAGGGGGCGCTCCTAAATAGCTGGGCAGCAAGGCTTTTTCCTGCATAATTGTGGCTGAATAGGACCAGCAGCAGTGTGAACATCCTGCACATCCAGGGATTGGCGAGCAAGCCGGCTGGATGTGCACTGTGCAGCTCAGATTAAAGACTTCACCTGTCAGATCCAAGCCGTGATGTCGGGTATGGGCGGGACTGCTACTCAGACCCGCCCCCTCTGTCAAACAACCAATGTAATGAAAGAGCCGGCTCACATCATACTTCATTATTCGCAGTGCTCCTTCCCTCCTTATCACATCTACACACCACACTCCCCCATTCCCCCCTTACACAGAGCACAGCGGCCCCTCCCCTCTAGCATGTTGTATCTAAGCCCCGCCCCTCCCCCTATGTCCTTTCTGGCATGAGCAGCAGGTGAATGTGAGGTGAGTGTACAGTGAGATTAGGCTGAGCTCTGATTGGATGGTGGGGTATCTGAGACATTCACAGGAGGGACTACAGGTCCCAGCATGCAAGCTGCTTTCTTAGAATGATTGTGTGGCTGCAGCTCTGATGTTTGTTATTGTGCCATCACTATGTACAGTGCTGGGGATATCACTTTCTGGGTACTACATGCTGTGCTGGTGGGGGGAGGTGATGTGTCAGGCTGGCCTCCTCCTCAGCTCTCTGTATGTATTGGTGGGATCTCTCA
This sequence comes from Rana muscosa, assembly GCA_029206835.1. NCBI lineage: Eukaryota > Metazoa > Chordata > Amphibia > Anura > Ranidae > Rana > Rana muscosa. The sequence goes on from CM055121.1 coordinate 129,487,983, forward strand.
TTGCAGATATTGTATCTTTCTGAGGATTGGAACTGTCCAGTGTGTGGGCTCCTGGGCCCCCTACAGGAGATCTGAGCGGGGGATCAGGCACCTAGGGGTGTCTGGCAGTAAAGAGAACCTGTCATCGTCCATTCAGATCAAAGTAAAAGGTAAGTACTACAGCTGAGCGCCTCCATTGCTGACACCATCCCTGCACTCTCCTGCCGTCTGTCTGTCTGTAAGGCCCCTTTCACACTAGCCGACCGAAAGTCCGCTTTTTAATCCATCCGTTTACGGATGAAAAGGGGACATACATTGGTCCCTATGAGATCGCGGGTGTCAGCGGATGAACATCCACTGACACCCGATCTCCTCCGTGTCCACAATCCCCCGATTCTGCAGACGGAGGAAAATCCTATTTTTCTATCCGTCTGCAGAGCTGGTCGGATGAACACAGACAGACGGTCCGTGTTCATCCGATCCCCCCATAGGGGAGAGCGGAGATCTGACAGGGCGGTCCCTGCACAGTGTGCGGAGACCGCCCTGTCATCCGCCGGCTCAGCAGGGATCCCCGCTGAGCAAGTGGAGGTTCACAGGGCGGATCTTCACGGATCCGTCCCATGTGAAAGGGGCCTAAGGCACCTGGTGAATGCTTTGCTCTGTGCTAAGGCCCCATTCCTGGTGTGGGGACACATTAAAGCCGACATTTACCTGAAAATCTAATTGGGTACACAGTATTCATTTTGTTCTCATTCAACCAGCAGGCTGAATGAAAAAAAAAACTGACAGCTCTGGCCGGCTCTTTGATTACATTGGTTGTTTGACAGAGGGGGTGGGTCTGGGTAGCAGTCCCGCCCATACATGACATCACATTTTGGATCTGATAGGTGAAGTCTGTCATTGGAGCTGCACAGTGCACATCTAGCTGGCTTGCTCGCCAATCCCTGGCTGTTCACACTGCTGCGGTTCCTATTCAGCCAGAAGTTGACATATATCGCTGGCTGGGACAAAGATATAAAGTGTCAGGATCAGTTGTCTGTTCCCCTCCCCAGGTTATTTTTTTTTCAGCCTTGTGTAGCCCTGCACTTACAGATCACCACTTTCACTTACTGGCTGGGTTCACACTGGTGCGATGTGGGAACCCTGCGAATCCACTGCGGATTCCCACATCGCACCCGACTCGCACAGCAGTTCACACTGCCATATGCAAACTGCTGGGGAGTGTCAATACAATGTTAATGACACCCCCATTTCAGCTCACATATCGCACTGCGAACTGACAGTTCGGACATGAATCGGATCGCATAGGTGTGAACACCCATGCGATCCGATTCTGGTGCAGACCAAAAAAAGGGTCCTGTGCGACTTTAGTCCGAATGCGATGCGATTTCAGCCATACTATTTGTATGGCTGAAATCGCATTGCACGGACATCGCATGTGATTTGCACTGCAGTGCGGTGCGAATCACATGTGATTTTGCACCACACAGCAGTGTGAACCGGCCCTAAAACACAGAAGCCTGACTTCTGTAGTTGAAAGTGAAATTAATATCTCTCCCACCACTCCTTGAACAGCCTCCCTGCTTTGCACTACATTCGGAACAAGTGCTGGACTAGCTGACTGCAGTGTGTACCAGAGGAGGAGGGGGGTGAGCTGCCCATAATCTTTACCTCCTTCCTGCTCAGGGAGTTCAGGAGCTAAAAATGAGTGTTGCACCCACTGCATTAAAAGGCAAAAGGAAGCTCTGGCTGCAGTGGATAGAAGAGCCAGCTACAGAAAGGAGCTGCTATTACAAAGGTAAACAAGTGGAAGACGGTGGAGCTTTGGGGAGGGGAGATAAGGGCAGAGGAGAGGGGCAGTGGTAAGATATGAATGGATGACTTGCACTCTGTATCTTGCACTCTCCTGAACCCTGCACTCTGTGCATAATGCACTCCAGAACCCTGCTCCCTATGCAAAAGGCACTCCAGAAACCTGCAGTCTGTACCTAGTGCTCACCTGAGCCCTGCACTCTGTAAATTCAGCACTCCAGAAATTTACTCCTGTGCATATCAAACTCCTTAACAAGGCACTCTGTACATAGCACACACCTAAACCCTGTACGTAATGCATTCCTGAATCCTTCCACACATTTTTTAAATGATAGTGCTGGGGTTTGTAAATGGAAGGCACTCGTTCTCAGCAGTGCTGCAGCGGCACAACAGTGCAGAGAGGAGACACAGGCCACAGGAGGACTCAGGAGGACATTACTGGGGGGTGAAGCCGGCCTGGCAGAGGAGGACAGTGCCTGACTGGAGAGGTGAACTGGACACAGTGACAGAACAGAAGGCGGACACTGATGTGGAAAGGTATGGTAATATGAAGGGGGACAGAGGAGGAAACTACCATGTCCACAGCCTCTAACCATGTCCTGTCCCTGGTTATCTGAAAGATGGGTTTCAAATGTTTTGACAGGGGTGCAGTTTCAGTGCTTGCCATAGGCGCCATTTTCACTAGATACGCCTCTGGGTATGTGTAAACACCTCTGGGTTCATATGCATTTCATGCCTGCAGCAGTTTAACCTCAGATGACACAGTCTATTAAATTCACAATTTAAATTTTAGGTTTTAATGGCCACTGGTTGGTTTTCCCCACTCCAATGCTGAGGTTCCTTTACTTTTTCACAGGAGGCCATACCTATTGCATCACAGTTTGTCTCCCAAGTTATTTGTATATTCTACATCACAGAGAATCAAACAGAGAAGCATGACAACACTGTATTGCGTTGCAATGGGAGCAGCAGTGAGATGCAACATTTTAAAGTAGTTCTAAAATGGGAAAAGTATGAGGGCTGCTACTGCTGACCTCCTAATGAAAAATGTCAGTTGCCTGGCTTTTGTGTTGACCTGCTCACTTTAATACTTGTTAAATCACTCGTGCAGAAGAAATGTGCAGAGCAGGCATGTCAGAGAAAAGTCAGAAGTCAGAGAAAGTATAAAGTAAGTAGGCCTGTATAAGAGAGCTGCCAACAAGCATATTTAGAAGGATGGGTAAAAAATAGCAGCTTTCCTATTTTTCCATGACTGGTTTAATTAAAAAGAGGACCAAAACCCCCTGTTGGCCTGATGCCAGTTGTAAATCTTGAGATGCACTAAGTCCATAGCCCATTTAGGCTCGGAATACCTCCCATGGAGCTATTATATTCTGACAGTGGAAAAGCTTACCCTGCCGTCAGCTATAACCGGCAGTACTAATTTAGTGAAAATTTTCCAACAGGCTGATTATACAGAAATTGATCGACAGATCCACTTCTGTACAACCAGCCTGCCTTTAAATGGATTGAAATTTGGCTTATCTCTGCTGAACTGGGCAAATTTTGATCCATCCATGGCTGGCTTCAATCTACAATGTAGGTGTATTCTGAAGCAATTCTGCCAATAGTGCCTCTAGGATTTTGTACTTTTCAGTTCCGTGTTCCTTAATAACCCTGTCTTGTACAGGCTGCCACTTTAATTCAACCCTGCAGGATGTGCCACAGTTGGTCTAAATAACACATTGTGGCACTTAGTACAAAGGTGATGGATTGAACTAATATCACTGCCAATGAAAAGTGAAAATGGTTTACTTGTGAGTTTTTTTTCCTTAACAAAGAAAGAAAGAGCTGTGATGTTTTATTATTGTAGAGTAACTTACGAAGAAAAATGATCATGGTTAACGGGCCACTTGCTCAGTCTATTGTCCCAATAATCTTAAATGCTATCTGTGATACGGCCGTGAAGCAATATTAATAGTCTGCCTATCTCAGTGCTGTGAAGGCTTCTGCTTGTATTTCTGAACAAATCTTCTCGGCTTGTCCCTGGGAGACAATAGTTGCTGACTGTGCCTTCAGGAAAAGGACATTCGATTAATCATTGGTTCGTGGTTATTACCCTAGACATTGAACAAGGGCAGCCACATCCATCTTTTGGACCATATGAACATGTGATCTTCCATCCCCTTTATACCAAAAAGCATTAGTGTCTCTTGCTCTAAAACAAGAGTTTGAGCTTTTCGCTATAGTGTTGACTTAAATTTCTAGCTACAGTTCTACAGTACATACATGTGCCATATATGATAAAATGCTACAAGTATTGTATGTTCTGGTTGTGACAATAACATTAATGGTAAAGAAAAACTAGAAAAAGATATGGCATAAATAATTTTTCATTAAACTGGCCACTCACCCGCCATATTTTACAAAACCTTTACCAGACTTTGAATTGCATCACTGAGTTAATCGTTCAGTATTAGGGTCACCAACCCTTTTTAAAGACAGCTGTCCAAATGCTAAGGACAATTCAGAGTTCCTAAAGACAAATTGCTATGTGTCAAACAAAAGCAATGCTCAGGAAGCCTAAAGTAACACTAAATAGTGTGGGGTCGTAATCTGAATATGTCCTATTTAACCTCCCACAATTTACTTGACGATTAAATATTTAAATTGATAAATTCCCACTTGCACTCTTCTGCAACACTAATAGGATCAAACTCAAATTGACCTTTGATGAATTCAAAATCCTTTAGATTTTGGGGGACATGGCCCACAAAATTGTAGCCTATAACACATTTACTTGAATATATAACCTCCTCACCAAACATTACCTCTCGTGCCCTGGTGCCCAACCTGTGGCACATTGGTATATGATGTGCGGTCCTCATACCTCGGTAGTCTGTAGTGGGATATATTTTTAGGATAATAGCTTTGATCACTACTAGCCTCATGTAACATGTACCCAGTTCTGTATTGCCTCCTGCAGCATATCCCCATTTAAAAATATAGCATTTCCACAATCTTTCTTTTCCTCTATACTAGGGTCTGCACTTTCTTACAGTCCTCTCAAGCATTACATATATTGAACATTATATGCAGCCCTTTGGTAATGTGAAGGGCCACATTTGAGACTCCCTTTAGCTGATGAATTGATGCTTCTTTATTACCGTATATACTCGAGTATAAGCAGACCCGAATATAAGCCGAGGCACCTAATTTTACCACAAAAAAACTGGGAAAACTTATTGACTTGAGTATAAGCCTAGGGTGTCCATCTGCATGCCTCACTGTGTCCATGCCTTACTGTGCCTTACTGTGCCCATGTCTCACTGTCCCCATGCCTCACTGTGCCCATGCCTTACTGTGCCCAATCTCCCTACCTGATCTCCGTCGCTGTGTGACTAGACTGACATTTAACATGGGAGTCTATGGAAGGGGTGCCCGGCTTTGAAAATTCGGTGCTCCTCGGCCGTAGGTCTACTGGACAACAAACTTTGCATACTTGTAGAGGAAGAGTGAAGCTAAATATGTACCAAGTTTGGGGTTCAGAGGACCTAGGGCCGGCCAGTACCGGGTCCCCAAAATCACCAGAGAAATTACCATTTAACATGGGAGTCTATGGAAGGGGTGCCCGGATTTGAAAAATCAGTGCTCCCCGGCCTTAGGTCCCCTGGACAACAAACTTTGCGCACATGTAAAGGAAGAGGGGGGCTACATGTGTGCTAATATTGGGGTCCAGGAGACCTATGGCTGGCAAGAATCAGGTGTACAAAGTTGAAGATGGACACAGACTCGAGTATAAGCCGAGGGGGGCATTTTCAGCACACAAAAAATGTGCTGAAAAACTCGGCTTATACTAGAGTATATAGTTATATACGGTATGTTTTTTTACGTTCGGAATTTCCCCAAACAGTTAAACACAAACCCAAACCCTTCCTTAATTTAAATTGGACTTGAACTCAAAAATGCAAACATTTGCTAGGTGTTATAGGGAATATCTAAAAATATTACTTCTGCCTAAGCAGTACCCTAAAAAAAGTTTTATCTTGAATTCCTCTTGAACAATATCAGTGCACTTCATGATATCTGAGGAGTTCTAGCCCCTCCTGTGTCTAAATCCTCATCGCTGTATATCAGCACTGTAAGTTCTAAGAGACTGTGTCTCTCTCTTACTCTAGTTTGAAGAGATATGGGGTGAGATTTGGTGATACCATGTTTGTGCTGCCCACTGTTCTCCTTGCTGGAGTCTCTGACATGAGAAAGCAAAACCTTGCCTCTATCAAGATGGTTGCCCAAACAGAGACACAGTCTGAACAATGCTTTGCAAGTCATTTTTGGGGAAATATCAGCTACAGGGAGACCACTCACAATATTGGTGACTAGTCCCATGTCCTCTGCCCGCCATTTTTTGTCCAATGCTTCTAAGTTTCAGTTCCTTTTTAAAACTAGCCAATAATTTCAAAATACAGGACAACAGTCATTTTAATGCACAATGAACATCTTTATCTACTCCCGCCTAGTGAATGAGGTGCAACCTGCTGACTTCCATCATTTAACCAGTTCCCTACCGCCGTATTGTGAAATGACGGTGGCAGGAACCCTCCATTCCTCCGGGTGGACGTCATATTTCTTCCCGACATTGTGGCGAGCGCTGCATCACTGTGGTTCCGATGCGTGTGGCCGGCGGCCGCGATGGCCGTGGGGCACCCGCGATTGCTCTTCACAGAGAAGGGATGTGGATCTGTGTGTGTAAACACACAGATCCACGTCCTGTCAGGGGAGAGGAGAACTGATTGCATGTTCCTTGTATATAGGAACAACGATCGGTCACCTCCTCTCATCAGTCCCCTCCCCCTACAGTTAGAATCACTCCCTAGGACACACAATTAACCCCTTGATCGCCCCCTAGTGTTAACCCCTTCCCTGCCAGTCACATTTATACAGTAATTAGTGCATTTTTATAGCATTGATCACTGTATAAATGTGAATGGTCCCAAAATAGTGTCAAAAGTGTCTGATGTGTCTGCCGCAATATCACAGTCACGATAAAAATCGCAGATCGCCGCCATTAGCAGTAAAAAAAAGAAAAAAGAAATAAAAATGCCATAAATCTATCCCCTATTTTGTAGATGCTATAACTTTTGCGCAAACCAATCAATATACGCTTATTGCGATTTTTACCAAAAATATGTAGAAGAATACATATCGGCCTAAACTGAGGAAAAAAATTGTTTTTTTTTTTTTTAATTGGGATATTTATTATAGCAAAAAGTAAAAAATATTGTGTTTTTTTACAAATTTGTCACTCTTTTTTTGTTTATAGCTCAAAAAATAAAAAACGCAGAGGTGATCAAAATGAGGTGAAAAAATGATCAAAATTAAATTTGGGTACAACGTCGCATGAAAAAGAAATTCCATGCAAATGAATGGGTATTTTTTTCAAAGCAAAATGTTACCGCAGTCGCTAAACTCTGGGGAAAATTCCCTTGCAACTTCACATGAAAAGTACATAGTACATAGCCTATTTGCCTTTAGTAAATCAACCCCAAAGGGTTATTTGTGTTATATATGTAAACACTTTTCTGTGCTGAGAGTGCGTGTTCTGTGCGCTCCCAGCACTTTTACCAGCGGGGACCGGAAAGCTCCTGATGCAATCACAGTGGGTACATGACTCGAATGCCTGCCTCCTCCCAGCATTTGGAAGCTCTTAAAGGGTGGCAGCAGGAAGGGGTTAAAGACAAAGGTAGGAACATGCTATAATTCTGGCACATCAACAGTTCTGTACTTGCAGCATGTTTAAAGTGGAATTCCTGCCTAACACTATTCATAGAAGAAGACCCCTCCTAAATCCTGCTATCTATATTGTCTATCCTATGTAAAAAAGATCTGTTTACTTGCCTTTGTTCAGTCCACTCCGATCAGGCCATGTGATCCTGCAGCTCCGACTCCCCCTTGTCAGGGGAGCGCTGCACAGCAGCTGGGAATTCCGGGAGCGTTGACCACACCAATAAGCTCCCATAGCCATTGTTTGTCACTCCCTTCTTTCCCCCTTTAGCAGCCGATCACTGACACTGGGGAGCCAGAGCTGCGGGATCATGTGATTGGATCAGAGCAGATGGAAAAGGGCAAATATACAGATATTTTTTACACAGGGTAGGCAGGTCAGGTAGCAGGAGGGGGAGGGAATAGGGGAAATTTTCTAAGAATAGTAAGTGTTATGAAGGAATTCTGCTTTTAAGGAATAAAACATAATATAAATAAATAAATATAATACAATAAATAAATAGAAAATATAAATAAATAATATATATATAAAGAAATAAGTCCACTAGGTGGCAGACATCTCATTGGACTTAAAGTGTTACTAAACCCAGGACCCTGCATTCACTATATCTGGTCTCCCACAGTACACATAACATAAAAATGCAATTATTTTAGTAAATATAAACTGCTAAATACCCTTTCTCACCAGCAGTATATAGCAGTCTTGTGAATTCTATCAGTGTCTAGTTAAAGCTTGTGGGAGGAGTTTTCATTCTACTCTGACTGTCCTATGAGGCTGCAGGACCCCTGACCCTCTGTCTCGACAGTGCCGATTGGCCCTGTGCCAATCAAATGCACCCTCCCAAGTAAAAAAAAAACCCTCTCTAGCAATACACACCAACATGAGCATGTGCAGATTGACTCCAAAGGCTCTGTCTTATCAGGAGATAGATTGGGGACAGTGGAAAAAGGGGAGGATCAGAGGAGACAGGATCAAACAGCCTTTTTACACAATTGGGAGGATTAACCCCTTAGATTGCACAGTGAGTATAACAAGCATACTTTACTGCATATACAGACATCAAAATACTTGATTAAAAAATACCTACAAATGCTTTGTCAGATAAAGCAGTTATCTATGTATTCCAACTCTGTATTTAGCTGGAGCCTAGCTTTATCTGCAGCGGAGAAAACTGGTGTCACTGACCTGGCAATATTTTAGCAGGTAAGAAAGTTCATAAACAGTTGGTATTGAAACTGTCTATTTAGGTGTTTGACCGGAGTTCAGCTTTAGGTGGATTCAGACTGGAAGTATAAAGTTAATGCATACATAGGCAGCTTAAGGAAAAGAGAGACTGGAATGTAAAGATCTGGAGACATGATTCATATTCCTGGCAGCTGGATGAAGCCGGCCATAAATTGTGTGTTGTATCATCTCACACTAGTAGGTTGACATAAGCAGCATAATTAACTTGTGTTCTCTTATTGTGCAGACTGATTCACCCCTTTTCTATGTGGAAGCAAATCATTACAGCACATTCTGAAACCACTCTGATCTAAAGAACAAGTAACGATTTGCTCATGCATTTTTTCAGTGCTAGTACTATAATTAAATGAAATGTCAACTTTTTTATCTACATATCTGCCGTTCGGTGATAAGGTATTTTTATGAAGATACTTTTTTTTTTTTAAGCCATTACAGATAACTGTTTTACTAAATGCATTGAAAAGCCAGCATTTTCATTATAAGTCAACAAATGCCTTATTCCAAAAGAAAATCTGTCAACGAAATACAGAGGCTGGCAAAAGTGACCTACTCTGGCCATAAACAGGCTTAAATTTTGAGTCAGACGAAATTTGGACCGTAGGTGGCCCTATCGGCACCAACAAACTTTGATCTGTTGGAGCCAGATGGAAAACTTCTGTCCAAACCATGGCTGCATCCAATATAATGCAACTGTTTGGCCCTATTCACATCTGAGCGTTTTGTTGCTTGAAGATCCAAAATGCTCACCATCCAAAATCTCATGTATTTCGATATTGACCGTTCACATATCACTCAGAGGCCTGTAGATCAATGCCTAGAGCTACAAAAAGCTACACATGAGCTACTGTACTTTCAAGGCACATTTGGGTGTTTTTGGCCTCATAGACTTCAATGGAAACACCTGAAAACATTGAGCACTTTCAAGTGTTTTTTCAGGGGGTTTCTGGCATATTTCAGGAAATTGTATTTAAATTCTTTTACAAATCACAATAAGGACCAAGATAACATTAATAAATTGAGCAACTAAAAAATAGAAAATAAAAAACATTTAAATCTCATACATAACACTACATACAAAAGGTGCATATCCTATATCCTTACCATATCAACCATATTTATTTTTATTCCCCAAAAAGGAGGCAAAGGTCAGAGGTGGAGGTTCCCCATATCTGAATACAAATAGTGTGTATGATCTTTATCCCAGATAGATCTAAGGATTACTAGGTCTCTCTACCTATTGCTTATCTCTCACATCCATATTCCCCCACACACATATTTCAGGAATTTTGAGACTGTAGGAACTGGTCTCCTCCCACTAGGGCTGTCCATGAGCTAAAACAAAAACACCTGAAGCTTGAATACGCATATAAAACACTTGTACTTCTAAAATGTTCATATACACATGCAAAAATGCTCAAAAACTCACCTGAATAAAAGCGCCTAAAATTCGCTCTGCTCAGGTGTGAGTGCAGCCTTCAGGTATTCTGACAGCCATGAATGTTGCACCTGTCGAACTACAATATCTGGCAGGGAAAATCCTTCGATCCACATTGTTTAGCATGGATAAGGGATCCTAATGATCAATCTTGTTTTTCCCGTGGGGCCGAATGAGACAAATCTTAACATGTATGGCCAGTCTTAGTTGCATACCTGTTATGCCTACCCTCTGATTTCAGTATTTCTTGAGTCACTAGCTCAGGCAAAGCATGCAGACAGTGAGGTCAGAACTGTGATGACAGTATACATATCCATTTTTTGATAGATTTTCTATACATTTTTGTTGCAGGGGATGCCCAAAATCAGATGTGAGCCAATCACACAAGCAGGAAATGAAATTTCTGGGGGACGTTTTGTACACCATCTGTGTACAGAACACCTCAAGGTTGCCATATTTCATTGAATTTTACAGAACATTATAGCGCTGCAAATTGAAAAGGAAAGGATGCAATATTTTTTCCACAAAAGTAGAGTTACCCTGTAAATTCTCACACACAATCCCTATTGAAGGGGAGGGCTCCTTACAAGGTTGCTGGCAGATTACCTTCTTAAGCTTGGGCTTTGTAACATGTGGATGCTTCCTGCATTACCAATCACATTCAATCATTTTTACATCAGGATTTCTGTATGTGAAAGGCAGGTGTAGGAACATTATGTGATGAGGAACATTACTTTTACATCACAAGCAGGATTTCTCAGATAAACAGATGAACAAAAAAAGGGAGTAAGGGGGACAGGTGAAATATGGCTATTCATGGATGAAAAACTGAAGCACCAAAAAGATTTCTGCGGTGCTGCCTGTATATATCTCAAGAATTAATTTTAATATTTCAATGGAATACATCCTTACGTTTTCCTCCTTAATAGAGCCAATTTTTGTGTTGTAAGTTTTATCTATATATGATTTACAGTATAAGTTGGAGTATCTGGGCAATGCACGCATTTGAAGCACTTACTTTATGCTGTAATTAATTTGGCTTTCTATTACAATATATGAAGTCATCCATAACCTTGTGGTCATATCAAAAGAATTATAATTCCACTGACATACACTTAAATTGCACTACTCATATACTAGAATGCTGTCACATGTATACTTTAGGCTGGCCAGCAGGTGTCATAATTGCTTGACCCTATAGAGAGACTACTGTTTGCAGGAAATTGTTAATAATGAATACGCGTAGTAAGAGTCATTGCCTACAGCAGTACTAAAGGCTTTTTAATCAGCAATACTTTGCTCTTGACCAATTTAGCACCGAGCAATAATTGCAATAATTCATTATTTCTCAAAATGTTCATAAACACATTTTAAAGCGGGTTTTGAGGACTTACAATGAGTTATCTTTGATAAACTTACAAAGTTTTGATAAACTTTCAAAGTTTATCAAAAGTTTGAGGAAGCAGTGCAGTGTGCACTGCTTCCCCAAACTTTTGATAAACTTTTGACAACATACACTGAGAACCTCATTGTAAGTCCTCACACTCCCCTAATTAGGACTTAACTGAGAAAGAGGTAATATTTTAAACATCCTCTGCAACAATATACTTCCTAAGGTCTGTCCTCTTCGAAAGGGACGCAGACACTGCAGCTTTGCTCATTGGAGGGTTGTAATCTGGGAACGAGGTTTGGTTGCTGTAATCTGAGAACGAGGCTTGAACCTTGGACGGTGAGAACGAGGCTTGGTTCCTGGCCGGGTATGCAGAGTAATGCGGAGCTTATTAAGAGAGAAGGAGTGAGTCTGGCTGCGGACAGGGTGCTGATCCCTGGCTGGAGGATTACAGGGGAGAGCTGTGATTGCTGGACACTGAGGAGCCATCATAGGAGAACCCTCATCACAGAAAAGTTTTTTCAGTTTTCTCCAGCTGGTCCTTTTACAATACCCTTGTCGGGGTATCCATTTATTCAAGCTTGATTATATCCCATTGTCCGGTGGAGTACCAGGATCCAGAATACCAACTCTTTGGTAAGACCTTCAGCTTTGAGGTAATTGGCGGCTGATGAATATTGATTCCATCGGTTTCATTTTGGATTGAGGACATCCGACTGCCCAGCGGGCACACCTCATCACTCATCAGAGATTCAGTGACGTTCCTGTGGAGCAGTCGTTTGGGATACTCTTAAGCTCGATTGATCCGCTGTCGTGCGACATTCGGGTCCAACGTTTCTGGTAAGCGCACATGTATGTCATTATTCACGTGAAGAATTGTGCCGGGATCTCTTTATCCATTCCATGTTGTTCACCCATTTTTTTGGACACTCATTACTTTGTTTAGTGGTTCACATATTGGACATTTTGTGTATTGGGTTGGGCATTTCCAGCCTGCCCCTTCCTTGTGTCTTAATTTATGGTCACATTTGAGATATAGTCCAGTTCTCACTGGTCTACACGTAGCGCTGCACTATTACCCTCCATTTTGTTTGAATTTGTCACATTCCAGTGCAGCTGCTTCACCTCCCTCTGAAGGGTTGTTATTATTTATATATTTTTGGGTAGCGCATTTATTTCTTTTTTCACTATTCTTTTTCCTCATTGCATTAGTAACGGCAACAAAGTTTACTAAAATCATTGCAATGTATATACAGCGGGTCGCCCAGAGGGAATTCTATTTTTCTCAACAAAAGTTATACTGTTGCAATTCAGTTTATTTAGTATTGTGATTATGGCCCAATTCCCCCCTGCGTGGTGTATGTGTGTTTTAGATGCAAATAATTAAAATAAGTCCTTCATGCTGCATCTTTTATGCATTTCACCAAAAATGCATTTTCTTAGAATTCAAAGGCAATGCACCTAACACACATGTAAAACATGCCTAAAAAGCAACACACCAAAAACGCACTGCACAAATGTAAACTGATGCTTTTTAAGGAACCTCTGCACATGCAAGGGGTCTGCATAACATTATAGAAATTTGTCTAATTCTTTTACAGACAAATTTAGGAGACGTTATTCAGAAAAAGATATAAAACATTAAACCGTTGGTTATATATTGCTGTGTTCTTGTAAATTAAAAATCTACTTACACCTCTCCTCATCTTAATAATCATATGAACAGCAAAAATACAACAAATTTCAGACTTAATATTAAAATAAATGCACGTACCTAGCAGTTGATCTCATTTACTGTGGTAGCACAGGCCTTCCTTAGAAGGTGATTGCATTATTAGTGTAAATTAGCTTGTTCATGGATCAGAGAATAATGATCATGAAGCGGGGAGCTGTAAGCAGTACGCCTAATTTGAAAGATACAACTGAATGAGTGCAGCGTTTGGCATATTAGTAATAAGGAAAATGAATATGAGAAGGTTTCGCCATAGAATGATGGCTTGAATTGTAGTGTATGGACAAGGGATATTGCAGTCAACATTTTGTCATAGCTTAGCAACCAAACCCGTGGTAAATGTAATTGATTTGCAACACATTTAAAAGCTTTCTAAGCTGACATTTTACATTTTAAATATTTCAGACAATAACGCTATATAATTCAGTTTAAAGCGTGGCAAAAAGGAAATTGCATGACCCTTTTAAAGACAAATCTGGCCTCCATAATACAGCAGGTGATACACTAATAAAATGAACCATAGAGATACAGTATATAACACTAAAGGAAACACTAAGGAAAGGGTGGTGTTGCTTGTGTAATTCTGCATTTAAAATATTAATCAGTAATTAAAGTGTATATTAGCTGGTAGTAATCTTGAATTTATTGGCTTGCTGGCCTGATTAAGTGTTGGCAGCATTATAAAGATCAGATGACTTACTTTCTTTAAGATGTTACTAGTTTTTAAATGTTGCTTTTTTGTTTAGTAAAAATAAATAAATCTAATCAATTGTTATTGTCTTACCTGTGGTATCTTGGGCTAATGTTATCCATTTGCATAGGTGAGCGCAGCCTATTGTATTAGGGTGTGCACCCCAAAGTTCAGACACACGTGTGTGTATATATATATATATATATATATATATATATATATATTAGGGCTGCGGAAATTAACGATTAATCCCTCGATTAATCGTGAATTTTTTTGATAGATCAAAATTATTTTAATCGGTACTCACCTCTCCGCCGGCTTCCGGGTCTCCGCTGCCTCGCCCATAGGAAAGGCCGCGGCTTCGGCCTAACTCCGGAGCGGCGGCCTTCTTGGTCCATCCGGCGGCGGCTAGGTGAGCTCCTAGAGCGGCGCGCTGACATCATTACCCCTCAACTGCTCGTGGATCCAGACGGAGGGGGTCTGCCGCCTTCTATTCTGGTATGTCTGCTGGGGGAGATGTCCTATTACAGTGGGGGAGATGTCCTATTACAGTGGGGGAGATGTCCTATTACAGCGGGGGAGATGTCCTATTACAGCGGGGGAGATGTCTATTACAGTGTGGGAGATTGCGGATATTACAGTGGGGGAGATGTCCTATTACAGTGGGGGAGATGTCCTATTACAGCGGGGGAGATGTCTATTACAGTGTGGGAGATTGCGGATATTACAGTGGGGGAGATGTCCTATTACAGTGGGGGAGATGTCCTATTACAGCGCAGGAGATGTCTATTACAGTGGGGGAGATTGTGGATATTACAGGGGGGGAGATTGCGGATATTACAGGGGGGGAGATTGCGGATATTACAGTGGTGAGATTGCGGATATTACAGTGGGGTGATTGTGGATATTACAGTGGGTGTCACGAGCCGGACTGACGGCTAGTGGGGATACAGGAGGTGGATCCTCTGTACCAGAGAGGGGATGGCACGGATCGTACTGAGGGACCGGTTCTAAGCAGCTACCGGTTTTCACCAGAGCCCGCCGCAAAGCGGGATGGACTTGCTGCGGCGGTAGCAACCAGGTCGTGTCCTCCAGTAGCGACTCCACCTCTCTGGCGGCTGAGATAGGCGCAGTACAAAAGGACTAGGCAGAGGCAAGGTCAGACGTAGAAGAGGGTCAGGGCAGACGGCAATGGTTCGTAGTCTGAGACAGTGGCAGCAGGTCAGATACACAGGCAAGGCAACTCACAAAACGCTTCCACAGGGTACTAAGACAACAAGATCCGGCAAGGACAGGAAGGGGAAGTGGGTTTATATCAGATTTGGGTGTGCACACAGTAATTGGGCCAGGCACCAATCAATGGTGCGCTGGCCCTTTAAATCTCAGAAGGCCGGCGCGCGCGCGCCCTAGAGCGCAGCGGGGCCGCGCGCGCCGGGAAGGAGCAGGAGGGGGATGGTGAGTAGGATGGGATGCGATCCACGGACGGAGATGTGCCGCCGTGTGGATCGCATCCCCGCCGGTAAGAGAGCAGCGCCACGGCCAGGGGGGCTGACCGGAGCGCTGCAGGGGGACCGACACCGCGAGCGCTCCGGGAAGGATGGGACACCCGGAGCGCTCGGCGTTACAGTGGGGAGATTGTGGATATATTACAGTGGGGGAGATGACGTGGATATATTACAGTGGGGGAGATTGTGGATATTACAGTCTTCTTTTATAATTAATCAAAATTAGTCGATTAATCGATTTAAAAAAACGATTAATCGAACATGAAAATTGTAATTAGTAACAGCCCTAATATATATACAGTATGTATATATACACACACACACACACACTCTTATACTCTATAAATGTGAACAAACATTTTAGAATGTATTAAAACATGGATGGCGTCAGTAGGGCAGTGAACGTTGTCAGTAGAGTAGTGGATAGTGTCAGTAGGGCAGTGGACAGTGTCAGTAGGGCAGTGGACGGTGTCAGTAAGGCAGTGGACGGTGTCAGTAGGGCAGTGGACGGTGTCAGTAGGACAGTGGACAGTGTCAGTAGGGCAGTGGATGGTGTCAGCAGGACAGTGGATGGTGTCAGCAGGACAGTGGATGGTGTCAGCAGGACAGTGGATGGTGTCAGCAGGACAGTGGACGGTGTCAGTAGGACAGTGGACGGTGTCAGTAGAGCAGTGGATGGTGTCAGAAGAGCAGTGGATAGAGAAGTGGACATGTCAGTAAGACAGTGGATGGTGTCAGTCAGTGGAGCAGTGGACATGTTACAGTGGCCCAGGCAGCAGGGGCAATCTGCGCCACACGGGGTGATAAGGGTATGACATACAATTGGAGGTAATGTGTATCTATTTACTACTGTTGTTTTTTGATCAACATTTTTGTGGTGCTTATTAGCATCTGCAGGATACTGAACGATTTTTATATATATGGGATAAATATCATCTATGCTTGATACACTACCAGTTGAGTCCTTGGGATATTTTCTTTTACACTTTTTGAGATATTTGACGTGTTTGCATAATGTGGCCTGGATTTTATTATTTACAATCCTTATTTTAGATATTAGTCCAGTGTGGGTTTATAGTTGCCTGTCATGCCTATTCCACCAGTGATTTCTTAGGGAAACAGTCTGGTCCCGGTGCCCCAGGCCAACACTTGTACACCTGGCATTTATTTATGTACAGTGGATATAAAAAGTCTACACACACCTGTTAAAATGTCAGGTTTCTGTGATGTCAAAAAATGAGACAAAGATAAATCATTTTTTTTTTAATTGAAAAAAACCAACTTTATTAAGAAGTATATGCATGGTACATACATCAGTAAAATCCAGTATGGCCAAAGCAATAGTACATACATGAACATAATGAAACATCTGTGTGACATAAAAGATGAAGACACCGATGAGAGTGGAGCCGGCATACAACAAAGATGAGAAATCAACATGTCAAGTACACGTTTCCCCATCCGCCAACCATCTATCCCATACCCTCTCATACTTTAGGGGACACCCTCTATGCACATAAATCAGTTTTTTATATGGGAGAGCATCGTTAACCGCCTTTTTCCAGCACTGGACTGTGGGGGACAGAGCCTGCATCCAGTTTCGGGCCACTACTTTTCTCGCCAAGAATAGCGTCTCATGTAAGAAGGTACGCAGGGGTTTGTCAGCATCTAGTTCTGGCAACAGGCCAAGTAGGCACATCTTTGGGTCAAGGGTAGCAGGGGAGCCCATCTGGTCGTGTAGGAAGCGTATCACCTGTGTCCAGTATGTCTGGATAATGGGGCAGGACCAAATAAGGTGGTAAAAGGAGCCCGGGGTGTGGTCGCAGAGGCGGCATCCTGGATTGTACGTGGGTTTGAAACGTGCTATTCTCTGAGGGGTCAGGTACGTTCTGTGTATAATGTACAACTGTGTGAGGCGGTCCGATAGCTTGGGGGAGACTTTTTTCACGTCTTCCAAGATCTCATCCCAATCCTCATCCTCCACTAGTCCAACATCCACCTCCCATCTGGTCTTGGCCACGTAGGCCAATGCTGTGGCGCTAGGGAGACGAATGGCGGAGTACAGAGTGGAGATGAGTTTGGCGGGCTCATTCCCCGTGACTGTGTCCACTATAGAGGGGACTGCCATGGACGGGTTGGAGCCAGAGAACTGGGCCTGTATAGCGTGGCGGAGTTGCAGATACCTGAAGAAACGGCAATTGGGGAGGGAAAATTCATCTTTTAGCATTTTAAATGTTTTAAGGCCTGTGGTGGTCATGATCTGGTGTAAATATAAGATCCCATGGCGTGTCCACACCGCGGGGTCTGGGATGGACAATAATTCTGGCAAACATGTATTGAACCAGAGAGGGGTATGAGAGTGTACTTGCGGGGTTCCAATTTTTTGTAGTGCCATCCGCCATACCCTCCGGTGGTGAGCCAACATGTCAGCTTTGTGTTGGGAGGGGCGTCTCGTCGATGGGGTTCTAAGGACTGACTGAAGTGGGGTATGGGCTGGGTCGTCGGGATGCTCACAGAGAAGTGTCTGGTATCTTGGTAGCTCACGTTTGTCAAAGTAATAGAAGTGGGACAGTTGGGAGGCAAGATAATAGTCCTGGAAGTCTGGGAGAGCAGCTCCTCCCAATGTCACGGGGTTCTTCAGAATTTTCCAAGATAATTTGTGTCTGCCATGACCCCATATAAATGAATTCAGAATGGATTCAATTATTTTGAAACATTTTTGCGGTATATAGAGGGGAGCATGCCAGACCAAATACAGTATTTTTGGAAGGAGTATCATCTTAACCAGACTAATGTGACCCATAACACCCAGGGGTAGTCTGGCCCAGGTCTGTGTCTTGGTCTTGATCAGGGCATACAGGGGTTCAATGTTCAGTAGTTTGTAGTCCGAGAGCGATCTGGTGACCTGCACCCCAAGGTATTTGATCAGGGAGACCCTTGGAAGAGCCAGAGGAGGAGACGTGAATGAGGGGGGGAAATGGTCAATCGGGAGAATCTGGGACTTGGACCAATTAATACTCAGACCTGAGTGTCCACCCATACGTTCTATGGACTGGAGGGCTGCTACAAGAGAGGGACCCGAGTCCGCCAGATACAGGAGTGTATCATCGGCATACATCCCGATCTTTTCTTCCAGGTTCCCCATCCTGAGGCCTCGGATACAGGCATCTGCGCGGACCATAATGGCCAACGGTTCCACAGGCAATGCGTACAGCATGGGGGAAAGGGGGCAGCCTTGTCGGGTCCCTCTTTCCAGCGGGAACTGGTCGGAAAGCCAACCGTTCACAAATACTCTGGCCCTCGGGGATTGATAGAGGAGTTGGACCCAGCGAATGAAGCTGGGGCCAAATCCAAATCTTGAGAGGCACTCCCACAGGTAGTTCCACTCCACGGAGTCGAAGGCCTTGGCGGCATCCAGAGCCACCACAACCCTCGAACCAATTTCATCGTGGGACCCCTGAATATTCATGAATAGGCGACGAATGTTCATGGCAGTGTTTTTCCCTGGCATAAAGCCTGTTTGGTCAGGGTGGATCAATGACAGAATAACCTGATTAAGGCGGGAGGCTAGGATCTTTGCTAATATTTTAATGTCTACCTGTAATAAGGAAATAGGCCTATACGACTCCGGGTATTTAGGGTCCTTACCGGGTTTGGGAATTACGACAATTTGAGCCTCTCTCATGGAGGGGGGTAGAACTCCTGAATCAAATATGGATTTGTACAGGTCTTTAAGTTTAGGGATTAGAATTTCGGAATAGGTGGCATAGAATTCTAGAGGTAGACCATCAGATCCTGATGCCTTAGATGAGGCCAAACAGGAGATAGCCTCGGTGATGTCCTCCTCGGTAATAGGGGCTTCTAAGATTTCAAGCTGGTCGTTGGTCAGTCTAGGGAATTGAACTCCCGCTAGGTAGTCCCTGGTATCTTGGGGAGTGTGGGTGACTCTGGATGTGTAGAGTGTACGGTAGAATCTCCCAAATTCCTCCGCCACCAGTTGTGGGTCGGTGATGTCGTTCCCCTGTGGGTCGGTCAAGGACACCACCACAGGGGGACGCAGATCCAAGTGGGCAAGATACGCGAGCAGTTTGCCCGATCTTTCTCCGTACTCAAACACCCTTTGTCTACAGAAAAAGATTTGTTGCTTAGCCTTCTCTATGTGCAATTGGGAGACCTGTCGCGCCTGAATCCTGAGGTTATTGGCCGTGCTGGGAGAGGGGTCTCGATGAAACGCCTCCTCCAGCACCTGTAGGTGGTCTGCCGCCTGCTGGACAATAAGTGTTGATGACCGTTTGAGCCTGTTGATACGCATAGAAAGCAGGGAACGAGCGTGGAGCTTAAACATTTCCCACACCACGTCATATGTGGTAGAGCCCCCGTTGGCCGTAAAGTAGTATTGCAATTCCGTGGGGATGTCTTCCTGTTCCCACAGGGCAGTCAGCCAGAACGGGTTTAACCGCCAGGAAGGGGCAGGGGAAGCTTTCAGGAGCTGGATCGTGATCCAGTAGGGGGCGTGATCCGAGAGTACCCTCGGAGCAAAGCCTACATCCCCTAGTTTAGGCAGCAGGGACATTGAGACAAACACAAAATCAATTCGCGACATCGTGTTGTGACTAGCTGAGAAGCATGAGAAGACCACCTTGGTGTGTGGGTGTTTGTGGCGCCAAGTGTCGACAAGGGCGAAGTCTGTCATTATGCGGTGCAGTCTGGTATGGGCCAGTGGATCAAGGGGGGGGTTCAGCGCGCCCAGGCGGTCCAGAGCGGGGATTAGGGTCATATTGAAGTCCCCCATCCACACCGCCGGTACAGAGGGATATTGAGTCATAAAGGCAAGGCCCTCCTTAATTACAGCAGAGTTATACGGGGGGGGGGACATAGCAAGAGAGCAGCAGGATAGGAGACCCGCTAATGGTAGCGTGCACAAACACATATCTGCCCTGCTGGTCCGTGCGAAGTAGTACTAGATCAAATGGTACCCGTTTGGCGATCAGGATCGATACTCCTCTGGAATAAGAGGTGTGGGTAGCATGGTAAGCCCACCCTATCCAGGGTTTTTTGAGGGAGGATTGCAGGTGGCCCGTGACATGGGTCTCGACTAATGTGATGATGTCAGCCCTCTGAGATTTGAGAAACGTCAGGACAGCTGTGCGTTTAATCTTGTTGCGTAGGCCCCTAACATTCCACGTAAGGAACTTCAGGGAACTCATGGTGGGCGTAGGGCGCGTATAATAAACCGCAGCCAGACCAGGACCAGCAGAGCAGAGAAGGACACATCAGATGGCATAAAACATAAAGAATACCAATATCGATAGTGCATGTATGACAATAACATAGTACCTTTAGCAGAGATAAACAATTGCAAACATAGTGGCAAATAAAGAATAACCACAACATTTCCCTTCCCTCCCAGTCCATTGCCACCCCAACTCGGCATGAACATAGTATCCCATAACCAGGTATCAACAGGGGACATCCAACGTGAACAAAACGTTGGAGGCAAGGGACTTAATTTCAATGGGACATAGATACCCGTGACAAAAAGAAAACTAAAAAATAGGACCAAACAGTCAGGTAGATGGGGGGGATGAAAAAGGTCCATAGGGATCCTAGGGGGGCGACTTCTTCTCTGAGAAGTGCATGGGGTGTAGGGGCCACAGACGTGCAGCACCATTTCAGCATTACAGGAGGGGGCCCCACCTGCCATCAGGGTGTTAGGTATAGTATTAGAGGAAGTTCAATCCATGTTCGGTAGACTGCTCTCCACAAGTATCTCCCACATGTGGGGAGGCCGGGGGATCAAAAGTCAGTTGGGTCGCCCGGAGACGGCGAGCTTGCTGCGAGATCCAAGGAAATATGAGGAGACAAAAAAAAAGGGGGGGGGGTTTCAGATCCTTCCCCCTGTCCCGGTGAGGGGTACCTGCTAACAATATAGCCGCTGTGGGGCTAAACACCAGAATGAGGACAAAGAGCATAACCGGTACAGGGGGGAGTGGGGGAGAAATAAAAGTACTCACAGCTTGTAGGCAGTGCAGCGCGCTCAGTCTCGCCGATCTCTCTGATCAATCCAAGTGGATGCCAGCTCAGGGTCCTCAAAGAAGTGGGTTCGACCATCGCATTCCACACGAAGCTTTGCGGGGTACAGCATGGCGTATTTGAGGTGCAGGACGCGGAGGCGCCGTTTAACATCCTGGAATCTGGACCGCTGCCGTTGCACCTCATTGGAGAAGTCCGGGAAGACGGCCACATGTGTGTTGGTATAGGGGATGTTCCCTTTCTCTCTGGTCAGGCGGAGGATCTTATCGCGGTCCCTGAAGTTGAGAAACTTCGCTATCAGGGTACGTGGCGGGGCTCCTTGAGGAGGAGGACGGGCAGGGATTCGATGGGCTCTCTCCACCGCGAACATTACCGAAAATGCGTCTCTGCCAAAGGTTGTTGTCAGGAGGTTTTCAAGGAAGCTCGCCGGATCATTGCCCTCAGCAGATTCAGGAAGACCGATGAAACGGAGGTTACATCTCCGAAGGCGGTTTTCCATGTCGTCTTGTTTTGCGCTAATCTGTTGCAGCTGGCGGCGCACCTCATCCGTGGTATGTTGTAGAGGGTGTAAAATATCTTCCGCTCTGCTAATACGGCTCTCCGTCTCCGTCACGCGGTCCCTGAGGGTAGAGAGATCCTGGCGGATAAGGGACATGTCAATTTTGACCTCCTCGATTTTGGTGGTAAGCGTGCTCTGGCATAGGGCGATGGCATCCAGTAGCCTGTTAGTAGCCACCACAGAGTGTTCCGCGCCCAGGGACGCGTCAGCGCCATCCTTGGCCTGTTGGTCCTCATCCAGCCTGCGGTATTTGGCCAATTTGTCAACGGCCTCTGAGTTTTTTTTTGGTGGGGACATGCTGCGGGGGTGATCAGGGGAGTCCCAGGTGTACCAAGATGGCTGCAGCTAAATAGGCCGAGCCCTCTGCGGCTCCTTTCCCACCGCCGTCCAAGGGTGATGTAGCGTGACCCGCAGGTAGTGGTCAGGCAATAGCACTGTCCTTTTGCTATATCCCAGGGAATCAAGGCTCAGGGGAATCAGGGGGGCCTATAATACTTGCCCAGGCCGCCTCCGGGTGTAGCAAGATGGCCGCCGCTCCAGGAGTCAGGCTGAGGCAGTGATCCTTCCCCACAGCAGGTGCAGAGTAATAAGGCACCACTGGAGGGGGATTAGGCAGTCCAGAGGCCGATCGAGGAGGCTATGAGCCACTGTGGGTAAAAAGGGATCCGTGAGGGTGTCCAGGAGCGCCGCTGGGGGTACCAAGATGGCCGCCGTACCAGGGACTAGGCCGAAGCCGCGGTCTTTCCTGAAGTATGTGGCCGGGATGCTCCGTGATGGCGGCGGCGGCGTTACAGCAAGCTGGAAATCTCCAAAAATCTCAGGAGGAGCAGGATAAGTCTCCGGGTGTGAAGGATGGCAGTTTCTACCAAGGATGCAAGCAGGATTGTAGGTAAGGAGTATGGGCAAGTGGAGCTCTCCTTACATGCGTCCTATCCCATTGCTCTCCAGGCCACGCCCCCAAAAGATAAATCATTTTAGAACTTTTTCCACCATTAATGTGACCTATAAACTGTTCAACTCAGTTGAAAAACAAATTGAAATCTTTTAGGAGATAAGAAGTAAAAATGAAAAACTAAAATAATGTGGTTGCATAAGTGTGCACACCCTCTTATAACTGGGGATGTAGCTGTGTTCAGAATTCAGCAATCACATTCAAAATCATGTAAAATAGGAGTCAGTACACACCTGCTATAATTTACAGTGCCTCTGATTAACCCCAAATAAAGTTCAGCTGTTCTAGTAGGTCTTTCCTGATATTTTATTTTTGCATCCTACAGAAAAAGCCATGGTCTGCAGAGAGCTTCCAAAGCATCAGAGGGATCTCATTGTTAAAAGGTATCAGTCAGGAGAAGGGTACAAAATAATTTCCAAGGCATTAGATATGCCATGGAACACAGTGAAGACAGTCATCATCAAGTGGAGAAAATATGGCACAACAGTGATATTACCAAGAACTGGACGTCCCCCCAAAATTGATGAAAAGAGGAGAAGAAAACTGGTCTGGGAGGCTGCCAAGAGGCCTTCAGCAACATTAAAGAAGCTGCAGAAATATCTGGCAAGTACTGGCTGTGTGGTACATGTGACAACAATCTCCCGTATTCTTCATATGTCTGGGGTATTGGGTAGAGTGGCAAGACGGAAACCTTTTCTTACCAAGAAAAACATCCAATCCTGGGTAAAATGTTAAAAAAACACATCTGAAATCTCCCAAAAGAATGTGGGAAAATGTGTTCTGGTCTGATGAAACCAAGGTTGAACTTTTTTGGCCATAATTCCAAAAGATATGTTTGGTGCAAAAACAAAACTGCACATCACCAACAGTGATACCCACAGTGAAGCATGGTGGTGGCAGCATCATGCTCTGGGCCTGTTTTTCTTCAGCTGGAATGGGGGCCTTAGTCAAGGTAGAGGGATTTATGAACAGTTCCAAATACCAGCCAATATTGGCACAAAACCTTCAGGCTTCTGCTAGAAAGCTGAACATGAAGAGGAACTTCATCTTTCAGCATGACAATGACCCAAAACATACAGCCAAATCAACAAAGGAATGGCTTCACCAGAAGAAGATTAAAGTTATGGAATGGCCCAGCCAGAGACCAGACCTGCATCCCATTGAAAATCTGTGGGGTGATCTGAAGAGGGCTGTGTACAGGAGATGCCCTCGCAATCTGACATACTTGGAGTGTTTTTGCAAAGAAAGAAGAGTGGGCAAATATTGCCAAGTCAATATGTGCCATGCTGATAGACTCATACCCAAAAAGACTGAGTGCTGTAATAAAATCAAAAGATGCTTCAACAAAGTATTAGTTTAAGGGTGTGCACACTTATGCAACCATATTATTTTATTTTTTTATTTTTACTTCCCTCCACCTAAAAGATTTCAGTTTGTTATTCAACTGAGTTGTACAGTTTATAGGTCACATTAAAGGTGGAAAATGTTCTGAAATTCTAAAAGATTTATCTTTGTCAATTTTTTTTACATCACAGAAACCAGACATTTTAACAGGGGTGTGTAGAATTTTTATATCCACTGTATAACCACATGGTTTCTTTTGTGAATCTCTGTGAGTTTGTTGATTTCCATTGTTATGTGTTGCTCGTGTCTTTGTCTGGGGAAATGAGCCGATGTTTATTTTATATGTATATTATTCTTGCAACATTTTTAGTGTTATTCTATGTCTTTTTGAAGGCACCCTGCTCCTGAAGAAGCTATATACGAAACATGTTGAGAAAAGCTCTACCCACAATTGATTCTGTATAGTTCACATTTGGATTGTTAGGTCTTGGACCAATATATATGTGCTGATGTTAACACATCGTTGTTTTGGGTTGGCTCTAGGAGGGTGTTATATGAAAGCCAATTAGATCGTTTTTATGATGATTTTAATTACTGGTTATGTACACCGATAAAATTCTGTAGTTTTATGTAAACCTTGAAGTTTGTGAACTTCCTTTTGAAAGCAATACACCTATGTTCTTTGCCTTATTTTTTGGGATGTGGTGTTCATATCCACGGGTCACCCTCCACTACGTTTGTGCTAATCAATTGTTATGATTTATTTATCCATTTGGCATTTGAAAAACTGCTGTATCAATCTGCCAAAAATGGTTGGACTGACTGATCATTTAAATCCACTGATATGTATGAACATTAAAAATGACATTTGACAATAAATGGTACCCTGTCCCCTGAGAACAAAGCAGCTAGCCAAGTTCCTATTTAAAAGTGGATTCATTATTAATGAGATCTGATTGGCTCTTGATGTTATCAGTAAAGGGCCACTTGTGACATATTGAAGAGCGTCTGCTATTAACTGACAATTGACTAGTCAAGGACCAAACACAGCTGTGTTAGTGTCGGTTCACACAGGGGCAACCCGACTTACAGGACGACTTTGCAAGGCGATTTGAAGGCGACTTCAGTGCGACTTTCAGCCACTTACAACGTGACTTAAAATCGCTTCCAGGACAGGCGACTTTGGCTGTGGCCAATCACAGAACAATCAGCTCTGTGGGAGGAAGGGGGTTGCCTGGGTAAACGTGGGGAGTACCTGGGTAAATTATTTTCTTTTTCCTGTAAAGTCGCTTCAATATAGATGGAGATCCGACTTGGAGGCAACTTCCATTAAAATCTATGGGTACAAGTCGCCTTGAAGTAGTACAGGAACCTTTTCTAAAGTCGGAGCAACTTCAGTAGCGTACATTAAGATGGCTCTCATTCACTTCTATGGCATTTCTTATGTCCAGAGACTTGGGGCAACTTGACGACTTACATGTCGGATCCCAAGTCGCTGTAGTGTGAACCGGCACTAATTGTTTTGTTTGAAAACAGAGAGATACAAATTGCTAGCATTGCATATTTATGTATAAAAACAATCTCAAAAATTCTTAGAACAGTAGACAAGAACTATTCCAAACTTTTAGCTCACCTATGCGGACTACAAAATTCTTTGAAGCCAAATTCCAAGCAGATATATGAGACGCAAATGAATGCAGCTCTGTATTATTTGTAAAGCTTTGCGTCTACTGTTGGCGCTATACAAATCCTATATAATAATATAATATAATAATAATTTAAAACATTATTAAATAAACAAAAGAAAAAATTTATTCTTAAAAAAAATAAAAAAAGAGGCAAGGATTTTTAAAGGCGTATATATGTTTTTTCAACCGATTAATGAATTTACAGAGATCAACATTATGTTTTTGTCTAAAATGCATGAATCTTTTTTTTTTAACAATAACATATTAAAATCCTGTATTTCTTATATCCTTTCTTTTGCATAGAATATTGCATTTCCATAAGTCCCTACCCATAATTGCTTTTGCTCTATGTGAATATACATATGCTGATCTTGTTCATACATAAACTTTTCTTTATCATTTGCTGTAACAATACAGGGTAGCTGGCAACTAGACCCATATTGCAGGAAAAAAAATCAGCTTCTTTAAGCAGGAATGGAAATGTAAATCTAAGATATATACAAATTAAAACAAGAATAAATCATAGTTCATTACTGAATACCTAAATTTGGTGGCGTATTGGCTTATTTCAGTCCCTGAGCTCAAACTGAGAGTGGGAAAAGCTGCACAAGGGGCCAGTCAGTTGTGCTGCAGTGCCAATGTGGGATATGCTGTTAGAAGGAGAGAGCAGAGTGACAGAGAGATATACTCATTAGTGTTCTGCTTCTCCTTTTACTGTCTAGTCAAAGACTGGGTAGGGACACACCGTGTGTGTGTGTGTGTGTATTACTTAACTGCAGCAATGAAAATTCAGGTCTTTTGCACTGCGGGGGAGGGCTGTGCAGTAAAGACAGTCAATGTACTTCTCAGAACTAGATGGATAGGAAAACAAATCTCTTGGTGCATGCAACAGCTCCCTTACATGTATTTCCTCTGTGTTAGCTGTTTGCATATAGTTCAGCCTTTAGTGTAAACTCCTATCGGCGGTCCCTATCAGCATGCATAGCTGTCTTTGTCAACATGTTTAGCCAGTTGTGGGCGACAATAAACTATAAGGTTTTACCGCCCCTCAAAGCACAAATGTAAAAAAGCCCTTACTGTTCTGAGCACCCTATAAGGCTGCTTTTACATTGATGTGCTGAGATTTACAGTGCACCTGCAGCTTTCCTGCGGGTTAGCTGTGCTGAGCCATAGACTTCTACTAAATCTTGCGGGTGTGGTGCACTTTCTGAGAGCGCACCAAAATTCCTGCATTCAGAAGTTTGGTGCTTTTTCAGAAAGCGCACCAAACTTGTAGGAGTCAATGGATCAGTGCAGCTTACCCGCAGCTGCAGTGCACTGCACCCACGGATCATTGTATAAGCAGCCTAATAACCCTTTTTTAAAAGTACTAATATGACCATTGCAAAAGTGCAGTGTATGTTATGCACTCTGATGCACTGGGATGGCCGGTTGGTAACCTATTGATCGCGATCTGGGCTTGCCGAACCTCCATCCCAAAGCATGGTCATGCACTTCCCTGGTTTGAGATTGCAGGCCACATCAAAGGGCTCTGCAGGCCACATGTGGCCCACGGGCCATGGGTTGAGCACCCCTGCCTTTGAGAGAGAGCACCTATGTCTGGGAGTGGGGAATCCTGGGGGCAGCGCAGCACAGCCCATATTACAACACCTGCACTACTGCCACAGGGAGACTGGAGCATCCACTCACCCTCTGCTTCCCACCATTGATCATCTGAGGCTTTCGGGTAGAGACTGCTTGTGCATCAAGAGGTCACAGCAGCACCATGGGGAATAGTGAGAGGGCTATTCATCCCCTAGTGGGCTATTTACCCAATGCTGATACTGCTAGCAGGGAATAAGCAACTGAGCTACTGAGAGCAGTATACCAAATGTACCCAATCCATACTGCACTCTATACCACACTCCAAACCTACAATGCAATATTCCGAACCTTTCTGCATTTCCTTTGATATAGCACTTCTATTGGGAATTAAGTATTACCTTCAGTGAATTCTTGTGATATTGTATGTTTGTACGCTCAACCTGATTTGTCAGAAGGACTGAGGTTCTTGAGAAGGTCAAGGCAAAAGAACAGAGGACCCATCCTATCAAGCAGCTCATATGGGGGTAACGCTACACGCATATTACAGCCAATAGAGGGCAAGCGTTCCTTTTCTAATTACTGAAGTTTTTAATCTGATGGACTGATGTGAGGTCATGCAAATCTTAAATGAAAAAAAAAATGGAATTAAGACCCAATGCCATCTGAAAAACACTGAAAATCACAGTATTTGACACTGCAGTCTCCATGATCAGCCTCAAAAATGAATTTGGTGTATTACAATCTAATTCTCCTGATTCTTGGATACCTACAATAAAAATTAACAAAAGAATCATGCAATCTGACATTTTCTATGGGAAATACACAAATGTGGCTATCTGTGTATGGTAGGAAATGTGCGTATGGAATGGTAGTTTTTCTATTGTAAGGTACAATGTCTGGGCTCTGTCATCTTTCATTTCCTTTTACCTGTGCCATCTTTAAAGAAGTCTGTGAGAAATATCAGATTTATAATCATCAGAAATAGAAGGACACGTTGAAGTGACCCTAATCCCTGGTATAAAAAGAAAAAATTCTATTCAGGTATGTAATCTATTGCTCCCAGCCCCCTCCAAATTCCTTTTTTTTTTGCTGATATGACCTGACTTCCTGTTAGAAGGTAGATACGTTTGTTCTCCATGGTCTCACTGTATGTAGAAATGTAGCTACTCACCCTTGCCCTCTCTCAAAATAGACTAGGGACTATGGGATGTCTAGTCTGCATAGAGCAGTACACATAACTGCAGTTGTTACTCGTTCCAAACAAATGGACATGAATTTCAAGAAATGTCATGAAAAATAGAGTATCATTCAGTGCCACTTTAAAACAGTAGTAAAGTCTTTTGAAAAAAAGTAAAAAATGTGCCCCCCCCCCAGGTTTAATACATGATATACTGGTATGCACCACATATTAGTGCAGACTTACCTGCAAACGGAGCCCTCCAATGCTGCACTGTCATGGCTCTCTTTGGTCCCTAATGCTTTCGTCTTCATCCAGTCTTCCTTCTGGGTTCTGTATCTTGGGCCTCTTGAATGCCCAGGCCGCATTGATGTCACTCCTATGCAGGCCCATGGAGCAACATATGGGGTCTGAGCTGCCATTGCTCAAATCATGACATTTATGACCGAAGAGACCCCTGGGGTCTCTTCTGTTATAAAAAATCTTGCCTATCGTGTGTATTTTATTTTTTTAATATTTTGACTTTACTACCACGTTCATCCAATGCTGGAGTTTAAACATGAAGAACAAAGGCATAAGGACTAGTGATGGTTGCATGCAACATACTCTCACCAAAGCCATTTAGAGGAATTACCTATTAAATATGTAATCACTTACCCTATCATTAGATGCAATTATGTATTTTCTTACATACCATAATGAGCTATAATTATTGAGTCCTTAGACCATGGAAAAAGGTTAACACTGTTAACACAAGTACTTCAGTGTATTGCATATGCCCGCGCATTACTAATATTTTAATTAAATACCCCCCCAACTTCTTATATCCTTCACTGATTCTCAAGGTGAGACCTATTTCTGGAGCTCCCAGTTCCTCCCCCTGCTATAGCCAAAAGTCAAAATTAGTAAGCCAAAACATGCTGAATGGATACACTATAAGCCGCGGGTGACCCTTACCTTTAAGGCTGGATTCACACTACTGAGAATTTGCATGTCAGGAGATTGTGGCCAGCTCTCTATGGAGAATTCCTGTGCGTCTTCTGTTCCGGTCAGGTCCGAATTCAGGCAATTTTTTTTTACTGAAATCGGACCTAAAACGGTGAACAGAGATGCACCAGACCCCTGCTGTGAGTTCTTGCATTTCTTTACTCTTAGGTGGGATCTGTTAAAACCCAGTTTAACTTTACAATTTCTATACAGAAATCAACTGGCAACAAGCATCCCATGATGTCCAGAGTGTCTTGAATATCACCATTCTACTTGATTCTGCTTTAAAGTCTGCAAATCTAGACCTACTGCATCTCTGGTTTAGAAATGATGAAATCTTCTCTGGTTTTAGTCATTCCTGCTCCAATTTCCAGAATCAGGTTAATAATAACACCATATTTTGGGAGCTAACAAAGTTGAGTTGCTTTTTGCTAAGCTATTTTAAGCAATGGCATTTCCCTTCCTATGTGTATGCAAAAGGATGGCATATCAGGAGATTAGGAAAATGTTCTGGTTGCTCCAGTTTTTGGGGTTAACTAGGTTAGGGACAGTAAGCCAATGTGAAGGAATGGGGAGTTTAAATAAAGTGTCACAGTAAAAATGTAAGTGTTACTAAACCCAGGACCCTGCAATCACTATATCTGTTCTCCCACAGTACACAGAACATGGAAATGCAATTATTTTAGCAAATATAAACGGCTAAATATCTTTCCTTATGAGCAGTATATAGCAGTCTTGTGACTTCTATCAGTGTCCAGCCAAGCACTGGTTAAAGCTTGTAGGTGGAGTTTTCATTCTCCTCTGTCTGTCCTATGAGGCTGCAGAACCTGACCTTCTGTATGGACAGTGCTGATTGGCCCTGTGCTGATCACATGCACCCTCCCAAGAAAAAAAAAAAAACATCTCTAGCAATGCACTCGACTGAGCATGTGCAGAGTGTCCACAAGTCTGTGTTCTATCAGGAGATGGATTGGGGACTTTGGCAGAAGGGGAGGATCAGAGAAGACAGGATCAAACAGCCTTTTTAGACAATGTGCAGAATTACCTCTTAGTTTTCACAGTCTTTACTGCATATACAGACTGAATTACTGTTGTGGGTTTAGTAACACTTTAAAGTTAATGGTAACCATTAGTTTGTGTTGTAATTAGGTTAAGCGCTAGGCGTTAATATTCTGTGTTAGTTTAGCATTACGTTTTAGGTTAGTTGTTAAGGGTTAATTTGAGAGGTATGTTGAGTGTTAAGGTTTGGGGGAAGAGGTTAAGTGCTAGGATAATGATAAGCATACATGGTAGCTGGGGTGCTTGTTGTTATCAAATAGTTTTCTCAGGGTTGAAAGTAACAAGATAATGTGTGCATCCCACAAAAATTGTTTAATATGTTGTTTTTGTTTTTGGTGGTGATCATAACCCTTGAATATGCACGTGTCTGTAAATGTATGTCTCAGTTCATTTGTACATGCCCCCTCCTTGCTCATTTAAAATGATGACGGGTTTGCTACTCCTCTTCTAACCTCTCTGCTCTGAAAAAAACTAATAACATAGTAACCTGTAATTTAGCCCCCTATAGTTGTTTCATTCCATCACTCAGCTAGTGTGGCGGCATCCTCTAGCAAATGTTATGCATGGCAGGGCAACGCTGGTTGAATTAAGGTTTGAGATAATTGGCTAGAATCCCCTAGTGGGAATCAGCTGCACCTGAGCCTGTGCCTCTGTCAGGCTCCCTAGAAATCAATTGAGTGCGGCATAGAAAACCATTTTCAATATCTTGATGATCTGAAGCCATAAAAAAGAATGCAGCCATGAAATAAGAATACAAAGGATATGGCAATAAAACAAAAAGGAGAGTGAAGGAATATAGCTATGTAGTTTAATCAATATTGTGCAGCGGGCCATTAGTCACTGTGAGAATATTTTTTATGGTGATGCATTAAGCTTGTCTGTTAAAACCTTAAATTGAGAAATCCGTCTTACTAACAATCCTAAAATGGAGAAAAAAATCACATGCAATGTTAACCCACCACTGCTCTGTAATGTGGATGAAGACCAAAAATGTGAAAAAAAATCTTATTAGGATCGAAAAAAATAAGTGCAAACAATAGAAATAGAACATAGGAGTCCAAATGCCAGTTCTGTATGGTTCTTGATTAGCAATGTTTCTTAATAAAAATGGGTATCCTGAGTGCACTGATAATTACACAGATTGTGTCTATGGGCTTATGGTTGTACACTGCCCAGATCAGTGTATTTCTGTGGTGGGTATGGCCAGGTGCTTACATTCAGCTGCAGCCACTCAGCCTGTACAAATCAATGTCAGGCTGACAAGCTCTTCAGCTATCCTCATGTAATCAAATATAGAGCGATTACCTTTGGTTGAGGACAGATGAGTGACCCTGGACACAAACAGTCAACGTACAACGTAGCTCTCTGTCCCTAGCCACATGTAATTGCTCATTTTGCGATTGTATGCGAACAGCCGCAGGCAGCAAAAAGGTACTTAGGGAAACTGTAAAGCAAGAGGTTTTTGGAAAAGGATGGATTAAGAAGAGACTTGTCCCTTAAAGGTGCTCACGGCTAAGCTCTGGTCAAAATCAGATTGAATAAAGGGCAGGATATAAGCAACAAAGCATTCCCTGGGACTCAGAAGTCTTTCTTCGCACAAGGCGAAGAAGGTCTTCCATGCGCAATGGTAGAACTCACGGAAGGTATATTTTCTCACTCCGAGCATGGTGGTATGATGGAATTAAAGACAGTGACTGAGAAGCAAAACTCTGGTTTGGCCACATTGTGAGTATGCAGTCTAGTTTTGGTCTCCAATCTTAAGCAAGGATATGTTTGAACTGGAGCGAGTCCAGAGAAGGGCAACAAAAGTTAATAAGGAGGCTGGAGGACCCCAGTTATGAGGAATAACTACAAATATTAAACTCATTCTCCCTTTAGAAAAGGCACTTAAGAGGGGATATGACCACAATACACAAATCCTTGAATGATGACTCTAGCATTAGGAGGAAACTATTTAACCCAAGAGCTCTAAAGAAGACACGTGGTCACACAATGAAGTTGGCTGAGAAACCGTTCAATCTTAAACAAGAGATTCTTTAATGTTAGAGTGGTAAGGATGTGGAACTTCCTTCCACGGTTGTTGGTGTCAGCAGGGAGTGTAGATTAATGCAAAAAACATTTAGATGACCGGTTACCAAGCCGCTTAAATGGCCCTCGCTCTCTAAAAGGTTGGGCACCCCTGTTGTAGAAAAAAGTGGCATGTAGTTCTGTGAACATGTTGCCCACTCAGATATGGTGGGTAAAAATGTGTCAGCCAGAAGGCGTGTTGCAAATGCATCCCTATCCACATACACAAAGTCCAGATGGCAAAAAAAACACCAATTTTTAATTCTAATAAAATCATCTATAGTGCAGAAGACATTAGTGGCACAGGATTATCACAGTGTTGTCTAAGTACCCATTCCTGTGCCTAAGCACCCAATTGTTTGCTAATCACTGCGGTTTCTTCAGAGAAGACGAGGTCTATCTCCTAAGGACAATGGCAAAAAACTGGGGTCTCACGGAGTGGATGGGGTTATATGAGCGTGCCCCTAGGAGCAACCCCAGCAAAGTTTTTGCCAGTGTCCAATCACCTCAAGGTAGTGCATATAACACAGGTCAATGAAAATTAAGTCCTGTGCCCTGTATCGTAGGACTAAAATAATTTTGGTTTCCCACCACTTTCTGTCCTGTGATAATGGTCACAAACACTTTTAGCCATCAACATATCAATAAATCTGGCTTTCTGATTTTTGAATCAGACAGATGGATATTTATCAGATTTTTCAACAAAAGCATATGATAAAATTTTAAACACCCAACATGTCAACATCCAAAGCAAACACTTGTACACAGTGGGTGACAACAAAAGAGATAGCACAGTTTAGCTGATTATTGAAGAAAGTACAAAAAGCTGCAAAACCCTCTGTACATGATTGTGTGTTCAAAATGAACACATGTTCACCATTAGGTCTTTCTGTTCCTTTAGTAATCATCCCCAGCAACTGAAAACTTTCAAAAATAATGTAATTCCTTAACTACATCTTCCTTTCTAGTTGCTTAATTAGCTTTTTTAGATTTAATATCAAGAAGTCAGGACAAAATAATGTCCCCTTAAATCATCCATACATTAAAAAAATACATCCTGAACTTATAACGCTATAACACTATTTGTACAAGAAACTTTCCAACATTTGACCCACTTTTTTTAAACAGCCTATAGGCCGCGATTCTATTCTTGTACTGCATTGTTCTTAATTCTACACAACTTTCCCAGTAGCAGAAAGCTCAATATTACTCTATTCATTTTATACCACATAGAGTACTTTCATTATTTCTTAACACCCTCCTATTTTTCATTTTCAGATTGTATTCTTCTCCCCTTTTAAAGCAACAAAAAAGGCAGAGCTTCAAATGACATAGTAAGTAAATACATGGGGTGCAATATAGTATTATAATGTTCCAGAACACAGAAATGTAAAAGATAGTTTCTTCGTACCTTCCCTAATCCAGGAGTGTCTTTTACTTTGTTGACTGCCCTTAGCAGACATGGCGGTGCAGGTGGAGGACAAGTCTGAAGAATGCCGCAGAAGTTGGTTGAGAAAAGTGGAGGTTCAGACACTAATGAAGGAGTTGTCCTTTGCTTCTTCTTTTTGGAGGACAGATTTAATTTCTGAGCCGCCCTGTAAGAATCCACATTAGACATTACAAATGAAACTTGAACAACATCCCTTAAAATATTTATATTTGTAGCCATAATATCAACATGAACTGAAAATATGGAGTTATGTGGTTGACAAACACTTGTTTGATAACAAGGTTTATATCTGAAATACCATTGCGCAAACCAACTTATTATCTTCTCAATGTGTAATGTCATTAGTTATGTTATTTGTTTCCCTCTAAGTCACATGTGTCAAACACAAGGACCACTGGCTGAATGTGGCCCGCCAGGACTTTTCATGTGGCCCTAGTACTCAAGGCTTTTTCTCAGCCAGAACGTGGTGGAACTCCGTTCCGCCACCTCTAGCTCTCGCCTTCCCCTCTCACCACTGTCAATTGTAAACACAGAACCCTTCTGTTTTTATAAGGACATCTTTCCTCTTAGCAGCTCTCACAGATCCCTAAACTCTGCACTCCGTACATAGGGCACACCTGAAACTGTACTCTGCACTTAGTGCACCCCTGAACCCTGCACTTGGTACGTAGCGTACCCCTAAAGTCTGCACATAAAACACTCCAAGTGTATATCATCTCATCTTGGACTAAGACTCCAATTATTCATTAATTTCATATGTTGATGAGTCCTTTCAATAAAACTAGCTCTTAAGAATACTTTATCACCTCCTTATCTTTTTTCTTTGTTGATTATGACATTGTGGTTCACCTACTGTTCGCCACGCCTCTCATCTAAAGTCCCACCCCTCCCTTTTTTGTATTTTTTTTAAATTGCCCTTTTAAGATCCTCCCACTGTGTAATTTGGCCAGATCCACCATTCGATGCAGTTGGGGGGGGAGGGGGGCGCAGGTTGAGTTCCTGCACCTAATCTCTGAGAAAAAAAAGCCAGCGGATAAATGTATATAGTTCTACAGTTACAACCGGCCCTTTGAGGGCAACCATAATGCTGATGTTGCCTGCAATGCAATTGAGTTTGACACTCCTGAACTAAGTGCAGAATGTAAGCTTTTGTACAGCAAGAAACTTTAGTCACCCATCTTTTGATTTTAAACCAGAATGGTTTAACAATTCTAATTTATCAACTAGCAAGAGAAGAAATCATTAAATGTAATGATTCCGTAATTTCTAATATAATTCAATTAAAGCAGAACTACAAGCATAAGCTGTAGATATAAATTAAACTTTTTTTAACCAGTCAGCTGTTCACTAAAATCTGTAAATGAATCTTAGTATCCTAATCTGTATGTGTTTGAGCCAGTCAGGTTTTTCTGCAATTCGCAGTTCTTATAATCTAACACTGGGCTTGCTTAAAGGATAACCTTAGTAGCTTGTTGCTTCTCCTTCACTGTCCAATCACATGTTTATATGGTCCCTTCGCAGGAAGTACTGCCTAACTACAGTAAAGTAAAGTGAGCTCAATGACCTGTCTATGCAGCATGACAGGGTGCCTCAATTACAAGCCTGGCTGAATTAAAAATCTTATGGTAAGTTACACAGTTCACACACACACACACACACACACACACATGTTTTTGCTGAGAAGTTAGCAGATTGTTTAGCCTCTAACTTCACCTAACCTATCATTAACATATACACTATATTACCAAAAGTATTGGGATGCCTGCCTTTACACGCACATGAAGTTTAATGGCAGTCTTAGTCCGTAGGGTTCAATATTGATTTGGCCTACCCTTTGCAGCTATAACAGTTTCTACTCTTCTGGGAAAGCTTTCCACAAGGTTTAGGAGTGTGTCTATGGGAATGTTTGACCATTCTTCCAGAAGCCCATTTGTGAGGTCAGGCACTGATGTGGACAAAAAGCCCTGGCTCGCAGTCTCCACTCTAATTCATCCCAAAGGTTTTCTATCAGGTTGGGGTCAGGATTCTGTACATGCCAATCAAGGTACCCCACTCCAAGCTCGCTCATCCATGTCTTTACGGACCTTCACAGAACACCTTTGGAATAAATTAGAGCAGAGACTGCAAGCCAGGCCTTCTCATCCACATCAGTGAGTGACCTCACAAATGCGCTTCTGAAAGAATGGTCAAACATTCCCATAGACAGGTGTCCCAATACTTTTGGTATTATAGTGTATTTTAAATTAATAGGTTAATCTACAAAAAGATAGGAAGTATGGAACGAATAACATGGGCTTCAAAATAAATTCTGGCTATATTAAATTAACTTTACTATATTACAGCAGCAATTTACCTCCATATGTTAACCCTGGATATTTTAATTCCAATTGTATTACATATTAAACACAGTAACAGCACACCTTTACTTTCATGTTTGATGACACAATGTTCATTTAATAATAAATCCAGCCCAATTTAACCACTTCTCCACCAAGGACGTCATATGACGTCCTTGATTTGAGGTGGGATATCTGAATGATGCCTTCAGCTAGAGGCATCATTCAGATATCATTCTGTCGGGCCAGAAATTCTGCACACCATAAGAATGATCATAGCGGCGGTTCCGCCGCTTGATCATTCTTATAGGTGGCGGGAGGGGACATCCCCCCTCCCGCCGCCATCCGGTGCTTCTCCGGGCTCTCCCGTGCTATCGGGGGCCCGGAGAACGAATCGGCTGGCGCTGGATGACGAGCATAGAGATGACCGGTGACCAGATGGCCACCAGTCATCTCTATGACACTCGGAGTCCCAGGCGCGACATTGTGACGTCACGCCCGTTACCCGGAAGTAAACAAAGCCGCAATTGCGGCTGTCAGCATGAGATCGGTGAATTTTTTTTCACCGATCTCATGCTTTTAAGCCTGGAGGAGAGATGTGGGGTCTTATTGACCCCGCATCTCTCCATAAAGAGGACCTGTCACACACAATCCTATTACAAGGGATGTTTACATTCCTTGTAATAGGAATAAAAGTGATCAAAAAGAAAAATATGTAAAAAAAAGTGTCAAAATAAAAAGAAAATAGTAAAATAAAATAAAAAAATGAAAAAATAAAAATTTAAAACGCCCCTGTCCCCGGTAGCTCGCGCTCAGAAGCGAACATGCATGTAAGTCCCGCCCACATATGTAAACGCCATTCAAACCCCACATGTGAGGTATCGCCGGGTGCGGTAGAGTGCGAGCAACAATTCTAGCACTAGACCTCCTCTGTAACTCGAAAATAGTAACCTGTAAAAAAATATAAAGCGTCGCCTATGGAGATTTTTAAGTACCAAAGTTTGGCGCCATTCCATGAGTGTGCGCAATTTCAAAGTGTGACATGTTAGGTATCTATTTACTCGGCGTAACAGCATCTTTCACATTATACAAAAAAAATGTGCTAACTTTACTGTTTTGTTATTTTTTAATTTGTGAAACCGTTTTTTTCCCCAAAAAAAGGCGTTTGAAAAATTATTGCGCAAATACAGTGCAAGATAAAAAGTTGCAATGACCGCCATTTTGTTTCCTAGGGTGTCTGCTAAAAAAAATATATAATGTTTGGGGGTTCTGATTAATTTTCTAGCAAAAAAATGATGTTTTGTGGAGAGAAGTGCCAGAATAGGCCCGGTGGAGAAGTGGTTAATGACATTCAAAACTGAATTACTATAAAGCATTTATTATTCTCATGTCAACTTTACAAGTCATTTGGAGTGGCATCCCAGTATCCCAGTCATTTTCACATATTTTATATAGATTTAAATGATGGCTAAATAAATATAACTCTGCACTGTACGCTGGCAAATGTGGATCATTTCATGCACTGCTATGCAACGTATACCAAACTCAGTGCCATAACTTAAATACAAATAGTATAAATGCATTTACAGTATATAAAAAAAATTGCCATTATAGAAGAAAACTATTTCAATAAAAAAAACAAAAAAAAAGCTTCTCAATTCATTGTAGTTGATTATCCTGTGCTCAGAATAAGGTAATGTGCACTGCAGTGTTATTTGAATTCAACTCCATATAAAAGCAAAGAAAATAAAATATACCATACACATTTGGTGATTTTAAGCAATGATTAACCTTTGTTATAAATATATATGTAATATATCTACGAATCAACCTGTACAGCTTATAACAAGTGTTCCACTGTTGTATGCTAGCCAGCTACCTGTTTTATCCATTTAAAGACCTTGTGAAAGAAATATCACCCATTTAACCTTTGCACGTGGAAGCTTACTGTTCAAATTAAATATAAATGGAGCACAGTATTCATACTTATTTAATAAAGCAGTACAAGATGCCAGGTTAATGTAGAAACCCATAGAACCAATTAGAAATAATCTTTTTAACAGTTGAATTGTTATTGATTTTGTAGATGCAACATGTTACAGTACATTAAAAGGATTTACAACAGACCAACCAAGGTCTAAAAAACAAACAAACCAAAGTTACAAAGTGAAAATAGAATCAGTATCTATGTTTTACCTTCCTAAACTGCAGTTGTTGCTTACTGCAAACCCCCAACCTCTTCACAAAGGAGATATTTTTCCTGCAAGCTAATCCAAAGCAAACTTTGGTTGGCTTTGCTCAACATTCCAACCCACAACGGCTACAGTGGAGGTACTAATTGCTGCCTAGCCTACCATCTGTAGATCAGGAGTAGATAACATTTAGAATTTAGTGGAACATAATTGGGAAATAAGTGTGTTTGTATAGTGGTAGGGACACAGTAATTAAGTCAATTTAGCCACATGTTTTGGGTAAGCATAATAAATTGCAATGCATTGAAGAAAATAGCCTAAATAATTTTTTCCATCAATTATTTCCAATTAGTTCAATAAAAAGACCCAGGAGCATCAACCTGGGATTTGATGCAAGAGAGGTTTCAGTTATATTATTATACTGTTGTCAGGGCTGGGCTCCTGCTACTTAACGAGCAGCTCTTTTTTTTTTTTAGTGCTCAGAAGCTGCTCAGCTGTTGGATAATTACCAGCCACTCGTTGTTACCACAGTGACTCACCTGGTTACCATTAACCTGCCTCATTAGTCCAGCCCACAGCCATCCCCTTTTTGCTATTTAAGCAGCTTATCTTATTTCCTCCTTGCCCTTACGTGGTCTATGTTCCCTAAGTGCTTCCTTCCAGTGCTCCTGTGTATGACTTGGCCTGGCTTATTTCCCTTCAGATTACCATTTCTGATTTTTGCTCCTGACTACTCTGACTTCTGGTTTCCTGATCCTGGCTTGTCTGATTACCCGCTCTGGCATCCAAACCCTGGCTTTTTGACTACGTTCCTGAACTGTTATTTTTGCCATTTCATTAAAGCTGTGATATTAACTGCACTTTCTGTCTCCGTCTGGTTTATGGTTCCTGAAAACTGTTAACAATGGTTGTAACATTGATTCCAAAAATGTTCAATGCTTTGGCACTACCAAAATATATGCAGAATTGTACAAACTCTGATGTTGTATTTAAATTGTATTGCTCTCTGTGTTGTGTTATATTAAGCATTTTTCATCATGAAATGTGTTAACCTATCTCTTTTGGATTCTGGTGCTGTCATGTTTTTATACCTATTCTGCAACAATAAAAGTTTTTGAAGTGTCCTACTATAATAGTCATCCACCTTTTCTATTGAAAGTTCCTTCCAATGCAAACCGGGCAGGCACCTTAACCCCTTCCATACCGGGCCATTGGAAAATGACGCCGACAGGAACCCTCTCTCCCTCCGGGTGGGCGTCATATGACCTCCTGGGTTTGAGGGGGGATATCTGAATGATGCCTGCAGCTAGAGGCATCATTCAGATATCCTTTTTTTCAGCCGGCGATCCTGCGCACCATAAGAACGATCATAGCGGCGGTTCCGCCGCTTGATCGTTCTTATAGGCGGCGGGAGGGGACAACCCCCCTCCCGCCGCCATCCGGTGCTTCTCCAGGCTCTCCCGTGCCATCGGGGACCCGGAGAGAATCGTCGGCGCCAGTGGTGGGTCACGTGACGAGCATAGAGATGACTGGTGACCAGATGGTCACCAGTCATCTCTATGATCGTCAGAGGCCTGGGCATGATGTGATGACGTCACGCCCGGGTCCTCAAATGTAAACAAAGCCGCCATTGCGGCTGTAAGTATGAGATCAGTGAAAAAAATGTCACGATCTCATGCTTTCCAGCCTGGAGGAGAGATGTGGGGTCTTATTGACCCTGCATCTCTCCATGAAGAGGACCTGTCACACACATTCCTATTACAAGGGATGTTTACATTCCTTGTAATAGGAATAAAAGTGATAAAAAATAAAAAAAAAGTGTAAAAAAAAAGTAAAAATAAAAAAAAATAAGTAAAAAAAAAAAGATTTTTTTTTTAAAACGCGTGTCCCCAATAGCTAGCGCTTAGAAGCGAACACACACGTAAGTCCCGCCCGCATATGTAAACGCATTCAAACCACATATGTGAGGTATCACCGCGTGCGTTAGAGCGCGTGCAACAATTCTAGCACTAGACCTCCTCTGTAACTCTAACCTGGTAACCTGTAAAAAATTTCAAAACGTCGCCTATGGAGATTTTTAAGTACTGAAGTTTGGCGCCATTCCATGAGTGTGCACAATTTTAAAGCGTGACATGTTAGGTATCTTTTTACTCAGCGTAACATAAGCTTTCATATTTTATAAAAAAATTGGGCTAACTTTACCGTTTTGTTATTTTTTAATTCATGAAACCATTTTTTCCCCCAAAAAAGGCGTTTAATAATTATTGCGCAAATACCGTGCAAGATAAAAAGTTGCAACGACCGTCATTTTATTCCCTAGGGTGTCTGCTAAAAAAACATATATAATGTTTGGGGGTTCTGAGTAATTTTCTAGCAAAAGAATGATGATTTGTACATGTAGGAGAGAAGTGCCAGAATAGGCCCGGTATGGAAGTGGTATAAAAAGCCCTGTATGGAAGTGGTTAATGTAAGGACTCTTAGAAGGGTTATCATGTGAACCGACCTGGAGCAGTGCTTTATTTTTGTTGAACTGTAGGGACTTACCTGATCTATCTGACGATACTGTATTATTGTGCAATAAAACAGTACTTCCATGTATGCTGAGGCAAATGAAAACAATAATTTTGAGCAAGAGTGTGATAAGTACTGATGAGCCAATCAATTTGCAAACCAGTTAAATTGGCTTAACTCATAACATATCCCCTAATAGTGAACTAGGCCATATTCAAAAGGACATTTTCTGTAACACTGAAAGTTTCTGGTGAATTTGGTGCCAAGAACATACTCCAGTATGTATGGATACACGGATAACTCAATCAACATACTTGGTGAATACTTAGGGCTAAAAGATACTAGGATAGAGTCATGGGTGTGAGGAACTTATGATCTACATGATTTTGCTAAGATGCATTTCTGCAGTGCATTAGGTGCCAAAACCTAGTATGTTTTATTTGGGGCCGTGACTAACGAGTCACATGACAACGGGGAGGGAAAATGGCTAATTGGGCTAAATTTGGACATTTTCACTTAGGGGTGTACTCACTTTTGTTGCCAGCTGTGTGTTGAGTCATTTTGAGGGAACAGAAAATGTACACTGTTATACTACTTTACATTGTAGCAAAGTGTCATTTCTTCAGTGTTGTCACATGAAAAAATATACCATATTTATCGGCGTATAACACACACTTTTTCCCCCTGAAAACAGAGGGTAAACAGTGCCTGCGTGTTATACACTGATAATATGTTTTACCAACAGGGGGCGGGGATTGGGCAGTCCGCCCCAGGAGCCACCCATTGACGGGGGGGGGTGTCAGGCCGGCCGCCTCACCTCTCCTGGCCCTGGGACAGCGCTGCCTGCATAGTCTAAAGTTGAGAAAAAAAATCACTTGCTAGCCCCTTCTCATACACTGCTCCTCCTGTGTCAGTGTTATTGTAAAACAAAATATCTCAATAGCTCAGTTTTTTCTGGCTGCTCCCCTCTTCCTGCTCCTTCTCCTCCTCCGAGTGTAGCTTTAGATTGGAGGAGAGCGGTCACGTGACCATCTATGTAACATCAGAGGAGAGCAGTCATGTGACTAGGTCAGTGAAAAAAAATGGAGCTATGAGGTATATGGAAGCTTAGTTTTACAATGAGTGACACAGGAGGAGCAGTGTAGAAGGGGCTGGCAGTGATTTTTTCTTAACTGTAGAGTATTTTGGCAGTGCTGTCCCAGGAGACTAGGGGTCTCCTGGGAGCGCTGGGAGAGGGGGGCTGTATACTGGATGGGGGGCTGTGTACTGTGCAGGGGGAGGGGATGTGTACTGGATGGGGGGCTGTGTACTAAAGAGGGGGGCTGTGTACTGGATGGGGGGCTGTTTACTGGATACGGGGACTGTGTACTGGGGAGGGGGGCTGTGTACTGGATAGGGGGCTGTGTACTGGGGCTGTGTACTGTGCAGGTAGAAGGGGCTGTTTACTGGATGGGGGGCTGTGTACTGGATGGGGGGCTGTGTACTGGCGAGGGGGGCTGTATACTGGATGGGGGCTGTGTACTGTGCAGGGGAGGGGGCTGTGTATTGGATGGGGGGCTGTGTACAGTGCAGGGGAGGGGGGTTGTGTACTGGATGGGGGACTGTGTACTGTGCAGGGGGAGGAGGACTGTGTACTATAAAGGGGCTATGAAAGCATTTTTTCCTTAAACTTCCCTCTTAAAATGGGGTGCGTGTTATACGCCTGTGCGTGTTACACGCCTATAAATACAGTAATAAAATATTTACAAAAATCTGAGGGCAGTACTCACTTTTGTGAGATACTGTATATATGTATATTTATATATATATATATATATATATATAGATATATATACATATATATCTATATATATATAGATATTTATCTATATAGATATATCACCCTTTTGTACATGGTAGATTCTTCCTTTTGCGACTGAAACCTCCCCCTACTTGGATTTCTACATGGTTTTCCTCCCTATCTTTTTACCTCTTTTTGTTTACGACCTTATTCATCCCTCTAATCCATGGCCTTCATTTACCTTCATTTAACTTTAAGGCCCTCTGCCTTCAAGTAAAGGTGAAACATTTAAAAAAAAAAATTCTTGCTCTTTCTTTTATGTATTTGTGTTATACAGTATATGTGATATGGAACCTTTTACACTAACTGCTGTCTTTAATATTTCATGTACCTTGAAAATTCTTTGAATAAAGGGTTATTTGACCTAAAAAATAAAACTTAAGTGTGCACCCAAAGGAGCCACTATATATCATTATGGGTGAGTAGGCCTTCTATGCAATCGTTCATATTTAAAATGATTTATAGCTAGATCTACTACAGGGCCATATTTAAATGTGACACCAAATTAATGAGGTCGGTACCTGTACCATGGACAGCAAATTACCACCAACTGTAAAAAGAAACTCTTACAGAAGCATACAAAAGACAAATTGCAATACTCTCACAGGATCTTTATGATTTTAATAATTTCCAAAGTTGAACAACGTAAGTATGTCATACAAATAATTACTGAACAAATTAACTTAAAATGCTTAAGTAAAAATTTTTTAGATCATTAGGATATTATAGGACAAAGGCAGCAACATATGTTTCTAGGTAAGTTTAATCAAATCTGAGTCAAGCATTTGCCAATTACATCCCAGGTTGCCTAGCTACAAACTCAGCAACAGTAAGCAAACAGCTTTGTATTGTTAATAAAAGCCAAAAACTGTCTGTCAAGAGACAAAGAAAGTAACATGTACCTGGATTTAAAATATTGTTATGCAGTGCTGTAAATTCCCAGGAAGACAGTCTCTGGAAAGTTTTGACACACTGAAAAATGTCTTCCTGGAGACATCATTGGCACTTGCACGAAAAGCCAGACTCTAAAATGTTGTTATGCATATTTTATAAAGTTATGAAATTTAATTTGCACTTCGGAACCAATGGGACCAAATAATTACATATGCTTAAAGCACAATGT
Organism: Rana muscosa; assembly: GCA_029206835.1. Classification (NCBI taxonomy): domain Eukaryota; kingdom Metazoa; phylum Chordata; class Amphibia; order Anura; family Ranidae; genus Rana; species Rana muscosa. Next base: position 129,532,438 of record CM055121.1, read on the forward strand.
GATAAAGCACATTTGTACAACAGATCATTGTAGTCTTTCTCCAAGATGCTAATTTACAGCATGCAGTGGCAGTATTTCAGGACATGTAAGGATAACTGTGCTGTTGAGTATGCAATAATTCACACATGCAATTTTTTACAAGGCTTTTTTTTCTTGTTGAAACAAATACATTAATAGAAAACAATCTACAGTAGCTACAAAACACTGTATATAACAGGAAGTGCCTCCACTAGTTGCTTTAAGGCAGGATCGCCAGGTATTATTTTATTTACATTAAATGTTGAAAAATACTTTTGAAATTACATCAACATGTTAAAGCCTATAATGAGATTTTACGGATTGGGTTTACATATGCTTTAAAACAGAAGTTTGGGATTTAAAAAAACAAAAACAATTATACTCACCTGTCCCCCGCCGACTCTGCGGTAAGAACTGAGTGATCCATGTGTCTAGGGGTCATCCCTGATTAAACACTACAAAAATCAATGGGCTTCACTGAATGCATTATGTCATCATTTTTAACTGCCTATGCTAATTTCTACTGATGAGATGCTGTGTATACATGGATTGTATTTGTTACTCAACTACTGTATATCCTGTGTATGGATGGAAATTATGTGACTTGTTTATTTACTAATGTTTGTCTTTTGCTGGTTGGTAAATCTCCCACAATAAATAAAAAATAAAAAAATAATTATTAATGGTTATCTCATGTTGATAAAAGCCCACAAGCAACATGCTTAAAGTGTTACTAAACCCACAACAGTAAAATCAGTCTGTGTATGCAGTAAAGCATGCTTGTTATACTCACTGCGGAACCTAAGGGGTTAATCCTCTGCATTGTGTATAAGGCTGTGTGAACCTGTCTCTCCGATCCTCCTTTTCTTTAACTGACTCCAACCCATCTACTGGTAGAACACAGCATTAGGTGTCAGGTTGCACATGCTCAGTTTGGTGTGTATTGCTAGAGTTTTTTTTTTTTCTTGGGAGAGTGAGTGTGATCAGCACAGGGCCAATCGGCACTGCCCAGACAGAGGATCAGGGGAGAATGTAAACTCCCCCCACAAGCTTTAAAGTGGATGTAAACCCAAAAAAAAGTTTTATTTTTTTGCTGTCACAATGTAGAGTATAAGATTTCCTATCATTTGTGCCAGGTCTTGCCACAAAGAGTTAATCCAGCTCTGAGCAATCCTCTTTTATTGTTCAGTGAGATAAAACGGACAAACAGAGAAAAACCTTTGTCCAGTCCGCCCCCTTGCTTTGAGTGACAGTTTATTTACATATCTCGTGCACTAGCTTTTATTTTTTAATTCCCACCCCCACTCCTGAAGTCATGTGGTTACTTTTCTGGATTTTGACTGGATGTTAGTGATCATAGCAGAAGGAATACACAGGAGAAAATGCATGTTGACAAGGGGAGTGTAGAGGTGGGCGGAGAGTCTACTGACATCACGTACCAAGTTGATCGATCCATGCTGCATTAGCTGCTAGCGATAATCACTGTTTTCTCCCTACCGGGAGAGGACAATTCTTTGGCAGGAGGGATTGCCCTGTCAACACTGTATTGATGGGGGAATCGTGGTTGCAGGAAAGAAATTTGCACTGTCTATGGCCAGCCTAAGAGTGCTAAAGTGTAGTTTGGGCTAAATCCCATCCTTTCCCTCTAAGCCTAACCACTTGCCTTAGCAATCTCATGGGTAGTACAGATAACTGCTCCCCAACTTGAGGCTCGGTTTACACTACTGCAACCTGAAAGTGGTGCAGCTTAGGGTGCAACTTTGCCAGGTGACTTCCTTGTGATTTGCTGGTGACTTGATGCGACTTTAGTACTACTTTGATGCGACTTTGAAGCAATTTTGTCTTGTGCAGGGATGCAAAGATAAGCATAGCATACGGAAAGATGCCATGCACTGCCTGAGTAATCTTCCTGTAATGTTGGATTCAAATCACTTCAATATAGATGTAGATCCGACTTGGACGCGACTTCCATTAAAGTCTATGGGCACAAATTGAATAGAAGTCACCTTGAAGTAGTACAGGAAACTTTTCAGAGCGACATCAGTAGTGCTAATTAAGACAGCTCTCATTGACTAACATGGGATTTCACGTCATGCGACTTGTGGTCTCACAAGTCGGATCCCAAGTCGCTGCAGTGTGAACAGAGCCTGAAGCTAAACAAGGAAATTATACAATCCATCTCACTCACAGGCAGACAAATAATTCCTGCATTATGCACTTTATGAGCTGTTCTAACGTTACCCCAATGACAACAAAAAGGGAAAGTCAAACATATTGCTAGAAGCTAACTCATATAAACATTTACAATCTGCAATACAACGCTAGTAAGTGGGTGTAAGCACGCACCTAAATTTGTAGTCAGTTTTTCAGTCCAGGATTTAAATGCATATCCAGATTGTTGATGTGTTGTTGCAAAGGTGTATGACGGTTTATTTATATCGGATAATGTTATGTACTCAACACTAGAATTAAGTCTCTTATGTAGTAACTACTATACACTCTGCCTCGTTTACTGACACCTAGGAAGCTGATGCAAGCCTGTCAACAGGCTACTTACAAAGGAATTGCCCCCCAACCTCTCACCATTGTCAGCTATTTAAACATTTATTAATCTATGTTATCCATTCCTATAGGCATAAAAGAGTTTTCAAAGTTATTTTAGGCATACGTGAATTCCACTGTTTACTCTGTATAATATGTAATACTATGTAATAAGGGATCGTTAAGATTTTTACTTCCTTACTGAGCAAAGGCTCACTAAACAGGTCACACCCATAAAATCTAAAATACATAAAAAAATACATTTAAGCCCTGTACACACGATCGGTTTGACTGATGAAAACCGTCCGATGGATGGTTTTCATCAGACCAACCGATCGTGTATGGGACCCATCGGTCTTTTTTCCATCGGTTTTAAAAAATAGAACATGTTTTAAATTTTTCCGATGGATAAAAAAAGATTGAAAACTCAGATCGTCTATGGGCAAGTCCATCGGAACAAAAACCCACGCATGCTCAGAATCAAGTCGACGCATGCTCAGAAGCATTAAACTTAATTTTTCTCGGCTCATCGGAGTGTTTCACGTCACCGCGTTTGGAACGGTCGGTTTTTTGACTGATGGTGTGTGGGCAAGACTGATGAAAAACAGTTTCATCGGATTTCCGATGGAGGAATCCATCGGACGAAAATCCATAGGTTATCCGATCGTGTATACAGGGCTTAACTCTGTATCTGATCAGCCTATACAGGAATCATCTTCTAACACAAACTAAGCAAATCTAAAAGTACAAATTGCTCCTTTCGTCTAGGATAACCATTGCATTCTGGTAACAACATAACATTAATTTTACCAGAAATACATGAGACTACTTGACAAAACTGTAGCATTGCTAATAAAAATACATACTGTACAGTTTAAGCCTTTTTAAACATGCCTCTAAAACTGACATAACATAATAGTCAAGATCACATTTTAGTTGTTAAATTCTAAACTCTAAAGAAGCATTTTCACTCAGATTTATAAGGAATGTACTTACATGATGACTAATCCATCTTTGCCAAATGTGAAGTTAGTTCTGTCCTTCATATTTCACAAGATGTTTTTCAGTCTCTTTAAAATGAACAGTCTGGTATGTTTTTGTCGAGAGGTAAAAGAAGAACAATCCACATAACAGTGCAAATTTCCAGGGTGATTCAGGAACATTGTCTTTTATAGGATTCTGCATCTCTACCATGATGCAGTTTCCACATCAAATAAGCTCCTAAAGCTATTAATTCCCAATAAGAGATGGTTAGAAAACTGAGCTATAAGTCTAAATTAATGTGAGCTGTTGGAGTGGTGACAGAGCAAAAAGCATCAAGCTTTCACATCTCTTCAGCAGGCTGAGAACCTGGAAGTGAAATAGTCTAAGTGGAAAATACAAGCTGAAGCAATTAATACATCCCATATTCTCCCTATAGTCCGTCTAATTTGCTAGGTTTATTTTTCTACTGGTACTGTCCATAAAGATTCTAATATGTTTGCACGGCAGCTTGCCAGCAGCAGTATAAATATTGTGTTTAGACAAGTGCTAGTCAAATGCTGCCTGAGACTTGAACCACCAAGATTGCCAACCTTGACTGGCTACTTACATCTTCTGATTAATTGCCCTCTAAAGCAAACAAAATAACTCTAGAATGACCATCAATTGCCTGACACCACCAAAGTATAATGACCCAGTACTATGCTTTAACAAGGACTGAGCCATGTAGGGCTACCCTAGAGGTGATAAAACACACTTTCAACCTGCAGAAGGACTAGTGACCACCTCACATACTGAAGATGTTTTATGACTTGACCTGATGATTCTCAGTTCTTCTCCCTTCTGACTTAAAAGGGAAGTATTTCATTATAGGTGCACCACTTTAACCTGTTGGTCAAGTGGGAAGATACTGTAAAGCTGGTCACTGGCAAATAGCTCACTATACTTGTTCAGTCACCTGCCTGTCTGTGGCCATATTTTAGTAGTGCACAATGCTGTAATATATAATTATACAAATGCCAACCTCCGGTGATCCTTTTCTGTGGTTTCACTCTAGATCCATGGTCTCCAAACTGCAGCCAAGTGGCTAAATGTGGCTCTTTTCTTGCCTTTATCTGGCCCATGGGGCACCATGCCATTCACTGACACCAAAGATGAGCACCACTTATCCCACAGACACCAATGATGGGGGCACCATTCCTCCCACAGGCACCAGTGATAGGGCACTATTACTCACACAGACACCAATGATGGGGCACCATTCCTACCTTTTATACCAACAGTGGGGCACCATTCCTTCCACTGATACCAACAATAGGGCACTATTGCTTCCACTAAAACCAATGATGGGCCCCTGTTTTCTCTCACCGACACCACAGCATTTTCTAATCCCACTGGCCACAGTCTGGCCCCTCTAAAGCCTCATGGACAGTAAACTCGACCTTTGTTCAGAAAGTTTGGAGCCGCCTCATCTTGATCAATGAGAGTACAATGAGAACTCATCTATTATGCAAAACTGGATCTCATTTGATGCTTGGATTGTCCAAGCTAAATTAATCCTTCAGCTAAAAAGGAACAGCAACATATATCTTCTTCCATGATTAGCTGCCAAATATACCTCCCCTCCACTCTGTGCTATAACCAGCTTACGCTTTGCTTTCTCTATTGCTCCCTGGTCTACAACTTTTTGCATTCTGCCTCCTCAATCTGCCTTTCTGCTGTCCATGTTCAACCACCATTCCTCTTTTTTCCCCATGTTTTATGATCGGCTAATGCATTGCCTATTACACCCACCTGCTCCACAACCAGTGTACAGTCTGTCTCCTCTCATGATCAGTTTAATGAGATGGCATGGCACACGTGACCAAATAATGTGTGTCCAGTTAAGAATTATTTGATTGGGTAGTAATGCATATCCCACAAACATTCAGCCTAAATGAACCCTTTCAAGATCAAGCACACATTTGAATTTTTTTAATTAGAGTGTGAAGAGCATGGATATCATTCCTTTATACTATGCCGTTTCTGTATTGTTAAAGAGAACCTATCCCAAAAACAATGGTAATAATTGTATAATAAAAAACACCACAAGGTAGATACAACTACCATGGCCCTATTACTCTTGTTTGTGCATTGGGTCTCCCACAAAAATTCTGACTTACAGAAAGCAATGGACTAGCACACATCAAAACATTCAATTTTTAATGCTAATTTACTCAAATGACAAGAAGGTGTGTATATAAAGCAAAGTGGCCTCATAATACATGAAAAATACTGTACAAATGAAATAAGTATACACATCAGATGTAGCATAAAGCAAAGAGACACACAGAAATACAAAGTATTAGGCAGTAACACATCAGATAACAGCACAGAGAGAGTGAGAAGTGAAGCCTCAAAAATAGGAATGTTTTGGGGTGCAGGATCCCTTCTTTAGCAAAAACTTATGTAAGGAAGGGTCTTGCAGCCCAAAACATTCTTGTTTTTGAGATGTAACCTCCCCTTATCCCCCACCCTGTGCTGTTATATGGGATAATAGTGCTTATGTATGATGTGGCTACTTTGCTATATTTATACAAGTTTTTGTCCTTTTAGTATATTAGCATTAAAAAAAATGAATGTATTAATGGTGTGCTAGTCCATTGCTTTCTATTTATATGTATCTTGGAGTAACAGGGAGAACTCCTTTACTGGATATTCAGCACACATCTCTTCTTATGTTCCGTATATATTGCTTTTATATACAGTATAGGTGTGTAACTGTTGCATTAATTTATTATAACAAATTCTGACTTTACACCAAATCAGAGTTCAGACACACCCCAATCTCTCAATGTAAAACAGACACTTGACTAAAGGTTACTTAAAGTGATAAGGACTGTTTATTATTATTATTATTATTATCATAAAAAAGAGTTTATACTTACCTGTTCCTTGCAATGGTATTGCATGGAGCAGTCTCTTACCTCCTCTTCTGAAGTCCTCTGCCAGTGTTGTCTGCGCCTTCTTCCTGTGGGTGACCCCATAGCAAGCTGTGTGCTATGGGAGCAACTGTGCAAGTGTGCTCCTGAGCTGCACATCCATGGAGCATCCATAGACACACACAGCGTGGCTCAGCCTTGGCCCCCACTACCTCCTCACATGGTTTTACTGAAAGCAGCAGGAGCCTATGGCTCCCACTGCTACCTGTGTCTCCTGGCAGTGAAGGGAGAAGAGGTGTATTTGGGACAGCGCTGGATTGCTGACAGGACACAGGTAAGAGTTTCTTTTTTTGAAAGAAGCCTAGTGCATTAGATTACTATTATTGTAATAAAGCTTGCTTTTAAATGAAACACTGTTTTTGAACACGTATGGAAAATGCTGCTCTATTAAATGGAAGACCTACAACAGAAAGTAATTTCAAAGTGTTTGCTACTGACATGAACCTGAGTGAAAATGATGCATCTGTATCTACAGAGGTAATAAATCATTTCTATGTGAGGCCAAACAGATTGTATTGAAAATTTTCTGCAGCTTCAGTTTGCATCAAGAACAAACATATAAATGTCACATCATTTGACATAAAAGGAGAGTGAAAAAGTCTTCTACTGCTGATTTTTTAGTAAGCCAAATGGGTCATTTTGAGGTCATAACCAAAAGCTCCTGAATAATAGCATGGCATGACTCAGTATCTTAATCCTGGAAGCAGAGTAGAAAATTCTACTTAAAGCTTGACTGGTATAGCTGATGTCATTAGCAATACCAAAAAAAAGATCCTCTTGCGCCTAAATCAGAGAATTTAAAGTGTGCCCTTCATTGTCCTTAAAGGGGAAGAACAAGCAGTTAAGCCTCATCAGGGGCAAATAAATAGAAAATAGAGATCAGGCTTGGTTTTCCAATCAATAATAACTCGGAACCATTGGCTTTCTCAGTGTGTTTCCTCTATTTCCTCCATACATGAAAAGATGCATGAGGCCACCAATAACTTCAATGTCAAAGATTCACAGCCAAGATACCGAAGGTCAGTGTGCCAGCGCATGCCTACAGTAGCAAAGTGGCACAAAAAAGACAGCCATTAACAGCCATACAGTATAGCTTATCCACATAATTCAATAGGTAAGATCAAACCAGTGTGATGTCATAATAATGGGAACTAAGGTAATTTTTAACTCTGCAGTCTTCTCTTGTAAAAGTAATCATTATATTCCTGACTTTTTTATAGAGTCACTAAAGTAAAGGTTCTGCTATAAAAAACAGTGAACTTATATACAAATTTAACCAAAGCACTTTTTTGTTTTATATATATATACAGTGGGGCAAAAAAGTATTTAGTCAGCCACCAATTGTGCAAGTTCTCCCACTTAAAAAGATGAGAGAGTCCTGTAATTGTCATCATAGGTATACCTCAACTATGAGAGACAAAATGTGGAAACAAATCCAGACAATCACATTGTCTGATTTGGAAATAATTTATTTGCAAATTATGGTGGAAAATAAGTATTTGGTCACCTGCAAACAAGCAAGATTTCTGGCTCTCACAGACCTGTATCTTCTTCTTTAAGAGGCTCCTCTGTCCTCCACTCATTACCTGTATTAATGGCACCTGTTTGAACTTGTTATCAGTATAAAAGACACCTGTCGACAACCTCAAACAGTCACACTGCAAACTCCACTATGGTGAAGACCAAAAAGCTGTCAAAGGACACCAGACACTAAATTGTAGACCTGCACCAGGCTGGGAAGACTGAATCTGCAATAGGCAAGCAGCTTGGTGTGAAGAAATCAACTGTGGGAGCAATAATTAGAACATGGAAGACATACAAGACCACTGATAATCTCCCTCGATCTGGGGCTCCACGCAAGATCTCACCCTATGGGGTCAAAATGTTCACAAGAACGGTGAGCAAAAATCCCAGAACCACACGGGGGGACCTAGTGAATGACCTGCAGAGAGCTGGGACCAACGTAACAAAGGCTACCATCAGTAACACACTATGCCATCAGGGACTCAGATCCTGCAGTCTCAGATGTGTCCCCCTGCTTAAGCCAGTACATGTCCAGGCCCGTCTGAGGTTTACTAGAGAGCATTTGGATGATCCAGAAGAGGATTGGGAGAATGTCATATGGTCAGATGAAACCAAAGTAGAACTGTTTGGTAGAAACACAACTCGTCGTGTTTGGAGGAGAGAGAATGCTGAGTTGCAACCAAAGAACACCATACCTACTGTGAAGCATGGGGGTGGCAACATCATGCTTTGGGGCTGTTTCTCTGCAAAGGGAACAGGACGACTGATCCGTGTACATGAAAGAATGAATGGGGCCATGTATCGTGAGATTTTGAGTGCAAACCTCCTCCCATCAGCAAGGGCATTGAAGATGAAACGTGGCTGGGTCTTTTAGCATGACAATGATCCCAAACACACCGCCCGTCAACAAAGGAGTGGCTTTGTAAGAAGCATTTCAAGGTCCTGGAGTGGCCTAGCCAGTCTCCAGATCTCAACTCCATAGAAAACCTTTGGAGTGAGTTAAAAGTCCGTGTTGCCCAGCGAAAGCCTCAAAACATCACTGCTCTAGAGGAGATCTGCATGGAGGAATGGGCCAACATACCAGCAACAGTGTGTGACAACCTTGTGAAGACTTACAGAAAACGTTTGACCTCTGTCATTGCCAACAAAGGATATATGGATATATAACAAAGTATTGAGATGAACTTTTTATATTGACCAAATACTTATTTTCCACCATAATTTGCAAATAAATTCTTTCCAAATCAGACGATGTGATTGTCTGGATTTGTTTCCACATTTTGTCTCTCATAGTTGAGGTATACCTATGATGACAATTACAGGCCTCTCTCATCTTTTTAGGTGGGAGAACTTGCACAATTGGTGGCTGACTAAATACTTTTTTGCCCCACTGTATATATTTATATATATATATATATATATTTTTTATTTGGGGGGGGGGGGTTGTTGGAAAAGAACTGTGATTTACACATAAGCACTAACCAAATAATATCTATGGTTGTGAGCAGGGTGTACCAGTATTTATACAGGATTTGCTGTGAATGCTGCTGATATACAGCACAGCCCCCAGATTACATTGATAGATGTGAGCCACCATCCCTGCTACAGTTTCTAGTCATTGGCACTGGAAATGGTTCACAAAAACAGACACACATACACATACATATATATATATATATATATATATATATGTACATACATACATTGATCAGCCATAACATTATGACTACCCACCATATAGCATGGACTCCATTAGACTTCTGAAGGTATGCTGTGGTATCTGGCACCAAGCCACCAGTAGCAGATCCTTTAAAGAGGAAGTAAACCCTCTTAAAATAAACGAGAAAAAAACAAACACTGCAAGACAAAGGGATAATGAGCTAGTATGCACAGCATACTAGCTCATTATGTATTACTTACCTCAGATCGAAGCCCCCGCAGCGGTCCTCGTCTCCCCCTCCAGCCGCCGACATGTCATCCCGGAGTTACTTCCGGGTATCGCGGCTCCGGCGCTGTGATTGGTGCAGGAGCCGCTGGTAACGGAACGGAGACTGCAGCAATGGCACATAGGTGCCATTGCTTCAGTTTTCCCCAGCGCGCATGTGCCGATGACATCGGCACATGCAGGGGACAGGGGATATCTCCTAAACCGTGCAGGTTTAGTGGATATCCACGTTAGCTACGGGTAAGCCTTAATATAGGCTTACCTGTAGCATAAAGTTGTAAAATAGGTTTACAACCACTTTAAGACCTGTAAGTTGCAAAATGGGACCTCCATGGATTGGACTAGGTTTTCCAGCACATTCTACAGATGCTCGATTGGATTGATATCTGGAGAATTTGGAAGTCAAGTCAACACCTTGAACACAATGCTTATTTCAAACCATTCTTGAATTCATCAAACCAGGCCCCCATTTTCCTGTGCTCTGTGGTCCATTTCTGATGCTCACACGCTCATTCCAGGTGCTTATGGCTGTGGGCATTATTTTAGTATGGGCACCCTGACCGGTCTGTGGCTAAGCAGCCCCATACACAACAAACTGTGATGCACTGTGTGTTGTGACACCTAACTTTAACTTTTTCAGCAAACTTATGATACAGTAGCTCTTCTACTGAATTGGACCACATGGGCCAGCCTTTCGCTCCCCATGTGCATCAATGAGCCCTGCCTGCCCATGACCCTGTCTCTGGTTCTCTGGATTTCCTTCCTTAGACCACTTTCAGTAAGTCCTGGCCAATGCAGACCAGAAATATCCCACAAGAGCTGCAGTTTTGGAGATGCTCTGACCCAGTAATCTAGCCCAGCCTTTTTCAAGCATGGTGCCGAGGCACCCTTGGGCACCTTCTTGGTTCTTCAGGGGTGCCTTGACAAAATGCCTAACAATTGCTTCAAATTGTCCAAAAATTGTGTACAAGCCAGTGAGTAGGGTAAAGACCAGCCACCAGTGTCCTAACAACCATTGATGTCACTAGTTGGTAAGGAGGACATCAGGGCATCTGGACAGCATCTTTGTTTGACCCTCCTCTATCCCTCTCTGTCAGTACTGGGGTCACGCTGCGTGCGGGAGAGAAAATGAGGAAGAAGAAGAAATGCGGGACTACTAGTCAGTGTCAGTGAACAAAAGTATGTTTGCTTTGAAATAATAAATCACCTCTAATGTTTGGTGTTTTAAGTGTGTGGATGCTGCTGCTGCAATATGTACAACTATTAGTTTAGTTTTTTCAATTTTAGAAAGGGGGTGCTTCAAAATTGTGCTTAATTTTAAGGCCTCATGTTTTTGGCTTCAGAGGTTTTTTTTTTTTTTTTACAGTCAATAAACTCCCCACCATGTTATCCTATGTGTCCATGCACACATAGGCTGTTATCAACTGTTTTTGGCTGGGCCGTTTTTTGGCTGTAAAAAATCCCCAAAACTAATAGGTTCTGAGAGGAGTTTTTCAGCTGTTTTCAGCTGTAAGAATGCTCTAACCTCAAAAAACGCTGATACACGCAGATAAATGCTCAAAAACGCGGCTCACCAGCGGTTTTTTAACGTTTTTGATCCATTGAAACTAAAAACCGCTAATAAACGCTAAAAAACGCTATTGCAAAAACGTTGAAAACCATTGAAAAACTCACTGCAAAGCTTCTGGCATTTTTATTACGTTATTTTAACGTATAGTGTGCATGAGGCCTAAAAGGTGCCTCGCCTGGAAAAAGTTGAGAAACACTGATCTGGCCATTACAATTTTCCCTTTGTTAAAGTCTCTCAAATGCTTACGCTTGCCCATTTTTTTCTGCTTTCAACACTTCAACAATTTTCGGGACAATGGGGGTTATTTACTAAAACTGGAGGGTGAAAAATCTGGTGCACTTCCGCATAGAAACCAATCGGCTTCCAGGTTTTATTGCTAAAGCTTAATTGAACAAGCTGGATTTAGAAGCTGATTGGCTACCAGATTTTGAGTGCTCCAGTTTTAGTAAATAACCCCCAATGTGTTTACTTGCTGCCTAATTATTATACATTATTTTTTGTAAAATGTAATTCATTTTGCTGTGAACATTCCACTGGATCCTTCAATTATTAAGCAGAGTTTATTTGCAAATGTTAGATCGTTATCATCTAAATTCTAAAATCTTTCCAAAAATATTTTATATTATTTTTCAGCATGCAATTATTGAATATAAATAAATAAGAACCAGAACTACAGGTACCTATAGATGTGAGTTAGGAATAAATAAAATCAGAAGGAGTGAAAAAACATTGTTCCGTGTATCTTAATTTGGCTATAATAACATATGTTCCAGCTGTATATTTATACACCAAATGCAATTTCTAAGCATTCGTGTTGAGAACTGTTATAAACAGAGATGTATAATGCAAAGTCATAAGGTACACATATGGCACTTCTGAACCATTACTTTTTATATACAGTAACGTCTTTAAATTGGGATGTCACTGGCCAAAAATGTTTTACATCTTCAATAAGTAAATATTATATAAACATTGCTTTATATAGTTTGAAGGCTTTTAATTGATATGTCATGGGCATGCTGCTTCTCTGTATAACCAGGAACCTTTTAAGACATCAAATGAACTTACTCACTTCTATTATTATCCAATGATGAGGATATGGCCTGCTCTACCCCGTTGGCAGTTTACATTTAAAATAATCAGCAAGTCAGCTAAGGAGGTGTAAAATACATATGCCAAGCGCTGTATTCAGTAAGCTAGTATTGGCAATACATCTTTAGATTGGATTGAACATTATGGCCTATGAACTGAAAAAAGACTGCAAACTCCCTCACATTAATGTATGGCATTAGTCATTCAGGGTTCACATGCTGCACCTTTTCATGAAGGTACAAGGTTTAACTAGATTTCAAGGGTACATTCTCCCATAAAAATTAATCACCTTTCAAGGATAACTTCTCACATATTAATAAATTATGTCTAAGTGTATTGTTTATAACTCATTATCCTTGTAGTTGTATTACTTTCATAATTTTCTGTCAATGGCATCTACTGGGAATATTAAAATGTCAAATAAAATCTTGTTTATAAAGGGAAAAGCCAGTATAATTGTTGCAGAACATTAAAATGCAGGTCAGACAGTAACAGCAGGACTCATGTTTGGCAGTTGTTTCTCATTTCCACGTTCAATCACAAAAGGGCACAGGGACATTTACTAGGTAATATGATCATTATTCATATCAGTATAATAATACCTTCTTGTGGATATATATATATATATATATATATATATATGTATATATATATATATATACACACAGTATCTCACAAAAGTGAGTACATCCCTCACATTTTTGTAAATATTTTATTATATCTTTTTATGTGACAACACTGAAGAAATTACACTTTGCTACAATGTAAAGTATCAGGAATATTGGGCAGAGATCAGCATACCGTTACACGTATATTTTATAGCACCGACATCCCTGGAATTGCCAAATATTCAAAGAACGGGATATGGGACTTTTTTTTGGTAAATGTATTTTTATTGATTTTAAATGCTTACACATTAATCCAACAACAGCCGACTCAGCACAACGCTAAGTCGGTAATAGGCCAACATGGCCCACACACACATATACAGGCAATAACATGTCCTGTCTATTTAACAGTAGCTCTACCCAACAGGTAAAAACATATAAACCTTCCTTCCCACCCCCCCTCCCAACCCCGCCCCCGCCTTTGGTCAGTTCCCCCTCCCCTTACCCATGAGACTTCGGATCAAACAAATTCGCCCCACCGCCCACTTCAAGCAAGGACTCAGCGGAGAAGCCCCAATAGCTCCTAACAGTGCCTTCTTAATGATATTGTCCAAATAAACAAGGTGGATTATCTCTAAAATCAGGCGTTAACCCAAAGTCAAGTCCGATTTATACCACGCTTGCCACACCCTGTCAAATTTTTTCCCACAGCCCCTAGATAAGTATGTTGCTTCATAATAAGGCATCATAGCGCTGACAAAGGCCTTTGCAGAAGCGCAAATCAGGTGCCCCTGGCTTGCGCCACCGCAATAAAATGGCTTTCCTCCCATAAAACAGGAGAATGTTGAGCAGGGTCCTATGAGCCCTAGACGGAACCACATCGTCAACTAATCCTAGAAGACACACTCTAACCGTCATCGGGACCGGAACCATCAGAACCTCTGAAATACAGGAGGTGACCTCCAACCAAAATTGTTTCGGGATATGGGACTTTAAAGGTGCTAAATATAAGTTGATACAACAACATTTGTTGTATCAACTTATATTTAGCACCTTTAAAGTCCCATATCCCGTTCTTTGAATATTTACAATGTAAAGTAGTGAGTGTACATCTTGTATAACAGTGTAAATTTGCTGTCCCCTCAAAATAACTCAACAAACAGCCATTAATGTCTAAACCGCTGGCAACAAAATGAGTACACCTCTAAGTAAAAATGTCCAAATTGGGCCCAATTAGCCATTTTCCCACCCCGGTGTCATGTGACTCGTTAGTGTTACAAGGTCTCAGGTGTGAAAGGTGAGCAGGTGTGTTAAATTTGGTGTTATCGCTCTCACTCTCTCATACTGCTCACTGGACGTTCAACATGGCACCCCATGGCAAAGAACTCTCAGAGGATCTGAAAAAAAGTATTGTTGCTCTACATAAAGATGGCCTAGGCCTAGGCTATAAGAAGATTGCCAAGACCCTGAAACTGAGCTGCAGCACGGTGGCCAAGACCATACAGTGGTTTAACAGGACAGGTTCCACTCAGAACAGGCCTCGCTATGGTCGACCAAAGAGGTTGAGTGCACGTGCTCAGCGTCATATCCAGAGGTTGTCTTTGGGAAATAGATGTTTGAGTGCTGACAGCATTGCTGCAGAGGTTGAAGGGGGGTCAGCCTGTCGGTGCTCAGACCATACGCCGTACACTGTATCAAATTGGTCTGTATGGCTGTCGTCCCAGAAGGAAGCCTCTTCTAAAGATGATGCGCAAGAAAGCCTGCAAACAGTTTGCTGAAGACAAGCAGACTAAGGACATGGATTACTGGTACCATGTCTTGTGGCCTGATGAGACCAATATAAACGTATTTGGTACAGATGGTGTCAAGCGTGTGTGGCGGCAACCAGGTGAGGAGTACAAAGACAAGTTTGTCTTGCCTACAGTCAAGCATGGTGGTGGGAGTGTGATGGTCTGGGGCTGCATGAGTGCTGCTGGCACTGGGGAGCTACAGTTAATTGAGGGAACCATGAATGCCAACATGCACTGTGATATACTAAAGAAGAGCATGATACCCTCCCTTTGGAGACTGGGCTGCAGGGCAGTATTCCAACATGATAACGATCCCAAACACACCTCCAGGACAACCACTGCCTTGCTAAAGAAGCTGAGGGTAAAGGTGATGGACTAGCCAAGCATGTCTCCAGACCTAAACCCTATTGAGCATCTGTGGGGCATCCTCAAACGGAAGGTGGAGGAGCGCAAGGTCTCTAACATCCACCAGCTCTGCGATGTTCTCATGGAGGAGTGGAAGAGGACTCCAGTGGCAACCTGTGAAGCTCTGTGAACCTGTGAACTCCATGCCCAAGAGGATTAAGGCAGTGCTGGAAAATAATGGTGGACACACAAAATAGTGACAATTTGGGCCCAATTTGGACATTTTCACTTAGAGGTGTACTCACTTTTGTTGCCAGTGGTTTAGACATTAATGGTTGTGCGTTGAGTTATTTTGAGGGGACAGCAAATTTACACTGTCATACAAGCTGCACACTCACTACTTTACATTGTAGCAAAGTGTAATTTATTCAGTGTTGTCACATGAAAAGATATAATAAAATATTTACAAAAATGTTAGGGTGTACTCACTTTTGTGAGATACTGTGTGTGTATATATATACGTATAAAAAAATATATTCACCATCCACTTTATTTGCTACACCTGTTCAATTGCTTGGTAACACAAATTGCTAATCAGCCAATCACATGACAGCAACTCAATACATTTAGGCATTGAGACGTGGTGAGGACAATTTGCTGAAGTTCAAACTGAGCATCAGAATGGGGAAGAAGGGCTATTTAGGTGACTTCCAATGTGGCATAGTTGTTGGTGCCAGGGCTGTTCTGAATATTTTAAAAACTGCTGATCTACTGGGGTTTTTACGCACAACCATCTCTAGGGTCTAGAATGGTCAGAAAAAGAGAAAATATCTAGTGAACAGCTGTTGTGTGGACAAAAATGTACTGCTGATGTCAGAGGTCAGAGGAGAATGGGCAGACTGGTACGAGATGATAGAAAGGAAACAGTAACTCAAATAACAGCTTATTAAAACCAAGGTATGCAGAAAACCATCTCTAAAAGCACAACACATCGAACCTTGAAGCAGATGGGCTACAGCAGCTGAAGACCACACCGGGTGCCCCTCCTGTCAGCTAAGAACAGGAAACTGAGGCTCACCAAAATTGGACAATAGAAGATTTGAAAAACATTGCCTGGTCTTGATTTCAGCTGCAACATTCAGATGGTAGGGTCAGAAATTGGCTTAAACAACATGAAAGCATGGATCCATCCTGCCTTGTATCAATGATTTAGCCTGGTGGTGGGGTAATGATGTGGGGGATATTATCTTGGCACACTTCAGGTCCTTTAATACCAATTGAGCACCATTTAAATGCCACGGCATACCTCAGTATTGTTGCTGACCATGTCCATCCCTTTATGACTACAGTGTACCCATCTTCTAATGGCTACTTCCAGCAGGATAATGCACCATGTCACAAAGCTCAAATCATCTCAAACTGGTTTCTTGAACATGACAATGAGGTCACTGTACTCCAATGTCCTCCACAGTCACCAGATCTCATTCCAATAGAACACCTTTGTGATGTGGTGGAACGGGAGATTTGTATCATTGATGTGCAGCCGACAAATCTGCAGCAACAGCGTGATGCTATCATGTCAATATGGACCAAAATCTCTAAAGGAATGTTTTCAACACCTTGTTGAATCTATGTTATGAAGAATTAAGACAGTTCTGAAGGCAAAAGGGGGCCCAACCCGGTACTAGCAAGGTGTACCTAATAAAGTGGCCAGTGAGTGTATTTCCAAAACTGGTTTAGAGGCACTCCCGGGTCTTGCAGAGGGGGAGATTAAAAACATCAATGTTTTTATTTTCAACGTTTCAATGAAGCTCAGTCCATCTTTCTCAAAAATTGAAATGACAATAAAAACACTGCTGCTTTTGATCTTCCTCCTCTGCAAAACCCGTTAGTGCCTCTAAACCAGTTTTGGATTTATATGGATTTCTTTGTGGGTGGTCACCTGGGCATTTACTTCAAGCATAGAGTGCCATGGCTACCCTTGGAACTAAATATATATTATATATATAAAATACTGTATATTGTTATAATGAAGTAAATGTAAAGGAGGTGCTGTGGTAGCTAGTCAAATCATAGTTGTTTATTTTAGCAATGGTTGGAAAATAAAAGCTAATACAGTGCCTTGAAAAAAGTATTTATACCCCTTTGTCATGTTACAACTAAAAACGTAAATATACAGTGCCTTGAAAAAGTATTCATACCCCTTGAAATTTTCCACATTTTGTCATGTTACAACCAAAAACGTCAATGTCTTTTATTGGGATTTTATGTGATAGACCAACACAAAGTGGCACATAATTGTGAAGTGAAAGGAAAATGATAAATGTGTTTCAATTTTTTTTTTTACAAATAAATATGTAAAAATTGTAGCATGCATTTGTATTCACCTTTCGCTGCAATTACAGCTACAAGTCTTTTTGGGGATGTCTCTACCAGCTAATATTGGAGACAGGGCAAGGGTTTAACATGATATAAAAAGGAGTCATCTAAGTTGGCAAATCTGTTCACAATTTATTGTACTTTATGTTTCCAATCACATCTCCCATGCTTCACAATACTTTACCCACATTTGGGTTTCTGGCAACTGACTTTTAAAAGATTATTCCAATAATTCGGCACATTTCACTTTATTGCATCTGTTTAAAAATAACATATTTTGCATAATATCTTAAAGGTCTAATTTGATACTGTTCATACAGCTGCTTTATTCAGTACACTCTGTTCTATAATGATATGTACATTTGTACGTGCACTTCTGCCAACTTTTAAGGCTTTAAGAGTGTGGAAAAATAGAGGATCACTCTGTTGGACTAAAGGTATCGTATATACTTGAGTATAAGCCGAGTTTTTCAGCACATTTTTTTGTGCTGAAAATGCCCCCCTGGCTTATACTCGAGTCACCTTTTTGCGCCTGATCTCCCGGACTTTGGGGACCTGGTACTGGCCAGTCGTAGGTCTCCTGGACCCCAGACTTGGCACACATGTAGCCTTACTCTTCCTCTATAAGTGTGCACAGTTTGTTTTCCAGTTGACCTATGGCCGGCAGGACCGATTTTTCAAAGCCGGGCACCCCTTCCATAGACTCCCATGTTAAACGGTAATTTCTCCGGTGATTTGGGGACCCGGTACCGGCCGATCGTGGGTCTACTGGACCCGAAAAGTGGCACACATGTAGCCCCATTTCTCCTCTACAGGTGTGCATAGTTTGTTGTCTGGGGGACCGATTTTTCAAAGCTGAGCACCCCTTCCATAGACTCCCATGTTAAACGTCAGTCTAGTCATGGGCACAGTGAGGCATGGGCACAGTGAGGCATGCACATGGACACAGTGAGGCACAGTGAGGCATGCAGATGGACACCCTAGGCTTATACTCGAGTCAATACGTTTTCCCAGTTTTTTGTGGTAAAATTAGGTGCCTCGGCTTATATTTGCGTCGGCTTATACTCGAGTATATACAGTAATTACCATTTAAACACATATTACATGTATGAGGTAGGAGAAAAAAAAGACCACAGCTATCCTGATTCTGACAGAAGACATGAACACCACACGATACAAAAAATGGAGGTACAGTGTACTTAGGCTCTTTCTACACATATGACTGTCAGAGCTTGGACAGGGATTCCAAGGATCAGCCAACCCAGGAAACTACATAAATGTGCTCTCTGACTCTGCATTAAATGAGGGATCTTCAATGCAGAATAGCAAAACCTAAGAATATTGATAGAAGCAGACGTTGTCTTCTAAAGGGGATTTATTTCTCTCAAAGAAACAAGACATTCCAATCTCCTAAAACACTAGCAGAAAAAAATGGAGCATGATAGGAGTGGGAGGGGTTATATAAGGATGATTACCAGCTGTGTTTGCTAGTGTGTAATCTCCAGTAGGAATAGAAGAAATGGCCGCACACCACTTAGCGCTTAGTCGTAATGATTAAGCGCATGTGAAGTTTGTGAAACGCGTCTACCCAGCATTCTGGTTCTTGTCGTTTTGGAATGTCCATATAAAAGGATTTGGATCTACAGTGGTGTGTGGCCATTTCTTCTATTCTTATTGTGTGCGGAGGCGAGCACCTACTGGATCATTAGGCTTCCTGGTCTCACCTGGAGCGGTGGATTTTCTTGTTCCATTTCAATCTCCAGTAGGCAGCTGTATAACCATTTTGTATCAGAATTAACCGTGTGTCCCTTATTGAATGATACATTCAGACTATTTGTTATGATGATGTATGTTATTTTGTATTTCATTTAAGTGTCCCCAGGTCATTTTCACAAAGCATCCATCATCTATACATAAAGTTCATAATTTGCAATCCCTTTATTTGTGTATGCATGTTTAAAACAATGGGGTTGATTTACCAAAACTGGAGAGTGCAAAATCTGGTTCAGCTGTGCATGGTAGCCAATCAGCTTCTAACTTCAGCTTGTTCAATTAAGCTTTGACAAAAAATCTGGAAGCTCACTGGTTTCTATGCAGAGCTGCACCAGATTTTAGACTCTCCTGTTTTAGTAAATCAACCCCAATGTGTCAAATAAACAGCCATCTTTTACCACTCCACCAATCACTGCAGTACCGTGGTCCACTTTGTCTGGTGCACTTTAGCCCACAGGAAATTCTTTTTTTTTTGTTTGTTTGTTTTTTGGTGATTAAAATGTTGTTGCTTCACATTATTGCTGTTTTATTCTCAAGAATTGAACTAGTGGAGGTTCCCTGTTATCTCCCATCCAATGTCGCTCCCCTACCTTCCATTCCTACTAACCCCTATTGTGAAATGGCTATTTACAATGCATTCCCCACAGCACATATTGTTATTCGTTTTGATGCTACTTTGGTTCTACATGGACCTAGTTTGTATTTACCAACTTTTGCATTGATGACTGTTTACCATTCTTATATCTTAGGGTGTTTACCAGAGGGCTCTCTGGTATTAAAGCGGGGTTCCGGGCATAATAAATTTTTTATTTTTTTTTGCCATCTCAACTTAATTACATTGAATATTATTTAAAACATATCAATAAATCACGATCGGTACATAAATCAGTGCAAACACTTACCTGATATCTGCTCAGCGATCTTGTGGCTGTTTCCATGATAGCTGTGGGCATGTGAAGCCCAGTTCATGTGTCTTCCTGGTTTTCCCTAGAGAGGTGCATGCTGGGTAACCAGCATGCACCTCTCGATCTCGCGCATGAGTAGAATAACGGCGCTCGTAGTGCCGTTAGTTTGGATTGTTGCCATGACAATGGGCGGCGACGGAGGAACGTCCCGCCCCGTTGTTTTGACAACGAAGATCTCGTGCATGCGCAGTTAAACGGCGCTAGCACTGTAATGCCCACAGACTCCTGGGAAGTGATGACACTCATTTCCCAGGAGGCCATGGGGGGGTTAGGAAGGGAAGTAGATCCACCGCGGACTAGGAACTAGGCAGATTAGGAAATCTGCCTAGTAACAGCTATTTCCATGCAAGTAAAAAATTTTTTTTTGCTAAATGTTTTTTTTTTAAGATTAAAGGCAACCTATTAAGTAGAAGTTTGTTTTTAGGGTGGAACTCCGCTTTAAGTGACCTATAGTTGATGATTTTTTAGATCGTTCTTCTAAGCATTAATGTACATGTGTTCTTATTGCTATGAATACCTTAGAAATGTATGTGTCCTTTTATGTGACATTTTCTATTGCTTGTATTTTCTTACTTTCAATAAAAACATTGAGATGAACTCCAGATATGATTTTTATTCAATAGTTACATTGGTCCAGCTTGTACCAATGTAGGTATAAATATTTCATACCTGTGGGCCCGATGTGGAAGCAGAGAATTGCTGCATTAGATATCCCTACTACACCGATCGCCATAGTTTTTCTGCATAGTGAAAACAGAGAGTTGCTTGCTTGGCACAGCCGTCATTCACAGATCACTTTGTATTTTTTATAATGAATAGAAGCTATTTCCTAATTGGACGAGTTGGAGATTCTCTCCACCTCATCCTAGCAAAGAACACTTTGTATTCACTAAAAAAAAATACAAGTCATTTGATGAATGGTGGCCTTGTTGAGCGAGCATCCCCCCATGATCACTGTGCAGAAGGGCAGCCACTTTGTATAGGAACCGGAAGACAGTGGTCATCACTGTAGGAGCAGCAACTGTCTCCACAGCGGTCCTACAGATATGAAATATGTATACTCACATTGGTCCAAGCTGCACCAGTGTAACTATGCAACAAAACCATACCTGGAGTTCATCTTTAGGCTGCTGAGTAAGTATCAGGCTTCTTTTTCTGAAAGTCTAAATACTCAACTCTGTGAAAAGGAGACTAGACCACCACTTGCAGATTTCAAAAGGAGAACATACAATATCAATAAACAACATTTTATTTGTTTTACCTTACAAGAAATAGGAAATATTTTTCATTGTATTTGTTAGTTATAGCCCCAATAAAGACAAAAAACATATTTTTTCCATTGCTTGGCTTAAAGTATGTTTTTATTCTTCAATTCATAACACATGGCTATCCTACAGCACTACAAAGTATTGATAACCCATTGATGGAGACATCAGTTTTAGTAAGACTAGTAAACATCAATGGGCCTTGAGTTACTGTAGATAAAGGTTTTCTCTAAGGAAAAATGCAAGCAAGTGTGCATCCAATTATTGGCCAAGAAGAGCTAGTCCTCAGCAGTATTGTAAGAGCCATGAACAAAAAGGGTTTCTAAGATCTTGGTCTCCGTATCCTGTTAACCTCCCTGGCGGTATGATTCTGTCTGGAATTATGTACCAAAAGCGGTATAATTAATTTGCATGGAAATTTGGTGTTATGTATTGTAGGCCTGCAATTCTTAGTAATTACTTACTTAAACCTGACCAAACAAGAGTCTAGTAGACATCCCGGGAATGATAAAGTTTGAAACACAAAATCATAAATTATAATATAATAAATAACTATAAATAATTATAACAAATAGTAATGTAATTATAATAAAAATGATTCAATAATGTAATCAAATCAAAAACACTGAAATTTGCTCAGTTGCAGAATTGTCACTGTCATTAGATTTAGTGTTTGATGACGAATTTCCCCACAAATCGCTATCACTCAATTCTGCGAGTGATTCTAATTTATTATCGCTGTTTTCTAGCTGGTCTAAAACCACTTTTGACATAAAGGGACACTTTTTGGTTGCTATGGACAATCTCCAGTTTCCAGGCAGAAAGAACAGTTTTTATAATATAAAACTGCATGCAGGACACTGGGCAGACCACTAGGGACAAAGGGTGTGTGTAATTATTTTGATACAGTACTGTAATCTGTAAGATTACAGTATACTGTATCTATACTGTGTTTTTCACTTTTTGAATTTGGCGCCGAACTCCGTCCCCGTGCGCCGCAACGTCGCAGGGAACGGAGCTCGGCAGTGTGGATCAAGCGAGGAGACAGCTCGCACACACTGCGGGAGGACATCGCAGGATCCAGGGAACAAGAAAAGTAACTTCCCTGTATCCTGCAATGCAATCCCGAGTCTGGCCCGGGGTTACCGCTCTTAGCATGAAAAACTCACCCCGAGCCTGACTCGGGATTACCGCCAGGGAGGTTAAGAAAGAGTAGTTAGATGCAGAGCCTCCTCCCCAGCCAATTTCAGGAGAACAGCTGGGAGACTGGAAGATCCAAGGTGACAGCTGGGAGACTGGAAGATCCAAGGTGACAGCTGGGAGACTGGAAGATCCAAGGTGACAGCTGGGAGACAGGAAGATCCAAGGTGACAGCTGGGAGACTGGAAGATCCAAGGTGACAGCTGGGAGCTTTCAGAGATGGGGCTCTCACATGGACTGAGTAATGCAGTCACCTCAGTCTTAAGTAACTATATATAAAGGTTCTTTCTATAGAACAATTCAAGAAACTGATCATCTTATTATTGGCCAAGCTTGGACTTGCTCAGCAGTATTGTAAAAAAACCTGAACAGAAAGGGTTTGCCCGGTGTTTCTAGAAGGATTCTGGAAAGATCCTGGTCTCCGTGTCCTAGGATTACTACCTGTTAAGAAAGGGCAGTTAGGTGCAGGGCCTCCTCCCAGCACAGTCGAGGAGAACAGCTTGGAGGTTTGAAAGCTGTCTGTGAGAGATGAGGCTTTCAGTTGGGCTACTACCTGCTTAGGGACCTTCCAGCTTGGTAAATCTGACCCAAGGTATGCAATTAACGCTATTAATAGCATTGATAATTCCTAAATGTGAATGAGCTATTTATTTTATGATCCGTTTATAAAGGGTTGAACAAGAAATAGTGACATTGCTCTAAGCAACCAATCAACTTACATTCCTTTCTTAAATTCGCTTAAAAAAAATAAAAATCTGAATGTCTGAACACAGATACACTTTTCTTTGTTTTGTTTTAGTAAAGTCAAATCAGGCCTTTTTGTTTTGTGGTCCACAAGTCACATTCAGTGCTGTTTATATATGACTTCCTTTGGAATTTCAACATTTCCCATTGTGCAAGTATTACTAATTTGTCCATAAACTACATTTATGGATATCATCTTACATCTGTTTATCTTTTGGTGTCTGTGGGGTAAGAAAGAACATATTTGGTGGCATCACATGACTCGTTAACCAGCAGCCCATAAATCTGTACATGAGACATAGGGGAATGGCAATTTTGCAACACATAAAAGGTGTTTAGACTCTTCTGTCTGCAGTGAAAATAAAAGTGTCTGGAAAGGCTGTGTTTGTCTGTGTTACTAGATGTGCAGATACTTAGTGAATCCAAGCAGTGTCTGAATCGCTTATTATAAAAGTTCTGTATTAAAATACTAGTGGTGCTCGACATGTAAATTGGGGAGCACACAAAGTAAATAAACCATAAAAAAACATCTCAAATACACTAATGCTGTGTGTTTTGAACCCAAAAATACAACAATAATTAATACAAGTAAGCATAGTGGCTTAGAAATTAGCACTTCTGCCTGACAGTACTAAGGACCTTGGTTTGAATTTTAACAACAACACTACCTGCACAGAGATTTCACGTTCTCCCTGTGCTTGTACGAGTTTTCTCTCACATGCCAAAGACATGCTAACTGGTAAAACTGGCCCTAGTATGTGTATAAATTAATGTGAGTTAGCAACCTTAGATTGTAAGTTCCTTGAGAGCAGGTTGCACTGGGTGGGTGTTCAAAATTAAAAAAGGTTCACCACAGGCCTGACCATGTGAAGAATGATCCTACTTGATGACCGCAATACATATATATATGTAGCGGGTGTTTACTTTCCCGCCAGTAATTTAGAATTTTTGCGGTGACACCAGTGGTGTATCTCCGGCGGTCCACCGGGTGGCGCTGTCGCTTTGGGCCGACGGACGAATCATTGCTGGGTCGAATCCTTTTTTGTCCTACTTCGGCAGTCGTGTGTTGGGGCGGGGAACCCGCTACGCATGCCGGGGGAGGGGTATAAAAGGGGCCGGCCGTTTTGTCACGGGGTTCGTTGTCCCTGGCACCTTTAGCCTGCGGACGGAGTTCGTTTTTTTCATCCTCTGGGCACTAGGCCTAGAGGACCATCGGAGATCGTGTTCCATCTCAGGCACCTTTAGCCTGAGATGAGGTACTTGTACGGAGGTCCGGAGCTCAGTGCCCAACACTGAGTTCCGCGAGGGAAGGATCCTAGGGTGCTCCGGAGGTGGACGCCTTAATCCGAGGTGGACGTAATGGACCGGGGAGAGCTCCTCATCTGAAGACCCGGTGCAGCATACTGCCGGTGACGGGTGAGCCTCTTGTCGGAGACCGTCCGGAAGGTGAATTTCCCTCGTGCGGAGACCGTAGCCACTCTTTGGAGGAGAGTGGAGGAAAGAACTTGTGTCTGGGCCTATGTATCTACACTTTCACACCTCCTGTTCTGGTTGTAAGCAAGTAAGTCTCTGAATAAAGGAGTGTTGGACTTGCAACGGTGTGAGACTCAGTTTCCTGGCAGACGGTTGGATTCGATGCACAATACAGGCCCGAAGGTAAAGAAATAACTCTGGCCTATACCACTTATACATCTGTGGTGGAAGCCTGGTGTAGCGGCCCCACTCCCTTTCCCATCATACCCCTAGACCGGAGACATTGCGAGCGAGAACTTTAAGAGAGGGGATCGGGAGTGCCCCCCCCCGAAAGGCCCGCTACATATACGTACGTTGCGGTTTGCAGGTGGTTTACCGGGTTTATGGCTGAAGACATCAGCCACATAACCCCACTATGATTTTTTGCAACCAGCACCCCCCCCCCAGTGTTTCTCAGCTTACCGTTTCTGCTGGTTCACCCGAGAAACAATCCAATGGTGCAGGTGGCCTTGGAGGACCGGAGCGACATCATGACGTCACTTCCAGTCCAGGCTAGAAGTAAAGAACTTTTTTTTAAAGCAAAAGATCAATTTTCTTTTATCATTTGCTTTTATAGGTAAAGAAGAGATTTGGTGTCTTTTTGACCCCAGATCTCTTCATATAGATGACCTGTCATCCTTATTGCTATTACAAGGGATGTTTACATTACTTGTAATGGGAATAAACGTGATCAAAAAAAATAAATTAAAGAGACAGTGTAAAAATAAAAAGTAAAATAAATAAGAAAAAAAAAATATGTAAAGTGCCCTCATCCCTCTGTGCACGCGGAAGTGAATACATAGGTAAGTCGCACATGCATATGTAAACGGTGTTCGGGGTTTTAAGTAATTTTCTAGCAATAAATACTGATTTAAACTTGTAAACAAAAAGTGCCAGAACAAGCCTGGTCTTCAAGTGGTTAAAACAAAGTTCATATATCCTTTTTGCGCTGACCTAAACAAACCCATTTTTCCACTCCACAAGTGCCTACTGTGTGGCCTCCAGTGACCGTTCACATCCTGCCCGCTCCTGTGCATTACCGCCCTATAGACATCTATGGGTCTGTGTCCCGAGGTCAGAATAGTAGAGAGAGGGGCAACTGCAAAGGTTACTTTTTCTCCAGCCCAGAGTTCTGCTTTTAAGAAACATTTTTCCTGGTGCCTCCATGGCAGCATACCTGTGATAGAGCTCCGCCTCGACTCCTCCTTCAGGACTACTGAATAGCATAAATTAAAGGGATAGTCCCTCCCCCAACATTCTCCTTTAGTAGTCACTTTCCTCAGAGGTGTATTAAAGATTCGCCCTCCTGTCAGACGATCATTTCCTAAGTGGGATCTGTCCCTGGTCCTTGAAGTTCTATCTGACCATCCCTTTGCTCCAGTGGAACAAGTGACAATATGGAACCTGACACTAAAGACAGCGTTTCTGCTAGCCATTACATCTGGCAGAAGGATCTCGGAACTTCATAAGGATAGGTGACGACCACATCTCCTTCTTCCCCGACAGAGTGGAACTTCGCCCCCTTCGGGGGTTCACACCAAAGGTCGCTACTCCAAGCCACCTGTTGGAACCCTGGGCGCTACCAGTGTTTAAAGACACGGATTCAGAATCTTGTCACAAGCTGGACGTATCCAGAGTGCTCAGGGCCTACCTAGAAGCCACCGGCCCCTTCAGAAATTCTGAGAGAATTTTCATCGTACCGTTCAGTAAATACAGGGGCAAAGAAGCTTCCATCAGAACTCTGGCATCTTTGGTTGTAAAGCTAATCCAGAAGGCCTACAGGGTGAAGAATATGGAGCCTCCATCCTGAGTGAATGCTCATTCTACAAGGGCAGTCTCAGGCTCCTGGGCAGCAAGGGCTAATGTTTCGTTGGAGACGGTGTGCAGGGCCGCCACCTGGTCTTCTCACCATACGTTCCTCAGACACTACCATATTGATCCAGGAGCGCTCACGACTGTTGAGTTCGGAGGAAGGGCAGTTCAGGCTGCTATGTCCTCTTCTAATTAAACATTTATTGTTAAGCATTATCCCACCCGTGTCAGCTAGTTATTTATCACAGGTATGCTGCCATGGAGGCACCAGGAAAACGGAAAATTGTATCATACTAACCAGTGATTTTCCTTTCCTGGTGCCTATCCATGGCAGCATACGCTCCCACCCTTCGGTATTCTATATTACGGAGAATGTTGGGGGAGGGACTATCCCTTTAATTTATGCTATTCACTAGTCCTGAAGGAGGAGTCGAGGTGGAGCTCTATCACAGGTATGCTGCCATGGATAGGCACCAGGAAAGGAAAATTACTGGTCATTGTGACAATACAAAGGCTGCCAGTGCTGACCTCTACTTTTGTCTTACTAAGCCAAAGGTTTAATACTTACAGAGTAACTGATCTGAAACACATATGAAAATTAGCAGTTCTGACTTGATTCTGGCTTTCTAATTGTCATGCTTTTTTTGAGTCAGTGCCTGAAAAACTACTGAAGCCAGAGACAGTCAAACAATGCCACCCTCCACATTTTCTCTCAGTACTGCTTTTCCTTTAACCACTTTAGCCCTGGAAGGAGTTGCCACCTTAATGACCAGGCCATTTTTTACAAATAGAGCTTTCTTTTGGTGGTATTTGATCATCTCTGCGTTTTTTTTTTTGCTTGAAAAACAAAGCTATATTTTTAACTTTTTGCTATAATAAATATCCCCCAAAAAATATATATAAAAAAATTCTTCCTCAGTTTAAACCGATAAACATTCTTCTACATATTTTTTTAAAGTGCACCTGCACCGTTGTCTAAGGTGCATGCGCCGTAAACATTGGCGCAAGTTTCTATTGTAAATATCTCCTAAACTGTGTAGGTTTAGGAGATATTTCTAGCACCTACAGGTAAGCCTTAATCTAGGCTTACCTGTAGGTAAAAGTGATTGTACAGGGTGTACAACCACTTTAAATTCCATTTAAAACTACATATCCATCAAAGACTAACTTGTCCACAGGATGACAACATGGCTGACAATTTTTTCTACAGAAAAACAGTGCTGTCACCCTATTACAGGAAGTAGGAAAATAATGGATCAACTGTCAGGACCAACAGGTAATACAATTATGTTGCAGGGGGTACTCAAACAAAAACTGCTTTGTTAATTATAGTGACAAACTGGATAACATTTGCTATTTTTTTTATTTTTACACTTTAAATTAAAATGTGTCTAAGAAAAGCAAATACATCTAAATTATTGCGATAGAAACATAGACATCTGGAGAAAAAGAAAAAAGATGATCTCGGAACAAGACAAAGTAGTGTAATACACTCTCTTGCTTTTCTTATCTATTGCACCCAATCATGCAGTAAACTTATTAGTACACTTTTGCCAAGAAAGTTATTTATTATTACATAATTCACCCAACACAGAACAAACAAATTTCCAATCTTCTGGGAATGGCACTGAGAACAGTAGAAAACGTATACTTTTCCATTTCATGCTTATTAATAATAGACATGGCAGTGCAGGCAATTCATCAGTTGGGAAAGATTCATCTTGGCTGTCTGCAGCTTCTAAGAACTGATTTACGAAAAGGAAATGCACAAGAGCAGGGAGAAATTGCTATGAAGATAATTGGCACACTTCTCTTGTGCATGAGCTTGTGGAAGTTTGTGCACCCAGCAATCGTGAACCCCTAACAAATGATTAAGTAATGCATATGTACTAAAGTTTTTTGCATTTTTGTGTGTTGTGTTTTTGTGTCTTCTCTGCAGATCTATCGCATAAAGGAATGTGTCTGTTAAAACTGTACTTTAAAAAATAAAGCAAAAAAATAAAATAGGTTGGCAGGCACCAGGATTTCTACTAATGTATGAAAGGTTCATGAACATCCAAACGTCGATAGGAGGTGTAAAGCTGGTCAAGCTGACCATGAGCACAGCAAAAAAACAAAAAACGGATCATACTATTGTCACATAATAAGGCCTTCAAGGGTTAGTCATTGTGACCCTGTGTGATCTGTGATAGGAATGGTACAGGGTGCCTTGGTCTATGGAGTCCAGGAGAAGTAAATATAGTCTGCAGCAAACTCCGATGACCCAACTGTCCTCCCTGCAGTGGGATCTCAGACTTACCTACCTCAATCGCTTGTATTTTCGAACGTTACCTATGAAGACAGTAGGAATCCTAAAACTGAACTCTAAGAACTTTTGTACATTCAGACAGGTTAAAGAGTCCAGTCCAGTCCAGACAGGTTAAAGAGATCCTCAAAAAACACTGGGGGGTACTTCTCAACGATAGACTCTTAGGACCTGTTATAACAGAAAGGGCTGGTGTGATTTTTAGAAGAGCCCGATCGATTCGGGGTCAAATAGCCCCTAATGTGATGGATCCACCTAAAAGGGTCGCGTTCTTCCAGGATTGCAAGGGATATTTCCCATGCCGTAAGTGCAATGTGTGTTTGCATAACATCAGTGGCAAAGGCAGGAGTGACACTTTTCAATCTACTGTAACCTTTGGCATTTACCCAATGAAACGCTTTACCACCTGCGCTACACAATACATTGTTTATCTTTTGACTTGTCCTTGTAAAAAGCAATATATAGGATGCACGATTAGGACCTTTTCCATTCGTGTCAACGAACATATTGCTAATATCAAAAAGGGCAAAACCAATCATATTGTCCCACGTCACTATTTACAACACCACGATCGTGACCCTGGAGGGACACAATTTTTGGTAACAGATCAGTTTGTCCGTCATTGGAGAGGAGAATACCGTGTACGCGGAGTTTCTCGTCTTGAAACCTATTGGATTTTTGAGTTGCGTACCTACTCGCCGTTCGGTATGAACGTCGATTGGGACGTTAATTCTTTCATCAATACAGCTTAAATCATCCTTTATAACATTTGGGAGGTATAAGTCTTTCTTTATTTTTCTCACTTGCTTTATCCTGTTTTAATTTTAGATCCGGGCTATGACGGGACGGGAGATATGTCTCTACACTTGCCTAGATCAATTTACATCATCTTCTATTCTTGTTGGTCCTTTGAGATGCTTTTTACTTCTACACCTCTAGGTGGCACTGTGGACCTCATCCATGCTCTTTTCATTTATTACACATTGTTATGATGCGGGTCTTCAATATATTTTAGATGTGCATGTTTTAGAATGATTAGTCAAATTTTAGATATATTTGTTTTTTACATTTAATATCCCAGCGCCAGCGGTATACCATCCTAGTGCTGGATCAATACTTCTTCCAGCACTGGTGAAAGTTTCTATACCGCTGGGCGGAAGTGGTTATCGTTGTACAATAGGGGAGTGAGATGTTACCTCCCCATGCTATTCATGTGTGGGATAGGACGCCACTCCTATCACGTGATCGTTGTGTGAGTAACGTCGCCCGCGCTGTTCTTTTCATGTCTGCTGACACGATGAGTGCGGCACGATCCTAGTCACATGATCGCTGTGCATGTGACGTTGCTCCAGTCATGTGATCGCCGCACCTGCGCACCAGTGGTTGATACCCTGATAGGGCTACCGCGGTGATGCAGGGCGCATGTCAGAGTGCGGCATACTTTGGATTTGTACCTAATGAGATTACCTCCCACTTCACCTCACACACTATTGGACGCTTGGGGCACGCTTGACCGTTGACCCACGAACCCTCCTTTACTGTGATGGTGAGTGGATGAGAGGTGTCACATGATGCTTTGGCGGGCTTCTTGAGAATTTGTATGCCATGTGTTAGTATTAGTCTCTTCCTGGTTCGATCTATGAGTCATATCTGAACCCGGAAGGACTTTACAACTCTATAAATGGTTGGCTTGAGAGCTGAGAATTTGAACCTTGGTCTATCATGGGACCAGCTCCTGGCCAATCATGAGTTTTATCAATGAAATTCTGTGTGATTGGCCGGCCACTGATTATGGCCTTGTATGTTTAGTATATATATTTGTGCAATATGGGGGAACAGGTTGATGCCCCAGTAGAAGGCCTTCTTAGAACGAAACGCGTCGGGCCAGGTACACAGCTCCCCATATTGCTTTTATGAATTTTTGAACTGTGATCACTTTAACTTGTATGTTGGTTTTTATCATTAAAACCTTCTTTTGTTGACCTGCACCATCGGAGCCCCTATTTTTTCTTTTCTTTGCATGCTCTGTGCAGGAAACGTTTTTTTGAGTGTCTCTAGTTGATCCCCATTACCCTACTAAGGGTTGTTGCTTGCCTGAACCGAGCTGTTTTCAGATGTTTGGTGGATCTCCATGATTGCTCTACCCACTCCATCGTTGAGATCATTGGAGTCACCTTCGGCTGAGGAATATTGGGCTCATCGACCTTACCTCGGGTTGAAGTCTTCTGGACATCAGGGAGGTGCATTCCACTTCTTGGATCCTCGCTGTCAGTCCCGATGAACAGCCGGTTGGATACCCTAAGCTCGATTGATCTGTTGTCGTACGACAGTCAGGTGCAACGGTTCCGGTAAGCACATTCATAATTACATCTTTCATCTGAAGATTCTCGTTGGGATGGTTCATTTAATCTCATGACATCTTCACTATGTTATTTACCCACGATGGACAATTTAACACGTTGAATTTTTACATGGACTGATTGTTTTCATGTACAATATTTTTTATGGTTATACCCTGTTGAGTATACATTATTTGGTGTTTCTTACACATTACACTAAACCCCCGTACACACGGTCGGACTTTTGCCCAACAAACTTCGTTTTAAGCAAGTTGGACCAACAATCCGACCGTGTGTACGCTCCATCGCACAAACTTTTTTTCGTTTGGTTTTGTTTTCATCGGACAAAAGTTGGGTCTGCAAACAGACAAACTTTTGCCCAACAAAAGTCCGATGGAGCAAAGTCCGACCGTGTGTTCAGAAAACCATCGGACTTTTGTCCGATGGACAAAACAACTAATGTTAAAATCAACCAACAATAGCAGAAGTTGACCAAAGGGTGGCGGTAAAGAGCAGAAAAGAGCAGAAAAACCATGTGATGTTGCAAAACGTTTTGGGAAAGTTTGCAGAAAAGTCAGAGCGTGTGTATGCTATGGGTGTTCCCGACCAACTCCGTTCGGACAAAAAACCACGGAAAAGTCCGATGGAAGTCCGACCGTGTATACGGGGCTTAATACGTAGCGCTACACATTCACCCACACTCCTTTTGAATTTTGTCACATTCTTGTGCAGCTGCTTCACCTCTCTCCCCCCCCCTTTTTCTGAGGGTTTTTGTTTTGGGGTAGCGCAATATTTTTACATTTACATAAATGTTGCTGTGGATTTGAAAAAAGCCAAGGTCCATTTGAGCTATTGAGGAATCATACATACTTAAATGGGTTTATCTAACCTTATATTTCTGCACTTTGTACTCTTTTAAATGTTTTTAGTGTACAACATATGGAATGGATAATTTGCTTTATATATACATGGGAAGCTGCCTACAATCTTTTTATAAATTCAGAAGTGTGAACTTTACTGAGATGTGGATACCTTTTGAAGATACTTGGAAAGACTTGGAATGAAAAATCCTGCTTAACGCTCCTGTTTATGAGGGGGCTGCGGACTTGTGCTTGCCATAATTAACCCTGTCTGTACTGTGCTGGCAGATTTAATTATCACTTGTAAACTAGATGAGTAAGGCTGTCTGTCCTAACAATGAAATTAAAAGATTTCCGGGCCTAGCCGCTCCAATGTTTGGAAACCTGGCTCCAGGAATTCGACACTACCTCTCCAGCTGCCCTGTCCCACAGTGGCCTCCTCTGGACTCACTCCCCCAGACCCACTGGACAAAAAGGAGGTGGTGTTGGACTTCTCCTCTCCCCACAATGCACCTTCCAGGTACTTCCCACACCTCCCTCTCTTTCCCCCTGCTCTTTCGAAATGCACTGCATTTGTCTTTTCTCTCCAGCTTGTCTGAGGGTTGCAGTTACTTATCGGCCTCCTGGACCAGTGTCACGCTTTCTGGATGACTTCTCTGCATGGCTACCCTATTTTCTCTCTTCTGAAGTGCCTGCCATCATTCTAGGTGACTTTAACATTCCAATCAATGTTAATACTGCTACCACTTCTAAACTACTTAACCTAACCTCCTCTTTTAACCTAACACAATGGACACAAACCACCACTCACTCCAACGGCAACACTCTCGACCTCGTATTTTCCCATCGCTGCACTCCCTGCAACCTCTCTAACACACCCTTTCCTCTCTCTGATCACAACCTTATCTGTTTCACGCTCTCCTTGTCTCCTACATCCCATGCTGCCAACTCACAAACCACTACCCGCAGAAACCTTTGCAACCTCAACCCTTCCCTTCTTCACTCTGCTACTAATGGCCTTTATGACAAAATCGCACCCCTGTCTTGCCCAGACCTAACCACTTCCATCTACAACACTACGTTGTCATCCTCCCTAGACATACTTGCTCCTGTTTCTACATGCAGAACCAGGCCCCATCTGCCACAACCTTGGCAAACAGACGACACCAGAAGTCTCAAGAGACGCAGCCGTGCTCTTGAGCAAGAATGGCATAAATCTAAATCTCTGCAAGACTTTACCCTCTACAAATCTGCCCTTCTCAAATACAACTCCTGCCTCCACACTGCTAAACAAACCTAGTACAACACTCTCATTAAAACCCTCTCATGCAAACCTCGTCAACTCTTTTCTACCCTTAATTCCTTACTTCACTCCCCACTGCCCCCACCAACCAACTTGCTTACCACTAAACAGATTGCCAACCATTTCAAAGGCAAAATAGACACAATTCACAAGGAGATATCCAGCATTCAAATTCCTTCCCTACCCAACACATCGGGTCCAACACCACACTCAATACTCTCTTCCTTTTGCCCAGTTACCACAGATGAAGTTGATAAACTCCTCTCCATGGCCCACCTCACTACCTGTCCCCTGGACCCTGTCCCCTCTCAATTACTGCGACCACCTTCCAGCTCTATCCTTAACTCCCTAACCCACATCTTCAACCTCTCCCTCTCGTCCGGCACCTTTCCTTCCCCGCTCAAACATGCACTGATTACTCCCATACTTAAAAAACCCTCACTAGACCCCACCTGTTTGAATAACTTAAGACCCATCTCCCTGCTCCCATTTTCCTCCAAGCTCATCGAACGCCTTGTCCAAGACCGAATGAGTCGCTATCTCACGGACAACAACCTTCTCGACCCTCTACAGTCTGGCTTCCGCCCACAACATTCTACTGAAACTGCCCTACTAAAACTCACCAATGACCTACTAACTGCTAAAACCAATGGTCATTACTCCATACTCATACTTTCTGACCTCTCTGCTGCATTTGACACAGTTGACCACCTGGTTCTCCTCCTACCTATCTCAGCGCACTTTCAGTGTCACTTACAACTCCATCTCCTCCGCTCCTCTTCCTCTTTCTGTTGGGGTACCCCAAGGCTTCCTCCTTGGGTCTCTCCTATTCTCACTCTATACCTCTTCCCTGGGCCAATTGATAACCTCACATGGCTTCCAATACCACCTCTATGCCGACGACACCCAGATCTATGTCTCCACCCCTCAATCTCCTCACGGATCTCAAACTTACTGAATGACATATCGGTATGGATGTCGCACCACTTCCTCAAACTCAATCTTTCTAAAACTGAGCTTGTTATATTTCCTCCTTCACGGTCCCCCCGTGTGACTTCACCATTAATATAAACAGCACAACCATTGGTCCCTCCACACATGCCAAGGTCCTAGTTGTAATCCTTGACTTAGACCTCTCCTTCAGCCCCCATATTCAATCACTGGCTAAATCCTGCCGCCTTAACCTCTGCAACATCTCCAGAATTCGACCCTTCCTGACTAATGACACCACAAAGCAACTTATTCACTCCTTGATTATTTTCCGCCTTGACTACTGCAACTCTCTCCTTAATGTCCTACCCTTAAGCAGGCTATCCCCCCTTCAGTCTATTACAAATTCTGATGCTAGACTAATACACCTCGCTAACTGATCCGTGACTGCTGCTCCTCTCTGCCAATCCCTTCACTGGCTTCCCCTACCCCACTGTGTAAAATTCAAAATGCTAACCACAACTTACAAGGCCATTCACAACATCGCCCCCATCTACATCACCAACCTCATCCGCAGATATCGCCCAAATCGTCCCCTCCGCTCCTCCCAGGACCACCTGCTCTCTAGCTCCCTTGTTACCTCCTCCAATGCTCACCTTCAGGACTTCTCCAGAGCCTCTCCCATCCTCTGGAACTCCCTGCCCCAGTATGTCCGATCAGCCCCTACCCTGTCTGCCTTTAGGAGATCCCTGAAAACTAATTTATTCAGGGAAGCCTATCCCACACACACCTAACAACTATCCCCAGCCACCCCATCAAATTCTCTGCAGCTATTAACTTTTGTACCACCACCCCCCCCCCCCCCTGTAGAATGTAATCTCTACGAGCAGGGCCCTCCTGGACCTTTTGTATTGAACTGTACTGTAACTGTGTTGTCCCTCCTATACATTGTAAAGCGCTGCATAAACTGTTGGCGCCATATAAATCGTGTATAATAATAATAATAATAATGTTTGCTAATGCACTTTTAAAAAACTATCCTCATCTATAAATTACTTTCTATTCAAAGCAAACAAACAAAAGCTGCCTTGAGTGTAATGTGTATAATCCTGCTCAAAACAAACAGCTAAAAAGGTAAGAGATTTTTTTAAACATTATTTTGAAGTTTGCTGTGTAAATGGGAACAAATAGCAAACATGTGGGAGAGGCGTTTTAAATTTTGACTGCAATAGTGAAAATACACTTTGATTCTAGTCTTCCTTTTCTACTGCTCACAGCTCTTTGTCTACCTTCCAATAATCTAATGTATTCTGTCAGTACTTACACTGACATGGGGATGTGTTCTTATATGCAGAACACACTCCATGGTGCCCCAGAAAGTTTGTGGAGTAATGAACCCCAAGTATAGACTTTACCCTTAATGGTCCTTTAATGATCTTATTCCTAGCAATAGCGCATTCGCCTCATTGACGTCTTGTGTCTGTCCTATTTTTTACTCTGCCATTACTGAGAGTTGACTTTTCCATAGTACACGTTCTTATAACATGCCTCTTCCCAGTTGCTTTGTGCCTTTGAATCAAGCACCTGATATTCTGCAAATCTAAATATTCTAAGTAGAATTAAAAATGAGCCTCAAAGTTGTTTGCCAGATGTTTCAGTAATACCCCCAGTGGGCAAATTGTCTTTTAAACACAAAGCACATGCTGAGCAAGGTGATAAACGTTATTTTTATTCTTGTCTCTTCATCTCACATCCAGGTCAGTGATTTTCAATGAGGCTTTCTAAACACAGCAACAGATGGATATGATGTTGTTCACTAGTGCTGAACACGCAGAGGCGGTGTTGATATTACATCCAACAATTTGAAGTATAGGATTTTTTTGTACAGTGCTATACTATAAGTCACAAAGACTTGTCATTGATTTTGGAAGCTATTACACTGCCTGTTTGTGGTTTCCTGCTCAATATAAATGACAGAACATGTTGATTAGGTGTTTGACATCCAACCCCTGTGTATTGTTGCACCTAGGCGTAAGATTTTAAGCTACGGAAAAGGTTTTTAATAAGTGCAAAACTTTAGGAAAATGTTGGGCAACGGCAAAATGTTTTCACAAAAGTACACAGAAAAACAGTTTTGTTTGCTATCAATCATTTTTCCATTAAGGCCTTTGCAGAGAATTAAAGTGGTATTAAACCCCAAAACAAAAATTAAATATACTGCCGAATACCAATCCTTAGATGTGGTGGCTGCATTCATTTCATTTTCTTTTTTTACTTTATTTCACCTGGTGATCAAGCCATTAACACACTTTCTGTCTTAAGCCTCGTACACATGGTCGGACTTCAAACAAACTTTTCCGTGGATTTTTGTCCGAAGGGAGTTGGCTGGGCACACCCATAGCATACACACGGCAGGACTTTTCTGCAAACTTTCCCAAAACTTTCCCAACATCACGTGGTTTTTCTGCTCTTTTCCGCCATCCTTTGGTCAACTTCTGCTATTGTTGGTTGATTTTAACATTGGTTCTGGGCATGCATATTTGTACTTCGGACAAAAGTCCGATGGATTTCTGTACACACAGTCGGACTTTGCACCACTGGACTTTTGTTGCCGAAAAAGTTTGTCCGATGGAGCGTACACACGGTCTGATTTTTTGGAAAACTTGCTCATTTTGAAGTTTGTTGCCAAAAAGTCAGACCGTGTGTACAGGCCTTTAGGGTATTCGCATGATGGATAAAGAGGCAAAGGTGGAGGGTTTCTCCCTCCACCTCGTTTGTGTGGAAGAGGAAACCAATTTGTTATTTTTTCAATCAGCCTGCTAACTGATTGAAAAAATTAATCCATATATGGCCAGCCTTACTGGTCAGATCAGCAGGTGAAAAAAGGCTAAAAAAAAGAAAATGAATGCAGTCATTGCAGCTAAGAATTGGTAAGCTGTAATTTATTAATTATTTGTATTGGGGTTTAATACTGCTTTAAGTCTAAATTATAGTACTGAGAAGCCATGATTGTTTTATGGATCAATTAATGGCAATGACATGTGACTATAAAAATCTTAGATTTTCAAGACCACACCATATTCAGCATTTTTGTGTTTCACCAAATTGTTGGTAATTACTGTTTATTTTACATGAAATATCAATAAATATTTAAATATAAGTGATCATGTTGAAAATGTATATTTTAAATTTTAGAGGAGAGACAAAACATATAACGTGTAGATGAATTACTAAAAGTGTAGACTTAAATAGCCACCAAATAAAAAAAGGCAAGCTCATATGATATGAATGTACAGCATATATGTAAAGTGCTGCGTAAATTGACGGTGCTATATAAGTACCTGAAATAAATACAGTATATATACGGTATTCAAAAAATCAGACTAAAGAATGCAAAAACTTTCATGAAAAACTTGCGGAAATGTTGTATATGTTAAAATGTTATGCAAGGTTTTTTATGAAAAAGCATCAATATTAGAATGCTGTATTGTGCCATTATGGAACTCATTGACAAAAAATAATAGTTAGGAAAAACCGTATTATGTCATAATACATAATACTGGCTCATCATAAAGTCTAAAAGGGAAGATTTTATAGCTGGCTGAAGGCCACTTTCAGTTCTCTGTAATCAATAGTTATCTATGAACTATTAACTTACAGAGAGCTACAGTATGCGTTCCCATAATTTCTTATATTTATAAAAAAAAATTGCATTCAAGATCCCAGCCCCACCCACCTGTTTTTATTATGAAGAATCTGTCAGAATACACATCAAGGAAAATAAAAGAGCTTGAATTCAGTCTGTATATTAAACGATTGCAGATCAACAGATTATACAGCTGTATAAGGTAAGGTTTTAGAGATAAATATAAAGAAAACAATTTGGAAGGATGTCTTAAAATCATTTAATACACATTTACAGAAATGATATGCTCACATATATGACTTATGTTTTTATTACAGTTGTGCTCAAAAGTTTCCATGCCCTGGCAGAAATCATTACATTTTGGCATTGGTATTGAAAATATTGGTAATGCCGAAAAACTGTCTTTTATTTAAGGATAGTGATCATATGAAGCCATTTATTATCACATAGCTGTTTGGCTCCTTTTTAAACCATAATGATCACAGAAATCACCCAAATGACCCTAATTGAAGTTTACATATCCTGGAATGTTTGGCCTTGGTACAGTCACACAAGGTGACACACGCTGGATAAAATGGCAATTAACCACTTGCCGACCGCCGCACGCCGATGTACGTCGGCAGAATGGCACGGGTAGGTAGGCATATTGGCGTACAGGTATGTCCCTTTAAATCTGACGCTCTGCGGGTGTGCGTGCGCCCACAGCGTGCCTCGCGAGTGCGGCCGCGGGTCCCGGGAACTCGATGTTTCCGGGAGTCCCGCGATTGTGGTCTGCAAGAGCAGAACAGGGGAATGCCTTTATAAACAAGGCATTCCCCTATTCTGCCTAGTGACACTGTCACTGATGACCATTCCCTGTGATCGGGAACTGTAATCAGTGACGTGTCACGTGTAGCCACGCCCCCTCACAGTAAGAATCACTCACTAGAAAACACTTAACCCCTGAATCGCCACCTAGTGGTTAACCCCTTCACTGCCAGTGTAATTTTTACATTAATCAGTGCATTTTTATAGCACTGATCGCTGTAAAAATGACAATGGTCCCAAAATGGTGTCAAAAGTGTCCGATGTGTCCGCCATAATGTCGCAATCACGATAAAAATCGCTGATCGCCGCCATAACTAGTAAAAAGAAATTATTAATAAAAATTACATAAAACAGTCCCCTATTTTGTAGAATCGATAAATGCTTCTTGCGATTTTTTAACCAAAAATATGTAGAAGAATACGTATCGGCCTAAACTGTGGAAAAAAAATGGTTTTTTATATATTTTTTGGGGATATTTATTATCGCAAAAAGTAAAAAATATTGAATTTTTTTCAAAATTGTCGCTCTATTTTTGTCTATAGTGCAAAAAATAAAAAACGCAGAGGTGATCAAATACCACCAAAAGAAAGCTCTATTTGTGGGAAAAAAAGGACGTAAATTTTGTTTGGGAGCCACGTCGCATGACCTCGCAATTGTCAGTTAAAGCGACGCAGTGCCGAATCGCAAAAAGTGGCCTGGTCATTGACCACCAAAATGGTCCGGGGCTGAAGCGGTTAAAGGTTAATTTCCCACATATGTGGCTTTATAAATTGCAACTAGTGTCTGTGTATAAATAGTCAATGAGTTTGTTAGCGCTCATGTGGATGCACTGAGCAGGATAGATGGGGAATGGGGAATAGAAAAAAAGACCTGTGTAACAAGGTAATGGAAATTTATAAAAATGGGAAAGGATATAAAAAGATATCCAAAGCCTTGAAAATGTCAGTCAGTACTGTTCAATCACTTATTAAGAAGTGGAACATTTAGGGATCTCTTGATATCAAGTCAAGGTCAGGTAGACCAAGAAAGTTTGCAGCATTAACTGCCAGAGGAACTATTCAGGGTACAAAGAAAAACCCACAGGTAACCTCAGGAGAAATGCATGCTGCTCTGGAAAAAGATGGTGTAGTTGTTTTTAAGGAGCAGAATACGACGATACTTGAACAAAAATGAGCTGCATGGTCAAATTGCCAGAAAGAAGCCTTACTGTGCCAATGCCAGTATTGTGTTTCTTAAAAACAACCACGCTGTCTTTTTTCAGAGCAGCTTGTATTTCTCCTGAGAGCCGGTTCACACTGGGGCAACACGACTTCCAGCACGATTTTATGAGGCAACTCAGACACTACTTGAGAATGAATCACAGCGCGACCTGGAGCTACTTACAAGGCAACTCCAAGTTGCCTGCAGGACAGGAGACATTCCAGTGGCCAATCAAACAAGAATCAGCTCTGTGGGAGGGAGAGGTTTGCCTGAGAAATTTATGTTTTCTTCCTGGAGAGTTGCTCCTATTAAGACAGTGAGAGGCGACTCCCATTGAAATGAATGGTTACAGGTCGCCTAGGAGTCGGATTGAAGTAGTACAGGGACCTTTTTTGAAGTCGGAGCGACTGCAGAAGTGTGCATAAGGACGGCTCCATTAACTTACATTGATTTCTTCAGCCAGCGCGACCTGAGGCGACTAGGGGCGACCTGGGGCGATTTGGAGTCTGATCCAAAGATGCCCCTGTGTGAATGGGCTCTGAGGGTTACCTCTGGGTTTTTCTTTGTATCCAGAACAATTCTTTTGGCAGTTGTGGCTGAAACTTTCCTGGTATACCTGACCAGGGATGAGCCGAACACCCCCCTGTTCGGTTCGCACCAGAACCTGCGAACAGACAAAATGTTCGTGTAAAATTTAGAACCCTATTAAATACAATGGACTCGAACGTTCGAAATCTAAAGTGTTAATTATAAAGGCTAATATGCAAGTTATTGTCCTAAAAAGTGTTTGGGGACCGGGGTCCTGCCCCAGGGGACATGTATCAATGCAAAAAGAAGTTTTAAAAACGGCCGTTTTTTCGGGAGCAGTGATTTTAATAATGCTTAAAATGAAAAAATAAAAGTGAAATATTCCTTTAAATTTCGTACCTGGGGGGTGTGTATGATATGCATGTGAAGTGGCGCATGTTCCCCGTGCTTAGAACTGTCCCTGCACAAAGTGTCATTTTTGAAAGAAAAAAAGTCTTTTAAAACTGACTCGCGGCTATTAATGAATTGTCGGCTCCCGGCAATACATACAAAAGTCATTGATAAAAATAAAAAAAAAGCGTGGGGGTTCCCCAGAATTCAATTACCAGGCCCTTCAGGTCTGGAATGGATATTAGGGGAACCCCGCCGCAAAT
The DNA here is from genome assembly GCA_029206835.1 of Rana muscosa. NCBI lineage: Eukaryota > Metazoa > Chordata > Amphibia > Anura > Ranidae > Rana > Rana muscosa. The sequence goes on from CM055121.1 coordinate 129,574,054, forward strand.
TTAAAAAAAAATTGACGTGGGGTTCCCCCAAATATCCATTCCAGGCCCTTCAGATCTGGCATGGATTTTAAGGGGAACTTAACCCCAAATTTAAAAAAAAATGGCGTGGAGTCCCCCTAAAAATCCATACCAGACCCCTTATCCGAGCACGCAACCTGGCCGGCCGCAGGGGAAAAGGGGGGGACGAGAGAGCGGCCCCCCCTCCCTCCTGAACCGTACCAGGCCACATGCCCTCAACATGGGGAGGATGTCCCCATGTTGATGGGGACAAGGGCCTCATCCCCACAACCCTTGCCCGGTGGTTGTGGGGGTCTGCGGGCAGGGGGCTTATCGGAATCTGGAAGACCCCTTTAACAAAGGGGACCCCCAGATCCCGCCCCCCCCCCTATGTGAATTGGTAAGGGGTACATTGTACCCCTACCATTTCACGAAGAAAGCGTAAAAAAATGTTTAAAAAAACACACAAACACCTTGAAAAAGTCCTTTATTTAAAAAAAAAATGGGAACTCCCTCTCAGTATTTTAAATGTATAGAAGCGGGGAACTTCCTTCACTGTGTAATTTAAATTTACATAGTGAAGGAAGTTCCCCGCTCAAGCCAATGACGTAGGCGGGTCCGACATACCGAGGAGGCGGACCTGATGGGGAACTTCTCTCACTGTGGTAATACATGTATAGACCCGCCCCTTCTCATGTTCCGCATCTGGTCCGCAGGCGGACCTGATGGGGAACTTTAGAAGGGGCGGGTCTATACATTTAAAATACTGAGAGGGAGTTCCCCATCAGGTCCGCTCAGGCACAACCAATGAAGGACAGCGCTGGACATCGGGATCGCCGCGGGACACTGGATTTCACCGCTGTTTTTTTTTTTTTTTAAATAAAGGACTTTTTCAAGGTGTTTGTGTGTTTTTTTAAACATTTTTTTTACGCTTTCTTCGTGAAATGGTAGGGGTACAATGTACCCCTTACCAATTCACATAGGGGGGGGGCGGGATCTGGGGGTCCCCTTTGTTAAAGGGGTCTTCCAGATTCCGATAAGCCCCCTGCCCGCAGACCCCCACAACCACCGGGCAAGGGTTGTGGGGATGAGGCCCTTGTCCCCATCAACATGGGGACATCCTCCCCATGTTGAGGGCATGTGGCTTGGTACGGTTCAGGAGGGAGGGGGGCCGCTCTCTCGTCCCCCCCTTTTCCCCTGCGGCCGGCCAGGTTGCGTGCTCGGATAAGGGGTCTGGTATGGATTTTTAGGGGGACTCCACGCCATTTTTTTTTAAATTTGGGGTGGAGTTCCCCTTAAAATCCATGCCAGATCTGAAGGGCCTGGAATGGATATTTGGGGGAACCCCACGTCAATTTTTTTTTAAATTTGCGGCGGGGTTCCCCTTAATATCCATTCCAGACCTGAAGGGCCTGGTAATTGAATTCTGGGGAACCCCCACGCTTTTTTTTTATTTTTATCAATGACTTTTGTATGTATTGCCGGGAGCCGACAATTCATTAATAGCCGCGAGTCAGTTTTAAAAGACTTTTTTTCTTTCAAAAATGACATTTTTTGCAGGGACAGTTCTAAGCACGGGAAACATGCGCCACTTCACATGCATATCATACACACCCCCCAGGTACGAAATTTAAAGGAATATTTCACTTTTATTGTTTCACTTTAAGCATTATTAAAATCACTGCTCCCGAAAAAATGTCCGTTTTTAAAACTTCTTTTTGCATTGATACATGTCCCCTGGGGCAGGACCCGGGTCCCCAAACACTTTTTAGGACAATAACTTGCATATAAGCCTTTATAATTAGCACTTTAGATTTCTCCCATAGATTTTTCGAATTTGCCGCGAACACCCCAATTTGTTCGTTGTTCGGCGAACGGTCGAACAAGCAATGTTCGAGTCGAACATGAGTTCGACTCGAACTCGAAGCTCATCCCTATACCTGACCCTGGCTTGGTATCAAGAGATCCCCGAATTTTCCATTTCTTAAGTGATTGAACAGTACTGACTGGCATTTTCAAGGCTTTGGCTACCTTTTTATATCCTTTTCTATCTTTATAAAGTTCCCGTGTTACCTTGTTACGCAGGCCAGTCATATTTTCAATATCAATGCCAAAATTTCACAATTTCTGCAAAAGTATGCAAACTTTTGAGCACAACTGTATGTGACTACATATTATAGTAAAGATAACTTACATTTATAAACAGTTTTATAAAAGGTAGCCAAACCTTTATGTACAAATCAATTTACTAACAAAGAATTTTAAATTTGTATGTATCTACAGTTTGAAACTCACCACAAGATTCTATACATATTATACACAACAAAATACCAAGTATTTTCCTTAGTTTTGCCAAGGCTGGGGCTAGAGCTACTGCTCTTGCAAGAAAAACCTTTTCTTTGGCATTCAACAGGAATAAAGCAAGGCAAAAGGTGACTCAGATGAGTAGCATCCACCCAAAATGTGGGGGGATTATCCCTTTAACAAATATGTAATCTTTTTATAGCTCTCATCCCTAGCCCATTTGCAGCACTAAATGAATTGTAAACACATTCTGAACTAGCATATTGTAGGCTAAGGAGCAATATTATGGGTGTTCTGTGAGCATAGCTATGCCATCATTATAGTGTTATGAGAAGCAATAGCCATCCCATTGGTCAGTGATGATCACACAAAGAAGTTAGAGCAGACAGAGGCACACCATGGCTTAGCAAACCTAGTTCATGAACATGTTGTGCATACATCTAATTTGTTTTCATAAGCCATTTATGGAAGGAACATGGAACGTAAAACTTCCCAGTCAGCAAGTCTGCACAATGTTTTAATCCACATTTGTATGTGAAGAAGGATTGAGAGATAAGCGCAAAACTGATAACGAGTGTCACAGAAATGATAACACACAAGGACACAGAGAGCAGACAGGCATGGCGTCTAATTTCTTTAAGTGCTGATTAAGTGTAAATCCGGCAGCAAACTACATATGACTTCATATATTGGACGAGCCAGAGGAATCTATGCCAGAATGGCTAGTAATTTTGAAGAATGTAATCACACATTTATAACATAGCAGTTACGTAAAAGATAATTACAATAACAAAAAACTAATTATATGCATACTGTAATACTGTGGCATTTTTTTTCATTACTGTTCAGTAGCGGATTAAAAAAAAATCTTCAGTTTTACAAGAACAAAAAATCAGGACTAAGTGGTTAGCACTTCCATCTGGCAGTACTAGGGTTGTTGGTTCAAATCCCAACCACAGTATTACCAGTACGGAGTTTCACGTTCTCCCTGTGCCTGCTTTGCTTTCCTCCCACACTCCAAAGACATGCTGGTAGGTTAATTGGTTCCTGTCTAAATTGGCCCAATATGTGTATGTATTAATGTGAGTTAGGGATTTTAGATTGTAAGCTTCTTGAGGGTAGGGACTGATATGAATGCACAATTTTCAAAAATTGGCAGCACTAAATAAAAAATATACCAGTAATAAGTAAATAAGGTAACCAAACAAATCTACATTTGGAGTGGTTTGTGTCCTTCGGATTCTAGTATGTCACAGTTGTCATCTTATGGGGCGGATTGACACAGGTTGACTTCCACTGACCGCCAATAATCGTATGAGATCTTCATATTTGTAAATTAGCAGCCTTCTTTGCCTCAAAAACGAAGACAAAGTTGCCAAAAGGAAAAAAAAAAAACTTCAATAAATTGAGACTATAGTCTTCAAAAAAAGCAATGCTGGCATGTAGGCTTTTAAGGAAGAAGAGACATTTGGCCTGATTTACTAAAGTAGTTCAGAATCTTCACTAAAAAATGATGTGAATATTCAGTTCAATTATCCAATCATGTGAACAGTATTTGCACATGATTGGGTTTTCAAAGTGAGCAAGAATTTGCTTTTCACATGGTTGGATAACTAAAATGAATATGCACACAACGGTTTGAGTTAAGAACTTCTTTACTAAACCAGCTTCAGCTGTGTCTATTCTTCGGTGAAAGCAATCAACTGAAGAAGCAATGTTACAAAATACTACTTTTTTATTTAAAAAAAAGTATTCTCCCTTGGCTTTATACTATCAAACAGTGGATGGATATAGATATAAAAAGTTTAAAATTCTGTTTGGAACATGACTACTTTTGGTACGAGGGCGTCTACTACTCACAAATTAAAGGGGTTGCGATGGGCGCAAAGTTTGCGCCCAGCGAAGGCCAACTTATATATGGCTAAATGGGAGGAGAAGAGCCAATTATTGAAGGACAACAACAATTTAACTCTTTACAAATGTTTCATAGACTATTTGATCTTTATATGGAAAGGTAACACAACAGAGCTCAAACTATTTTTAGAGAATCTTAATATTAATGATGAAAAATATTACGTTAACTTGGGAGATAAGTGATAAAAATAAAAACAATTGGATTTAGTGATCGAAAAGAAGAATAATGGTTTATCTACAAAAACGCACTTCAAAGAAACTGAGAGAAATTCATATATCCCTATAACTAGCTGCCATCATAGAAATTGGTTAAATAATATCCCTAGAAGCCAGTACATGAGAATTAAAAGAAATTGCACAGAAGAAACAGTTTTTCATGATCAGACAGCTAAACTCACAGATATGTTCAGGGAAAAGGGATATCATAAGGACTTGTTAAAAAAAGAATGGGTTAAGGTTAAAAATATACCAAGGGAGAAATTAATAGAAAATAGTGTAAAAACACTCACAACAAATGAAAACGAGACAATGGGTTATACTGTAGTGATGGATTATAACATTCAACATAAGTCAGTAGAGAAGATTATAAACAAGCATTGGGGAATTTAAAAAAAGATGGTCATATAGGCTCCACCCTCCCAAATAAACCAAGTCACATATATAAAAAAGCCCCTAACCTAAGAGATATGGTCGTTAAAAATATAGTACATCCGCCCAAGAAGGTGTTCTGGGACATGAAAGTTTTTTTGGGACGTGTCACTGCTGTACAAAGGTCCACAAAAACAATAAAAAAATTAAAGGAATTTACTAATCCCATTAATTACAGAACATACGTCATAAAGAATTTTATATCATGTGACACTATTGGGGTAGCATATGCCCTAAAATGTCCATGCAAACTCATTTATATTGGCAGAACAAAAAGGCATTTAAAATATTGTATAAAAGAACATATCTATAATATAGGCATAGGATATGAAAAACACCATCTTTCCTTACATTTTTAAAAAGTCCACAATAGAGACTATAGGGGGTTACAATTTTGGGGCATAGAAGCCCTAAAAAAAACATTGGAGAGGACAAAATGGCATTAGGAAAATTAGCAAAAGAGAATCATGGTGGATCCATGAATTATCGGTAATTACGCCAAAGCAGTTAAATAAAGAATTCTATTTAGGCTGTTTTTTTTGTAATTATTAAAAAGGTTGAGAGAATTAGAGGCTCACATATATGTTTTTGTATATTGTAATTGCTGTAATTATATATAGAGAATTAGTTAGCAGTATGTTTTTAGACTACATTGTTTATTAAATAGCCAGTCTTATTGGTTTTTATATCGTTTTACAATTTTTTTTATAGCATGATGCATAGGAATTATTTAGATGATTGCATTGTGTTCATCCACGATGCGACAGCGATACCAGAGCAAAGATTTGTTTTAAGTCCACATACACACACAGATTGGAACGGAATTGATTGGTCTCATCAGTCATAGACTTAGTACAAACATGGTATATGGGAGTGGCAGGTGATAGATTTCACATAGCACACCTGCAAAAGCAAATAATTCATTGGAATTGCTATATATAGAGAACCAGTTAGTAGGATGTTTTTAGAATACATTGTATATTAAATATATATTGGTTTGCATATTGTTTTTACATAGTATGATGCATGGGAATCATTTAGATTATCGCATTGTGTTCAACCACGATGCACCAGCAATATCGGAGCAAAGATTTGATTTAAGCCCACATATACACACACAGATTGAAACTGGATTGATTGGTCTCGTCAAACATAGACTTAGCACAAGCATGGTCTATGGGAGAGGCAGGTGATAGCATTTACATAGCACACCTGCAAAAGCAAAAAATCAACTGTGTGGAGTGGATGTAATATAAAGAGGAGATAGCGTCTTGTCCGACTTTAGGAATCCCCCTGATGAGTCACGAGAACCTGTGATGTAACGCGTAGGGGAGAGGCAGATTTGTTTGGCAGGACGTTTTTTCATCTTTCACAGAGAGGCACGAAGTAGCTGCAGCATTGTGGTTTTATATGACATACCCTGTATACAGTTGGTGCACTGGAACACCTTTAAAATGTGAGTTCTGTGCCCTTTTTGTTATAAATTGGATATTGTTTAAAACGATATAAGCACTATTTGGAGCTCTTTCTCTCTCACATATAACGAGTCATAATGGAGGCACATCAATGGAGCAACGAGGAGGAAAGCATGATCTTTCCGGGGTGACTAAAATGCTTTATTTGACCAAACTTACTGTAAGTGTGAGGTCACACTGTGAGGTGTGCGCATTTCTTATGGGGGGGGCACTGAGGTGAATTGATACAAAGCACAGATTTTTGAGGATTTTTGAAGACTCAACAAGTTAAAACTTTTATCTGCCATTTTTCATTAACTATTTAATAGCACATTGCAATTGCAAATATACATGAATGGATTATATTATTATTTATTCACATATTATGATTGCACTCATATTGGCACAGGAGAATTGAGACACTAAGTGGTTGGATACATTTATTAACACCAGCGCAGCATTATTTGTTTTGAATTTATTTGCACATTTATATTGGGAGTGTGCTACTTGCTGCTTGCGTATATAACACAGATTGTATTCTAAGTTGCTCGCAAGACTACCTATTACATGGATAGATATAGATAGGGACAAAATGCACAATCACTTTGCAGCTATTCAACTTTAACAATAAATAATTAAGAGGAAAGAAACACCACATCCCCGCTGAAGTGTTAAGCCCTGTACACACGATCGGTTTTACTGATGAAAACAGTCCGATGGACTTTTTTCATCGGACAAACCGATTGTGTATGGGCCCCATCGGTCTTTTTTCCATCAGTGATTAAAAATAGAACACGTTTTACATTTATCCGATGGAAAAAAAACGATCGTCTGTGTGGAACTCCATCGGAGAAAAAACCCACGCATGCTCAGAATCAAGTCGACGCATGCTCAGAAGCATTGAACTTAATTTTTCTCGGCTTGTCTGAGTGTTTTACGTCACGGCGTTTGGGACGGTCGTATTTTCGACTGATGGTGTGTAGGCAAGACTGATGGAAGTCAGCTTCATCGGAAATCCGATGGAAAAATCCATCGGATTTTATTCCATCGGAAATCCGATCGTGTGTACAGGGCTTTACAGAACACGACAAAAGATTCTGAAACAAGAAGGTTTGTTAACCAGTCAAAGCTGTACGATGGCCAGAATCCACTCTCAGCTTTGCAACTCTCTTGGATTTGGGAAATCTTTAATTCCAACAAAAAGCAACAAGAAGGACTCACAAGCCTAAGAAGGATGCACCAGCTTAATCCATTATCTCAAACAGCATTTATTGATAAAAATATATAAAAAGACTCCCAAAGGCTGTATATACACAGGGATGTAGTAAATCCTATGACAGGGTCTCCAGTAGAGCTGCATGATTCTGGTCAACGTGAGAATCCCAATTTTTTTGCTTAGAATAAAGATCACGATTCTCTCACTATTCTCGCGGCGTAACATCATATTTCACATTATACAAAAAATTGGGCTAACTTTACTGTTTAGTTTTTTTTAATTCATTAAAGTGTTCCAAAAAATTAGAAAGACCGCTGCGCAAATACAATACATGTGATGTATACAAATACATGTGACATAAAATATTGCATCAACCACCATTTTATTCTCTAGGGTCTCAGCTAAAAAAAATATGTATAATGTTTGGGGGTTCTAAGTAATTTTCTAGCAAAAAATAATGATTTTAACTTGAAACCAACAAATGTCAGGAAAAGGTTTAGTCTTTAAGTGGTTAAACTTCCCCCTTATTTACACACCGAAGTCCACCCCTTTGAGCTAAAGGACAAAACGTTACAATGTTTATAGTTAATCGGCTGAGGAATGTTGTGATACTTTTTTTTTTTTTGACAGCTGTCGGCTTCAGCAGAGAACCCTCTGCATAGAAAGAATCAGGAAAATGCTTTGTCAAGATCGCAAGGGGGGGGGGGGGGAAATTGCGATAATGATTCTTAACGATTATTCATGCAGCTCTAGTCTCTAGGCACCAGGGTATCCAGATCCTGGAGGTGCCAGGAGACCCTGCCATAGAATGTACTACATGCTTGTGTATACACAGCCTTTGTGAGTATTTTTATACATTTATATCAGAAGAATGGTGTTTGAAGTAATGCACAAGGTTTTATTGCTTTTTGTTTAGAAAAATCATTTAAAGTCATATTAAACCCTCAGTTTTTAAGCATTTTCAACAACGAATTTAAGAATTTACTAAGTATGCAGCTTCTTTATGTTTTAATCCCTGCCTGTGTTCTTGTTTAAGCTGGTACCATGACAGCTACCCAATGTTTCCTGTTTTAGGGTGGCTCCTTTCTCTTCAAGTGTCCTATGGAGCCTCCTTGCATGCAGAGACTAGATTTGTGTCTCCCTGTACTGTGTGCATCAACAGAAACACACAACCCTTATAGCCTAGGATGGCAAGACATGCTCCTTCCTCCTTCTCTGCAAAACTGCAAATGCTGGGGTAAGAATTTTAACAGATAGTTTACTAGGTAATATTTATTTTGTTGTACTCAATGTGTTAAGCAAAAAAAACCTTGAGGGTTTAATCATACTTTAAAGCCAGAATTAACTTTTAGTTTATATCAGTTAAATAATTTTTATGTGCATTAAAACAAAGTCTTCAAAGTCTAAAGCCTCGTACACACGACCGAAAATCTCGTCAAGAAAAAACACGTTGTTTTTCTTGACGAGATTCTTGGACAAGAAACTTGTCCCGGCCGAGTGTACACACGCTCGATTCAAAGAACCAGCGGTTCTTTGAATGGAGAGAACGCGGTGACGTCATCGACTACGACGAGCATGCGCTCGTCACATTCGATGCCGTCGCCGCCATCTTGCTACACCCTATCTATGCCTAGGAAGCTACCGCGCATGCGTCGAAGTCATTTCGAGCATGCGCGGGCTTCCCGGAGGACAGGTGAGTGTACACACACAATTTTTTTGTCGAGAAACAGGCCGACGAGAGTCTCGACGAGAAAATAGAGAGCAGGCTCTCTATATTTCTCGTCGAGATTCTTGTCGGTTTTCTTGACGAGAAACCATACACACGAACGATTTTCTCGGCAAGAAAGCTATCTCGGCAGTTTTCTTGTCGTTTCTTGCCGAGAAACTCGTTCGTGTGTACGAGGCTTCAGAGTAAGTTTTCTTTACAAAACACAGCCGGAATAGAAAGGCCTTCCCCCTCTCAGCACGCTGCAGATAAGGCCCCACTTCTCTCTGTATGGTAACAGTAGAGTCTCTACAAAGGTCTCAAACGCCACCCTGCTGTGCCAAAGCTAAAGCTCACCAATCAGCAGGGAGATCACTGCTTCCGCACAGACCAAGGGTCCTTCTTTTCAGGATGCTGACAGGGGACAGGCTTTTCCAGTCAGGCTGTGGGTGCTTTCTAAAGAATACAAACTTCGAACAGAATTTGTTTTGGTGCACCTGGACTGCAATTACCGGTAGTTAATTTAATGCCGTTAAACCCGGAGCCCTGCATTCACTATATCTGGTCTCCCACAGTACACAGAACATGGAAATGCAATTTTAGTAAATATAAACTTCTAAATACCTTTTCTCATCAGCAGTATGTGTATATACAGCGGCGTTTGATCGCTTGGTTCTCAGTGATAGAGCCGGCGAGGGACAGATGCAGCATCCAGCTAGGTAAGTATGATTCTAACAAAAACCCAGATTCCCATACTTTCCTTTTAAGGATTGATAAACTACAACAGGGTTTCTCAAGCAGAGTTCCATGGAACCCTAGGGGTTCTTAGAGCAATGAGCATTTTCTATCTCTAAGCCCAGGTTCACACTGGGCTGCGGGAGTGAAGCCGTGCGAGTTCAGATGAACTCGCACGATTTCACTCTCGCTGGCAGTCCCGATTTCAGCCACGATTACAAAGACATCTGTGCGGGTTTCTGCACAGATTTCAATGTAAATTGCGGCAGAAATCGCAAAAAGTAGTACAGAAACTACTTTTTGAAATCGGTGCAGCGCCGCAGATGTGGCATCGCACCGATTAGGACGGTGCCATTGCCGAAAATTTGCGGCAAATATTGCCGTTTTGACATGCGATTTGACATGCCAAATGGCATGTCAAAACGCACTAGTGTGAACCAGGGCTAAGATAAGTTCACACTGACACCAATGATCTTTTTAGCTAACTGTAGAGGCTTATTCTTCCTAATGACCACAATTATAAGAAGCATTCTTCCCACTAACCATCACACTAATGTATCATGAGTTGTAGATATAGTGACTTTTAGCAGGGATGCCTTTAGACTGGAAAGTTATTTCAAGGATTCTTCTCGAGAAAGGCTGAACTACAATATAATACATTTTTGGTTTTGAGTTTGTTAAAGCTTTAGGCTATATACTAAAGACATTTAGGCACTCATTTGTTAAACATTTTTTTTTAATTCATGTAAGTTTCAGTAAGATTTATGGAAAACAATTGACAACCACTTTATATAATATGTTTGTATACTTAGCAAGGTTTTAAATTCCAGTACAGTATGTATCTATTCACAATTATTTTGTAAAAACTCAGAAGGATATTGTTAGCAATAATCCATTAGTATCCTAGCAGGAACTTTTCCCTGTGTATTACTACACAGATAAGTCTGCAGCAAATTACGCTCAAAAACTATTAAATATTTTGACCTCCACTTTCTGGCTACTATTCAATGGATTGGGCCAAAACACAAGCAGCCTCTGCAGCCAAGTGGTAAACTGATTTAGTGCTTTCAATAGGTTTTCATCCATTCACATTTCAAGGATATTTCATTTCTGAAAATTGCTCCAGAACAATCTGATCTGTATCAGCAATAATGGTCTCTCTGCTTCAGTTTTTGATGGAAATGTAGGGCTGCATGTTGCAAATTCTGTGTGCAGAGTGTAAACACACCGATAACACTGAGGATCATTTATCAACTTTACAACACAGCAAGGCAAAGCATACAAGAGGTGGTGATACATTTAGAGTGTTAATAAACCTAAATGTTTTTTTCTTTTTGTGCTTTATAATATGAAATCATGTCCTCTACTTGTCTGCTAGAGCTTTCATGGATACATATTTTCATTTGTTATGAATACCTGGCTGATCCTGCCGTTTCAACGGACCCCCTTCTCTTTAGTTCTGACCCAATAGCATCTCATCCTCTATTTGCTGCGTTGCCACTCACAATGCGCATGCTCCACCATTTGCCTTTAGCTATCCGTCCACATGATAATAAGCTGACCTTGATTGTGGGGTGGAGCTGGGAGAATGATTGAAGGAACCAATCTTTAAACCAGCGTTTTTCAACCAGGGTGCCCAGGCACCCTGGGGTGCCTTGAGGTTTCTTCAGGGGTGCCTTGGCAAAATGCCTAAAAATTGCCCAAAAATTTTAGATAAACCAGCGTATGGATGAAGCCTGTCTTTTAGTTACACATTTCTTTGTCAACTTTACAACCTTCTAGCTGCAGGTGTTCTAACAACCAATGGAATCATCAGTTAATAAGGAGGATGTCAGTCACCTGCATAGCATCCTTGTTTGATCCTCCTCCCCTGCCTCTCTCCATCAGCATTGGGGTCACATTAGCTGATTGATGGAGAAAAACTGAGGGAGAAGAGAAACATTGGAATACTAGTCAGTACCAGTTTGCAAAAGTGTATTTGCTTTGGAAAAATAAATCACCTCTAACGTTGGGTGTCCTACCTGTGTGGATGTTGCTGCATTATGTAAAACTATTAGAATAGTTTTTACATTTTAACCACTTAAGGACCGCCGCACGACGATGTACGTCGACAGAATGGCACGGACACGCACAAGGGCATACAGGTACGTCCTCTTCAAGAACCTGTCCGTGGGTCGCGCGCACGCCGCTGGCGCACTCGCAACCCGGTCTGAAGCTCCATGACTGCGCCCGCGGGACCCGTGGACCCGATCGCCGCCAGTGTCCCGCGATCGGGTCACAGAGCTGAAGAACAGGGAGAGGTAAGTGTAAACAAACCTTTCCCCGTTCTTCCTAGTGGCAGTGTCACTGATCATCTGTTCCCTGTCATAGGGAACAACGATCAGTGACGTCACACGACAAGCCACGCCCCTTCATTTAGAATCACTCATTAGGTCACACTTAACCCCTACAGCACAACCTAGAGGTTAAACCCTTCACTGCAAGTGTCATTTTCACAGTAATCAGTGCATTTTTATAGCACTGATCGCTGTAAAAATGACAATGGTCCCAAAAATGTGTCAAAAGTGTCTGATGTGTCCGTCATAATGTTGCAGTCACGATAAAAATCACTGATCGCCGCCATTACTAGTAAAAAAAATATATTAATAAAAATGCCATAAAACTACCCTTATTTTGTAGATACTATAAATTTTCCGCAAACCAATCAATAAACGCTTATTGCGATTTTTTTTACCAAAAATATGTAGAAGAATACATATCGGCTTAAACTGAGGAAAAAAAATATTTTTTTATATATATTTTTTGGGGATATTTATTATAGCAAAAAGTTAAAAATATATAATTTTTTTCAAAATTGTCGCTCTATATTTGTTTATAGCGCAAAAAATAAAAACCACAGAGGTGATCAAATACCACCAAAAGAAAGCTCTATTTGTGGGAATAAAAGGACGTCAATTTTGTTTGGGAGCCACGTCGCACGACCGCGCAATTGTCAGTTAAAGCGATGCAGTGCCGAATCGCAAAAAGGGGCCTGGTCTTTAACCAGCCAAAATGGTCCGGGGCTGAAGTGGTTAAAATGGGGTGCCTTCAGACTCTGTTATTCTTAAAGGGTGCTTTGAGATTGTCCATAATTCCTAAAGGGTGCCTTGACTGAAAAAGGTAGCAGAGAAACACTGCTCTACACTGAGAGGCTCCCAGATTGTGATTGGCAGCAGCTCCTACAAGGAACATTGCTGCCAGTTTAGTCTCAGAAGCGGCTGCCAATCTGCACAAACATTGCCTCCAAATATGCTAGAATCATAATTATAGCTTTAGTTGCATCTGAATAATTCTTATAGATAGTAAAATTGTTTTAATATTGTTTATTGGATGATTTTATATGCAATTTGAATGTGTTTGTTTCTTTTTAAATACCTCATGACATCAACAGCACCTAAAAGTGCTGAGCAGCCATGGGAAAAGGAACGGAAGTTCCTGCAGTGATGTCTGCTGGTTGAGTCAGGCGTTTCCTGCTACTCCGCCCACATATCTTACAGTGTGGTGCAGAGCAAGTAAACAGCGTCACGTGACAGCAGCATAAAAGAGATACTTATACTAATAATTTTCACGTGATCTACCCTGGATTGATTTTAACACCATATTTAGAGTGTTATCTGAAAAAATTAACAGGTAAACTAACACCCTACATCCTCCTCCCCACCTCTATGGTCCCTGGTAGACTTACCTCCCATGGGTGATGTGTTGTCAGTGCCCATGCAACTAGTGTAGCTGCTCTTCTCTCTCTGCTTTCTCCAGGGCTTCCAGGACAGATCACACTGCTGACAGATCTGGCACTTTCCAGCACTGATCAATCAGAACTCTGGACCATCCCAGAAGTCTTGCAGAGTGAAAAGGGAGAACCCTGCTGGCTGCATGTGCACTGACAGCTCATCACACATGGAGGTAAGTACAGAAAGTACCAGGGGGTAGGGAGGGTGTAGGGTGTTAGTTCACCTATTATTTTTTTTCTGAAAAGATGAACTAACACTTTACTTTTTTTTAAATTAGAGAGAGGGCTACATTCACATGGCTGTAAAGAATGCATTTAAAGGCATATGTTGTTTAAGGTGCAAGTGCATTGTTTTCAAAACAGACATGCACACTCATGCGTAAACATGCGCTGCATTCAGATCCGTAACCCCAACAAAAAAATAAAAAATTATTTGAGTTTGAAGACATGCTTTTTACACACTTACAAATGTATACACTTGTAAAGGCATGTAGACAACTATACCAGGCGCAAAAATATGCATTCTGGTATTGAAAAAAATTTGGATTTAGAGATACAATTTTATGCATTTAAAAAAATGTATCTAAAAGAAAGCATTTTTCTGATCATTGTTCCAGAAAAACCTTGTCTATATAATCAGTAAAAATTTTACAGTCATGTAACTGTAAACTATTTTTTTTTAATAACACTTTGATGGGACTCATTTTCTATAATACTGCAGCTTGATTGCAAATTGCGCTTTCTCCCACTAAAAAGGAGTTACTGAGGAAGCATTCCACCCAGTAACAGTGACAATTCCCACAGTCTACCATCATTGGAGGTAAATTCATGTACATGCATTTGCTCAAATTATATCTAAACATATACAAAATGTTTAGAATTCTGGCAGTTTCCAGCTCTGCAGAGAAGGCTAAAACTGGCTATAGCCTACTCTTTTTAATAAAGTAGTTCAATAAAATCGTAGCTATACTTAAACTTGCTCCCATCCCCATTCTAACTACCCTGTAAAGAAAAGCTGGCACTGGGAGCGCATCACGTGACCAGACCGGAGCACCCTCAGTATAGACAATTATAGTCATCTTTCCTCTACAGCAGGGGTCTCCAAACTTTTCAAACAAAGGGCCAGTTTATAGTCCTTCAGACTTTAGGAGGGCCAAATTGTGGCCAGCGTGGGCAGAAAATGTCCTGGGCCCGGCATCAGTAAGAATAAATATGGCCTCGGTTGGTGGTGAAAAGGAGTAGGAGTAATGCCCCTATTAGTAGGAGGAATAGTATCCAATCATAGTTATCGGTGGAAGAAATGGTGCCCCACTGTTGGTGTAAGTGTTAGGAATAGTGCTTCATATCAGTGAAAGGATTAGTGCCCCAAGGGCCCGATAAAGGCTAGCAAAGGGCCACAGTTTGGAGACCCCTGCTCTACAGGATAGTTAGAATAGGCTTAGAATGGGGGAGGCAGCAGGTTTAAATATAGTTAGGATTTGACTGGACTTCCACATTAGGTGAAGCAGAACAGCCTATTTAGCCATAAAAGTTACATTGGACAATATGTACAACCATTGGCGGCTAAGGCTTGTTTCTCCTACAACGAAAAGCAGGAATGCTTTCAACATTCACAGCTTAGTAATATAAGTGCTTGTTGTGTTAAAATCAGAGACTGGTTAAAAGCCTTGAAACTTTAAAAGCCCCTATGTCTTTGAAAAAAAAAAAAGAAAAAAAAACTCCCATGCTATCTACAGCTAAGAATTTAACCCCTAGAAAAATGCTGGTGATTACATTCCTCATAACATAACTTTATCAGTACTGAAATATATCTAAAGCCAAAAGTTATTGTTAATTTTGGATGGAATAAGCAAGAGATAAACCCCTGCCAAGCTTTTATTACTTCTATGTTCCAAGCTGGGGAGATACACCCTGTGTTTGTTCTGGTGACCATTGTCACCAGGGCTAGGGCTAGAATTGAGGGAACGAATGACATAGTTTCATCACCGGTTAACTCTTGAAAATCTTTCTGCTCCTAGGAGCGACTGTGTCAATAGTATTTGTGGGAAGTATATCATGAGGTTTGTTAGACATGTACGGGAGGTTTCTGTCTTCCTTAGAGCCTAAGCTGTCCTGTGTATGTATTTTTTTTTGTGTTCATTGTCATGCTTGATATTGGCTGTAATGTTATTTTATTTTCTTAAATAAAATCTTTATGGTTAAAAGAATTGAGGGAAAATAAAAAGACAGACATCTAACAGGGACCCATGTTGCAACTGTCTTAGCCACCATTTACACTTGACCACAAGTGTTTTCAGGCCATTTTGGAACTTTTTTTATTTATTTGCACTTTAGTATACATGTTTTTCAGTCAGGCTTGAGCATTTTTTTCTAGCCAATGGAAAGCTAGCTACAATTAAATGCACGACTCTGCCCTAAAGAAGCTCCTGTACTTTCTATAGAGACAAGGTTTAAACGACACGATGCTCAGGTGTAAACAGACACCAGTGAATATAATAAGAATCTTTATGTTAAGCACTGAAGCACTTTGAGAAGCGTCCAAAGCAGAAAATTCAGCCTTTATTTGGCTATATCATGTACACAGGATCAATGCTATGCAATGCAATGTTTGCAGTTGGGCTTGGGTATCTTCCACTTGTATTTGCTTTGGGAAACGTGCTTCAAATGACTCAAGTGTGAATAAGATCTTAGGGAGGGTCTCCCTCACTTTTGGGAGATTTAATTTTACCTAATGTACAGTGCCTTGGAAAAGTATTCCTGCCCCTTGAAATTTTCCACATTTTGTCATGTTACAACCAAAAACGTAAATGTATTTTATTGGGATTTTATGTGATAGACCAACACAAAGTGGCACATAATTGTGAAGTGGAAGTAAAATGATAAATGGTTTTCATAATTTTTACAAATAAATATCTGAAAAGTGTGGCGTGCATTTGTTTTCAGCCCCCTTTACTCTGATACCCCTAACTAAAATCTAGTGGAACCAATTGCCTTCAGAAGTCACTAAATTAGTAAATAGAGTCCACCTGTGTGTAATTTAAAAAAAAGAAGTATGGGTTTCCTTTTTTTCGCTTACATATATTCTATGTGAGCTGCTGATATCTTTAAACCCTTCCAGCCCTCTCAGAAGTGCCCCTATTCTGTTAAAATTGAGATAAATGCCTGTGGGAGGTTCTACAGACTTTCATACAGCATCATCCAGACAATGGTGTGAATATAGAGTCTGGATGCACCCCCTTCCCTGTCATTTTGCTTCACTGATGTCCTCTCTCCTCCCTCTGCTTGTTTCTCAGACTTCACAGAGCATAGCTTCTCCTCCTCCCTTCTCACTTCTCTCTCCTCCCCCTCCCTATCTATCAACACAGCCACATCACTTAGGGGAGTGGGGACAGAGGCAGGGGGTGTGTTGGTGAAGATGTACACACCCCCTGAAACTTTTCAAACTGAAAATGGACCGTTTTTGCCAGCTGAAGGAAAGTTCATATGCACATGCTGTAAAAACTAAAAGAGGTAGGAAAAAAAGACTAGCTGATATGTGACTAATGTGATATGTACTAGTTATTTAACCCATCCCATATTTCTTCTTTAATCTCAGTATAAATACAACTGTTCTGTGAAGCTCTCATAGGTTTGTTAGAGAACCTTTGTGAACAAACAGCATAACGAAGGCCAAGGAACACACCAGACAGGTCAGGGATAAAGTTGTGGAGAAGTTTAAAGCAGGGTTAGGATGTAAAAAAAAATATCCCAAGCTTTGAACATCTCACGGAGCACAGTCCATCATCCGAAAATGGAAAGAGTATTACTCAACTGCAAACCTACGAAGACATGGCCGTCCACCTATCCTGACAGGCCGGGCAAGAAGAGCATTAATCAGAGAAGCAGTTAAGAGGCCCATGGTAACTCTGGAGGAGCTTCAGAGAACCACAGCTCAGGTGGAAGATTCTGTCCACAGAAAAACTATTGGTAGTGTCTTATACAGATCTGGCCTTTCTGGCGAAATGTCAAGAAGAATGCCATTGTTGAAAGAAAACCATGGGAAGTCCCGCTTGAAGTTTGCGAGAAGTCGATGAGGCCAAAATTGAACTTTTTATCCCAAAAGCAAAACGCTATGTGTGGCAGAAAACTAACACTACACATCACCCTGAACACACCATCACCACCGTGAAACATGGTGGTGGCAGCATCATGTTGTGGGGATGCTTTTCTTTAGCAGGGACAGGGAAGCTGGTCAGAGTTGATGGGAAGATGGATGGAGCCAAATACAGGGCAATCTTAGAAGAAAACCTGTTATGCCCTGTACACACGATCGGATTTCCGATGGAATAAAATCCGATGGAATTTTCCGTCGGAATTCCGATGAAGCTGACTTTCATCAGTCTTGCCTACACACCAACAGACAAAATTCCGACCGTCCAAAACGCTGTGACGTAAAACACTCAGACGAGCCGAGAAAAATTAAGTTCAATGTTTTTAAGCATGCGTCGACTTGATTCTGAGCATGCGTGCGTTTTTTCTCCATTAGAGTTCCACACAGACGATCAGAATTTCCTATCGTTTTTTTTTCCATCAGAAAAATTTAAAACATGTTCTATTTTTTAACACCGATTGGTAAAAAGTCCGATGGGGCCCACACATGATCGTTTTTTCCAATGAAAAAAGTCCATCTGACTTTTTTCATCGGAAAAAACGACCGTGTGTACAGGGCATTAGAGTCTGCAAAAGACTTGATACTGGGGTGGAGGTTCCAGCAGGTCAATGACCCTAAACATACAGCCAGAGCTACAATGGAATGGTTTAGGTCAAAGCATTTTCATGTGTTAGAATGGCCCAGTCAAAGTCCAGACCTAAATCCAATTGAGAATCTGTGGCAAGACTTAAAAATTGCTGTTCTCAGACACTCTCCATCCAATCTGACAGAGCTTGAGCTATTTTGCAAAGAAGAATGGGCAGAAATGTTACTCTCTAGATTTGCAAAAATTATAGAAACATCCCCAAAAAGACTTGCAGCTGTAATTGCAGCGAAAGGTGGTTCTACAAAGTATCTCAGGAGGGCTGAATACAAATGCACGCAATGCACTTTTTACATATTTATTTGTAAAAAAAAATGTGAAAACCATTTATCATTTTCCTTTCACTTCACAATTGTTTGCCAATTTGTGTTGGTCTATCACATAAAATCCCAATAAAATACATTAATGTTTTTGGTTGTAACATGACAAAATTTGGAAAACTTCAAGGGGTATGAATACTTTTTCAAGGCACTGTATCTATGGAACAGAAGGTGAAGGAAATCTCCCCCAGGGGTACAGAACCAGCCAAAAATAAATAAATGACTGGGTTTTCCAGCTTACTCTATCCAAAAGTTTTTATATACCGGTACTTTAAATATAGTCGACACTTATTGCATTTTTTTATCTCTTCTCTAACTTTCAATTCAAAATCTGACAAACAAAAGCTACTTTTCCCCCCAAAAAAACAAAACAAGTTGAATAAGATGTCTTACAGAAATCATCGGTTTTCTAAGCAATGATATTTTCCCTAATTTGAAAAGTTCATTCAAATTCCCCTGTCAGTAAATTGAAAATATTAACTGGAATGTAATGTTCTTGGGAAATAAACTCAAGGAACCTAGATTAAATAATTCACCTGAGCAGACTCCGCTGGAGGTGACTAATAACTGTACAGGCTAAGGGTGGAAAGAAGCACAATGCATGAACATCATTAGTGGAAGCAGCACTGTCAGCCCCTTAGGGGTTCCTGCTTTCACTGAATAGAGAATGGTAAGAATGTAAAGACAGAGAGGAGCTGCAGATAATGAACCAAAAAGGACAAGACCTGTCAGTGTACCAGACAACAAAACCTCTAAGGTATTTTGGAATATAGTTTCCTTGTCTTACATGACTTTTAGCATGCAAAATGGATAATAGCTACAATGAGCAGTAGACTGATGTCATCATAGCTGACACGGCAAGTGTTGCCTAAACATAAACAATAAGTCAGTTAATGTACTTTTGTAATGTTGTTTGATCAGGGCTACAAAAGATGGCACACTGTGTCACTAGCTATTAGATATTACTATCCTGCACAATGAAGCAGGTAGAGGGAAGTCCTTG
Source organism: Rana muscosa (assembly GCA_029206835.1). NCBI lineage: Eukaryota > Metazoa > Chordata > Amphibia > Anura > Ranidae > Rana > Rana muscosa. Next base: position 129,593,912 of record CM055121.1, read on the forward strand.
CCGGAAGTAATTTTTTTTACAATTGGTCAAAATGATCCCACTGCCACCTCCTGTAAAGGTGAATATGATGGAAACATATGTACTAAGGCCTTAAAGCGGTGTTCCGGCCAAAAAAATAAAAAAATAAAAAGCCAGCAGCTGGCTTTTAATAATAGGACACTTACCTGTCCTGGAGTCCCTCGATGTCACCACCACAGCTGATGTTTCCATCAGCTGTCAGGTGCTGCCGCCGCCATTGCGGGTAAGGGAACCTGGCAGTGTAGCCTTTTGGCTTCACCCGGGAACCCTACTGCGCATGTGCGAGGCCCCCACTCCTCTCTTCTATTGGCCCAGCGGCCGGGAGAGGAGGAGGGAGCCCCGTGGTGACGTCAGGGGCCGCGGCCCGGACTCCCGGAAGTGGAAAGGATAGACAGGTATCTTGTCCCCCTCCCCCGAAAGGTGCCAATTGTGGCACCGGAGTGGGGGAGGAATCCGATGAGCGGAAGTTCCACTTTAGGGTGGAACTCCGCTTTAAATATGCAGTAAATTTTTGGTCTGTGTGAATCAAATCAAGATTGACTGTAGATGACTGTAGATGTAGAAAAACTAATTGCAACATATCTTTTAAATGGCAACTGCTAGATGAGCAAGGGCAGTCATGATGGTCCCCTAAAATTCAGGACTGTTTAATGCCATCAATGTATGCATATAATTGTAGATGGCTGGGGCTCCTGGTGATTACTTACTGGTCATTATAAAAGCAAAGTCAATCTAGAAATCTGTACTCATAGGTGATTTTAGCCATAATTTTATTCTTCAAAACTATAACACATGTCATAGAGAATATTGTCATGAAGAATTTTAAAACGTAATAAAACTTGTATTGTGTGTTTAATAGTTCAGATGTGCTGGAAATATGAAAGTTTTTGTGTAATTTGCAATGTGACTCACTTGATTTGAAAACTATAGTGTCCAGTATTTTTTTCTGCTGCTGAGCATCTGGAATAACTGGCATGCCATTAAATATGATCGGTCACCATCTATACAGCAACTGAACCTTGACTGTATATTTTACAAGTCATACTGTACCTAAGAAACATGTTTGTTCCAGGTACAAGCCTGTTAAAGACCCCAGCAATAAAAGCTTATTTATAGGGGATATAATGTGTGCATAGGTGTGCGCAGCCTATTGCATTAGGGAGTGCACTCCAAAGCTCAAACACATAAGCCTACCTCTGCAGCTTCAACTGCACGGGACAGGGAATAAATGGGAAGTGCTCTGTCCTGAGCGGCTTCCTGTTCATTCACAAATTGAAGCATAGGAAACATCCCTTGAAGCAGCCGGGGGGGGGGGGGGGTTGGAGAGAGGAGGGAGGCCAGAAGCACTGTGGATCAGGGGACAAGTTAGGGGGGGAAATCCGGGGGGCAGTAGGGGGAATTGGCACTGCACATAGTAATGGGTGTGCCCAGGCACACCTGGCACACTCCCTGTATATGCCTATAATAATGTGGTTGACAAAGAAATGATAGGATAGAAGACTTGATTCTAGGTACTGAATAACTTTGAAAAGTGGGCATTAATGTTGGCAGGAGCTGATAGAAACTATACCAAAAGTGGGATGTGTGCCACTGAACATAAGCATCCTTACTTTAAGTGATGTGTCGTGGGATTTAGGGTATGACACAAATAGCTTGTGTTAAAATAGCCACACTCTAGTGTCAGTTACCAATAATATGAACCATGATTCAGATAGCAGAATAGGTATATCTGCATTTATGGGCTCGGGAGCCAAAGGGGAAAGATATAGTTGGCAGAAAGAGACTGCTTTGATATGTTTTTACAGACAATGTTAATACCTGTAAAAATTAGAGATTGTCCCCTAACATTTGAAATTTTAGCCCCTTTATCAGTTGTGTGTGAAGGCCTCCTATTAAAAGTGTTGATATGCAGCATACTGCATAACAGTCACTGTTTTGGTTACAACTCATGGTTTGATCAAAGGAAGAGTTTCTTGGTACTTTTTATTCCCATTAAAACGTGTCTTAAAAAAGTTTCAGAAATGTTCAGGATAAGTGTAGGATAAGTATCGGAACAAGCAAATAAACTGTAATATACGTAAAATGCTATTGATATAGAATTTAGAGGTAAAAGAAATGGATTAGCTAGGGATAATGTTATTAAATTATTGCTTCTAAAGGAACCTTTCAAAATAAGTATTGCTCTACTTAGAATATTTTTTCAGCCAGGCAGGAAAATGCCCCCAAAAAATGCAATGTAATATCTTTCAAAATATTGTTCAAATATTTCTGAAATCTATCATTTATACTCCATAATTTATGAGCACAAAAACATAAAATGATCTCTAAATTGTTCAAATTAAAAATATAAAAAGACAAGGTTGTTGAGTTAATATGTACCAAATATATTCAGCCACGGAACTAAATGCAATATTTGTAAAACTGTGAGAAACTATGATACTCAATACCGTAAGGGAATTTTATTGTTCAACTTAATTTTTATATTGTTACATTTTTATATTTATTTTGACCCATACTTGTCCACTGATATGTTAGATATTATTAAGGGCTGATCATGCAATTGACAGGAATGTTATGAATGGGTTCTAGGACATCAACTCCGTATCCCTTGACGAAGCAGTAAAGCAAAATTTGTGGGGAGGACAGTATTTTTATGGCAGAGTTTTATTACAAGCAAATAAATTATAGCAGTGAAGACCTGTCTATGGGGTGTACTATTTACTATCCCATTTCATTTCTGTTCTGCTACTGTGTCACATTGTGCAGCATAAGGAAATTCTGAAAAGTATGTGAAAACAGACCTAGCGATAATAGTCTGATGTGGGTTTTTGTTGCATTTTGTTTCTGATACTATCACCTATAGTTTTATAAAAATCCATCACAGTACTTTGCATTAATGAGAAGAGTTTAAAAGTATATTTAAAGCATAACTCCACCAAAAAGGGGAAGCTCCGCTTATCTGCCTCCTTCCCCCCTCTGGTGTCACATTTGGCACCTTTCTGGGGGGGAGGGGGGAATGGGTACCTGGTTTTGACAGGTACCCTCTCCCACTCCCGGGTGATCTGGCCACATTGAGATCACACGGAAATCCGGCCTCCCTCCTCATTTCCTCACCACCGGGCCATTCACAAAGCGCAGCAGGCTTTGCGAATGCGCAGTAAGGAACTGTCTGTGATTTCCTGTACAGGCAATGGCGGTGGCAGCACCCGAGAGCCGATGGAAACATCGGTTGGGGTGCCAACATCGCTGGATTCCAGGACAGGTAAGTGTCCTAATATTAAAAGTCAGCAGCTACAGTATTCGAAGCTGCTGACTTTGAATTTTTTCTAGAGGAGCCTGGACCTCCTCTTTAAGTAAATTTATAAATACCCGTCATATATTTAGCAAATGTGCCATACCAGAAGTTTCTGAGACATTTGGTGTCAATTTGTATTTACAAACTATAATCTCAAATAGAAGCAAAAGCCAACTTGCAAAATTTTTATACAAAGAATGACTGTAAGGAATATAGAATATTTCACGTGTGTCCATTATACTACAGAGCCATACAGAAAATTAGGACGTTTTCTCCAGTCTTTCATCTTATGTAACATACTAAAATCCACCCCGTTAGGGAAAGAGATTAATGGGAAAGTGACATCAATCACATCACATACAAAATAAGCTACCATGGACAACATCTTAAAGTGGTTGTAAACCCACTTACACAACATGCACCTACAGGTAAGCCTAGATTAAGGCTTACCTGTAGGTGCATGAAATATCTCCTTAACCTACACGGTTAAGGAGATATTTGCTTTTAAAACCAGTGCCGCTGATATCACGGGCCGGCTTAGTAGCCGGATTTCTGAATGGAGTTAGCCGGCCCGAGCGCGCATGCGTGTGACGTCATCGCCGCTCCGGGGCCAATCACAGCGCCGGAGCGGCGATACACGGAAGGGACATCTAGGCAAGATGGCGGCGGCGGTGGAGGTATCCAAGCACCGCTGCGGGGGCTTCGATCTAAGGTAAGTAATTCATAATGAGCTAGTATGCTAGTCATACTAGCTCATTATGCCTTTGTTTTGCAGGTTATTATTATTTTTTATTTATTTTTTGGGGGTTTACAACCACTTTAAGTGGAAACAGACCCTTTCCTTAGGCCGGCTCACAACTTGAAGATTGTTTTGGCTTGTCGAATATATGGCTTTGTGCATATGCCCAACCACACATCCCGTTCTATTGCCTAATAGAAATATCGCTTTGCACAATTTTTTTTATTTCTTATTTCTTTGTTTTTCTTTTCAAAAATATACAGATATAGAAATATCGCTTTGCACAATTTTTTTTATTTCTTATTTCTTTGTTTTTCTTTTCAAAAATATACAAAATGGTACAAAGCATAGAGCAGTACAGAGAACTGGACCATTCTTGGGACATTTATCAAATCATACATATGTGAAGGTGATGTAGAGAGAGTCACGTGCCCAATGCAGAGATTTAAAGTGTTAAAGTCCTTTTGTGATGCAAGAAAAACAACTTTTCTTAACAGCAACTAATTAAAACAAGCTGATATATCCCCAAAGGAGCTAGGTCAAGGGGTTACATCAGAGATGGTGTCTGATATTGTCTTCCCATTCAAACAGGTTATCTGGAGGTGTGATAATGAATGAGACATTGGAAGCTAACTACCAGGCTGGTAAGTGGTGTGAGAGTAAAGAAGGTCAGGAGGTTGAAAGAGGAATAAGAAGAAAAATTTGAAAAAGGTGAGATGAAAAGAGAGGAGAGATGGAGGTAGGGAAAAACAAGCAGTGTGGGTGGGAAAGAGATGGGGGAGGAGTGTTGGGGGGGGGCCACAGATAGGTGAGACAAAGCATGGCTGGCTCAAGCTAGGTAGTCCTGGTGAAGATATATACAAGTTCTCCAGTGAATAGCGGTATTTTGATATTGATGAAAAAACAAGTTTTACAAAATTATTTGCCTGTTTGATTAGATGCCACCATAAGATTCCCTGTGTTTTTTATTTAATTTACTTGATTTAACCAGAGACTTATTGGTGGAGGGTTCGTCTATTTCCAGTAGAGTGGAATGCATGGTTTTGCTGCATTTAGTAGGTGTATGAGAAGAGGTTTATTATTGCATTTTAGTGGTAGTGGTGGAAGGAAGCTGGGATGTTCCTTAGCTGAACGTCTGGTAACGTAAATTAAATTCCCCCACTATATTCCTTGTTAAAGTATTTTATTGAATGAGATATAACAGAAATGTACAGAACATACATTTATAATGGTTGTAGAACATTGACTACATATTTCTATTATAAAGAATAAGTAGTAAATTCATGGTCTACAATGTGCATATTGCTGTATAGTTTCTAAGGGCTAAGCAGAAATCAACGGTGGATACATCCACGCACTAGATGTATGTTACAGTAGATGGTAAGATAACGAACAAACAAATATTATTTGGTTTAGTACAATTAAGAACTAATTACATAGTGCAATATTATAATGCCGCTTAGATAATGCTTTTCAAATAAAAATAAAGATCTAAGTGAACTTTAAATGGACGTAAAAGATAGCGTAAAAATGACATGAAAATAGAAATGGATAAGTAGGTAACCTAAAAATAAGTAGAATAGGATAGTAGGAAAGTAGAGGGAGGGGGGGGTATAGGAGTCCACTCGGATGGCTCGAGTTCATTGGTCTTTGACCTGTGTATTACAACAGGATAATAGAGTGTTCACGATATGATCCACCTGCTACCATGGCATGAGAATCAAGTCTTCGCGGAATGAAGATAGGTGATATTTAATCCATGGGTTCCATAACTTTTCAAAGATTGGAATTTAATCTCTTTCTATGGCTAGCATTTTGGCGTGAGCCATAAATCCATTGACTCTACGTATAGTCTCGGCTATTTCCAGTTTAGGGGTCTTCCATGCTTTTGCAATTGTTTGTTTGGCTGCCGTAAACAATTGAGTGAGAAGTTTAAATTGTTTATATGTGATGTAATCTGGTTTTAAATTGAGGAAAGGCCGTGGCTGGGTCAGGATGTATAGTGAAGCCAAATATTCTGGAGGCAGTTTCAAATATCTGTTCCCAGTATAATTGTATCAACGGGCAAGACCACCAAATGTGTAGGTGGGTGCCCGGGTCGGGACAGCCCCGGAAGCATTGGCCTGTTTGGTTTGGCGTAAATTTCGCCAATCTATAGGGAACGCCCCCACTATATTCCAAAAGCTCTGTAAAACCAGGCATCTCCAGTCTAGCAGGGTCCCCTCACGTTGTTGACATCTTCAGCAAAGGGGTGAGCACTGCAGGAACATTTTATGTAATATTTCTAGGACCATGTACCAGCAGAAATAAATTTTAATGCCAGTCTCTTGTATTTAGCTAGAAATGGGGCTTACAAATTACTTTTTTGCCCTTGTATTACTACCCTCATTTGTTGTTAGTGATGGCAAAGGCTCCCTAAGAAAGCCCCTCTAGGAAAGTAGTATTTACAATCTTCTTTTCTGCTCTTCTTCAGTTTCTTTATTGGAAGATATTCTGACATACAGAAAAGTACTTCCCATATACCATGAAAGCAAACACTGAGGTTCAAACATGTTTTGTTTTCTGTATTTCACTGGAATACAACTGAACAAGTCAGTAATGTTACTAAAAACTAAAGTATATTTTCTTTTTTCTTTTATTTGTGTAATCTTTTTTCCCTTTGTCTGTACATTTCAGTTAGCTGCACTCGAGTACTCAACCACAAAAAGACTTCTGGCTTCATGTTCTGCAATGCAAAGAAGGCATAACTTGCATATATTTAATGTTTATATACTGTTTATAGCACTTACAGATTGTACCTCTTTCTATGGCAATTTATTATAACTTTTGTCAAGAATAAAGAATAGCTCTGTAGTTTTCTTCACCCTCTGACACTTTTAGGGCTCATTTACACTTGCTTTGGCTTTTAGACACATTAATGTCCCTACCACTTCAACATGCTTTATTGATGTGTTTTTAAAGCTTCTGTGATGCTTTGTTTATGCTCTGGTGGTGTTTCGATTAAGCTATGGTGATGCTTTTTTTAACTTTTAATGAAGCTTGGCAAATGCCCTGTGTGTGTTGATTTTTGATTTGTTTTAAAGGGGCCTGGTAGAACCCCAGCTCAGTAGTAGCCCTACTCAGCATATCCCTAGCTCATTAGTACACATGTTCAGCAGATCCCCAGCTCATTGGTACCCTCATTCAGCAGATCCCCAGCCTATTAGTAACCTTGTTCAGCAGATTCCCTGCTCAGTAGTACCCCCGGCTCTGCTGATACCCTACTTAGCATTAACCCCCAGCTCTGCTTATCTTCTGCTCATTTTATAAGCTTTCTATAGTAAGCACTGTACTGACCCTGACATCGCTAAGGTGTCTGGGCTGTTGCCTTTGAAGCTTCCAACACCTAAATCTGCATTTAGGAAAATGCCTGCAGATTATCAGTTACAGCTATGAGTAGAGATACTTGGCAAAGCCAGGGGAAGCTAAGCATGTTCCCTGCATTTACTAAAAGATACAGGCCTCATGCACACAGGTGACTGGGAGCCACAAGTTCCCATACACAGCTGGCCATAGAAATCAATGGCTATATATGGATGTATGGATATACGACCCTGGATGCCGACTGTCTGCATCCAGGGGCATATATCCATATGCATGCACGTTTTTGCTCCAGGCAAATATAAAAGACACACATGTACGCAGTTTTGTAATCACTAATACATAATTTAATGCCTTTTTTTATACAAGAAGTCAATGCAATTCTGGTACAGAAGAGGTCAGACTTGGAGCAGGAGAAGCAGCACAGAAAGCCAATCTAATTACAGGCTGTGGAAGGGACTAGATCTGTAAGTGAATCTCTGATGAAGTCACCTGACGTGATGACACGCGTTAGGATTTTAGCACCAGATACACCACTAGCCTGACGGGAGAGGACGAGCTCGGCGCTCGTAGGATACCTATGCCCCCTGTCAGCGGTTTTATGCGAGTTGTTTTCTTATGTTTTATGTCAAATAAATGCGCCCAGTTTTTACGGGTTTACGCTATGTGCATTTCTCTTCATTAATACCGGCACCCCACGAGTCACTGACCATCCAGACCAGGGAGACCCAAGCACACTAAGATACACAGCTGGGACATACGAGTTCGGCGCTCGTGGATCAACGCCTATGCTCCCTTTATTTAAGTGAGTTTGATACTGTGCACCTGCAGCTTTCTCTCCCATGCCTGATGGTTACAGAGTTACGCTATATATTTTTTTCCTTCATGTTTATGTATCCACATGCATCTTTATGAGTGAAAACATTTCCACCATCCAAAGGAGAAGATTATTATACTGTTAATCCCTATGAGTATTTGTCCATGCTGGTAATTTTACAGCTGTGAGGTAAGCTGCTTGTGAGCACTAAGGTGGTTTGCACTAAAGATTGTCTTAAGCACGCTAATATTTCCGTGGTGACGGGACTTTCCTCATACAAGTTTTATTCATCTGTTTATTAGTCTTTTGGCACTGGATTGTGGACTCATAGACCTTTCACATATAATTTGTACCCGTGCTCTGGACTACACAGCTTGATGTTTTTTAAATGTTAAATTTTAAAATTTTTAGTATTGTGTCACGTTACACTCACTTGTTTGGTTATCAATTTTGTTTTCACTTTATGCTAAGTGCGATATGTTCACTACCTTCACTGTAATTGGCTTTAATATTTTTTGATGTCACATATTCCTATACCCATGAGTATCAATTAGTCACATATTATTTATTTCACCCTGGCTTGCAGATTTATTTTCTGGCCCTTTTACTCAGCCCCTCTTCTCACATCACAGCGCAGTCACCATCACTTTTTTCATAATATCACTGTCTTTTAGGATTAGACTTATAGCTGCTGCAGTGTTCCCCTTTATTATTAGTTTGTTAATGTTAATTGTTAGGGACAGCGCGGGTGTTCTTTTTGTTTTTATAGATCTGTAAGTGCTACAGAACTGCCTCACAGAAAAATCAGGTCTCCTGCCTTCCCGGACAGGGCTGCACTGTGTGATAGAGATGTATATAGCTCAGGACTGGATGAAGAAAAATGCAAATCCTTTGATATGTAAATAGCTCTCAAATATGAATTTCTTTTGTGTAATAATTAGTTATTTTTCAGGACGGCAGTCTGAAGTACCAGGCAAGCAAACAGCCCTGACCTCTAAAAATCCACGCATTTATAAAGTCTACAAAAAAAGGATCTTATAGAGGCATAACACAAGTGTGATAGAGTGGCAAAGCTTCTCACTCAACTGACTGTAAATCAGGAAGGCTCTACGGATCCCTGGATTTCAAGTGTTTGTAAAGGCTGAAGGTTTTTACCTTCATGCATTCTATGCATGAAGGTAAAAAACCTCCTCTGTGTAGCAGGTACCCCCCTTATACTTACCTGAGCCCAATCTTCCTCCAGCTATGTGCATAGGAACCTTGACTATCCATGGACTCTCCCTCCTCGTGGCTAAGACAGCAGTGGGAGCCATTGGCTCCCGCTGCTGTCAATTACAGCCAATGAGCCAATGAGGAGAGATGGGGTGGGGCTGACCCACAGTTCTGTGTGTGAATGGACACGCAGAGCCGTGGCTTAGGTGTGAGCCTGCTCGGGTGCTCCTATTGCAAGCTTCTTGCTCCGGAAGCACTCGGCAGGAGGGAGGGGCAAAGAGCACCGGCAGGGGACCCAAGAAAAGGAGGATCGGGGCTGCTCTGTGCAAAAACACTGCCCAGATGGTGAGTATGACGTGTTTGTTTGTTTTTTATTTGATTTTAATATTACTTTAAGGGTGAGGAATGTAACATTGCCTGTGAGGAACTGTTGCAAATTGAACTTTTAAGGTAGATAAACGAAGTAAAAAAGAAGATAAAAAATATGTTTTTGTCATTGGAGCAATGGGCAGGTTTAGCTGAAAACTAAAAACTAAAATACAGGACAAATGTATTGAAATATGATTATTTACACTATTTTAATGACAGGCATCCTCCTTAAAGTGATTGTAAAGTCTTGTTTTTTTAGTTAAAAATAACAAACATGTTATACTTACCTGTTCTGTGCAGTGGATTTGCACAGGGCAGCCCCGATCCTCCTTTTCTCGGGTCCTTCTTCTGCGCTCCTGGCACCTCTCTCCTGTCGAGTGTCCCCAGAGCAAGCAGCTAGCTATGGGGGCACCCAAGCCAAGCCAGGGCTCCCTGTGTCTATTTAGACACAGAGCCGTGGCCCAGCCCCGTCCGCCCCCTTTCTCTCCTCGTTGGCTGACTGACTTTGATTGACAACAGTGGGGCCAATGGCGCCACACTGCTGTCTTAGCCAATGAGGAGCGGAGTCCCGGGCAGCCGAGACACTCCTGCAACATTGCTGGATTTAGATGGGGCTCAGGTAAGTATTAGGGGGCTTGAGAGGGGCTGCTGCACATAGAAGGCTTTTCATCTTAATGCATAGAATTGCATTAACATAAAAACCTTCTGTCTTTACAATCACTTTAGGCTGTTTCACTAGGGTAGTTATACCCATAAACAGCATTCCCTCCAAGTCGCACTGTGAATCCAGAAACATTAGCTGTTGGAGAGGAGTTATGAGGTGGTCATGGGATCTGCAGTCTCCATTTCATGGTTTTCCATAGAATAAGCTATATTGTGCTAAAAATAAGCCAAGTGACTGTGATTGCCAACTTTTACATAGAAACACAATCAATAGGTTTCAGCCTGCTGCTTCTGAGTATATCTCCCCCTATTAAAAGACAAGTACTATGTATTACATAATTACATAGTTTGCCAGGGTACAAAAAGGCATGTCAATCAAGTTTAACCAAACAAAAAAATAAAAAAAGATTTTTCATCCTCAGCACACTAAACCTGCTGTGGATCCAGAGAAAGGCAAAAACCATGGTCCAATTTTCTCTAACAAAAAAAATCCTTCCTGATCCCCAAAGGCAGTTGAAGTTTTTTTTTGTGTTTTTTTTTTTTTAATAACGTCATATGCCCCAGTAAATCATCATTAAAATAATAATCAAATGCAGGCAGGTCGGCACGAGTTGAAAGGTATCCTATTATTCCCTAAGCGATCTGCAGGTCCATGGTCTTCGCAGAAGCCAGTACTGCTAGCTGTCATGGTTACAGATGGCCTAGATGGGGCGTGAAGAAAGTGTGAGGTTTGTTTGTTTTGCCGTTTTCCATTGACGAGAAGGACATATTCAACTTTGTTTTATTAAACTGAAATAATCTTTTACATGTTTCCAAGCTTTACTTCAAAAGGCCGATATGAGGATTTGAGAATACTGTATTCTCCTACAAAAGTTAAGTGTTTCGTGAAAATAATTCAAATGAGGATTCTAAATCTAAACAAGGAAAATCTGTTGCATTTCAGATTTCTTGTGTTCAAAGTATCTTTCTTTTCCAAAAGCCCAAAGCCACAGAAACTACATGTTTTAAGCTCAGTTTACTGAACAGCACCACAATGGCAGTAAAAAAAATAAAAATGCAGGCAGACATGAAAAGTATCGGTGCTCTCTGATCATTTGGAGAATGCCTAAATGTCAGGTCCCTTGTCACAGCAGATAAAAGAAGTCCTAGTATATGCATAGTTAAAGAGAAAGTATATTGATTGTTGGCTATTTGAGGATATTTTTTGTTAGTTTACTTGAAACTGCTTACTGTTGTTTTCTATTATTTTTAAATTAAATTAAATTGTTTATTTAACCACTTCCATACCGAACCTATTCTGGCACTTCTCTCTTTCATGTAAAAATCATAATTTTTTGCTAGAAAATTACTTATAACCACCAAACATTATATATATTTTTTTAGCAGACACCCTAGGGAATAAAGTGGCGGTCATTGCAACTTTTTATCTCGCACGGTATTTGCGCAATAATTTTTCTAACACCTTTTTTTTTGGGGGAAAAAACGGTTTCATGAATTAAAAAATAACAAAACAGTAAGGTTAGCTCAATTTTTTTGTATAATGTGAAAGATGATGTTACGCTGAGTAAATAGATACCTAACTTGTCACGCTTTAAAATTGCGCACACTCATGGAATGGCACCAAACTTCGGTACTTAAAATTCTCCATAGGCGACGCTTTAATTTTTTTTACAGGCTACCAGTTTAGAGTTACAGAGGAGGTCTAGTGCTAGAATTATTGCTCTCGCTCTAACGCACATGGCGATACCTCACATGTGTCGTTTGATCAGCGTTTACATATGTGGGTGGGACTTACGTGCGCGTTCGCTTCTGAGCGTGAGCTACTGGGGACAGGGGTGTTTTACTTTTTTTTTTTTTTTTTTACTTTATTTTTTTTTTTTTTACACTTTTTTTAAAAAAAAAATTTGATCACTTTTATTCCTGTTACAAGGAATTTAAACATCCTTTGTAATAGGAATTGTTAGTGACAGGTCCTCTTTATTGAGAGATGCGGGGTCAATAAGACCCCACATCTCTCCTCCAGGCTGGAAAGCATGAGATCGGGAAAAAAAATTCACTGATCTCATGCTTTCAGCCGCGATTACGGCATTGTTTATTTCCGGGTGTGACGTCATAACGTCGCGCCCGGGCCTCCGACAGTCATAGAGATGACCGGTGACCATCCGGTCACCGAAAATCTCTATCCTCCTAATGCGGCGCCAGCCGATTCGTTCTCCGGGCCTCCGATGGCACGGGAGTGCCTGGAGAAGCACCGGATGGCGGTGGGCGTCCCCTCCCGCCGCCTATAAGAACGATCAAGCAGCGGAACTGCCACTATGATCGTTCTTATGGTGCGCAGAATCGCAATCGAAAGAAGGATATCTGAATGATGAATGTAGCTGCAGGCATCATTCAGATATCCCCACCTAAAGTCCAGGACATCATATGACGTCCTACGGTAGGGAAGTGGTTAATAAAAAAAATAAGAAAACATTAAATGCAGGGTACATCAAAGACACTCAAATGAAATCATGCTGTGCTTACGAATATACTGTACAGACCCTGGTACAGCCAGTAAGCCAGATTGGTCTGTCTGAATAAATATAGGAGAGAGAGTTTTCTCTTTTCTTCAAGTTCTTACTATGTGTGTGATCTGATCTCCCTGCTATTCAGGTCTATTTCAGCACACCAGATCACGTATGGAGTGGGGGGGATTTTACTAACACTGGAGCTTGCAAAATCTGGTGCAGCTCTTAGAAACCAATCAGCTTCCAGGGTTTTACTGTCAAAGTTTAATTTAACAAGCTGAAGTAAGATGCTGATTGACCATGCACAGCTGCACAGGATTCTAAATACTCCAGTTTTAGTAAATCTCCCCCATAATGTATATATACAGTAATATATACTGTACATATATTGTCCACACTCCTTCTCTATTGCCACCACTGTGAGCAAGTGTAGCATTAAAGTGTTACTAAACCCACAACAGTAAAAATCAGTCTGTATATGCAGTAAAGAATGCTTGCTATACTCACTATGGAATCTAAGGAGTTAATCCTCTGCATTGTGTAAAAAGGCTGTTTGATCCTGGCTTCTCGGATCCTCCCCTCCTTCCACTGTCCCCTGATAATTTCCTGATAACACAAGACTCTATGGCAGCCATTCTCAACCAGGGTTCCGTGGAACCCTGGGGTTCCTGCAGAGGTTGCTAGGGGTTCCTTGAGCTGTGGCTGATGGACCACCTATTTGATGATTTCTACAGAGTTCAAGGTTCAGCTGTCTTTAAGGGTGGCATTCTGAACACCACTTTAAGGGGGACCTTCTTCCTATTGATCACCAATATAAGGAGCATTGTTCCTATTGACCCTGCTGATTTGGTTTTAGTAAGGGTTCCTCGAGACATGAAAATTATTTTTGGGGTTCCTCTAGGGTTAAAAGGTTGAGAAAGCCTGGTCTATGGAGTCCGGCTGCACATCCTCAGTTTGGTGTGTATTGCTAGAGAGGTTTTTTTGTTATTTGGGAGAGTGCAGATCAGCACAGGGCCAATCAGCACTGTCCAGACAGAGGGTCAGGGGTCTTGCAGTCTCACAGGACAGTCAGAAAACTCCTCCTACAAGCTTTAACTAGTGCTTGGCTGGACACTGATAGAGGTCACAAGACTGCTCTAACTGCTGATGAGAAAAGAAATTTAGCAGCTTATATTTATACTAAAATAATTGCATTTCCAAGTTCTGTGTACTGTGGGAGACCAGATATAGTGAATGCAGGGTCCTGGGTTTAGTGATACTTTAAATCACTTCTCCTGGAGAGGAGCATCATAGAGAGTTGGTTATACAAGCTGGGGAAATGTGTAGCAGAGGTTTAGCATCATGAGGGTTGGACATTCTATGTACGGGAGGTAATGAGGTGGGTATGTCGGCTTCAGTGGAAGTTATATTGTTGGTGATATTACATCTGGAGCAGCAAGTAAGGAATCACCATTGATCCTGAGCTCACCTCACGGAGAGGTGTGGCATGAGCAAAGTGGTATGATAGGGAGAAGTAATGCCTCCAGACATTCTGTCACAATCATTTTACTCTGGTATCATGATTTTCAGTTAATAACAATCTTACCATGATTAATTCCATGCATGTTTAAAAGCTGTTCGTTTTTACAACTGCATCTGCAGAGAAACTGTTCTATGCCAGAGGCCAGAGGCCAGAACAGAAGCAACATGTTCACAGGTGTCCGGAAATCACTTTAAATGCTATTTATGGGGTTGGCTGCATTTTTTACACACGGAAACTATTTATAGTGTTCTTCAAGATGCCAATTCTTTTCCAGCTCCTTTGGCCTTATTCAACAGGAAAGAAAAATCACTGTTAAAGCTGCTGACAGGTACAGTATACAGTGCCTGTAAATACCTGCAGTAGCTTTTAGTCCTCCTGGCCCAGCAGACCTAAAAGTGGAAGTTTAGGCAAAAACTAACTAATTCTACTCTCTGACACATTCTAAGACTAATCTATCTAGCCCTGTAAAGCAAAAATCTCTGTACTTGCCTGTTTTGCAGGAAATCCAGTCTGGTCTCCAGTGGCAGATGTTGTGTGCAGGAGAGCTGACAACGGCTGAGAAATGCCTGGGAAGTGACGTCACCCATAGAGTTAATATGGGGCTTCCGTTGTCGGTTGCCTCTCCTGCACACGCCTACATAGTGAAGCCGCCGCTGACAGCTCAGCATAGGACCAGGGCGGCTGCAGAACAGGAAAGTACAGTGATTTTTGCTTTACAGGGCTAGATAGATTAGTCTTAGAATGTAGCATAGATTAGGATAAGCCCCAGGTCCCATCGAATGCGACATTGATATCGTGCTACTTCACTTGAAGCAGCACGATTTCAAAATATTACTACTTCAGGTGCTACTTGGAAGACATCTGTGATTTCATGCACATATGTCTATTCAAGTGGTACCTGAACTTGCAAAAAGTAGTGCAAGAACTACTTTCAAAATTGGTGCGACTCCGAAGGAGTCCCAGGCACACCGATTTGACCGCTTCCATTGCGGACAATAGGGTGTGACTTGCCATGTGATTTGAAGCTATCGAATCGCATGACAAGTTACACCGGTGTGACCAGGGACTTTGAGTTAGTTTTTGCCTAAACGTCCTCTTTAAAGATAAACTTCAGGCAAATAGGTGAATGCATACAGTATATAGGGAATACTTTATCTGCCAAAGAGTTTGTACTTCTGTCCAGCCAATCTTAGGCCTCATAACCACATTGAGAATATCGGACAAATGATTGTTCGTTGATTTTTCATGCTAGTCTCATATCAAAAATTAAGAGGTTACTAAAGTTACGAAAATTCTCGTACAACAGAATACAATTTCAGAAGTGATGTAGTGTATTGTATTGTATAGTATTGTAATATATTCTTTAATTTCCAAGCATGTGTGGTCTTGGTCCTCTGATTTTTTATGGACTAATCCTGTACTGATTATACAAAAATTATACATACTGTTGTTGTACGAGAAAAAGTTCAGATATTTTCACATGAACTGTCGTGAATGGCTCTAAAAAGCTGATTATCGAACAATCGCTCCAAAAGTGTTATTATTTTCTCTTATTTTCTCATTGTGTGTACTAGGTATTAAGGTTAAAATGGCCTTTACAGACAGCAGAACTAGGGTGGTGACCCTACCCTACTATAGGTAAAGAAGACATTTTCATTGTACTGTAAACATGAGATAGTTAAGGTTACGCTTAAAGTGGTTGTAAACCCCATTCGTGAAATCTGACCTATGCACATATATCTGTAGTGTTTACTTATCTCTCCCCCAAAGCTCTGAGTCCCGTGTCTTTCTACTGCTCCGTCCCTCTATTACCAGCATGATAACTTCTGACAAGTTCTCCGACACACGAGATAACAGCAGCTGAAAATTTGTGTCGGGAGGGAGCTTAGAGATAGATAAGCAGAGAGCTGGTCTATTCACAGTACAGCTCTGAAAGTTTCTTCATTCCTCTGCCTGTGGAAGGGGGGGGGTGCCTTTCCTCCAATCAGCTAACACACAGTGTATGCCCAGATTCCCCTCCCACTGCTGAATGAGGAAACAAGATTTGTAACATGATGTGCACTTTCTAAACAGTGTAGAAAGCTGAAGACAGCCGATATACATGTAAAACTTATATAGGGAGATTTGTTTCATCTATGTGTATCATCTGAGGCTGTTCACTTTACTGGGTATAGGAGAGGGTTTACATCCACTTTAACTTAATCTATTTTCAGGATAAATTTAGCTTTAATTTCTGTCTCTCAACATCACAATTATACAGAAGACAAAGATAATCCTACTGTTCTAATAGTTAATGCAAAATGTCAACCAACTATTTGCAGGAACAATGTATGCCAGTGTCCTCCTTTCACCAGAGTATTATAACTTTACTAAACACTTACATCTACCAGATGCTCCAACAGGATAGATAAAAGAAGAAAAATGATCGCAGAGAAAGGAGAAATACTGCTTTATTCTGCACAGATGTAATGTGAGCACACAGTAGATAGATAGGGGAAGAGCAGTCAGAATCAAGACCTCTGAACTCACAGGCCCAGAAACAGCTGCATCATTTCTGCCCACTATGGCTACTCAAAGTCTAATCCTTCTGATATTTAACATGTGCATATATATCTAGGCAAATAAATCATGCATCATATGGAGTCTAGTCAAACCTAATGAATATTTCAATTTATTGATGTTGGCCTCTCTTCAGATACAACCTATGTGGAATGAAGTTACTATGATCAAACATAACCCAGTACACCACTGCATACTTTTAGGTAATAAAAAGTTTCACCATGGTTGTGTGGTAATGCAGCACAGCACACACCCACACAAAATACAATCCAGCCCATCATACAAACACACACAGTAATACAAGCTAGCATATTATACAAAAGCAATAAAACCCCCACACTGCTGTAGTCTTCAGTTTATGGGTTCTCTATCCTGCTGCACACAAAGGGGGAGAAGGAAAGCTCACACAACACACCGTGTACTGTGATCTCAACAGGTTCTTATTGACAGACATATTGGCCAATCGAAAACAAGGGGATGCTTACATGCTTGCCTAACAACTTGCCGAAATTCCACTGGGGCTTATGTGCATTTAAAGCAGTGTCTGTTAAGCCCTGGTTCACACTGATGCAATTCTGTGTTCCAGAACGCACGGGAACGCATGACAAGTGAAGAAACATGAGTCTGTGGAGGCCGTTCACATATACAGTGGATCTTAAAATAAGGTGGCCAGATTTTTTAAAAGAAATCCGGGGACATATTTTTACTAGTAATGGTGGCAATCAGCGACTCTCTGCCCCTCACCACCGCCGCCCGCCTCACAGCCTGTCAAGTCTTACTCTCCAGGCCCCGGCTACTACTGGGTGGGGAGCGGAGGAAGATCACTCTGCCAGGGAAGGCAAGGAGATAATCTGGCAGGCGGCTAACCGGTACTTGAGTCAAGACAACAGAACATGTGAGTGGAGCTGGATGGATATGCACCCGAAACTGAAGAAATATTCCCTCCTCTCCGACCAGCACATGATCATCAGAAAGGGGCACAGATAATGGAAAAAAATACACCCCCCTAAGCTAGTAGGAGCGGGGGTGTGTAATTCAGATTTTATTTTTATTCTGCACTGACTGTCTTTGAAATTGCTCCAACCCCTGCTCAAATCCAATCCGGGGACACACCCAGGGACAGACTTGGTCCAGGGATAGTGTCCTCAATCCGGGGACTGTCCCCGGAAACCGGGGATGTCTGGTCACCCTATCTTAAAAGTCTACACACCCCTGTTAAAATGTCAGGTTTCTGTGATGTAAAAAAAAATGAGACAAAGATAAATCATTTCAGAACTTTTTCCACCTTTAATCAATGTGACCTATAAACGATACAACTCAATTGAAAAGCAAACTGAAATCTTTTAGGTAGGGGGGGCGGGGGGGGATATAAAAATAAAAAAATAAAATAATGTGGTTGGACACCCTCTTATACAGCCAGGTCCATAAATATTGGGACATCTACACAATTCTAATCTTTTTTAGCTCTATACACCACGACAATAGATTTGAAATGAAACAAACAAGATGTGCTTTAACTGCAGACTTTCAGCTTTAATTTGAGGGTATTTACATCCAAATCAGGTGAACGGTGCAGGAATTACTGCAATGGATTTGCAACCAAGTATTAAAAAGTGAAAGTTTGATTTATGAATGAATGAGTGACTTGTATATCGCTCACATGCGAACTGAATCGCCTCTAGGCACTTTTTTGCAGCCAGTGTCTGCTTGGCTGATGCAGTCATTTTACCCTGTAGGATCTCAACACGCTTGGGACTCACAGTCGTACACACATATACTGGGCCAATTTGGACAAGATCCAATTAACCTAACAGCATGTCTTTGAAGTGTGGGAGGAAACCGGAGTACCCGGAGGAAACCCACGCAGACACAGGGAGAAACTGCAAACTCCAGGAAGATGGTGTCGTGGTTGGGATTCGAACCAGCGACCCTTTTGCTGCTAGGTAAAAGTGCTAACCACTGTGCTGCCCCTGATTTGGATATATGATTGTTAATCTGTCCCATTACTTTTGGTCCCTTAAAAAGTGAGAGGCACTTATACAAACTGTTGTAATTCCTACACCGTTCACCTGATTTGGATGTAAATACCCTCAAATTAAAGCTGAAAGTCTGCAGTTAAAGCACATCTTGTTAATTTCATTTCAAATCCATTGTGGTGGTGTATAGAGCCAAAAAGATTAGAATTGTGTTGATGTTCCAATATTTATGGACCTGACTGTAACTGGGGATGTAGCTGTGTTCATAATTAAGCAATCACATTCAAACTAATGTTAAATAGGAGTCAGCACACACCTGCTATCATTTAAAGTGCCTTTGATTAACCCCAAATAAATTTCAGCTGTTCTAGTAGGTCTTTCCTGACAATTTTTAAGTCACATCCTGCAGCAAAAGCCATGGTCTGCAGAGAGCTTCCAAAGCATCAGAGGGATCTCATTGTTAAAATGTATCAGTCGGGAGACGGGTACAAAATAATTTCCAAGGCATTATACAGTGGGGCAAAAAAGTATTTAGTCAGCCACCAATTGTGCAAGTTCTCCCACTTAAAAAGATGAGAGAGGCCTGTAATTGTCATCATAGGTATACCTCAACTATGAGAGACAAAATGTGGAAACAAATCCAGACAATCACATTGTCTGATTTGGAAATAATTTATTTGCAATTTATGGTGGAAAATAAGTATTTGGTCAATATCAAAAGTTCATCTCAATACTTTGTTATATATATATCCTTTGTTGGCAATGACAGAGGTCAAACGTATTCTGTAAGTCTTCACAAGGTTGTCACACACTGTTGCTGGTATGTTGGCCCATTCCTCCATGCAGATCTCCTCTAGAGCAGTGATGTTTTGGGGCTGTCGCTGGACAACACAGACTTTCAACTCCCTCCAAAGGTGTTCTATGGGGTTGAGATCTGGAGACTGGCTAGGCCACTCCAGGACCTTGAAATGCTTCTTACGAAGCCACTCCTTAGTTGCTGGGGCGGTGTGTTTGGGATCATTATCATACTGAAAGACCCAGCCATGTTTTATCTTCAATGCCCTTGCTGATAGGAGTTTGCACTCAAAATCTCACGATACATGGCCCCATTCATTCTTTCATGTACACGGATCAGTCGTCCTGTTCCCTTTGCAGAGAAACAGCCCCAAAGTATGATGTTGCCACCCCCATGCTTCACAGTAGGTATGGTGTTCTTTGGTTGCAACTCAGCATTCTCTCTCCTCCAAACACGACGAGTTGAGTTTCTACCAAACAGTTCTACTTTGGTTTCATCTGACCATATGACATTCTCCCAATCCTTTTCTGGATCATTAAAATGCTCTCTAGCAAACCTCAGACGGGCCCGGACATGTACTGGCTTAAGCAGGGGGACACGTCTGGCACTGCAGGATCTGAGTCCCTGGCGGCGTAGTGTGTTACTGATGGTAGCCTTTGTTACGTTGGTCCCAGCTCTCTGCAGGTCATTCACTAGGTCCCCCCCATGTGGTTCTGGGATTTTTGCTCACCGTTCTTGTGATCATTTTGACCCCGCGGGGTGAGATCTTGCGTGGAGCCCGAGATCGAGGGAGATTATCAGTGGTCTTGTATGTCTTCCATTTTCTAATTATTGCTCCCACAGTTTATTTCTTCACACCAAGCTGCTTGCCTATTGCAGATTCAGTCTTTCCAGCCTGGTGCAGGTCTACAATTTTGTTTCTGGTGTTCTTCAACAACTCTTTGGTCTTCACCATAGTGGAGTTTGGAGTGTGACTGTTTGAGGTTGTGGACAGGTGTCTTTTATACTGATAACAAGTTCAAACAGGTGCCATTAATACAGGTAATGAGTGGAGGACAGAGAGCCTCTTAAAGAAGAAGATACAGGTCTCTGAGAGCCAGAAATCTTGCTTGTTTGTAAGTGACCAAATACTTATTTTCCACCATAATTTGCAAATAAATTATATCCAAATCAGACAATGTGATTGTCTGGATTTGTTTCCACATTTTGTCTCTCATAGTTGAGGTATACCTATGATGACAATTACAGGCCTCTCTCATCTTTTTAAGTGGGAGAACTTGCACAATTGGTGCCTGACTAAATACTTTTTTGCTCCACTGTATATACCATGGAACAGAGTGAAGACAGTCATCATCAAGTGGAGAAAATATTGCACAACAGTGACATTACCAAGGACTGGACGTCCTCCAAAATTTATGAAAAGATTAGAAGAAAACTGGTCAGGTAGGCTGCCAAGAGGCCTACAGCAACATTAAAGGAGCTGAGGGAATATCTGGCTAGTACTGGCTGTGAGGTACATGTGACAACAATCTCCCGTATTCTTCATATGTCTGGGCTATGGGGTAGAGTGGCAAGACAGAAGCCTTTTCTTACAAAGAAAAACATCCAAGCCCGGCTAAATTTTGCAAAAACATATCTGAAGTCTCCCAAAAGCATGTGGGAAAATGTGTTATGGTGAGATGAAACCAAGGTTGAACGCAAAACAACACTGCACATCACCAAAAGAACATCATACCCACAGTGAAGCATGGTGGTGGCAGCATCAAGGTAGAGGGAATTATGAACAGTTTCATATACCAGTCAATATTGGCACAAAACCTTCAGGCTTCTGCTAGAAAGCTGAACATGAAGAGGAACTTCATTTTTCAGAATGACAATGACCCAAAGCATCCATCCAAATCAACAAAGGAATGGCTTCACCGGAAGAAGATTAAAGTTTGAGAATGGCCAGCAAGTGCCCAGACCTGAATCCCATTGAAAATCTGTGGGGTGATCTGAAGAGGGCTGTACACAGGAGATGCCCTCACAATCTCACAGATTTGGAGTGTTTTTGCAAAGAAGAGTGGGCAGATATTGCCAAGTTAAGATGTGCCATGCTGATAGACTCATACTCAAAAAGGCTGAGTGCTGTAATAAAATCAAACGGTGCTTCAACTAAATATTAGTTTAGGGTGTGCACACTTATGCAACCATAATATTTTTGTTTTTTGTTTTTACTTACTCCTCCTAAAATATTTCAGTTTGTTGTTCAACTGAGCTGTACAGTTTATAGGTCACATTAAAGGTGAAAAAAGTTCTGAAATGATTTATCTTTGTCTCATTTTTTTACATCACAGAAGCCGGACATTTTACCAGGGCTGTGTACCCTTTCATATCCATTGCATGCAGTGTGAATCCGATGCGATTTTAAGAAGGGTCCTGTGCGAGTTTAGTGCAGTGCGATGCGATTTGTAGCTCCATAGACTTGAATGGTAACTGTATGCAGATCACCTATCTGTCCTAAAGTAACACGATTTCAGTACATTTTCTATGTTTGCTTTGTTTCTCACCTCCTATCCCTGGGAGAGAGAGAGAGAGATTGCAGCTGTATCTAAATCGCATCAAAATCGGAATGGAATCGCATCTGAATCACATCAACTCACACTGGAGCTGCTTCTTGAAATCACACAGCAAAACAGATTTAAAGCCATGTACACACGTTCGGTTTTACCAATGAAAACAGTCCGATGGACTTTTTTCATCGGACAAACCGATTGTGTATGGGCCCCATCGGTCTTTTTTCCATCGGTGTTAAAAAATAGAACATGTCTTAAATTTATCCGATGGAAAAAAAAACGATAGCAAATTACTATCGTCTGTGGGAAACTCCATCGGATAAAAAACCCACGCATGCTCAGAATCAAGTCGACGCATGCTCAGAAGCATAGAACTTCATTTTTCTTGGCTCGTCTGAGTGTTTTACGTCACAGCGTTTGGGACGATCGGTTTTTTGACTGATGGTGTGTAGGCAAGACTGATGGAAGTCAGCTTCATCGGATTTCCAATGGAAAAATCCATCGGATTAGAATCCATAGGAAATCTGATCGTGTGTACAGGGCTTTACTCTCACTTCATCAGTGTGAACCTAATCTGAAGTTACACAGCAGGAGACCCAGAGTATTTAGCCTGGGTGTCAGTGCCCAGTAATGCCACTGCTATTTACTACTCACCATTCATTCACCATAGCAAAAGATTGTACCAGTCCCTCTAGACAAGGTCTCGAGAAGATAGAAATTTGTATCTAATCGGTGGATTTACTGAGTTGCACTGCTGCTGTACTTGGTCATTTTATGTTCATTCTAACAACACAGCGGGACAGATTTATCAACTTTGCCGCAAAGCAGTGATACATTTTATGACATAGAGTTACTATAAAATTTCAGCTTCATTCATAAATTTCCCCCTCTGCTGCTCAACGGAGCCCTGTGCCAATAAAAAACCTCTGACCACCTCTTAGGCAAGTGCAATTATAAATCGTTGGCTCAGCTACAAAAGGGAGTGATTCCATAGGGTCAAACAGACAGACTGTTAGCAATCCTGCTGCTGGTAATTTTGACAAAACGCCAGCAAAAGAATCACTAGCAGCAGAGTCACCCACCTAACATCAGCCTAAATGTATTGACGGCACTAGTTCAGGCTTTTTCCACTTTATTTACACCTGGTGATCCTGCCATTAACACTTACTTTCCTAGGTTGACAACAGTCACTCACTGTACTAAATCAATGGAAAAGCAATCGTGTAATATAGGCAAAGAGCACAAACAATTATCAGCTCACATGATTTCTAAGAGGATCCACGGGTATTTTTCGAACGTTTAAAAATAAACTCATAAAAAAAAAAAAAAAATTCAACAAATTTCACTGTAAGGCTTCGTTCACACCATGGTGCAGAGATGACAATTTTTCTGCACGCGTTCTGCAAGGGCACCAAAAAAAACAATTGTTCTCTATGTGCCCTGTTCGCACCGCAACGTGCAGATTTTTTTCTGCGCAGGAATCTGCAACGTGTATGCAGTTTTCTGCACGTGAAAAAAACTGACATAACAACAACATAGTTGTGAACAGGGCACATAACTGACGCACATGAAAATTAAAGTGAAACTGATGTCTCTGCAAGTCTAATCTGAGCGGTTTTCCCATCAGTTTTCATGCATGTATGGTGTGAACGAGCCCTTAAGCTGGCCCTGCTGAACCCACTTAATTTTAAACAGTGTGTGGCTGTCCCTGTTGAGCAGAGGTCAACCAACGACGCTGGCTGAACAGCCTCCTTTAATGTGGGTGGGTGGCGTCACTGACCAACAGGGTGGCTCAGGAACGGACAAAATCTGTGCATGACTTTAGCTACATGCTTGCCGACCGTCATTATACTGTGGCAGGTTGGCTCTCCTGGGCGAATCGCCGTAGATGTACGTCGGCCGCTTTAAGAACGATAGGTGGCACACGCGACACCAGAGCAGATGCGCGTGGCCGGTGACTGCGATGTCCGCCAGCCACCCGCGTTCGCTCCACAAAGAGCCAGAATGGGGATCTGTCAATGTAAATAGACAGCTCCCCATTCTGACAGGGGAGACGAGAGAGATCTGCTGTTCCTAATGATCAGGAACAGCAATCTCTCTCCTCCTCCAGTCAGTACACTCCCCCCACAGTTAGAAACACCTCCCTAGGAGAGAGACACTTAACCCATTGATCGCCCCCTAGTGTTAACCCCTTTTCTGCCAGTGACACTTATACAGTAATCAGTGGCTATTTTTAGCTCTGATCGCTGTATAAATGTCAATGGTCCCCAAAAAGTATCAAAAGTGTCTGATCTGTCCGCCACAATGTCGCAGTCCCGCAAAAAATCGCAGATGGCCGCCATCACTAGTAAAAGAAAAAAAAATGCCATAAATCTATCCCCTATTTTGTAGACGTTATAACTTTTGCGCATACCAATCAATATACCCTTATTGCGATTTTTTTTTTTTTTTTTTACCAAAAATATCTAGTAGAATACATATTGGTCTAAACTGAAGAAGAACTGAAGAAGAAATTTTTATTTTTTGGGGGATATTTATTATAGCAAAAATTTTAAAATATTGTTGTTTTTTTTTCAAATTTGTCTCTCTTTTTTTTGTATATAGTGCAAAAAAAAAAAAAAACGCAGAGGTGATACCACCACAAATACCACCAAAAGAAAGCTCTATTTGTGGAAAAAAAAGGACATCAATTTTGTTTGGGTACAACGTTGTGCGACCGCGCAATTGTCAGTTAAAGCGACGCAGTGCCGTATCTCAAAAAAAGGGCCTGGTCATTAAGGGGGCAAATCCTTACATTACTTAAAGCGAAGCTCCACCCTAAAGTGGAACTTCCGCTCATCGGAACCCTCCCCCCCTAATTTGGCATCTTTCAGGGGGGAGTGGGGTGCAGATACCTGTCTAAGACAGGTATTTGCACCCACTTCCGGGAGTCCTCTCTGCGGGTATCCTGCGGGTAGTACGTCACTTCCCACAGAATACCCGTTGTGTTCTGGGAAACACTCAGCTCCCAGAACACAACGGGGACCAGTGAGAACGGCGCAGCGCGACTCGCGCATGCGCCGTAGGGAACCGGGCAGTGAAGCCGCAACGCTTCACTTCCTGGTTCCCTCACCGAGGATGGCGGTGGGGGCAGCAGAGTGACGAGCGATTGCTCGTCTTCTGCTGCCAACATCGCTGGACTCCAGGACAGGTAAGTGTCCTAATATTAAAAGTCAGCAGCTGCAGTATTTTTTCGGCGGAGCTCCGCTTTAAGTGGTTAAATTGCCCTATCTTGTGACAGTTTTAGTTTAAATATCTCTTGGTAATATATCTCTGTCCACAATAAACAATGCTGCATATTCAGGTGAACAGCCCGTGATAGGAGGGCATTTAAATATAGAAGGTCACATTTTGGAAGGGACTGAGTGTATGGCTTTAACCAAAATTACAACATTTTTGCACGCAGGTTTCCTAACTCAAAGCAGCTGGGGTTCTTAATCACATCTGGAATTTCAAGGTCAAAGTATAACTACGAGGGTCCACAAGCTCCCCATGAGACGTAAGTGAGTGAGTTTTTTTGTAAAATTACAAGCCTGCAAATCTCTTCTCCCCGGGGTACCAGATCTGCTGCACTGTTGTCAGCAAGGAATTACAGTATCCTGAATCTGGAGCTATTTAATTCACTGGCGTTAGTGCAGGCAGTGAAGAAGTGTTTTGTCCTTCCATGACTTCAATATTCTGTTTTGGATCCTTGTCTCCTTTGCATAACCTTGCTCTACAATGACTCAATAAATTGAAATCTTTCTTAATTATAATTAGGAAAAACACTGCTGATTTGTAATGGCCTTGCCTTTAAACATAATGTTTCTTTCTCTAAGCGCTGTTGTTATAGAGTGATCCTGTCCCTCCTGACTAAAATAATTATTTTCATTTAAGAATTGGATACAATTTCGGTTTGCCTCTGCGAGCGTTACTATGCTAAATCCCACCGGAGTCTTCCATTTCAGATAGAACAATTTCTGCATCTTAAACATGCTCATCATTGTCCATTTCCTTGGCAACAACTTAGGTAAGATTACTGCAATTTTAACATTCAGTCTAAATACCGGTACTAGTTGCTCACACAAGGACAGAAAAAAAAACTGTGTGGCATACATTTATTATAATAGTTCAAATATGGTAGCCAACATGCCAGCTGAGAAATATTATTAACAGCAACAACAGCTTCAAATATAAAAGAACACAATAAAAAAGGTGATTATGAATACAAATAATAGATGTTGCCACTATAAGGGCTTGTTCACATCGGAAAATACAGTGTGGGAAACCTGCCTTCTGTGTGTGTTTCCTGCACCGCGTTCGAATCGCACTGGGTGTGCAATCTGCTGCGGGTGTCAAGATATGTCTAACGACACCGCAAAAGAAGATCGCAAACACAGTTACTGAATCGCTTGGTACCGCAGTACTATGCAAATCAGTTCAGCCATTTTTGAGATCTAGTGCATGCGTTACTTTTTCTGTGATCCAGTACAATTTTCAGTCCATTTCAATGAATGGGCTTAAAATCACACCGTGTCGCACAAGAATGCAGGCCACCTTCCTGTGCGATTCCTAAGGGCCGGTTCACACCATAGAAACGCAGTCTGGATGCGTTCCTGGATGCTTTTCTGCATGCGGTTTTTGACGTGCTTTTGATGCAGTCCAGTGCATTTTTTTCCATCTCTTTTTCTTAAAGGAGATGTAAATTCTTCATATACCCAGTGAAGTGAACAGTTTTAGATGATACACAGAGATGAAAAAAATCTCCTTACATAAGTTTTACATGTACATCTGCTGTCTTCCTCTTTCTATAGTCTTTAGAATTCTAACATCGTGTTAGAATTTTTACTTCCTCATTTAGCAGTAGGAGTGTAGTCTTGGCATACACTGTGTGACAGGTGATTGGAGGAAAGGCACACCCCCCCCCCACATAGGCAGAGGAACAAAGGAATGTGCAGAGCTGTGCTGTGACAAGGCAAGCTCCTTGATAATCTAGTTATAGCACCCATCCAGAGACAAAAATTTCAGGCTGGTTTTATCTCCGTTGTCAGGGAACTTGTCAGAAGTTCTCATGCTGATAACAAAGGAACGAAACAGCAGAAAGACACAGGACTAAGGGCGTTGGAGAGAGATAAGTAAACACTACAGATATGTGTGCCTAGGTCAAATTTCATGAATCGGGTTTACATCCACTTTAACCTTAGATAAGGACGTGTGTTCCAGTGCCTTTAGGTGCGTTTTTGATGCGTTTTACCATGTTCTAGTACAGTCCAGTCCCGAAAAAATGGAGCATGTTCTACTTTTTTTTCTGGAACTGGAATGCACTGGAACTGACCGCACTGGTGTGAACTATGCCATTGAAAACCATATAACCTACTATCCATTCATTTTTGATGCAGAAAAAAAAAAAAAAAACGTACTGGACTGGACTGCATGTGGTGTGAACTGGCCTCAAGTCCTGAAAATAATAATATAATCCAAAGCAAAGCTCATCTCAAAGCTCATCGAGGAAGACGAACTTGTGTCTCGTTGCAACATCAAAATACATTTTATCATCGAGTGTATGAGTGGCACCTCATCTTTTGGATTATACTGATCTTACCCAAGATGGGTTTAGTTTTGTACATATCTTCTGGTACAATAAATATTTAATATGATGGAGAGTTTGGTGTGCAGCCTCTTTTGCTTGTGGATTTGTCTTTGGAGCTAGCACAGGCACCTTTTCAGTGTGAGCACCTACCACCCGGAAAAGTGAGCCAATAGAGGGCTTGAAAACAGTGTTTTTCCCTCCATCGCATGCAATAAAATCTGTTTGTGTACAGTACAGATCCTGGTGTTTTGGCAGACTAGGCATATGAACTTGTTTTCCATAGCAAGAGGATTGTGTACATAAATCAGCTCTGCTGTGCCAATACCACCTGAAGATTCCTCACAATATCATTGCTGTTTAAAAGGCCAACTTTTTCCACCTAAAAAGTAAAGCCTCTGTTTGCACCCACCTCCATTCTGAGGGTCAACTCAGGATGTGCAGAACAAATGTAGAATAGGGTAATCTGCAACTTATAAACTTGAGTTTAGGAGCTTTTGGCGTTTTTTTTTTTTTGCCAAAGCTCTTAAACTCAACTCCATAAAAGCCTATGTTTCCATGTACACGTAAACTTTTAGCAGTGTTTACGAGCTGCTACGGTTAGGGGAGCTTCAACCTCCCTCTACTGAAAGTGGAAGAATCGATTTCAGGATAGAAAAGTTTTAACCGCCGGCCGCAACATTGTGGTTAAAATTGTGGCACGATTTTGTCGTGTTTTGCATTTTCCCGTGGCCGGTGGTCAAAGTAGGCTGTGTACATTAGCTTTAAGGTACATGGTTTAAACAAAAATAACAACAATGTTAAACGAATGTTACCTGGCAAAGAAAGATGCAGCCACTGATGTTGTGGATGATTCGCTTGCCACATATGTTGTGTTTGATGCAGGGAAGCTGTATATGGAAGGTTTATCAGCATTGTAGCGGTTTAGTGCTGCCTCTGTTAGTCCCTCACGGGCATTCTCAGTCATCAACTGGGAGATCTATGAGAAAAAACACAGGCATATTACAATCCTCTACTACAGTGACTACCACAGTGATGTCCAGCGTCAACTTTGATCGGCCAGGTAAGGCACGCGCAAACTTACATTGGTCCAAGCTAGTCCATACCTAAAATTCAGATTTAACCAACGGAGCACCAGCCTGTTAAAAGCTCTTCATTACCAGGCCATTTTACGTTTTTAGTGCTGTGATAGTTTGACTGGCAATTGCTTGATCATGCCACACTATACCCAAATTCAATTTATATTATTTTTCAAAACAGAGCTTTCTTTTGATTGTATTTAATCACCATTGGTTTTTTACTATGTAGAGCAAAAAAAAAGACCATCATTTTGGAAAAAAATTACTTACTTTCTGTTACAAAGCAGATCAAATAAAAATGGTAAGACAGTATGAAAACCCCCAAAAATTACATTATGTAGACACCTCGAGTGATCAAATTCTTTCCACAACTTTTTGGAATTGAAGAAGTATGCTAGTATTGAGATATTGGTAATGTTGCACTAGATATAGCACATTGTTAAATGTACAGGTCAGATACTGCAGGAGGAGGAAGTGGAGGGGTTACGGTACAGGTAAAATACACTGGAAAGATGGAGAGGAGAGGATTAATGTGCAGGATAAAGGAGGTGAAGGGTTAACATACAGATAACATACTAAAAAGGATGGAGATCAGACGTACAGGAGAGGAGGGAGGGGAGTGAAAGGGTTAAAAAAAAATATTTCCCAATCATACCCCCCTCATCACAAATCTGCTGCTGCCTGTGGTTTAGAATTAATTGACGATCAATTAATTTATTAGTTCTCACTTCCTCCATTGTGAGAGGAGGGGGCTTGCTCTGCAATGAAAACAGTACTGCTGTTAACATTTGTGATGTCTGTGATTGGACAACACAGCAATCACAAGGTACAAAGTGTCTCAGATCCACTCCATACACTGTGTCTGTGATCTGAGCCATCCGATAACAGCTCAGATCACTGCCATTAATGGGAGCACTGGCCACCCAATGGTGATTTCTGAAGGACCATTTATTAATAACTACATTACAGAAATAGATGTCCAACACTCTGCCATTAATTAGCATGGGTAGTGAAATAGTTAAAGAATAGTAATTTTCATTATCTCATGAGATAATTGGAAAAAAATTGTCACCTGATTCAATTATCTCATGAGATGTTCATTAGTTATCTGATCCCACAGTGTACGATTTTTCCCCCAAACGCAAATCACTGTCACTGTCCTGCACCTACAATTTTTTTCATCACTGCAGGTAAAAATGCTCAGTGATTTGACCCTACTAACCTTTAGAAAATGTAAACTTCCAAAAATGAAATTTTTCTATCAAAATTCTACTTGTGGCATGGCAAGCTTTACCTAAAGCCCATTTTCAGGATAAAGCTCACAGCTCCCACCTCTCTTGCACATCACTCCCGCCCACCCTGAGCCCGGTCACAGCTCCTGATCTTTGAGCCCGCCCACAACTCTTGCACACCTCTCTCCCTCATTCCCATTGCAGTTAAGGTTGCATCATGGGAAATATAGTTTGTATGCAAACTGAGAAGAACAAAAGATAGATGCCACAGGATGTCCAACACAGGGTGTACATCTTTACAAATTCTCCCTAGAGAAGAGGCAAAATTACCATTACCAGAAAGAATGGTAATTGAGAGCTAGCAAAGTGGAAATGGCAAAGGCACAAAAAAGGATAGCAAAGAAAGGTACATTTTTGATACATTAAGGGGTGATTTACTAAAATCACAGTAACCAATCAGCTTCTAACTTCAGCTTGTTCAATTAAGCTTTAACAATAAAACCTAGAAGATGATTGGTTACTATGAACCTAGAAGATGATTGGTTACAAAGAACAGCTGCACCAGATTCTGTTTGCACCAGTTTTTCTAAATGCAAAAAAAGGGTGGGGGCTGGAAAAAAACAGATCCTGCCTAAAAGACCAAATTTTATAGGCTCAATATGGGAGACCACATAAAAATTTAAAACATAGTATATTTATTAGTAAGCATTACAATAGAATATTAAGATCATAGGTGTAAAAGCTTCCAAAACGTCCACATTCCAATATTACAGATACTCTACTCTTGGTTCCGGAAGTCTATATGTGTATAATTTGTATAACAGGATAGTATGGTTGAAGAAACTGTATGCTTCCAGTAGCCAGATCTGCCAGGTCAACGTTTTGCCACTTCTTGGCTGCCTCAGGAACAAATATGGCAAGGTAGAGTAGCAATTAATGTGGTGGATCATAAAACGTCCATACAACATAGCCTGTGGGTGGGCATAGGGGCACCAAGGCCCCTCACCGACCGGCGGAACAAAGCTGTAAGCAGCAGGGGAGTGATGAATTGGATAAAATTGCACAATAGGCACAGAGAGGTACTGTTGGGCCACAAGATAATGGGAACGCAATGGTATCAGAGTTTCCAAGAGCTAAGATACACGTCTAAGGTTAAAAGGCCAGCCAGTGGCAAATTGGAAGAACGTTCATATATTTAATCCAGGGATAAGAGCACATACCAGGTGTTTGCCAATGAACTACAGTCAAACACCACAACGCCCACCAGGCAGTTCTTCTAATTAGGCTCTGGTTGGCCTTCTGACCTTGGATGTGTATCTTATGGTCTCCCATATTGAGCCTATAAAGTCCGGTTATTTAGGTGGGATCTGGTTTTCGCCAGCCCCGCATTTTATTGCATTCCCATTCCGGATGTGGCTATATAAGTCAAAAATGTATTTGTCCGTTTTAGTAAATCTCCCCCTAAGTAAACGTATTCTTGAGATTGTGAGTTTCAAACATGAAACAAGGATACATGTATGTTTGTCATCAAACGACTCTGATTAAGAACGTTTATCAATCAAAAGCCTTTTCCCCCGTGCAGCTTCTTTTAACAAAATCAGATTTATTACCACATATAAGTTCAACAGAAGCAGAAAATATCAATGGACTTGATGGAGCATACAAGATCAACTGCGGATATCAATATTTTTCAGGTCAGCCTAGCATGAGCAGGATGTGCAACCTCAAAGCAGATATCCGATCAGATACCCAGACATGGACTGCTATGTTTGTGGAAGTCTCAGCCCTCGTACACACGGCCGAGATTCTCGTTGAAAAAAACATGTCGTTTTTTTCGATGAGATTCTTGGACAAGAAACTTGTCCCGGCCGAGTGTACACACGCTTGTTTCAAAGAACCCGCGGTTCTTTGAATGGAGCGTACGCGGTGACGTCATCGACTACGACGAGCATGCGCTCGTCACATTCGATGCCGTCGCCGCCATCTTGGTATACCCTACGTATGCCTAGGAAGCTACCGCGCATGCGTCGAATTCATTTCGAACATGCGCGGGCTTCCGGGAGGACAGGTAAGTGTACACACACTCACTTTTCTCGTCGAGAAACATGCCGACGAGAATCTCGACGAGAAAATAGAGAGCAGGTTCTCTATTTTCTCGTCGAGGTTTCTTGTCGGTTTTCTCGACGAGAAACCCGATAGCCGCGTACACACGACCGATTTACTCGGCAAGACCTCTCTGCCAGCAAGTTTCTTGCTGGTTCTTGCCGAGAAAATCGGCCGTGTGTACGAGGCCTTACACTTATCTGTTGAGGGAAAAATGTATTTGTTTTTTGTCTATCAGCTTGCGTGCAGTCAAGTCATTCAATGAAGTGTAATCATTGGACAGAATGCTTCTTTGAAACACTGAATCCTATGCGAAGAATTAATAAGACTTATGAGATGCACCCTATCAAATTACTTCTATTGACAGTTGCAGCATTTAGTGATTAAAATGTAATTATCTTCAGACCTACCGGAATGAATGGTATGGTTATGTGTACAGTAAGACTTACCTTGTTAAAATATGATTATCTGCTTTCAGCTTTATTGGCAGTCAGTACAATGTGTTCCTTTCCTATAGTCATACAGCTAGGGACTAAACCTTTTAAACCTTTTTAGATGAGAAGGTAAAATGCATCAGTGTGAAAGAAGATGAGTCGTGAAACAATAATGACTTCATTATTAGAGTCATTGCCCTGCTCTTCTCCTCCTGAGATTATAACCTCGGCTGCCTGATCCTGCTGGCATTTCAATACATAGCTGATGTGAAGCACACATTCCCTCCTGTAGGATGTCAAGGCTTACCTGTCACAAGTGCTCAGCTATAAATTGCAGCTTTCTAATATAATATACCCGACACTTGAATTTTTCATCAGCGTGGACTTGTTCAGTAAAAAAAAATACAGCTATTATTTTAGCACAGTTTATCCAACACATTAGTTAAAGCTCAGCTAGAGTAAAATAGTTATATTTTTAGTCTAGCATTAAGTAGATAAGAATTATAGCCTTTCTTAAGTTTAAAAGCTAAACTCCAGGTAGCTATGAGACTAAATTTGATGCAGCTCTGTAGCAATTATTACATCGTTATTTTTTTTTTATTTTTTTTATGCGACTAGTATAAGTATCTGAATCTGAGCCTCTTGCAATTACCTATGTATCAACACTCAGACTAGGAGAGAAAAGAGCAGGCCTATCTTCGAGCTGCATGGAAATAAACTGACAAGGGCAATGCTGGTAGGAGATGAAAACAGAGGGATGAGGTCATCAGTCTGCTGTTGCTCTTTCACTTTCCAATCAGTAAACTGGAGTAGAGAGAGGACACCCCATATCTAAAACTGGAGCAGAGTTAGCCCTGGTTCACACTGGTGCGATTTGACATGTCAAATCGCATGTCATATCGGCGATATTTGCCGCAAGTTGCGGGCAATGGCACCGTCCTAATCGGTGCGGCGCCGCATCTGCGCCGCTGCACATATTTCAAAAAGTAGTTTCTGTACTACTTTTTGCGATTTCGGCCGCGATTTACATTGACATCTGTGTCAGATGTCTTTGTAATCGCGACTGAAATCGGGACTGCCAGCGGGAGTGAAATCATGCAAGTTCAGCTGAACTCGCTCGGCTTCACTCCCGCAGCCCAGTGTGAACCTGGGCAAAGTGATATCATCTGCTGGAGGTGCATGCGAGGTCTGTGGAAATCTCTGGAGAGATTAATGTATCAAGTTTTCATCTTTTGACGATTTAACTTCTTGCCGACCACGCGATAGCTGAATGATGGCTACAGTGCTGTCGCACATTTCTGGGAGGGCATCTATTGACGTCCTCCTAGAACCCTGCCCTGCCGCACCCCTGTGATCAAGGAAAAGGGCCAATCACAGCAGCCATTTACCATGTGATCAGCTGTGTCCAATCACAGCTAATCACATGTAAACAAATGCCGGTTATTAGCATTTCTTTTCCTCAGCGCTGTCACTGTCTGAGGAAGGGAAAGCCGATAACCAGCTTTCCTGTGACAGGGGACATTTACACTGATAATCAGGACACTGATCATCAGTGCCCTGATTATCAGTGCAGCTCCATTAGTGCAAATCAGTGTCCATTAGTGCCGCATATCAGTGCCCATTAGTGCAGCCTTATCAGTGCAGCCTCATCAGTGCCACCTCATCAGTGCAGGCTCATCAGTGCCCATCAGTGAAGCCTCATCAGTGCCCATCAGTGCAGCATCATCAGGGCCCATCAGTGCAGCTACATCAGTGCCCACCAGTGCAGCCTCATCAGTGCCCATCAGTGCAGCCTCATCAGGGCCCATCAGTGAATCCTCATTACCGCACATCAGTGAAGAAAAAAAAATCCTTATTTCCCAAATTTTAGCATTGCAGCCGCATCAGTGCTGCCTCATCAGTGTCCATCAGTGCAGACTCATCAGTGCCCTTCAGTGCAGCCTCATCAGTGCCCATCAGTGCAGCCTCATCAGGGCCCATCAGTGCAGCCTCATCAGTACCCACCAGTGCAGCCTCATCAGTGCAGCCTCATCAGGGCTCATCAGTGCAGCCTCATCAGTGCCCACCAGTGCAGCCTCATCAGTGCAGCCTCATCAGGGCCCATCAGTTAAGCCTCATTACCGCACATCAGTGAAGAAAAAAAAAATCCTTATTTCCCAAATTTGAGCAAAAAAAAAAAAAAAAAAACAGTTGAGATTAAATACCACCAAAAGAAAGCTCTATCAGTCTCAAAAAAAGATAAAAATGTCTCTTTTCTTTCTTGCAGGTAATCATAAATGAGCATTTCTTCTTCTCCTATGTTACCTGAGTATACTTTGGACTGGATTAGTGGTATGCAAACGCTACATTATGTTAACAAAAAGCTAAAGTTCATGTTAACAAAAAAATAATTGACATCCTCCCTATAATACCTTGAGGAGGTGGTAATTGAATAGATAACATCTGGATTTTAAGAATCAACAAAGAGAACATTTGTTTTACACTGTGTTATAATATTAAAATGTAAAATAAATCAATAATGGGCACCAACAAACCAATTTAAATGTTTCTGTGCTAAAACAAAATTTTTAATTAAAACAACAAAAAAAAATACTAATATTGTGGTCTCGGGGGTCAGCAGCAGATAAATATCAAGGCATTTTTCAGGCACACTTTCTTATCTTTTTAATTCTCAGCTTTACAATTCTCATTCCCATCTTATAATTTATTTTTCTTTATCATCATTTTACACCGTTCTTTCCCGCCTGTTTTTCCATTCCTCACTTCCCTCCTGGGATGCAGCAGAAGAGACTGAACAAGTCAGAGTTTGGTTCCTCTAATATCACTAGCATTGATCTTACAGGTCAGTGACCTTTTTCTAGCGTTGTCTCGTGTTGTGGAAAGAGAAGCCACTGGACTGTGTCAGCATGTGGGCCATGTAAAGGGCACTAATGATCCAGAAAACAATCTGCCTTCAAGGCACAGTGAAACATGAATCTCTTCAGTTGATACCCACACGACAATGTGTCAGACTTACCCTCTTATCAGAGCATATTGACAGAGGCACGCCATCGCATTACACAAACACACACACACACCGACACCACTAGCATGTCCTTGTTGGCTTCATCCTGAATTATTTCACTAGACAATATTACATAGAAATTCAAAATTAAATCATTTAATACATTACAATACAATTTTACATTACATCCATGGAGCTCAAATGTAATAACATGTTGTAGCTAAAAAAGGTAAAAGGTAGATTTAAAGATCTCTCACAAGAGACTGATATTTTTTTATGTT
The DNA here is from genome assembly GCA_029206835.1 of Rana muscosa. Classification (NCBI taxonomy): domain Eukaryota; kingdom Metazoa; phylum Chordata; class Amphibia; order Anura; family Ranidae; genus Rana; species Rana muscosa. Next base: position 129,630,038 of record CM055121.1, read on the forward strand.
TTTGGTGGCCATGATGACCATTGCAAAGGCTTGGAAACAACTCTGTGTCTCTTGTGCCAGCCAAGCGGAAAATATCCTGGCTCATGATCCAGGACAAGATTGTTAACAATTTAAAGTGGTTCTTAAAGCAGAGCTCCACCCAAAAGGGGAAGCTCCGCTTGTCTACCTCTTCCCCCCTCTGCTGCCACATTTGGCACCTTTTGGGCAGGAAGGGGGAACGGGTACCTGGTTTTGACAAGTGCCCGCTCCCACTTCTGGCTCAGTTTGCTGTGGCGGGTATCTGTCAAAAGTTTGCCCCCCCCCCTCGCAGCCGGCTCATTCATAAAGTGCACCACACTTTACGCAAGTGCAATAGGAAACCGGCTGTGAAGCCACAAGCCTTCACTGCCAGTTACCCATAGTCAAGATGGCGGCGCCAGCACCCGATTGCCAACTGAAAAATCGGCTCGGGTGAGACCACTGGATTCCTGGACAGGTAAGTGCCCTAATATTAAAAGTCAGCAGCTACAGTATTTGCCTTTTTTTTTTCTACCCATTAATGAAACATTAAAAATAATGGATATTATTTTTTAAATTACAGTAACATGTTTAGCCTATATGAGATTTAAGTGAATGGGCTTACATATACTGTAAGTATGTAAGGTACATAACAATATTAAACAATTTTAAATTAATTATCACATAATATTATAAATGTAAACTACATTTGTTAAATGACAAACTGTACCAGTAACAATGAGGGCTGTGTAAAAGCTGAAGTAGGGGGAATTGTTAATGCTATATCAGATGTAGAACTCCCCTATTTATGGAATGCCAATGACATCATGCAAACTAGTTGCCTATATTAAACCGCTACGACAGTACACAGAAAATGACCTTTCATAGCCAGCCAGGATTCTGTAATGCCTTTTGGAGGACTGCTGCGTAGCTAGGATGAAACTAACAAGCACACTAAGCATGCTCTGAACCAGATAATATTTCATTACTGCTGAGGAATATCTATATCTTCCCAGATTTTGACTTCTTTACATAGATGAGCAGTATTTCTTCACAAATATCAAATCTCCAGACCTTGGCAGTAAAGACACTCTTTGATGGAAAAACTAATGGTTTTGGGTTAATTTTTATTTTATTTTTTAATGTATACACTTACTGTATGTTTTATATTTTTTACCACTTATATAAAATCCTTATGTACCAAACTTTTAATTTAAATATATTCCTCAATAGCCACTAATCCACTTTGTGAGCATCCAAATGCCTTTATATTGACAGTGCTAATAACCCTCTTCCACAGCATAGCGGCAGAGCCTTGGGTGGCTGTAGTTGTTGACAATGCTGCAGAGAATTCACTGCAAGTCATGCATCGTTATTTACCTCCTGGAGGCAGTGTTAATTTCATCAAAATTTTCATCAGTGCCCCTTCTACAGTGACGAAAACGCAACGAAAAGTACACCATGTTTTTGTCCACTGATGAAAACTATGACGAAAATCAATTCCGTTTTCGTTAACGAATGAAAATGAAACTAAAATGTGAGGGAGGGAGGTTTACCCTTGTGAACTTCCGGTTTCCACAGAACGCAATACTTAGCAGTTAGCACTGTGCAGCATCACAGGCCACCTCAAACGACCGTCCAGAGTAGCACTGTGCATTAAAAGCCTCCTCACGAGAGTTCTGACTCGGGACCATCCAGAGCAGAGCACTGTGAGTGTGTACATTACAGGCCACCGCTCAGACCACCGTCCAGAGCACTGTGTGCATTACAGGCCTCCTCTTACCACTAGTATCCAGAGCACTGTGCATTACAGGCCTCCCCTGTGACCACCATCCAGCACTGTGCAGCATTACAGGCCTCTCAGACCACCGTCCAGAGCACTTTGTGCATTACAGGCCCCCTCTTACCACCAGCAATTCAAAGCATTGTGCATTACAGGCCTCCTCTTACCACCAGTATCCAGAGCACTGTGCATTACAGGCCTCCCTTGAGACCACCATCCAGCACTGTGCAGCATTACAGGCCTCTCAGACCACCGTTCAGAGCACTTTGTGCATTACAGGCCTCCTCTTACCACCAGCAATCCAGAGCATTGTGCATTACAGGCCTCCCCTGAGACCACCATCCAGCACTGTGCAGCATTACAGGCCTCCTCAGACCACCGTTCAGAGCACTGTGCAGCATTACAGGCCTCTCAGACCACCGTCCAGAGCACTGTGTGCATTACAGGCCTCCTCTTACCACCAGCAATCCAGAGCACTGTGCATTACAGGCCTCCCCTGAGACCACCATCCAGCACTGTGCAGCATTACAGGCCTCTTCACCACCGTCTAGAGCACTGTGCAGCATTACAGGCCTCCTCAGACCACCGTCCAGAGCACTATGCATTACAGGACTCCTCAGATCTCCATCCAGAGCACTGTGCTCTACAGGCCTCCTCGGACCACCATTCAGAGCACTGTGCATTAAAGGCCCCCTAAGACCGTCCAGATCAGCTAAATATGTATCTGTGAGTTTGTTCAAACCTTAATACCATAAGTAATAACATATTAAAAAAATTTACTCAAGGAGTATATAATAAGTTAGAAAAATCTAGAGAAATACTTATATAACGCATTATAATGTAACTAAACCCATTCGGTTTTAGTCAACTAAAATTATTTTAGCCGACTAAAATGTAGGACATTTTAGTTGACTAAAATGTAATGCAGATTTAGTCGACTAAATACAACAAAAACAATCGACTAAAATTGGACTAAAACTAAAATGGCATTTTAGTCAAAAGACTAAAACTAAATCGAAATTTGCTGCCAAAATAAACACTGCCCGAAGGAAGGGCATAGGTCTGGCAGAATCACCAGGTATTTTTGAAAAGAAGAAACAAGTTTAGCAGGTGCAGTTTTTTACATTTATGCATTTATTTGTAGGAATATAAGGGATATAAATTTTAAGTATAGCTGTACTTGGGGGGAAAAAAATTATACAACTGGCCAAACCCATCATGGTTTGATGGCTCTCCCATACATGTCATCTGTGGCTTTTCTCAATAAATGGATTTAGAGCATGATATTATCATTTTGACATGACTCATTTTTACTGTGTTTTGTTCTTCCAGGTTGAAACACAAGTGCATTTTAATTATGTAAAGAGCAACAAATGTAATTATGAACAGTTTGCACAGCTGTACCACAGGACTCGATTGAGGTTACTTTGTGCGTGATTTATAAATATACATTCTCTCCAAATGTTCACTTAAAAATTATGTGTCAATGTGATACAACTGATCTTTGATACATTCTTATATTTCCTCTTACATTTTTAATAGGTTTTTTTAACGTTGAACAAAGGTTTTTATTGATCAAAAGGTGCATACATGTTAAGTATATTTTGCATATAAACTTGGTAACTGATACATTGAATGCCATATATTACAGTGCCTTGCGAAAGTATTCGGCCCCCTTGAACTTTTCATCCTTTTGCCACATTTCAGGCTTCAAACATAAAGATATAAAATTTTAATTTTTTGTGAAGAATCACCAACAAGTGGGACACAATTGTGAAGTGGAACGAAATCTATTGGATTTTTGAAACTTTTTTAACTAAGAAAAAAATGAAAAGTGGGGCGTGCAAAATTATTCGGCCCCCTTGCGTTAATACTTTGTAGAGCCACCTTTTGCTGCGATTACAGCTGCAAGTCGCTTGGGGTATGTCTCTATCAGTTTTGCACATCGAGAGACTGAAATTCTTGCCCATTCTTCCTTGCAAAACAGCTCGAGCTCAGTGAGGTTGGATGGAAAGCGTTTGTGAACAGCAGTTTTCAGCTCTTTCCACAGATTCTCGATTGGATTCAGGTCTGAACTTTGACTTGGCCATTCTAACACCTGGATACGTTTATTTGTGAACCATTCCTTTGTAGATTTTGCTGTATGTTTGGGATCATTGTCTTGTTGGAAGATAAATCTCCGTCCCAGTCTCAGGTCTTTTGCAGACTCCAACAGGTTTTCATCCAGAATGGTCCTGTATTTGGCTGCATCCATCTTCCCCTCAATTTTAACCATCTTCCCTGTCCCTGCTGAAGAAAAGCAGGCCCAAACCATGATGCTGCCACCACCATGTTTGACAGTGGGGATGGTGTGTTGAGGGTGATGAGCTGTGTTGTTTTTACGCCAAACATATCGTTTTGCATTGTGGCCAAAAAGTTCGATTTTGGTTTCATCGGACCAGAGCACCTTCTTCCACATGTTTGGTGTGTCTCCCAGGTGGCTTGTGGCAAACTTTAGACGAGACTTTTTATGGATATCTTTGAGAAATGGCTTTCTTCTTGCCACTCTTCCATAAAGGCCAGATTTGTGCAGTGTACGACTGATTGTTGTCCTGTGGACAGACTCTCCCACCTCAGCTGTAGTTCTCTGCAGTTCATCCAGAGTGATCATGGGCCTCTTGGCTGCATCTCTGATCAGTCTTCTCCTTGTCTGAGCTGAAAGTTTAGAGGGACAGCCAGGTCTTGGTAGATTTGCAGTGGTCTGATACTCCTTCCATTTCAAAATGATCGCTTGCACAGTGCTCCTTGGGATGTTTAAAGCTTGGGAAATCTTTTTGTATTCAAATCCGGCTTTAAACTTCTCCACAACAGTATTATGGACCTGCCTGGTGTGTTCCTTGGACTTCATGATGCTCTCTGCGCTTTCAACAGAACCCTGAGACTATCACAGAGCAGGTGCATTTATACAGAGACTTGATTACATACAGGTGGATTCTATTTATCACCATCAGTCATTTAGGACAACATTGGATCATTAAGAGATCCTCGCTGAACTTCTGGAGTGAGTTTGCTGCAATGAAAGTAAAGGGGCCGAATAATTTTGCACGCACCACTTTTCAGTTTTTTATTTGCTAAAAAAGTTTAAAATATCCAATAGATTTCGTTCCACTTCACAATTGTGTCCCACTTGTTGGTGATTCTTCACAAAAAATTGAAATTTTATATCATAAAATATATATTTATGTTTGAAGCCTGAAATGTGGCAAAAGGATGAAAAGTTCAAGGGGGCCGAATACTTTTGCAAGGCACTGTAGGTAGGTAAGACAACAGGTACATTGTTGTTGCCATGTGAGCACGTTCTACAAGAATACATTGTACTTTTTAATAGGTTTTTAATTAAAATAAGTTCCAAGAAAAAAAAATTGAAAAAAACGCTGGATGAAAAATGCTGATAATAGAATTTTTTGTGCCAACTTCTAGCATTTTAGAAGCATTTAGAAGCTTTTAGCAGCATTAGCATTTTATTAGCGTTTTTGCAGTACACGAAGAAAAAAAAAAGCAGTTAAGCTTTAGCAGTGTAGCATTTAGAAGCAGTTAGGGGCATTTAGAAGCATTCGGCATTTTTTCCTGCTGGAAAAACGCTCCAAAAACTCTACAAAAACATTATTTTTTCTGCTCCTAGACCCCGAAGACCAAAAAATACTAATAGCCTAAAGTAGTGTGCATGGACACATAGGATAACACGATTTAGCTTCTAGGAGCAGAAAAAAAATGCTAATAACCGCTTCTAGGAGTTTAAAAAAAACACTAGAGTGCATGGAGCCTAAAAACGCAGCATTAAAGCAAACGTGGCATTAAAGAAACATGGAGGCTGCTATTGTTGATCTTTACTTTTGAAAATGCTAGTTGCCTGGTTTTAATTGCCTTGACTTTTGACTTCAGTACTTCAAGGTATTAATCTGGAACAAGTAGCCAGATAAAAACGTATCACTTTTCCTGATTTACAAATGTGCACGGCCACTGACTCAAGGAGTTTTGAGTGTCAGCATAGAAGCCGGACCATTAGCATTATCACAGACATAAGGTTTCTCTATCTAGAAGTCAACCAATTCTGTTTACAGATATTTATCAATAATCTTTGCTGTTTAACCGAAATTTCAGGTGATGTAAGTCTGACTCGTTTGACAACAAAAATATGTTATTCCTCTAGCAACTAAAGTGTTGTCACATCTGAGAAAAAACAGGAAAAAAAAAAACCCAGGAGAAATGGAACCTATCAAAGCATTCCTGAAAAAGGCCGGTTCCTGACAGAGTTCTTCTCATATTTAGCAGATCTACTCCTTATCCTAATCAATCTGTGATTCCTTTTCCACCCTACCTTAAAGTCCAATTCCAGCTTGGGCAATAAAAAACAAAACAAAAAAACAATGGATTCCCCGACACTGGTTAAAAATAAAAAAAAGCTGCTCTGGTTGCTATACCGATCTCCAGCACTATCCCCTTCAAATTTACTGTTACAGTGATATGCCACCACTCCTCTTTGGGCTTAAATACACCCAGTGAGCTCCACTGTGAGCTTGGGTATTAAAGCCAAGTATACACCACTATAAGAAAATTAAGTGGCAATAGATGAAAATTCATAAAAAAGTGATACCTGTGTTCTATCAAATAGCGAAAAAATGGTTTTGAGGCTGTTTGGACTTTAATGGTACCGTACAAAGGCTATACATAACCATATATTATAAAGTATTTTACTATACAAATATCTCAAAGAGAAATATTTTTATAATATATGTTATGTATAGCCTTCGTACGGTACCATTAAAGTCCAAACAGCCTCAAAACCATTTTTCGCTAGTATACACCACTATTTATTTTTTTCGTTCAACCCAGTGGGTTGAACTTAGGTCGGCGCCACTGTACTAACAATATGATGTTAGCACAGCAATCCCCTGTTGTGCTATTGTATTCTGACAGGGGGATGACCCCCCGCCTGAACACTCTGGTCAGTCTTCTTAGCCATTGACTCTGCTCTCTACTCTGAACTCACAAATTAAAACAAATACATGCTTTGAAGTGGAGCTAAACCCTCCTATCCTTTACAGCCAAAGAAGCTGACATCTTAAGTTGGCCATAGATGGATCGAATCTCTGATGCTTTGGCAGGCACCGGCCGAGATTCGATCCTTCTGGCTGGTTGTACTGAAGCTGGTCCATCAATCGACTTCAGTACAACCAGCCGATCTGATTTTTTTTTCATGCAATTGCTGCAGTAGTGGTCATTGTGTTCTGCCGACAGGGAAGGCTCCCCCTCCCCCCAGCAGAACAGAATAGCACTGCAGGAAGCATTTTCCCATCAACAGTGACTGTCTTGATGTGGGAATCCAACAACTTTCTTTCCTTCCACCCATGGTGACCATATGACTAAGCCCCGGTGGGTGGGGCGAAATGCATCAGGATGTGTGGTGTGGTAGAGATATGTAGGCTGAGGCCCCTCCTTATCATTTGTTCACCTGGCTGGTCGAGAGTAGCGGCGATCCGTTCCTCTTTACATTTACTAGCCCTGGACTGGTATCAGGATAAGCCTGCACCCCATGCTCTGGGACACAGGGATATACTTTCACCTATGCTTTGAGCGGTGCCAAAAGCAATATAACAGGTTACCCGTGGTGATCAGTTGTGACACCAGCCATTTGATGGCTTGATTGTTCAAATGAGAGCACAAGCACTTGTGATAGTTTTCATTCACGATATAACTTGAATGTTACTGTTTTAAGAAACATTTAAATTGATGGTTTTAGTTTCAGGTGTTCCGCCTGGAGAAAAAAAAAAGTCAGCAGCTACAAAGACTGTAGCTGCTGACTTTTATTACATAGACACTTACCTTTCCAGGGAGCCCACAATGTGGGCACCCTAGCTGATTTTCAGATCGGCTGTCGGGTGCTGCCGCTGCCATTCCTTGCAAGGGAAACCAGCAGTGAAGCCTTAAAGCTTCACCGCCGGTCCCTACTGCACATGCGCAAAACGCCCTGCGCTTTCTAGCTGGCCTGGCGGCGGAGGAAGGAGAAGGGGGGCCGAAGTTCAGAGGGACGGCGCAGTGGCGATGTCTCCCGGAATTGGGGGCAGGTACCTGTCAAAAACAGGTACTCCCCCTCAAAGGTGCCAAATGTGGCACTGGAGGGGGGGGGAGCCGCTAATCGGAGGCTCCACTTTTGGGTGGAACTCCGCTTTAACTGAAATTGTGTCAGTAGTAATGACATAACCGGTGATATTCTTTATATACACACACATTACTGCATATAGTGTATGATTATTTACAACTGCCTATACATCAGTAATAGTAAAATACTTAAAGAATAGATGTTCTCCATGCTGGTGGTTTCCTTTTTCAGTCACCTCAAACAGTATCAGTCAGCCAAGGATGGCAGTATAAAAACAAAAATGCATTTTTCTCTCTGTCAGGGATGGAATGTGCTTATGACTGCATTCTCATTCCCATGTTTAAACTGGTTCCTAATCACAATGTGGTTAGGCATGAAGAAACGCAACCACCCATAATATCAACATCTTATCACACCTGTGAGAATAACTGAAACAATTTATAATACTATCTGCAAGACTGAAAGATATAGTTACAGTACCTGAATACTGGCATGGTGGCAGCCAGAAATCTAATGAATAAAACACCGTAAACCAACGGCCAAGCACTGTGCTTACATGCAATTATTAGCACACACTAGATGAGGACACATAGACATATAGAGACACAGTCATTTTCATACAAGCCTTACTTTAATCTAATCAGTAAACTGAAATAAAACTGCCTCGTTGCAACTAAAATAATAGTACAGGTGGCCATAGACAGATCTAAATTCGACCGTTTCAGCAGGGATCAGGTGAATTTCGAACCATGTGTGGCTTCCATCGTTGGAGAGAAGATAGATTGACTTCTGCCGAATGGGAATGTTAGAAAACTTGGAAAACAGCAAACAATCAGAATTTAATATTCCGATGGGAGAAGTTCCTCCATCCACCTCATTTGTGTGGGTGAAGAAATCCACAATTTTTTTGCTCAGCCCAATGGCTATACAAATTCATTGCTTGAGGTGGGGCACATCCAAGGGACAACTGCTACTGTATTCTGGTTGCTATACATCGTGAGTACTTAAATTCTGCTGCTGTACTGAATGGTTTATCTGTAATGATATTAACTATATACAGTATCTCACAAAAGTGAGTACACCCCTAACATTTTTATAAATATTTTATTATATCTTTTCATGTGACAACACTGAAGAAATGACACTTTGCTACAATGTAAAGTAGTGAGTGTACAGCTTGTGTAACAGTGTAAATTTGCTGTTCCCTCAAAATAACTCAACACACAGCCATTAATGTCTAAACCGCTGGCAACAAAAGTGAGTACACCCCTAAGTGAAAATGTCCAAATTGCCCAAAGTGTCAATATTTTGTGTGGCCACCATTATTTTCCAGCACTGCCTTAATCATCTTGTACATTGAGTTCACCAGAGCTTCACAGGTTGCCACTGGAGTCCTCTTCCACTCCTCCATGATGTCATCGCGGAGCTGGTGGATGTTAGAGACCTTGCGCTCCTCCACCTTCCATTTAAGGATGCCCCACAGATGCTCAATAGCGTTTAGGTCTGGAGACATGCTTGGCCAGTCCATAATTTTTACCCTCAGCTTCTTTAGCAAGGCAGTGGCCTTGGAGGTGTGTTTGGGTTCGTTATCATATTGGAATACTGCCTGCGACCCAGTCTCTGGAGGGAGGGGATCATGCTCTGCTTCAGTATGTCACAGTACATGTTGGCATTTATGGTTCCCTCAATGAACTGCAGCACTCATGCAGCCCCAGACCATGATACTCCCACCACCATGCTTGACTGTAGGCAAGACACACTTGTCTTTGTATTCCTCACCTGGTTGCTGCCATACATGCTTGACACCATCCAAACCAAATACATTTATCTTGGTCTCGTCAGACCACAGGACATGACCATCAATGACTAGCTTTAGACATCATAACATGACCATTTCAATTTCTCCACTGCAGTCAAAACAATGGAACTTGTGATTGGAAAGCAACGCAATAGCAGCTCGCTGGTAAGGTCATATCTGCTCTCTCTTCTCCAATTAGCTATTTCATAGATTCAGAGACCTTTTCAATACAGTGAAGTTGGGATAGCTTACACACAAATATGGTTGCCATATTTTCTATTGCTTTCATATCCCTGTATTTGCCAGGAGGGAAAAAAAATCAAGTTTGCTATAAAGTTGAGAACGATTACCCACTTTTCCTCCACTGTTGACCAGGAAGAAAGTGAAAGAAAAGCTGCAACAATGACACAGACATATATAAAAATCTGACAGGGTTTTAGCCTCCTCTACTAACAATAACATTTTTCTTACTGTCCGTGTTGCTTTTGGTGAGTTTCTACTCACTTTCTGTAGAGTAAAATGTAAGCAGCAAAGGAAGTCAGTGTAGATCTTTGTGATGAAACCTCAATCTGGGTAAAAACCTAGCAGGGGGTTCAAACCCTTTCCCACTCTATCCACAACTAAATATCGCCTTACACTTTATGTTTGTTTCCTCCAGCCTGAAGGCTCCTCTGGGCTAACAGCACAAATGGATGAATCCACCCTACTGGGCTATTACATGGCAATCATGACTGATTCTCCTAACTTTGTGGGTGGAAAGAAAGGCCAGCCATACATGGTCCGAATCTCGGCTGGTTCAGCAGGCACCAGCAAAGATTCGAACCGTTAATGGGCAGGCTAAATGTACCAAGTTGATCGATCGATTAACTTGAGTACAACCAGTCTGCTTCTCCCAGAAGGGATGGCTTGCCTCACAAACTCCCCCCCCCCCCCCCCAGACAATTGCTTGGCAGGAGGGATTCCCCTGTCTGCCAGCACTATATATGTTTATGGGGGAATTGTGAAAATTTCTTTCCTGCGACCGCGGAAATTTGCACCGTGTATGGCCTGCCAAAGTAAAGTAGCTTAACCCTAGTCTGACAAGATGCATGCTGATAGGAAGATAAAGCAGAATGACATGTGCTGCTTCTCCTTTCAGTGTCCAGTTATAAACTGGGGCAGCTCAGAGGAATCAAGTTGAATGATGCTGGCCCTTAGACTGAGGACATCTAGTGGCAGAAAATGTACTGCTGGGCAAAACTGGATTAACACAGAATATTGCAGCAAATGCTGTTTTTGTTATTTTATCTGTTTGATGTGCTTTTCATTTTTATCTTTGTTATTTTTGTTCTGTTTTATTGAGACAAATTGAGGCCCAAGTATGAAAACAACAGCTTTATTTTTAAATGTAAAAGTTTTGCAGGTGTAATTCAGACTGTTTTATCACATTTTGCAGAAGTTTACTGTTTGTTTTCTTTTGTCTCACCTCCAGACAGAGATGTATTTCCTAAAACCTTGTTACAAGAGCCCTGTCTACATAGAACATCACATCACTGGACTGCTGTGAGCCGACAGCACTGACACATAACTTGCCTATCAGATCTCATTTATCATTCAGTGTGCCCCCATTCTCCTTTCCCTGGTCTAGATAACTCTGAGAGAGTTATACTGATGTGATCCATTTTTTATCCATATTAGTTTCAGTGCGCCTCCCTACAGGTTCCTGAACAATCTAATGGTAGGCTATGTGTTATCCATGCCAATTATGTCTTGTAGTGTAGCAGCTAAGAGAAGCAAGTCAATGCTAATGTTCTGACAAATAAGTGATGCGTTCCTGCGTTTCTTCTTGGGCTAAAGTCATATTCATTATAAAGCCACCCGCACTGTGCTGAGTGCTGCAGGGACCGAATCTGAGTTTCAATACACTGGATTCCCTGAAGGAGCTCCCAGATAAATGGTGTTTTCAAGTACAGCATAAATATTCATATTAGGGTAAGAGAATGTAATAAAGAAAATTGCCTTACTACATGTCTAATTAAAATTCTACCTCTGCATTTTCTATTATTTTAACTTGTGCCTGTTAACTCATCTACGGCACTTCAATTTTACAAAAAATATAGCAATGTGGGACATGAAAAGTTCAATTATATGCGCCTAGATGCATGCACTGAATGCCATTAATTTAGAAATAATCGCAACAATTTATTTGTATTGGACTCTCCATATTAAGAAAGAAAAAGATTTACCGTTAAAGATTTCAGTTAAAGATTTCAAAATTAACACTGGTGATCAGTTAACATTGGCTGGCAGCTGATCACGTGGTAAATGGCCTGCTGTGATTGGTCCTTTACCCGATCTATGATCAGCCGAGTCTTACGGACTCAGCAATCACAAAGCGCGCTGCCATGTATGCCATGTGCGCCATGTACGCCCTCCCAGCAATTTAAGCCCACGCTGTAGCCGTCTTTCGGCTATGGTGTGGGCGGCATGTGGTTAAAGAAAGAACTGGAAATGCAGCCAAACATATATATATATATATACATATATATATATATTTGCTATAAATATGTTTTTGTAAATGCAGAGATCTGCCCAGTGCTGTATTTGCACATGAGCAAACCAGAAACCACAACTTCTACCAAGGTTAAGCAAAAAACAGTTCCTGCGCCCCCAGCTCTGTTGCAGAGTCCTTCCCTATTGGAGCTCAAAACCTTGGGGTATCCGCTGCACCATCTAGTGGCTGAAAAAGAGAAACATCACCCAGCTACTTTCCATAGGTGGCAAGTGATGCAAGTTTTTTTTATATAAATTGTCAAGACTCAAAACCACGACATGCAGAGAAGGAAATGGGGTCAAGGGGGAACAATGGTTTTTTTAATTCTTGCATGCATGTTGCAATTTTGTGACAATTTTAGAGTCCTCAACTTTGGTTTAAAAAAAAAAAAAAACACGTGGAACAGTCCACTGCACTTTAAAATATATGATCCCTCAAACGACAAGAAATTACTGAAATGTGGGGGAAGAGGGGGTGAAAGCTAATGAAAAAATTCTATACTTGCCACAAAGATGCCATGTGTATTGTCAGCTGATGATCAGTGCCCTGATTATCTGTACAGGTCTCCCCTGTGAGGAGATGCGGCTGATCGCCCGCTGTAATTGGACACAGCTGATCACATGGGTAAAGAGCTGTATCATCGACTCTTTACCAAGATCGGGGACGTGCTCCGTAACATAGCGCCCCTGTGATCGCTAGGGCGATGTCATATGATTTTGTCCCAGAACAACGGAGCATTGCGCCCGCCGCCATTTGTCCACTTGGCAGACAGGATATAGTTAAAGTATAAACTAGAGGGAAAACTTTTTTTTAGCTCAGGTTTTTATTGTTGTCTGTGCCCACATTAGGGAGATTCACCCTCTCTATAGTATATTTGTCCTGATTACCATTATAATTGAAATTAAAAGTAAAAGAAAATTCCAAATTTTGAGTTGTCCCCAGAAAAGTAACAGAGGGGAAATCTTCCAATGGGACACAGATGGAAAAAACTGACAGGGGTTATAACCCTCCCTTACTCTATCCAAAATGGAAAAATAAAAGTTGCGCCTATAGTTCTACTTTAGGGCAAATAGACTGTGCAATTTGCAAGTTTATCCAGAGCTTAATACATGAGGTAAAGCTTCACCCAATCAGAGACAATTTGAAGGTTTGACAGATGGATACCAGGGTGACACTTTCATGAACATCAAAGAATGACAATAGCTATCCTTTAACACAGTGATGGCGAACCTATGGCATGCGTGCCACAGCTGGCATGCAGAGCCCTCTCTGTGGGCGCGCGAGAAGGGCCGCCATCTTTTCTCTTGTCCATAACAGTAGTGCCCGACTGCCCATTAAAAATATGCTGGTGCTCGGTCTATTGACTCAGCTCAGGCATTACCAGAAGCACATGCACGGCATTTTGCAGTCCTGATCTCTTCCGCCCTCTATGCATCTCGCCTATTGGCTTCCCCGGGATGCTGCCCAGGTCCCGCGCAAGGTGGCAATTGGCCAGCGCAAGTGTCAGTCATGGGAGCCGGGCTGATGCGTGTGTCCGCTGCTTCGGCCAATCCGTGGATCTGTGTTGGCTCGGTGGGTGGGCTGGGCAGCGGAAAATTAACAAAGCCTGCCAGCCAATGGGGAGGCGGGGAGAGTGTACCAGGTGTTCACTATCAGGCCAGGGCAGAAGTTTCCCGGAGTATTTACTTAATTTAAGTTTATTGTTTTTGATACACCACGTGTCTTGTGAAAGCAGATTTCCTTTGACTGGTATTCTAAAGAGGTTATAAACCTTCCTTTATATTTTGTACCTATAGGTAAGCCTAGCATAAGGCTTACCTATAGATACTGTAAATATCTCCTAAACATGCGCTCTTTAGGAGATACTTACTGTATACTGCTCTGATGATGTCATCCGCACATACGCTTTGAAGGAACAGCCGCCCGTGCCGTTTCTTCAGAAGCGAGTGCCGTGACTGGTCCCGGAAGGAAGACGGGCGAAGATGGATGCAGCCTCCAGTGGGGACGATGCGGCCTTCGGTTGCAGGTAAGTGTTACACATTATGCCTTTACTTTGCAGGGAGGAAAAAAAGAAAAAAAAAGAGAGCTTTTACTTCCTCTTTAATACATATGCTGCAGGGACCGCACCGACTTAGTGGGTAGTGGGTTGGAATATTTCTGTTTTAAACCATTTTATCACTTTATTAGCAATAAAAACTGACAGGGGTTCTAATTCTTCCCCACTCACATCACATGAGAAACAATACTGCATGGTTGCATGAAATAAATACCGAATATTTCAATGAAATACTGCCTGCTGTATTTTAGTAGCTTTTTTTGAATTGCAAAAGAAAATTTGAAAATCGGTATGAGCTATTTTACTGAAAATTTTAAATAGGAAAATACAGTTTCGTGAATGGAGCCCAGTGTACTGATTCTGTTAATGCCTTTTTTTAAAAAAAGAAGCCATCTAGACTGGAATTTTTATACTCCGCTGATCACAAAAATGTAAGACACACCACCTACTAATAAGTACGATAATAACTCACACTGGTTCTGGCATCACTAAAAATTGCCTCAGGTTTGACAGCACCAATAACTACATGGTATTTGTGTTGCTGCTGCATTATCTAAAGTATATCATATATTAATATGTTTTTATCAAGGACAATGAGCAGATTTTAACACAATTAGTTATTTATGTTGTGCCCCTATTTCTGTCTGACTTCCCTTTCCCTTAACCACTTCCCCCCCAGGAGGTCATATGACGTTGTGGACTTTGAGTGGGGATATCTGAATGATACCTGTTGCAGGCATCATTCAGATATTTTCTTTTTCTGCTGGCGATTCCCTGCACCGTAAACAAAAATCATATCGGCTTCTTCTACCGATCGGCAAGCCGGAGAATGAATCGGCCGGCAGCGACCGTTTACCATAGAGCTGATCGAGGACCAGATGGTCCCTGGTCATTTCTATGACCTTCAGAGTCCGGGCGTGATATTATGACATCATTTTCGGCCTCGGCAGATGTAAACACTGCCGTTTCTTCAGCTGGGATGTTTTTATTTTTTTGATCTCAGGCTTTCCAGCCTAGAGTCGAGATCTGGGGACTTAAAGGGATAGTTCACCTTTACAAAAAAACCTGCCTATGCAGGTAAGGGATGTTTGTAGATTAAAACAAACTGTGCAGCTCTGACTAAAGATAAATAATAATCTTGCTATAGGTGTAGGCCATATACACACCTTATGAAGCCTGATTGGTGTAGCGGACCCCTAAATTTAGGGGGTCGCTATGCCCAAATTTAGGGGATGGCCTGAGCAAATAGTTTGGCTTAGACTTTCTGATTTAATATTGGACTCTGCTCTGCTGTGGTGTTGTCTAGTGTGCAGTTCCCCTTTGGCCTGCGGGGGGCGATGTTGCCCAGGTCTAGGGTCGAACCATAGGTGACACAGTGGCGGTATTGAGTGTCCTCTCTCGGCGGCCGTTCAGTGGGCGTGGTCTACCCGCTGTGCATGCCGGGAGAGGGTACAAAAGGGGCAGATGCCATGTTCACAGCAGGAGAGGAGAGGAGTTGGAGGGGAGTGCTGGGGGGTGAGTCCCGGGGGAGTGTGCCCCACGGGGTGCGTTGACTGACTGAGGAGTCTCGGGCACCTTTGGCCCGAGGCTACAACATTCCAGGTAGGCCTAGTACCTTTAACTGGGTCTACAATCAGCCCATTGGTGTCCCAGGGTGCCCAGGTGAGGGTACCCGCTCTGACCGAGAGGAAGCCAGGGGAGGATCGGTCCCACAAAGGAGATAACTGATGGAAGATCGCTGTCTCGGGAAAGGCCTGGTGACTTGTCAGAGGGAAGGATTCTTTACTCCGCAAAGCTAACCCTGTAGAGTGCCCATTGGCATTGTTCTGTTCTCTAAATTCTACAGAGGTTAAAGGATTTCCTGAACCCGTCCCTGGAGGGGATAGGGTGACAGAACTGTTTGAGCTCCACACCGGCTGCTAGGGCCACTCTCATAGGGACTATCCGGGTGAGCTAAACCCACTAGGGATCGAGTGGCGACGAGTGACTAAGGTGTGTGTGCCTGAATCTGCCTTCTGACTCTACTAACTTCTTTCTCTCTTCAATTTCCTGTTTACTGGAGCAAAGAAAAAATAAACTCTCTGTTGGAGTTAAAGTGTTTCTGGACATTGGCCTTCTTGGGGGGAGAAATATAGACTTGTCCCTATACACTGGGGATGAGAACCAGTGGAAGGAGGTAACTCACTGCAGGACCCAAAATTTGTGAACACCGCTTAACCTCTTCAAACAGGAGGGTACGAGCATTTAGCACGGTGTGCCTTAACTTGCAAGTGAGCCAGGCAGGAAAAGGGTCCGTGTGCTACACTGGAATACTCCCAGGACATTGCTAAGTACTTCCAGGACATTGCTAAGTGAGGCCTAGACATCGCTGCCCAACTTCACCACCACAGGAGTGAGCTCTTTCTGATTCAATCCCCCTCACATACTCTTTCACTCCCCTGAT
Source organism: Rana muscosa (assembly GCA_029206835.1). Lineage (NCBI taxonomy): Eukaryota > Metazoa > Chordata > Amphibia > Anura > Ranidae > Rana > Rana muscosa. Next base: position 129,646,787 of record CM055121.1, read on the forward strand.
GCAGTAGCTCTGAGCTCAGCATTGCAGAGTTCACTCCTGTAATGATAAAGGTGAGCAATAACAAGTAGGCCTCACTTAGCAATGTCCTGGGATTATTCCAGTCAGGCTTCATAAGGTATGTAAATGGCCTACACGTAGAGCAGGGGCATTATTCAACTTTAGTCAGAGCAGCACAGTTTGTTTTTATCTACCGATGCCAATTATCTGCATAGGCAGTTTTTCTGGTAAAGGTGAACAAAAGACCTGTCATGCCCTATTCTTATTAGGGATGTTTACATTCCTTGTAATAGGAATAAAATTGATCAACAAAAAAAAAAAAATGTAAAGGGAAAGTGTCAACATATAAAAATAAAAATAAAATAAAGAATAAAAAAAAAGTTTAAAGCGCCCCCGTCCCCACGTGCTTGTAGGCAGAAGCGAACGCATACGTACGTCGCGCCTGCATAAGTAAACGGCGTTCAAACAACACATGCGAGGTATCGCCGCGAATGTTGGAGCAAGAGCAATAATTCTAGCCTAAGACCTCCTCTGTAACTCTAAACAGATAAAAAAATAATTGAATAGTCACATTGGACATTTTCAAGTACCGAAGTTTGGCGCCATTCTATGGGTGTGCGCAATTTTAAAGCATAACATAGGTTAGGTATCTATTTACTCGGCGTAACATCATCTTTCACATTCTGCAAAGAAATCGAGCAAACTTTAGTGTTTTGTTGTTTTTAATTCATTAAACTGTCCCCCCCCCCCCCCAAATTTTTTTTTGAAAAACCGCTGTGCAAATACCGTGTGACATAAAAAGTTACAACGATCACCATTTTATTCCCTAGGGTCTCTGCTAAAAAAAAACATATATAATGTTTGGGAGTTCTGCATAATTTTCTAGCAAAAAAAATATGATTTTTACATGTAGGAGAGAAGTGTCTGAATTGGCTTGGGAGGCAAGTGGTTAAATGAGAATCATTTAAAAAAAAAATACTACATTACACTCAATAATCATATTCCTCTGCTCTCTATGCTGCCATCAAATCAATTATTTATCCAGACTGAATTGAAATCAATAAATCAACTGTAAAACTTCAGCACATCTAACTTCACACAAACACTTCCATTCAGTCATTCATCTAAATGTCTAGTCCAGCACAATTGTTTTGTAAGAATGCAAATGAGGTAATGTCTACCGAACATTTACCAGCCTATGATGGGGTGCAGTATAAAGCTGATTTTATGCATCAAAGAGACTATAATTAACCTATTATTAAGTTACTTTAGGCCAACCTGTAAAAATACTTAACCACCTAGTCACTGTGTTCAAGGTACCACTAATTTGGCAATTCATTGTCTTAACCACTTTAAGACAAGGATTTTTCTGGCACGTTTTGTTTACAAGTTTAAATCAGTATTCTTTGCTAGAAAATTACTTGTAACCCCCAAACATTATACATATTTTTAGCAGAGACCCTAGGGAATAAAATGGCGACCGTTGCAATTTTTTATGTCACACGGTATTTGCGCAGCGGTTTTGCAAACGCAATTTTTTGGGAAAAAAATACAGTTTAATAAATAAAAAACACAATATTTACCCCAATTGTTTTTGTAAAACGGGAAAGATGATGCTACACTGAGTATATACATACCACTTTAAAATTGCGCACACTCGTGGAATGGCAACAAGCTACAGTATCTAAAAATAAAATAAAACGCTTTAAACGCATTTACAGGTTAAATTTTTAGAGCTACAGAGGAGGTCTAGTGCTAGAATTGTTGTTCTCGCTCTAACGTTCACGGTGATACCTCACATGCGTAGTGCGAATACCGTTTACATATGCATTCACGTCTTACAGTTAAAAAACGATTTTGATCTTTTGCTTAAAAACAAAAATTGTTTACTTTCAGCCTGGTCCTCAAAGGCCATAGAGACAATCAAAGAGAATCTACTCTATGATCACCTCTGGGACTAGCCGGCCACACCATTAGAATGTTTCTCGGGTCGAGCCAGCGGAAATGGTAAGCCCGAGAAAGCCGGGAGTGGAAGCCGCTCAGAACGTTTTCATGAGAAAGCCAGCCACTGGCTGTAAAAAAACAATCGTGGGGGTTATAGCTGATATCTTTAGCCATAATCACGGGTAAACCACTTCAAAGCCACAACCTATATATAAATCTTGCAGTCCTGAAGTGGATAATTTTTTGGCACGTGTATACACATGCATTACGTTACCGTAATATCAAATGAAGGGTCCTCTTGGGTCAGAGCCAAGGGTACAGGTAAAGGAACCTGGCAATAGCTGAAGATCTAGGAACACTCCAGGTAGAGGACATCGAGAGTGAGAGATATGAACAGGATACAAAAGAGCAAAAGTAAGTTGAACACTACAACAGGCCACTAGACTATGGATGGTAGGGTCCTTTTAAAGGAGTATACAGCAAGAGGAGTACCCATAGCTACAAGCATGTGTACAGCTCACCTAAACAGATAAAAAGGACAGGGTATGAATACCGTTTACATATGCATGCACGATTTTGATCTTTTGCTTAAAAGCAAAATTGTTTACTTTCAGCCTGGTTCTCAAAGGCCATAGAGGCAATCAAAGAGAATCTACTATTTGATCACCTCTGGGACTAGCCGGCCACACCACTGGATTGTTTCTCGGGTGAGCCAGCAGAAATGGCAAGCCCGAGAAACACTGGCGAGCGGCGGGAGGGGAAGCCGCTCAGAACGCTTTCATGAGAAAGCCAGCCACTGGCTGTAAAAAAAACAATACTGGGGGTTATAGCTGATATCTTTAGCCATAATCACGGTAAACCACTTCAAAGCCACAACCTATATATAAATCTTGCAGTCCTGAAGTGGATAATTTTTTGGCACGTGTATACACATGCATTACCGCAATATCAAATGAAGAGTCCTCTTGGGTCAGAGCCAAGGGTACAGGTACAGGAACCTGGCAATGGCTGAAGATCTAGGAACACTCCAGGTAGAGGACATCGAGAGTGAGAGGAATGAACGGGATCCAAAAGAGCAAAAGTATGTTGAACACTACAACAGGCCACTAGACTATGGATGGTAGGGTCCTTTTAAAGGAGTATACATCAATCAAGAGGAGTGCCCATAGCTATAAGAATGTGTACAGCTCACCTAAACATATAAAAAGGACAGGGTCCGCTTATGTCAGGGCACATGGAATGGAGCAAACATATAAGCAGAAATAGGCAGGTAGCAGGGTCAGGATGGACAAATGGAACAGCAGCAAATGGAACAGAAACATCAAGAGAGTTGAACACAGGTAGGTTCCTGACATTCACATAGGTCAACACATGGTAAGGGTCTACATGCCCACGAAGATGTGTAGACAACACCATCTTGGATATGGCACGATGTTCTGATATTATGCCTGATCTGATGCACGATTAATCGTCAAGAATCGTTATTGCGATTTTTTCCCCGTTGCGATCTTGACAAAGTATTTCCCGATCTTTTGTATGCAGAGAATTCTCTCTGCTCTTAGCCGTCAAAAGAAAGGAAGAAAAAATCTGGGCAGACTGACAAGTATCAAAACATTCTTTATCAGTGGAACGTCAAGTCTAAACATTGTAACAATTTGTCTTTTACATCAAAGGAATAGACTTCTGTATGTAAATAAGGTCAGTTTAACCACTAAAGCCCTGTACACACGATCGGATTTCCTATGGATTCTAATCCGATGGATTTTACCATCGGAAATCTGTTGAAAGATGACTTCCATCAGTCTTGCCTACACACCATCAGTCAAAACGCCTTGACATAAAACACTCCGACAAGCCGAGAAAAATAAAGTTCAATGCTTCTGAGCATGCGTCGACTTGATTCTGAGCATGCGTGGGTTTTTTGTCCAATGGAGTTCCACACAGACGATTGGAATTTGCCATCGTTTTTTTTTCCATCAGATAAATTTAAAACATGTTCTATTTTTTCTCACCGATGGAAAAAAGACCGATGGGGCCCATACACGATCGGTTTGTCCGATGAAAAAAGTCCATCGGACTGTTTTCAAGTTAAAATATTTTTTTTTGCTAGAAAATTATTTGGAACCCCCAAACATTAAATAGATTTTTTTTAGTAGAGACCCTAAAGAATAAAATGGTGGTTGTTGCAATATTTTATGTCACACTGTATTTGCGCAGCGGTCTTTCAAATGCAATTTTTGGGGAAAAAACTACTTTAATGAATTAAAAAAAAAAACGAACCAGTAAAGTTAGTCCAAATTATTTTTGTATAATGTGAAAAATTTTACGCCACGAGAATCGTGAGAGAATCGTGATCTTTATTCTAAGCAAAAAAATTGTGATCCCCATTTTGGCCAGAATCGTGCAGCTCTAATTTCAGGTTTGAAGTAAATACACAAGAAAAGGAGTTCCTTTCAGAAGGCATACTTTTTTATGGCCATGATGTACTGTATGTAAATAACACACACACAAAAGACACCCTACCTTGTAGAACTGTTTTAAATAAATAGGATTATTCTAATGTTGGCTTACAGGCAACAGAAATAGCAGCAATTCAAGGAGATTATATATATTAAAGCAAATCATGCGGAGAACACTTTCAGGTTTTCAGGTATCTTATCTACGTTTTGTCCTGATGGCTGGGAGGATATTGTTCAGATAAATAACTTGGCCCTGACACATTTCTAACTTTTCTAAGATATTGAAAAACCATTTATTCCGCAACAGAAATTCTGCAAGTAAAGTCTTTGCCTTGTAAGCTTTAGAGACTACTATGATTCTCACAATTCCCAGTCAATCAGTCACATTAGGAATTCAGCAGACAACAAAGTGATTTATTCGGAAAACATTATTCTAAAATGTGAATTAATCATTCAACATGAGGTTCACTTCTAACGGACTCCAAGAATGTGGGATGGCAATTTAACCATTCCTATATGCTTCCTGCAATTCTTTAGCTGAACCCCCAAAAAAAGGTGCTCTTAAACTACCCTAGTTGAGTAAACTGAAGCAATTGTAACTACTGTACATAGACTGCTGAATAACATACAGGGCCTTGAAAAAGTATTCACACCCTTTGAAATTTTTTACATTTTGTCAATTACAACCAAAAATATAAACGTAATTTATTGGGATTTTATGTGATAGATAGGCCAACACAAAGTGGCACATATTGTGAAGTAGAAGGAAAATGATAAATGGTTTTAATTTTTTTTTACAAATAAATATGTGAAAAGTGTGGTGTGCATTTGTATTCAGCCCCCCTGAGTCAATACTTTGTAGAACCACCTTTCGCTGCAATTACAGCTGCAAGTCTTTTTGGGAATGTCTCTACCAGCTTTGCACATCTAGAGAGTGTCATTTTAACCATTCTTCTTTGCAAAATAGCTCAAGCTCTGTCAGATTGGGAGGAGAGCATCTGTGAACAGCAATTTTCAAGTCTTGCCACAGATTCTCAATTGGATTTAGGTCTGGACTTTGACTGGGTCATTCTAACACATGAATATGCTTTGATCTAAACCATTGTATTGTAGCTCTGGCTGTATGTTTAGGGTCGTTGTCCTGCTGGAAGGTGAAGCTCCTCCCCAGTCTCAAGTCTTTTGCAGACTAACAGGTTTTCTCCTAAGATTGCCCTGTTTTTTCTCCATCCATCTTCCCATCAACTCTGACAAGCTTCCCTGTTCTTGCTGAAGAAAAGCATCCACACAACATAATGCTGCCACCACCATGTTTCACAGTGGGGATGGTGTGTGCAGGGTGATGTGCAGTGTTAGTTTTCCACCACACATAGCGTTTTGCTTTTAGGCGAAAAAGTTCAATTTTGGTCTCATCTGACCAGAGCACTTTCTTGCACCTGTTTTCTGTGCCTCCCACATGGCTTCTCGCAAACTGCACAAGGGACTTCTTATGGCTTTCTTTCAACAATGGCTTTCTTCTTGCCACTCTTCCATAATGGCCAAATTTGTAGAGGGCAGGACTAATAGTTGTACTGTGGACAGATTCTCTCACCTGAGCAATGGATCTTTGCAGCTCCTCCAGAGTTACCATGGGCCTCTTGGCTGCTTCTCTGATTAATGCTCTCCTTGCCCGGCCTGTCAGTTTTGGTGGATGAGCATGTCTTGGTAGGTTTGCAGTTGTACTATACTCTTTCTAATTTCTGATGATGGATTGAACAGTGCTCCGTGAGATTTTTTTTTATAGCCTTACCCTGCTTTAAACTTCACAACTTTATCCCTGACCTGTCTGGTGTGTTCCTTGGCCTTTATGAAGCTGATTGTTCACTAAGGTTCTCTAACAAACCTCCGAGGGCTTCACAGAACAGCTGTATTTATACTGTGATTAAATTACACACAGGTGGACTCTATTTACTAATTAGGTGACTTCTAAAGGCAATTGGTTCCACTAGATATTAGTTAGGGGTATCAGAGTAAAGTGGGCGGAATACAAATGCACACCACACTTTTCAGATATTTATTTGTACAAAAATTTGAAAACCATTTATCATTTTATTTCCACTTCACAATTATGTGCCACTTTGTGTTGGTCTATCACATAAAATCCCAATAAAGGGATATTATTATAGGCGGCATAAAAAATGCTCATAGTAGCTTGTATTGCACAAGAGTTTAAGAGAGGTTATGAGTATTTGCTTTTATACGTTTTTTTCCAAAATATTCCCCTAATTTTTTACTTTAATCAATGTACTCTTGAAAATGCAAACACTCCTAAACACTGCGTTTAGGTGCATTTATGAGCGTTCAGCATTTTTTCTGCCAGAAAACTCTTCTCAAAAACGCATTTGTGATGAGGGTTTTTTCTGACTCTAAACTCTCCTCTTGAAATATGCCTCTAAATGCCCTAATGTGCATGGACACATAGGATAACACGGAGTAAAAAAACACAAAACTCCTGATGCTTTCTGTAAGCAATCTGCACTTCCCACCTATTTGTTGTCCCACTCTCATCTCCATTCTCGCCGGTGGAACTACATCTCACATAATCACCCAAGTGTACAGTGGCAATACACGCATATGCAATGAAGCAATAGAGACTTTCTGCAGGTCTCTCTACCCTCATATTACTGCAGCAGAGTTTGAACACAAGTTTGAGCCAACATTCCGTCGAAAAAAAATCCACGGTTTTGTTGTCGGAATTTCCAATCGTGTGTACGCAGCATAAGACATTTCTTGGAGTTAGTAACAAGGTTTGCACACCATCTCAGGAGGGATCTTGGTCCACTCTTCTTTACAGATCTTCTTTAGCCACTTCAGCCCCGGACCAGTTTGCTGGTCAAAGTCCAGGCCACTTTTTGCGATTCGGCACTGCGTCGCTTTAACTGACAATTGCGTGGTCGTGCGACGTGGCTCTCAAATAAAATTGATGTCCTTTTTTTCCCACAAATAGAGCTTTCTTTTGGTGGTATTTGATCACCTCTGCGGTTTTTATTTTTTGTGCTATAAAATAGAGCGACAATTTTGAAAAAAATACAATATTTTTTACTTTTTGCTATAATAGATATCCCCCAAAAATATCTAAAAAAATATTTTTTCCTCAGTTTAGGCCGATACGTATTCTTCTACAAATTTTTGGTAAAAAAAAATTGCAATAAGCGTTTATTGATTGGTTTGAGCAAAAGTTATAGCGTCTACAAAATAGGGGGTAGTTTTATGGCATTTTTATTAATAATTATTTTTTTTACTAGTAATGGCGGTCGATCAGAGATTTTTATCATGACTGCGACATTATGGCGGACACATCAGACACTTTTGACACATTTTTGGTACCATTGTCATTTTTACAGCGATCAGTGCTATAAAAATGCACTGATTACTGTAAAAATGACACTGGCAGTGAATGGGGTTAACCAGTAGGCGGCGCTGTAGGGGTTAAGTGTTTCCTAGGGAGTGATTCTTACTGTAGGGGGGATGGGCTGTGTGTGACATGACACTGATCACCGCTCCGAGAACACGGAGCGGATATCTGTGTCATTGTCACTAGGCAGAGCGGGGAGATGCTTGTTTACACTAGCATCTGCCCGCTCTATCTCTCTGTGAGACGATCACGGGTATCCCTGTGGCGATTGAGTACGCGGGACCCACGGTTGGGCTCACGGAGAAAGCGGGCGGCGGCGTGCGTGCGACGGCACATTTAAGGGGACGTACCTGTACGTGCTTATGCCTGTCCGTGCCACTCTGCCGACGTAAATGTACAGGAGGCGGTCCTGAAGTGGCTAAATCCTTAACCACTTCCCACCAACGATGTCATATGACGTTGCAGATTTTCAGTGGGGATATCTAAATGATGCCTGTAGTTACAGGCATCATTCAGATATCTTCTTTTACAGCAAGAAATTCACTCCAATGTAAAAACAATCTTAACGGCTGTTCAGCTGCTTGATTGTTTTTACAGTCGGCGAAAGGGGACAATTGCCCCTCCCGCCACCCTCCGGTGTTTCTACCGGCTTGCCCGTGCGACCGGTGAGCCAGAGAAGGAATCTGCCATTGGCGGAAGTTCACCATAGAGAATACTGGGGGCCGGATGGTCCCCGGCACTCTTTTTGACCTTCGGAGGCCAGGCGCAATGTTATGACGGCCTGGGAAGTTGTAAACACATCCGTTGCCTTGGCTGGGAGGCCGAGATCATTTTTTGGGGGGGATTTTAGGCTTTCCGGCCTAGAGGCAGGATCTGTGAAGAAGAAGTGTCAGAATTGGCCTGGGTGGCAAGTAGTTAAGGTTTCTTGGCTGTCGCTTGGCAACTCAAAGTTTCAGCTCCCTCCATAAATTTTCTATAGGATTAAGGTCTGGAGACTGGCTAGGCCACTCCATTCGCTTAATGTGCTTTTTCTTGAGCCACTCCTTTTTTTGCCTTGATGGTATGTTTTGGGTCATGCATCCTGAATTTTCAGGTTTGGTCCAGATTTTTCATTTTCGGTGCAACACTATTGTACATGGAATTCCTGGATGCTAATATGAAGAATGATTTAGGAAGGTATACCAGCTGTATTTACATTTCATTAAATACATAACCTATTTTTATATCTTCCAGGATTCTGATTTCTCATAAGGTATCTGCTCATAAGCAGGTAATTTGGTTTGAGGGAGACAAGCCCTTTCACAATCTTAGTGGGAGATTTATAATCATGTTTTCAGGCACTTAATCTGTTGTAAATGAATGTAGACTCTCTTTATCTTGGATACGAGTGGCTTTTTATGAATTAAGAAAATGTTCCTTATATCATTTTGCTAAAAGAATAATTCTACAGCATATTACACACTAATCCAAAGGTCTGCATGCTTCAAAACCCCTTGACCCTCTTATTCAGGTTTAGTCAGCCATTAATCCGTGATGTAGATTAGATCCCTCACTCTCTCTAGAAAATGTAAATTACTTTTATTTATTTGATAATTATCTAGCATTAGATTAAAAAATAAGTGTTGTAAAGCACTTACGTAAAACATTGACTAGTAATATTAGGTAAAGATTAATTTTAATACACATTTAGGTAAAACTCTTTGGTAAGTAAACAACAACAAAATTGACTCATCAATGTAATCAATGTAATCAATGCATGTATAGCGCTACCCCCGCAGGAGCCACTTGGTAGACTGGGATTTTTGTTCTTCTGTCTTGACTGAAAACAACCTAGACCCTACTGACACACCAGGTTAAGCAAATGGATACTGCACTGTGACTGGGAGCACAAATATAGATACAGCACCTTGAAAAGATATTCAACCACTTTTTTCACATTTTGTCATGTTACAAATAAAAACGTAAATGGATTTTATTGGGATTTTATGTGATAGACCAACACAAAGTGACACAGTTGTTAAGTGGAAAGAAAATGAGAAATGGTTTTCAACGAATAAATATCTGAAAAGTGTGGCGTGCATTTGTATTCAGCCACCTTTACTCTGACACTCCTAACTAAAATCTAGTGGAACCAATTGCCTTTAGAAGTCATCTAATTAGTAAATAGAGTCCACCTGTGTTTAATTATTTTCAGTGTAAATACAGCTGTTCTGTGAATCCCTCAGAGGTTTGTTAGAGAACCTCAGTGAACAAACAGCATCATGAAGGCCAAGGAACACACCAGACAGGTCAGGAGAAGTATAAAGCAGGGTTAGGTTATAAAAAAATATGCCAAGCTTTGAACATCTCACAGAGCACTGTTTAATCCATCATCTGAAAATGGAGTACGGAACAACTGCAAACCTACGAAGACATGGCTGTCCACCTAAACTGACAGGCCGGGCAAGGAGAGCATTAATCAGAGAAGCAGCCAAGAGGCCCATGGTAACTCTGGAGGAGCTGCAGAGATCCACAGCTCAGGTAGGAGATTCTGTCCACAAGACAACTATTAGTCCTGCACTTCACAAATCTGGCATTTATAGAAGAGTGGCAAGAAGAAAGCCATTGTTGAAAGAAAGCCATAAGAAATCCAGTTTGCAGTTTGCAAGAAGCCATGTGGAGGACACAGCAAACATCTGGAAGAAGGTTTTCTGGTCAGGTGAGACCAAAATGTAACATTTTGCCCTAAAAGCAAAACGCTATGTGAGGCAGAAAAAATAACTGCACATCAACCTGAACACACCATCCCACCGTGAAACATGGTGGTGGCAGCATCATGTTGTGGGGATGCTGTTCTTCAGCAGGGACAGGGAAGCTGGTCAGTTAATGGGAAGATGGATGGAGCCAAATACAGGGAAAACCTAAAAGAAAACCTGTTAGAGTCTGCAAAAGACTTAACCATACAGCCAGAGCTACAATGGAATGGTTTAGATCAAAGCATATTCATGTGTTAGAATGACCCAGTCAAAGCCCAGACCTAAATCAAATTAAGAATCTGTGCCAAGACTTGAAAATTGCTGTTCAGACCCTCTCCATTCAATCTGACAGAGCTTGAGCTATTTTGCAAAGAAGTATGGTCAAAAATGTCACTCTCTAGATGTGCAAAGCTGGTAGAAACATGCCCAAAATGACTTGCAGCTGTAGCTGCAGTGAAAGGCAGTTCTACAAAGTATTGACTCAGGGGGCTAAATACAAATACACAACCACACTTTTCAGATATTTATTGGTAAAACATTCTGAAAAACATGTATCGTTTTCCTTCCACTTCACAATTATGTGCCACTTTGTGTTGGGTGCCCAACCAGTGGCCCACGGAGCCCTTTGATGTGGCCCGCGACCTCCTGCTCTGGGATGGCTGGTTGGCAAGCCCAGATTGCAGGTTGCCGACCCGCCATCCCAGTTGTAAATGAAGCCAGCGGTAGAGGAAGCAAGCGGCTTTTCAGAAAGTGCACCACACCTGCAGGATATAATAGACGCCTATGGCAAAGTGCAACTAACCGCCAGGAAAACCTCAGGTACACTGCGCCACACCCACATTGTGGGAAGACCACAGACCATCAGTGTAAAAGCAGTCTTAGGTACCTTTCACACAATCGGTCCAACCCAATCAGACCCTCCATTCACCTCTATGGAGCGGCAGATGTAAACAGACTTTTGTCCGTTTGCACCCACCTACCTCCAATCCGATCTGTTAAAAAAAAAACAGAAGTGGATCCCTCCCCTTCAATCTGATTGGATCAGCAGGCCCATAGAGTAGATTGAGCTGTGTCTGTTTTGCATATGCAGACTGGACAAAGACCTGTCATCTGCCCACTCCGCTCATTGTGGCCCACAACTGGTTACTAAGTGGCTTACATGGCCCTGGGCCTTCAAAAGATTGGGCACCCCTGGTCTATCACATAAAATCCCCAAAAATACATTTACGTTTTTGGTTGTAACATGACAAAATGTGAAAAATGTCAAGGGATATTAATACTTTTTCAAGGCACTGTACCCTGCACACAATTAAGGTTCAGTATCTAAAAGCAAACATCAGACTGGTTAGTGGTAAATGAACCCAATATATCCTCACAAGTTTCAGTAAATAGCAGTATGAACATAAATGAGTAAGTATAGAATTAGATCAATCACTGTTCACTTGACAATATGTTCACTAAGCTATATAGCAGCACAGAATGGAATTCTATGCAGCTTCATTAGAGTAAACATGGTAATCCACCAAAAAAACAATAAGTAAAGGCATTAGAAAACAGTAGTGCATCAAAGATAATCAATACTGCGATAACTGCGATAACTCCTCTGTAAACAGTAGGCTATAAAACTACCCAAAAAGGCAAAGTTCTTATGAAGCAGCTATCAGAGTGAGCAGTCTTTAGCCTTAGTTCTTCAGCCAGCTGGTGTTGGTGCCCAGTCTTTTTGGTGGTGCACATAAGTACAGTCCCAGTAAAGTCGGCCAGTCCCTATGTGCTCAGTTTCTGCTATCAGCAACAGGTTAATGACAGCAGTGTCCTATCACCAGTCCTACTGATACAGCAACAGGGGTCTCACTTTTCAGATGTCAGCTCACTTCTGGATCTTCCGGGAGTGACCCCTGTGCTCAGTATATGGCTGCAGGCTTGTGGCAGGTTGATGTGCACACAGGGGCAGGTTGATGTGCACACCCTCACAGCAAAGAAAGAGTCCCTCAGTATTCAGCCTGTGAAAAATACAGCTCTCTCTCTCTATGTCCAGCTTTCATTGGGAATTGTAGCTCAATCGTCCATTAACTGCCCCATATCTCATGATTTAATACTGCCAACCATCAAGTCTTTTGAGCTCCTTCTGCTTGCCAATTACCCCTGGTGGATGGAGGTGAGGTACTGTTAACCCATTCACCTAAAGTCCAGAGAGACTGCAGCACAATGTTCTTTATTGCTCTCTGTCTCTAGCCAAGCACCTGGCTACACATGTTTAAATCTAAAGCGAGTTTAAATATCTGAATTTGTCTTTATATTAGTCCGCTATAATCTCTGCCACAGTAGAACCATGAATAAAAGAGGGAGGGACAGCAGTGTGAAATAATTAGGGTCTAGCGCATTGAATAACCATTTAACACTGGGAGCTTTATTGGCAGGATTTTATGCTACAAACCATATATTAAAAATCAGATCATTCCTGTTTTTTTGTTCATGCTCAGGACTGAGTCACCATTTCACATTTCAATATGCAAATACTTTTGAACTTTTTTTCCTAAAAAAAACAAGTGTATTAAAATACAGCATAAATTACAAAAAAAGAATGGCATGCTGCTTCCAAAATCACATAGGATAAATGCTACTTCCAAAAATGCATGGGATAAATCTATTCCATTTCTAAGGTAGATCCACTCCTGAAAAACTATAACTGGCTTTCATGGCTCCAAAGCAACACAACTTTAAACTGTCAACACCAGTATATTGACTGTCTGTAAGCAGAAAATATTAGTTATTGTTTGTAAATTATGCCAGCATATTTGAATTGGACGCTGGGTATGTGAAACCATTTTGGGGGTATTATCCTCACCATCTTTGTATTGAACAATTGTCAGTAAACACAATTGTACAAGAAATGGACACTGGTGACTTGTATATTGTACTCGAAAGACTGGCCATGAAGAAGTGTAAAATATCTGCTATACGTAGAGATCACATCTTTATCCATCACCCCTCAATCACCACAGCAAAACAGACAATGTAACTTTTATCTTTGTGGAGCTGGTGGTAAGCAGAGGCACCAATCACCTGAGATGTAGTAGCAATCCTGCACCTTTTGGTGGTTAGTGTGTGGTGCAGGTGCCATATGTATTTCTCCAGGATCAAGGGTAAAGCCCGAGTTGAATTTTTGGGGGAGAGAGGGATGTAACATTGTGGGTTCAACCCTTTAAGGAGAACCAGTCATATCAATGCTAATGTAGGGTTTTAAAAGTCTTTAATTTATATACCTGTTTAAGCTACTTCCGCACTGAATACACCACAGCCCATAGAGTGCAGGAATCAGGAGTATGTAACATACAGCATAGAGCAGGGTTTCTCAACTCCAGTCCTCAAGGCGCCCCAACAGGTCATGTTTTCAGGCTTTCCATTATTTTACACAGGTGATTTGATCAGTTTCACTGCCTTAGTAATTACCACAGATGTTTCATCTGAGGGAAATCCTGAAAACATGACCTGTTGGGGCGCCTTGAGGACTGGAGTTGAGAAACACTGGCATAGAGTATAGAGTGCTGCAGTCAGGCATGTATAGCATACACTTCGATAGTCAGTAGGAAAAAGAGGACTTCACCAATAGTGGTCCTAAGGAAGACTTACATTGGTGGTCAGTGGCAAAAAGTATACACCTTCTTTACAAAGGGCCCCATGGGCGGACGACCGCCAATTCGATTGATTTCAGAGAGTGTAGGAGGACTCTTATTTTTCTGTCAAAATAATACCAATCTTCCCAACAGTGGTGGCACTATACAGGCAATATTCAGCTGAAGAAAATGCCACCAGACACTGCCCAGGAGAAAGGCATCATAGTGGGTTTCAAGGGCCCCTCTCTATCTCTCTATGAGATACATATTAAAAAATATGGAAAACATATTTTTTTAAAAACCTTTCCTGTATGGACTGTTTAATTATTATGATTCCCTTCTGGTTTCCTTAGAGGTGAACCTGTCCCAGCCTGGGCAGTTCACATCGAGCAATGTAAGAAAATAATAAATAAATATATGTACTGTAAACCTAAAAGGCACAAGCAGAGATCACTTTTATTGGAACTGCATGTTAGAATGACACATAGCTGATTTAATATATTTAAATGTCAAACACAAATGCAAGTGCAAATTGCTTGTGTCCAGAGTACACTGTCTACCTTGAGTTCTGACTTGTGTAAATCGGTAAACCCATTATTGACTACATTTTCTTACTCGTAAAAGCAGTTTGAATGATTTGCTTTTATATGAAAAATAAACAATTTATATATTTTTTAATAAAATATTTGATAAAAGGGATTAAGATGGTCTTTAAGAGGCTTTTGATTACTGGGCCCTTCTCACAAGAAAGTGTGATAATGCCTCATATGCTGTCAAAGAACTGAAGGTTCCAAATGTGTATTTGGTCATAGGTTAACCTTTGCTTGTTAATGTTACACAGGACAATGGACAGGTCATCAAATGATGTACAGAAAAATACTGCTGCCCTACCCCAAGCTGCAACAGCAAGCACACGTCCTAACAACCTGATCATCTATCACTGGTGACAGAGATGACAACTCTGAAACTTCATCCCTTCAGTGACAGTTAAGTACTGCCCTCTTCTTCTGATATCTTCTACCTTTTACCATGTAGTGGTACCTGAGTCCAATCACCCCTGCACTATCATCACCTGACACTGAGCCGGGTAATTCAAAAGTCCCTTTTCAGAAGAATCAACACCTGTGCCATTATAAAGTCTTTGTCTCTGCCAACAAAATTAGTAGACTTCGGTGTGTTCCACCTCCTCCTCACATCTCTCTTTATATATGCTGTATAAATAATTTACACATTATAAGCATTGTAAGTTTTTACACAGCTTTGTTTGCACATCATAAAAAATTAAGTCAGCAGCTACAAATACTGTAGCTGTTGACATTTTGATTGAAGGACACTTACCTGTCCAGGGATCCAGTGCTGTCCTTACCCGAGCTGATTCTTTAATCAGCTTCGGGTCCAGGCACCAAGATGTTAACTAAGGGAAACTGGCAGGGAAGCCTTGTGTCTTCACAGATGGTTTCCCACTGTGCATGTGTGAACCTCTCTATGCTTTGTGAATGGTCCCGCAGTCTTCTGGGACCTGTAATGTGTCCAAGAAGAAGGAGGGGTGAACTTCTGCTTGGATCACCGCCGCGATCCAACCAGAAATGGGAGCAGGTACCTGTCAAAGTCCCACCCCCAAAAAAAGTGCCAGTCCTGTTTCAGTTTACAACAAAGCACCTAAACTAGGGAATGGCAAAGCTTTTGCCTTTGCAGAAAATACATTTATATATATCTATATTGTAACAGTGTGACTCTGTGCGACCTTAAAGAGTGTTGGTTTACACCAGAGTTTGTAGAGAAAGACATACTGATTGAACAGCTGTGTCTTTGGCTTTTTAGTCCTGCCCTGACTATGGATCAGGGCCCCACCCAACAGACAGGAAGTCTGTGCTTGGAGAGTCAGGTGGACTCTCCCATCCCTCTGAGTGGAGTCAGAGGCTATCTATGCTGCATGGGTGCAGCCAGAATAGGCCTGTCTGCAGGAGGCAGACATCGTTGGTGATTCAGCAACAAAGGTGCTGACCAGGGGTAAGCGAGGAGACAGCTTAACTCTTGGAAACTGTTTGGGTCTGAGGAGCAGACCTAAGGCCTAGGCTAAAGGCCTGAAACAGCCGGATAGCAAGAAGGTAAAGCTAGGAGGCTAAACTGTTGAGTATGCAAGATACAGGAATGGTGGAACCCCCCTGTGAATGCTACGGATGTATTTGTGAACTTTTGTGCTTTTAAATAAAAATGGGCTACCATGCCCTTAAACAGAGTTCCTGACTGGCCTGAATCACTGGAAAACGCATCCACCACGAGAGCTAACAACCCCTAATCTTACAATATATATAATGCATAGATATATATATATATATAGTATATTTTCAGAGAGAGATAAATTCATTAAAAGAAAGTTGCACAGTGCAAACTTCCAGTGGAAGTAAATTTGGATTTAACAGATGAACATAGTTATTGCACTTTTCATGCATTTGGTTCTCATCCAATTTGATCCTGCCAGATGAGGGTTCTCTGAAGTAATTCCAATCCAGTATATGTCCTGCAGAATGTTAAAATTGATCCCACACTCATGTGGTGTATAAAAGACCTTTATTTTTGTCACGGTCAAATCTTAAAGTACAGACATAAAGTTCCCATGGTCACCAAAGGCCATTTTTCATACAACCGTAACACTTCCTTTGGGTAAGTTTGTACTGATATGTGAAGTACTTTTAAGGAATGAATAGCAGGATTAAGTGGTACCCTGTCACAAAGTTAAAGTATTAGATTTATTATCGACTGTGAAAAATGATAAGATGCTCAGCTAACAGTATTAAGCACTACACAGAAATGAGTTGGCCTGCTGCTACTCTGCAATAAATCTGGGAAAATCAGCACTTTGCTGTCGCTGCTAATATGCTTGATGTTTCCTGCACTACTTTCTCCGCTGCCTCTACAATTTGTATTACAGAACATTGTTTTTTAGTGTCACTTTCACTGTAACACTTCTTTCTAAGATGAGACAACTTTTTTTTAATAGCTGGCTGCAACCCAAAATGGCAAAAAATACCTTTTTAAAGTGTATGTATCCCCACCCTTGGTTTAAAAACCTGTTTTTTTTTTCTTTCTTTTTGCTGTCTGTGCCCTGTTTCCCCTTCCCTTCCTAATGATGGAACAGGAAGTGAAGAGAAATCTTCGCAAAGCGAGGGGTGGTAACCTCTTATACAGTTGTCTCTGGAACAGAGGTGTTTCCATTGGAAGATTTATCCTTCATCTCTTGTTCTGGCTGCAACTCTAAAATTGTGGGCTGCCCCCAAATTTTTGTTTCAGTGACAGTGGTCTTTTACGACTATTCGTGCAGTCGTGACACAGACAGCAATAAAAACTTAAAGTAAAATTAAAGGCATAACTTTTTTTAACTTTAGGATAAGATGGTTTAGAACACCTGTCAATTTTAATTGCTATCCCCCCCCCCCCCCTGTTAGGGAGATTCATCCTCTCTAGTTGTCCTGTTTACCATTATCATTGAAAGTAAAAGTCAAGGAAAATCCCAAATGTTGGGTTGTCCCCAGAAAAGTAATAGATGGTCAATTTTCCGATGGGGACACTGGTTCTGGTGACCTGGGAGACCCCAAGGGGTTCCCTTAATTTGCAGGAATTTTCTCTAACTTCTTGTTTTGGCTATGGGACAGGAAGACAAGGGAAATCTCCGCAATGGGACACAGATGACAAACAAATTAATTACACGGGTTATAACCCTCCCTAACTATGTCGAAATAAAAAATAAAAGGTTTGCCCACAGTTCTACTTTAACAGCAGGTATAACTCTTCCCTAATCTAATGTTGGCCATACACTAGTTGAGTTTCAAATGATCATTCACTTGAAAATTCTTATCAGAACAATTGATGACTTGATAAATTTCATTTGAAAATAAAAAAAAAATGTTTGCTTTTAACATGTGATTTTTGAAGGGGATGGCCGTTCCCAAACAAAAACCACAATTTGTTCAAGAAAATTTTTCCATCCTGATTTGTAGAATTTTATTTGTCACTGTGGTTGAAAACAAATGTTGTTTTGACCCCACCAAACAAATAGAAGTCAATCACCGTTCCTAAAGCAAGCACTTTCTAATGAAATTCTACTAGTCTGTGACCAGCTTAAAGTGTAAGTTCACATTTACAGAAAATCTGTAAGGCGGTATTACACTGGACCCCCCCAGCTTTCCGGTCTGGGGATTTGAAATCCTCCTAGTTTTCTCGCCTCTCCTTGCAGCGCTGACAGGATAGGCTAGAATGCCTCTTGTCCGTACACGCTAAGAGGTACGGATAGGTGATTAAGCCGAACAAGCAGCAAATGTAACCATCGATACTTAACTCCTAAAGTATGCCCTTAACACTTCACTCCTCTTCCCATCCCCAACAACTAACCTCTAAGCAGAACTATGAACTATTGCCTATTCTGCACTTCATCCCACAATGGGTGCCTCTGCATCAACCGGCAATTCCGTACCAAGTGCATTTATCGCTTTGTCACCACAATTAACTGAACAAAAAAAAAGACTAGTTATCAAAATAAAAAAGTAGAGGTTTTCCACTGACATACTGTACATATGAATCCTAGTTCTTGCTGATTATGTGAGTGGTTGCTATGGGTTACATCTGCAGCTTAATTACAAAAACAAATCTAATAACTATTGTATATAGTTCTAAGATGATTATTTACTGCCTATAACATGATATAATAATAAAAAAAAAATGATGCTAAAGTATCGATTAATGTAAAAACTTAAGCCCACGCGAATCCTCGGTGCAATAACAGTAGCTTCAGGAATTGTGGCCAGCGAGGAGACATATTGCATATCTTGTGGTCTTGTCCAGGCTTTTTGGTCTGTTGCATACCTTATTTTATTTGAAGAATCATAAGGATGCCAAATTGGTTCTACAACATTGCCCTATCCTAGGCTTCTTCACATACCAACAAAAATTTGCATCCTACCTATTTCTGTCTGCTAAATGGACCATTGCTCAGGCCTGGAAGAAACCATTGGTTCTGTTTCAGGGAGTAAAACATTGCATGACCGTTTTAATGGGTAATGAAAAAATGTCCAGTATTTAAAGAGGAGGTCCACCCGAATTTTTTTTTTTTAAAGCCAGCAGCTACAAATACTGCAGATGCTGCCACTGCTATGCTCGGTGAGGGAATCAGGAAGTGAAGCCTTGCGTTCACTGCCCGGTTCCCTACTGCACATGCGCGAGGAGCGCGGCGCACCGTCACTGGTCCCCGCTCTCTCCTGGGAACAGTGTGTTTCCCAGAAGACAGCTGGGGGGGTGACTGTTTTATACAGGTATCTGCACCCCCCTCCCCCCTGAAAGGTGCCAAATGTGACACCGGAGGGGGGGGGTTCCGAAAAGCGGAAGTTCCAATTTTGGGTGGAACTCCGCTTTAAAGGACTCCCATTCCCAAATTCTTAACATTTGTGAACCTTGGAATAACTATTCCCTACCTTCTCTACATCCGACCAGTTAAGGTTGATTATGATGTGTTGCCTGAGAGAGCCTCATGGTTTGCGCCCTCCCCCCCCCCCCCTCCACTCTACCCCTTGTCTCCTTGCCCTTCACTCTTGTCCTTTTTGATTAGGCATGTTATACACCAGGATCTCCGACCCTGGGGAATTTACTGGCTTATGAACACCCTAATGTTACCCCAGGATCCCGAACAGTTAGCTGTATATGACTTATTACATGTTTACCATAGCTCCCAACTGTCCCTGATTTTGAGGGACTGTCCCTGATTTGGAGAAATGTCCCTCTGTCCCTCTTTCCTCCTCATTTGTCCCTCATTTTGGTCTGATCTATATAGTTGTATATAAAATGCCCTTTTTATTTTTCAAAAAGTGTTTCCCAGTGCTAAACCTTTCATAAAAATTCTAAATTGCTGCATTTGTAAATTTTAAAAGCCAATATAAGGGAATAGTAGTGGTAAAAAAAAAGCCCATGTGGATTAAATTAAACTTTTTTTTGGTTAATTCTCCTTTAATGGGGTGTGGCAGGGGGCAGGTCCTATGCCTACATATGTTTGTTAGTAGGTGTTCCTCATTCCCATCTCAAAATGTTGGTAGGTATGTGTTTACTACTCTGACTAATATTCTGTGTAATTGTGTTGTCCCCCTGTGTGGGGTGAACTTGAATCTATTATCCCTTGAAAACCAAATAAAAACTATTGCACAGAATGTAAAAACTTGGACACAATGGTGTTTTTGAGATGTGCATTGCTTTAGAAAAAAATATATGGTTCTGGCTGACCAAGTCAACACCACATCCCAAGAAAGACAATGAGACTATAAACTAAAAAAATAGAAAATAAACTATAAAGTTAAGCTGAACACAAATCAGCACAATCAGTACTGACAAAAATGAATTCTTGAAGAACAGAAAAGCATCCAGCCAGTAACTGCTCTGTCAGTACAGCCGGGATGAATTTCTGCAGTGTCAGGTTTAATTCATCCTGAGCGGCTCAGACGAAATGCGGAGAGACAAGTAAAGTCGGGACAGTCAGGGAGCTCTCAAAGTAAAATTTTTAGTGGTCATATTTAAAGAACATGTTTTATGACTGCCCTCCCTGCAGTGCTCACAGATAAACATAGCAATAATTTATTATTTATGGGTAAACGTAAATGGTAGATTACTTCATCAATTTACCATCCCCAACCAGATGTCTTGAATAGATCAAGATAGTTTTCTAGACTGGGTTTAATTTAAAATTAGACATAGTATTCCATAAGTTAAATATACTACTTTTCAAACTATTAATTGCACTACAGAATGCCAAGGTCCTCAATCATCAATATAAATATACAAAAAGGTGTAGCGCTGGATGAGCAAAACTGTGTATGGCTATACAGTGAAAAAAATATATAATATAAGAAAAAGTATCAAAAACATGAGTGAATACTACAAATAAACAATTTAAAGTTCATGTGTGTCAGTGAAAAATATATGAAATCTTCTCCTCTATTTAAAGATGATAAGAGTTCTACAGAGTGCAGGTATCCGATAAAAATCATAGGCAAAATGCTCCAACACTTAGTAAAGATCCCGCCACCAAGGTGAAGAATGAAGGCTTACCAGACAGCCTGCGACCGCCCTTCTCAGGGGGGTCAAAACAGGCTCAGTAGAGTGATGTTTTACTCCATGGAAGGCAGGATGATTCTGCAGGAACGCTTCATCCACAATGGGAGAGTCTCCAGAGACGTTGATTGAACACCTGGCCAGAACTGGGAGTAGACACACTCTTTGCAGATCAGAGTGGATGTTCCTCAGTAAGTAGGATAAAATCCAAAAGAGAAAGAAAAACTTTCCATAGTGTAGCGTTCATCCATAAAAAAGGGGTTTATTTTCACAAAGTATGCGATACAGAACTTCAAAGTAACAAGTCCTGAGATATTAAAATGCTGGTTAAAAAACTCCTTGCAAGGAATAAAAAGCTCCGTATTCTGCCCCTGATGATGTCAGATTTGACGAAACGACGTAGGGTGACACGTGCATGCATTGCGCACGCGCGAACGGTCGTTTGATTGACAGAATACGGAGCTTTTTATTCCTTGCAAGGAGTTTTTTAACCAGCATTTTAATATCTCAGGACTTGTTACTTTGAAGTTCTGTATCGCATACTTTGTGAAAATAAACCCCTTTTTTATGGATGAACGCTACACTATGGAAAGTTTTTCTTTCTCTTTTGGATTTTATCCTACTTACTGAGGAACATCCACTCTGATCTGCAAAGAGTGTGTCTACTCCCAGTTCTGGCTAGGTGTTCAATCAACGTCTCTGGAGACTCTCCCATTGTGGATGAAGCGTTCCTGCAGAATCATCCTGCCTTCCATGGAGTAAAACATCACTCTACTGAGCCTGTTTTGACCCCCCTGAGAAGGGCGGTCGCAGGCTGTCTGGTAAGCCTTCATTCTTCACCTTGGTGGCGGGATCTTTACTAAGTGTTGGAGCATTTTGCCTATGATTTTTATCGGATACCTGCACTCTGTAGAACTCTTATCATCTTTAAATAGAGGAGAAGATTTCATATATTTTTCACTGACACACATGAACTTTAAATTGTTTATTTGTAGTATTCACTCATGTTTTTGATACTTTTTCTTATATTATATATTTTTTTCACTGTATAGCCATACACAGTTTTGCTCATCCAGCGCTACACCTTTTTGTATATTTATATTGTTGTACCTTATATCAGGTTTTTTTTGGTGTTTAGCAGCAGGTTTTCCTTTAGGGATTTATTCATTTATTGCACTTTAATAATTTGCACCTAGCGCAAATTTTTCTTTTATAACCTCAATCATCAATGTATGCAGTGGGAGAGAGTAAATTAAGTAGATTTTGGTACATTAAGTAAAATACCTCTGTCTAAACTGAATTCTTTGTCTGTATGGATGGGGCGTTCACAACATGTCAATAACCAATAAATTGTCTCTGCGTTTGGATAGTATTACTATATGCAGTCAGGGAACTGGAACATATTAAAACATACTATGGTGATTAGGATTACTAGTCTATTACAAATAAACTTTAACTTATTAGCCCCATACTAAAGTGTACTAGTCAATATCAAGAAATGTATTTCTACATGCAGTGTAAAGACACAAAGACCCAATATCCAAATCCTTTCTGTGAGAGCTCACTTCAATTGGCAGAACTTTAAGGACTCTGCCACTAGCTTACTTCTTTTTAGTTTTTTTTTTTGCCCAGTTTTATAAAAAGAAAGCAAAGAAAAAAACGAAATCAATGTGTTTCCTTTGCAGGGGTTTACGAGGCAACAACATGATCATCAGCCTCTTGGCTTACATATACATCACCACAACTCTGGCCTTTCTCAGTCATTGTCTGTCACTTATGCCGCGTACACACAATCAATTTTTTCGACGGTGAAAACACCGTCGAGAAAATCGACGTGAAAAACGAGGAACAGCTTGTTCCCCACACACACGGCCGTTTTAAATGACATTTTTTTTTTGGTCGAAAAAAACGACCGTGTGTGGGCTCCCCGCCAGTGTTTCCTTATGGGAAAACTGCTGCGGCAAAAACGACGGGAATCACGACGAGAAAAATTAGAGCATGTTCTAATTTTTCTCGTCGTGATTAATGCCATTTTTCCCGTCGAGAAAATCGACAAAAAGCCCACAGACGATCGTTTTTCTCGTCCAAAGGGAAAAATTACGTTTTTCTTGATGGGAAAAATGATCGTGTGTACGCGGCATCATAGACTGTTCTCTCACAAACGCTTGGTCCATACACTTAGCAGACCCTTGATTCTCTGGTTCCCACGTCTCTATTTGGTGCAGCCCTCCTAACTCCTTGGTAGAGACCTCTGGGGTGGAGCCCTTGACCATAGTCATGATTCTCCTATAAGGCCAGAACATACCTGCCCAATTTGTGTGCTGGGAATCCTAAATCCAGGACCCAGGATTGGAGATTTCATCCCTCCCCAATCTCTACAAAATTTCCAGGCTCCAGGGATTTACCAACTGATGAGGAAACTAAAAAGCCATTTTCCTCTTAATGACACAAGCACCCTGGAGCCCCATCAACCTGTCTGGATGAAAATGCTGGGTAATAATCTTTTTTTTACACCATCGCAGGTCACACAAGTCACAGTTCTGAAGCCTCGTACACACGACCGAGTTTCTCGTCAAAAAACGACAAGAAAACTGCCGAGAGAGCTTTCTTGCCGAGAAAACCATTCGTGTGTATGGTTTCTTGTCGAGAAAACTGCCGGGAATCTCAACGAGAAAAATAGAGAACCTGCTCTCTATTTTCTCTTCAGGATTCTCGTTTTTCTTATCGGGTTTCTCGTCGGCCTGTTTTGCAACGAGAAAACCGGTCGTGTGTATGCTTTTCCGAGTCTTAAAAAATCACGCATGCTCAGAATCAAGTATGAGACGGGAGCGCTTCTTCTGGTAAAACAAGCCTTCGTAAATGAGATAGCACATTCGTCACGCTGTAAGGAACAGAAAGCACAAAGACTGAAAAGCGCGAATCGTCTCTTCCCAAACTTTTACTTCACACGCGGTAACTCGAGATCAGCAAAAGCAGCCCAAGGGGTGGCGCCACTGAAATCGAACTTGCCCTTTATACTGCCGTCGTACGTGCTGTACGTGACCGCACAGAACAACAACGAGATTTGGAATTTACAGTGTGTATGCAAGGAAAGCTTGACAAGAAGCTCGTCAAGCTTGACAAGAATCTCGTCGAGAAAATCGACGGGTTTTTTACGACGAGAAACTCGGTCGTGTGTACGAGGCTTTACAGTTATTTTGTGACTCAAGGTAAAAAAAATTAAAAAAAAGGTAAACATTGCTTTGTGTTGTAACAATGCACGCGGTTGAATCATGGGTTTTTATGGGTTGAGGAAGCCATATAACACACATATCCACCACAGATCACTCTGCAGAGGTCTAAACCTAGTGTAAACTAGTCCTTAAAGTGTTGTCTATGGACAATTTTGGGTACTATATTTCTTCCCCATTTCAAAAACATACAAACTCACATTCATTTTCCAACCTCAGTGTGATGCTGCAGCTGTCCCCTGCCGACTCTAAGACTAAGAACTGAGCATTCACACGACCACTGATCTTCAGTCTTTGGTCCGCTCTGACCAGAGAGTAATGCCTTAAGAAAATAAGGATGACCCCTGAATGCCGCACATCCATGGTGTCCTACAGAGATGAAGTTGCAAGTGGATCCCCAAGACTAAGCTCCGGGGGGACGGAGCGAAATGTGTTAGGAGTGGGGCCTCGTCGGAGTCCAGGCTGAGGTTGCCACTTCACTCATCTCTGTAGCACACCATGGATGTGCGGCATTCAAGGGTCACCCTTCTTTCCTTGAGCCATTGCAGGAGCCAGGACAGGCTCCATCCCCTGCAGGCAATCTGAGCAGCAGTTGCGGACGCACTGGTTTTCATACCCCCCTTCATCAAGCCTGAGCGGCACACTAACCATTTACAGGACACAGAGAGTAATGCCTGTCAGTCACCACTCTCTGTTTTGCCCTTCCAGCGCTCACTGGAGTGCCAAGTAGGACAGGGGACAAGAGTAGCTGGCTCAGACTCTCAGCGGTGCACTGACAGGCTGAGTAAGCTGCCAATCAGGCATCTGCGTGGATCCCAACATTATTGCTGGGATCCTTCCAGAACCTGAAGCAGCTCTGTGATGTCAGCCGACAGTGGACTTTATCCCACTATCAGCTGTTTCTGGGTCACAGGAGCACTCCTGTGACCCACAAGAGAAGCATAGCTAAAAAAGGTTCTCTTTTAAGGCTTGACATGTTGGTATTTATTTACTAGATGCAACCCTATCTTTTATATTTTTTCAAA
Source organism: Rana muscosa (assembly GCA_029206835.1). NCBI lineage: Eukaryota > Metazoa > Chordata > Amphibia > Anura > Ranidae > Rana > Rana muscosa. The sequence goes on from CM055121.1 coordinate 129,672,271, forward strand.
AAAGCAGGTATTATATTGTGTTTGTGTGCACTAAAACGAATTTTACTGCATTTTTTCTGAAAATATGCATATTTATAAACAGTTGTGGAAAAATCATGCGACAAAAAAGTTGCAACTGCATCTATTTTATTTATCTCACTGCTTTGAAAAAATATACAGGTATTATTGTTTGTGAGGTTGCAGTAGTTTTCTAGCAAGGAAAATTCAGTTTTTTGTATGTGAAAAATCGCCCCGGTAAGTGTTTAAAAATTAGCTGAGTATTGTAAATGATACCCATTCAGTCCTCAAATGGAGTTACTTGTAATTAACTTTCAGATTCTGCACACAAAGATTTCTGAATGATATTACTGCATTCATTGATCGGCCCTGGGTTTGATGGTATAGGCCAGTGATGGCGAACCTTGGCACCCCAGATGTTTTGGAACTACATTTCCTACTCTGCAGTGAAGTTGAGCATCATGAGAAATGTAGTTCCAAAACATCTGGGGTGCCAAGGTTCTCCATCGCTGGTACAGGCAAACAGATCAGTATATGCCTCATGATCTAGAATCCACTCTTCAAAAGTGTAAATTGGCATCTAAAGAAACAAATATCTTTTTATAATTACATGACAGCAAGATTCAACTATGAGCTCCAGTTAGGACTGAAGTATTATATTAATTTTCACACATTTTACTTAATAGAACTATACAGAGGAAATTAAGCACGTTAGTCATCCTAAATAAAGCATGACACTAAATATAATGATATAATGTTGTCGACACCCAAGAGCTTTAGAATCCCCATAATTAACTTTCTTTGCACTTAGTCATATGATTTGGGCATTTACACAATCAGGCTTCCTTAACCTAACAAGACCAAGTCTTAAAACCTTCTTCCCAACCAGACTGTGTCCCAAGGGAAAATTATTAAGGTAATTAATTTTTTTCATAAAGCATGAGAAAAATGTCACAAGGGATCAAATCAGACTATAGTAATTAGAAAGTGAAATATAACAAAAAAAAAAGTGTTACATTTTATATGAGCTCCATTTGCTCTTTTAGGTCCCTTTTTGGGGGTTGGATAAAGCAGGGATCACAAATGTGAGAAGCAATTAGCTAATTTACTGTGATACGAAAACTTCACTGATTTCTTGCTCGGGATGAGGTCAGCTGATGCCTTATGACTTAGGAAAAACTGCATATGCAATTTCCACAGCCAATGTCCCAAGAAGAGAAAAAAAAAAGGAATTATTTAGAAGACATTCTTTTTAAACATGGTAAGATCGGGTTCCCTGTAATTCCTTCTTTAAAGCGGCGTTCCGCCAGAGAATAAAAAAATTAAAAGCCAGCAGCTACACATGCTGCAGCTGTTGGCTTTTAATAAATGGACACTTACCTGTCCTGGAGTTCAGCGATGTCAGCACCCGCAGCTGATGTTTCCATTGCGGATACGGCTTCATGCCGGGAACCCTACTGCGCATGCGCGAGGCCCCGCTCCTCTCTCCTATTGACCCGGGAGGAGGAGGGAGCCCCGCGGTGATGTCAGGGGCCGCGGCAAAGACTCCCGGAAGTGGGAAAGGATACCTGTCAAAGACAGGTATCCTTTCCCCCCTCCCCCCGAAAGGTGGCAATTGTGGCACCGGAGGGGGGAGGAATCTGATGAGCGGCACTTTTGGGTGGAACTCCACTTTAACCCTTTCACACCAGAGGTTGTTTATGCCTACATGCTCAGGACAAGAAAATTACCTTATAAAACTTATAAAAACACAATCAAATCCCTGGGTAGGATAATGAAAGTTTTCTATAGCAGCGCTCAGGTGGTCAATAGACTCCCTTGTCCACTCACTCTTATTTACAGTTCATAAGAGTACATATAGAACTTATGAAAAAAGATGTTGTTGTAAATGACATATAGCTCCAGATGTCTTCTTAATATGATCCACTTTAAATCATCAGTTGTATCCCCTTTCGGGTGGGTACTCACCACACACAGGATTTAAACAGGCACCTCACAGATCCCATCCGATGGTCATCCGATCATCCTAATCCTGGTTCTGATTACTCCTTCTAAAGCCTCCAGAGATCACCCGATAATCACCAGCAGATGTTCAAAGTGAAAGGAAAGAGAAGCCACCAATAGTGTAATCCCGTAGAGTATCTTTTAATCAGTCTATAAAAATTGTTTCCACAACATATCTTCCATATGGTAAAAATCAAGCAGTAAAATAGCAGCAGTGTAATTCAAAACCGCCGTGCTGTTCCCCCAGGCTCCTAACAGGTGCAGTGTATCAGCTGGTACAGCTTGTGTTTAACCAGACTTACTGCCGCTTCCTGTGTTTGGAGCGCACCTGGAACGCACCAACGTCACTTCCTTTCAGCCGCAAAGTCACACCCTGACGTTTCGTCTTCTCGACTTCCTCTGAGGGCGTGACTCTGCAGCACGGCTCACAGGAATATATACACACACAAGTGATTGAAAGACAAGTTTAACCCCTCCTATATGCTAATCAATGCCATTTAATTACTCAAATCGGCAGAACGCATTGTAGTCACAGGGGTCTCGTCATTTTAAATCACTTAACACATTAAATCAACAATAACCTCTTATACATTGATCTTGAAAAGCGTTATTAAGATAATAATAACATAATCGAATAGTTAAAATAAATCAATAAAAGCTGAGTCTCCATAATATCATTCATTATCACAGATAAGCACCCAGCACTAGTGCCATCTTGAGTATGAATACCAAACAGCAGTCTAAATTTCTACAAAAATAGGAATAAATTATATATATATATATATATATATATATATCTCAACACTCAATGTTAAAATACAATATTAAAATTAAATATATAAAATTTACTTCTAAAAAATCCTAAAACATACTACATAAAATGCTAATCGTCAAAATTGTTTCATAATTATGTTATTAATACCTAAAGGTTTATAAATAAATTCCACATATATATAATATAAACCTACTAAACGGTAAACCAAATAATAACACTAAAAGTCACTAATGAAACAATTTATATCTAACTCGACGTTTAACCCTTTGGGGGTGAGGGTATCCAAGGAATAAATCCAAAAAGTTTCTCGTTTGGATAATTCCCTTACCAAATTACTTCCTCTCCATGTAGGTTTAATATGGTCCACCCCCCAAAATTTCAAACCTACAGGGTTTTGATCATGATGTAGCTTAAAATGGAGAGACACATTATGGTCTTTAAACCCCAATTTAATATTCTTAATGTGTTCTCCAATCCTTACTTTAAGGCATCTTTTTGTCCGTCCCACATACATTAACCCACATGGGCATAATAACACATATACCACATGTGTGATATTACAAGTTATAAACTCTTTGATGGCGAATTCTTTTTTATTTACTGTGGATGTAAAGCAGTCAATACCTCTTATGGGTTCAGCTATTTCTCTACACGCCTTACACTTACGGCAAGCAAAAAAACCTTTTTTGTCCCAAAAGGACAATGGTCTTCTTGGTTGATCCAGCACCTTTTTTACCACCTTGTCTCCTACATTAGGTGCCTTTCTATAAATAAATTTAGGAGCTTCTGGCAACACTGGTTTCAAACTTTTATCTAGACAGAGTACATGCCAATGATTTTTTAACACTGTCTCAACCTCTCTATATTGTGCATGGAATGATGAAATAAAACTCCACTCATGGCAGGTTGAAGTTCGAATCCTCACACCTTCTCCTACTACTTGTTCTCGTGGTATCGCTCTAATCTCCTCTGAGATTCTATCCAATTCTTGGGGTTTATACCCCTTCTCTCTGAATCTGTTTTTCAATATTACAGACTGAGACAGATAATTCTCTTCTGTAGAGCAATTTCGTTTCACCCGCATAAATTGTCCTTTTGGTATATTTTTTAACCAAACCGGGTGGTGGCCACTTTGTATAGGTAGGAAACTATTCCGGTCTGTTGGTTTGAAAAATACTTTTGTGTCTAATTTATCACCATTTCTATAGATGCTGACATCCAAAAAATCTATTTGATCTTTACTCCATGTACTTGTCAATTTAATATTGTTGGAGTTATTATTGAGATATGTTAAAAAATTATTAAGAGATATTTCAGATCCTTCCCATATAAAAATAATATCATCAATGAATCGTCTGTAAAACAGGAGTTCCCGTCTTTTATTCACAAAAATATACTTATCCTCCCACTCCCCCATAAATAAATTTGCAATACTAGGTGCAAATTTTGCGCCCATTGCCACGCCTCTCTTTTGGATAAAAAACTCATTGTTGAACCAAAAATAGTTATGTGACAAACAAAAATCTAAAACCTCTTTTAAAAAAACTTTTTGAGTTTTAAAAGAGGTTTTAGATTTTTGTTTGTCACATAACTATTTTTGGTTCAACAATGAGTTTTTTATCCAAAAGAGAGGCGTGGCAATGGGCGCAAAATTTGCACCTAGTATTGCAAATTTATTTATGGGGGAGTGGGTGAATAAAAGACGGGAACTCCTGTTTTAGAGACGATTCATTGATGATATTATTTTTATATGGGAAGGATCTGAAATATCTCTTAATAATTTTTTAACATATCTCAATAATAACTCCAACAATATTAAATTGACGAGTACATGGAGTAAAGATCAAATAGATTTTTTGGATGTCAGCATCTATAGAAATGGTGATAAATTAGACACAAAAGTATTTTTCAAACCAACAGACCGGAATAGTTTCCTACCTATACAAAGTGGCCACCACCCGGTTTGGTTAAAAAATATACCAAAAGGACAATTTATGCGGGTGAAACGAAATTGCTCTACAGAAGAGAATTATCTGTCTCAGTCTGTAATATTGAAAAACAGATTCAGAGAGAAGGGGTATAAACCCCAAGAATTGGATAGAATCTCAGAGGAGATTAGAGCGATACCACGAGAACAAGTAGTAGGAGAAGGTGTGAGGATTCGAACTTCAACCTGCCATGAGTGGAGTTTTATTTCATCATTCCATGCACAATATACAGAGGTTGAGACAGTGTTAAAAAATCATTGGCATGTACTCTGTCTAGATAAAAGTTTGAAACCAGTGTTGCCAGAAGCTCCTAAATTTATTTATAGAAAGGCACCTAATGTAGGAGACAAGGTGGTAAAAAAGGTGCTGGATCAACCAAGAAGACCATTGTCCTTTTGGGACAAAAAAGGTTTTTTTGCTTGCCGTAAGTGTAAGGCGTGTAGAGAAATAGCTGAACCCATAAGAGGTATTGACTGCTTTACATCCACAGTAAATAAAAAAGAATTCGCCATCAAAGAGTTTATAACTTGTAATATCACACATGTGGTATATGTGTTATTATGCCCATGTGGGTTAATGTATGTGGGACGGACAAAAAGATGCCTTAAAGTAAGGATTGGAGAACACATTAAGAATATTAAATTGGGGTTTAAAGACCATAATGTGTCTCTCCATTTTAAGCTACATCATGATCAAAACCCTTTAGGTTTGAAATTTTGGGGGGTGGACCATATTAAACCTACATGGAGAGGAAGTAATTTGGTAAGGGAATTATCCAAACGAGAAACTTTTTGGATTTATTCCTTGGATACCCTCACCCCCAAAGGGTTAAACGTCGAGTTAGATATAAATTGTTTCATTAGTGACTTTTAGTGTTATTATTTGGTTTACCGTTTAGTAGGTTTATATTATATATATGTGGAATTTATTTATAAACCTTTAGGTATTAATAACATAATTATGAAACAATTTTGACGATTAGCATTTTATGTAGTATGTTTTAGGATTTTTTAGAAGTAAATTTTATATATTTAATTTTAATATTGTATTTTAACATTGAGTGTTGAGATATATATATATATATATATATATATATATATATATAATTTATTCCTATTTTTGTAGAAATTTAGACTGCTGTTTGGTATTCATACTCAAGATGGCACTAGTGCTGGGTGCTTATCTGTGATAATGAATGATATTATGGAGACTCAGCTTTTATTGATTTATTTTAACTATTCGATTATGTTATTATTATCTTAATAACGCTTTTCAAGATCAATGTATAAGAGGTTATTGTTGATTTAATGTGTTAAGTGATTTAAAATGACGAGACCCCTGTGACTACAATGCGTTCTGCCGATTTGAGTAATTAAATGGCATTAATTAGCATATAGGAGGGGTTAAACTTGTCTTTCAATCACTTGTGTGTGTATATATTCCTGTGAGCCGTGCTGCAGAGTCACGCCCTCAGAGGAAGTCGAGAAGACGAAACGTCAGGGTGTGACTTTGCGGCTGAAAGGAAGTGACGTTGGTGCGTTCCAGGTGCGCTCCAAACACAGGAAGCGGCAGTAAGTCTGGTTAAACACAAGCTGTACCAGCTGATACACTGCACCTGTTAGGAGCCTGGGGGAACAGCACGGCGGTTTTGAATTACACTGCTGCTATTTTACTGCTTGATTTTTACCATATGGAAGATATGTTGTGGAAACAATTTTTATAGACTGATTAAAAGATACTCTACGGGATTACACTATTGGTGGCTTCTCTTTCCTTTCACTTTGAACATCTGCTGGTGATTATCGGGTGATCTCTGGAGGCTTTAGAAGGAGTAATCAGAACCAGGATTAGGATGATCGGATGACCATCGGATGGGATCTGTGAGGTGCCTGTTTAAATCCTGTGTGTGGTGAGTACCCACCCGAAAGGGGATACAACTGATGATTTAAAGTGGATCATATTAAGAAGACATCTGGAGCTATATGTCATTTACAACAACATCTTTTTTCATAAGTTCTATATGTACTCTTATGAACTGTAAATAAGAGTGAGTGGACAAGGGAGTCTATTGACCACCTGAGCGCTGCTATAGAAAACTTTCATTATCCTACCCAGGGATTTGATTGTGTTTTTATAAGTTTTATAGTTTTATGTTCTGCAAAATATTTGTTGTGTTTAAGCGGCTGCTGATATAGATACATATAGTGAACATTTGGGTTAATGAATACGGTCACGTATTCATTGTAGTCTGTTATAAGTCACCTGTGAGCTTCTTTAGCGCTGGGATAGTGAAAGAAGGCCAGGGGAACTTCACTTTAATTTAAGAAAATTACCTTGACAATACTCTATGACTGCTTTGCATAGATAAATAATTTTTTATTTTTTAGGGACAAGAATGTTTTTTTTTTTTTAAAACTGTTATAGTAAAAACTAATGTAGCGGGGTGTTCAATTTAGGGGAAGTGTCTGAGCGTTAACCAGGCTCAGACACATTACACTGTTAGGAGTTATGGACCATTTTTGTTCTCAGGGGTTAATGCTGGTAAAGTGTTCCCTGTGGCCGGTGGGTGGCGCTGCCATTCTGGGCCAGGGTTGAACTGTGAGCGCAGTACTGTGCCTTTTGTGTTCCCTCTTGGCAGCCGCACAGTGGGGCGGGGAACCTGCTGTGCATGCCTGGGAGATAGGGCTGCAACTAACGATTATTTTCATAATCGATTAGTTGGCCGATTATTGTTTTGTGAATCGATGAATCGGTTAATAACCGTAAAAAAAAAAAAGGTAATTTTGCTGCATTTTTACATTTTTTTTGGCCAATTTGTTGTTGGGCAGACTAAAAAACACAAATTGCCGCAAAAACACATTATTACATGCTTTTCTGCAGCTTCTCTATTGAAGTATATTGAACCAAAAAAACAAAATAGCACAGTTTTACGGTAAAAAAAGTACTTGCCCATTCCAAATACGCAGCAGCTGAAAAAATCATGGATGTGAACGTGTCCCATAGGAAACCATGTAAATGACCTCTAGTGTGTTTCTGAAAAAAGCACCAAAAAAACACAGAGGTGTGACCCAGGCCTGAGATGTTTAGTAACATAATGGTGTTAAAAAAACTAAAATTGGTACAAAAAGAGCAAATAATCGCTGTAAGGGGTTCATTTTTTTCTGTGGGACAGTGAAAGTAATATTTATAGTAGCGATTTGCTCTTTTTGTACTGTAAAGGGCTCATTTTAGTTTTTTTTTAACCCCATTATGTTACTGGCCGATTAATCGATTATGAAAATACTAACCGATTAATTTCATAATCGATTAGTTGTCGATTAATCGATTAGTTGTTTCGGCCCTACCGGGAGAGGATATAAAAGGGGCAGACATCTTCTGAGAAGGGTCGGTCCACGCCCAGGCACCTTCAGCCTGGGTGTGTGTGGGAGTCATCTCCGGGTGCCCTAGGCCTGGAGGCCGTGTTCCAGTTCCACCTCAGGCACCTTTAGCCTGGGGTGAGGTACTACCTCACCGTTTCTGACTACCTGGGTACGGAGACCCAGGAGCTGCAGCAACCTTCGGCTGGGGTCCGCAAGGGATCGAGGAGTTCAGGGTGCCGCCTTGCGAGGGGACCCGCACCCTAAGAGAAGGGAGGATCTGTTCCGAGGGACCGGTGCTGTGGACACGGTGAAGGAAGGGGTCTGTTGACTCGCTGGGGGGACATATTCTCCCTGAAAGGGGCTATGTCCTAGGAAGGAACCGCGGTTCATCAGGTAAGTGGCAGTGGCCTTATTCGTCAGGTCAGTGGCAGTGACCTTATTCACAAGGTCTGTGGCCGAGACCAACCTCATAGTCTGTGGCAGAGACCGTGCGCCAAAACTGTTTGAGAAACCTGAACAGTCAGAAGAGTTTGAGCTACGTTTGTGCCTGGACCTTCTCCACACCTTAAGCTGTCCTGTGTTTTTGCTCCAACCTTTCTTCTATCCAAAAGACTAAGTGTTGTGCAAGTGAAAATAAATATTGAGTTGGGCTTTCAGCTGGTGTGGACATTCACGTTCCTGGGGAAGTTAAGGACTTGCATCTACCCACTGTAGAGGTGAGAATCATTCTCAGGAGGACTTTAGACTCCGGCTGCAGACAAGGCCCAAAAATAACACCGCCTAACCTCTTAACACAGGAGGGTACGGGCTTGTGGTGCGGTGTGCCTGTCTCCCCCTGCGAGGAGCCGAGTTTATTGCAGGAGGGGGATAGGTGGGTGCGCTACACTAAGCTTTGTGGTTTTTTTATTATAGACTGATGATTGCACAGATATGTAAAAAAAACAAAAAACCCTATATTATGACAGCGAGACTTGTCTCTGTCAGAGTACACTGATCAGGGGCTGTAGCCGCTGATGGACAAATGTCTTCCAAGAAGTTCCCTTTGACAGTAATTGATGAAACAACTAGGGACAGCCACACACTGATCAAAATTTGTCCAGTCTCTGCTGAACCGGCTGAATTTTGGCCCATCTATGGCCAACTTAACCCTGTGCAGCCAGTGTTGTTTTTCGGGCAACCCAGGCAGAAAACATAATCATATCCTTGTCTGCCCCTGCAGCAGCAGCACAACTTAGTCTTGCGGTAGTCAAATGCTCCTCAGACTTCTGGGGCCCACTGAATGAGCAGCAGCCCCATGATAAGGACCTCTTCTTACTCCACTCTCCTATCAGCATGCTCTCTGTCAACACATGGGCACTGCAGCAGAGCCTAATTGGCTCCAAGTATTGGCCCCGCCTCTCCTAGTCTGAATGATACTATGCAAGGAATCATAGGAGTCTAATATTAAGGTTCCATGCAAAGTGGGCTTAAAAAAAATGGCAGAAAAAAAAAAACCGCTCATATAGAGTGTTTTTGTAAATAGTTTAGACGAGTTAAGGAGAGTTTAGCATTTTTTCTGCAAGAAGGCTCCAATCAGAAACGTTGAACTCAAAATTGCCAGTAATCGTCCTAATGTGCATGGACACATAGAATAACATTAGCTTTTTTTTCACAGGCAAAACACAAAACTCCTGTAGAGACAGTAATTTTTAGGCCAGTGTGCATGGAGCCTCAAACAGATTCAGGTACTTACACAACTGCTATTTCAAAATAAATAGAATTATTTTTACTTGAACGCATTTGCAATAATTTTTGGTTTCAACTGCCTGGAAATCGCTCTCATTTTCATGAGTAAAAGCAGTGTGGATAAAAATCAATTTTTTTTTTTTTATCAGATTTTTTTGATTTGAATCAGATTTTTTTAATTTAAATCGTTTTTTATTCAAATTTATTTTAATAAGATTATTTTGGAGTAAAAATCTATCTAAAGATAGTTTTCAATTTAGGATACATTAATATTTTAGTTTATTCAGCATGAAATGGAGCTTAGTTATGTAGCATGAGGCTGTATATTCTGCAATAGTTAGATTTTTGGTAAACTCCTTTAATGAATCCAAGCTCTGCAAGCTGAGATAACATGCACTGCATTGATGCATTCACACAATTTCACAGTAACCATGAGATAAACCAAAGTTCAGGAATATTCCTTTATCCCATTGTTTTGCAAATGTTTGTACACAAACTGTATGATTGAATTGGTTCTGATAGTGCTGCTTTACTAACCTGACAGCTTATTATTCTAAAAAGGGAACCTTTATTTTGTTTTCAAATATTAAAGATTCTAACTACCAGCAAGAATATGTTCTTAAATTTGAAGAGCACCTGTCATTTCAGATCCATCATGGCAGCACCAGTTAGTGGGCATCCAATCACCTACTGCAGCCACATCCCACACCTTGTTGTGTCACTGCCGCATCACCAGCCGTTCCATTTAAAGTGAATGGGACTGTCGGTGAGTCAACAGCGGGTCAGAGGATGAGCCGCTGCTGGAAAGAGATGACAGTTGCTCTTTAAAAATTAGGATTTAAATCAAGTTAATTTAAATCAAGCCTTTTTACTAGTGATTTAGATCATTATTTAAATCGGGATTTAAATTAACTTGATTTAAATCAAATCCACCCTGAGTAAAAGGGAACAATCCTTTAATGACCACACTATTGCAGCAAAGCAGCACCCTCCACACTAAGGCCCCTTTCACACTGAGGTGCTTTGCAGGCGCTATTAAAAATAGCGCCTGCAAAGCGCCCTAAAAAAGCCGCTACTTTGTATCCAGTGTGAAAGCCCAAGGGCTTTCACACTGGAGCGTTGCACTTGCAGGAGGGTAAAAAAAACTCCTGCAAGCCGCATCTTTGAGTCGCGATAGGAGCGGTAAAAATACCGCTCCTATAGCGCCCCTGCCCATTGAAATCAATGGGGTAGTGCCTCCAAAATGGCCGCAAAATACTGCAGAGAGGCGTTATTGCGAGCGGCTTTAACCCTTTTTCGGCCGCTAGCGGGGGTTAAAATCACCCCGCTAACGCCCGCAAATCGCGGGAAAAACGACGGTATAGCCAGCGCATCCAGCGCTTCAGTGTGAAAGTAGCCTAAAAGTCATAGCACATAAGGCTCACACGGGTCACAGCATTTGTGAAAATCTGCATGGGTATAAACTTGCATGTGAGTACATGATCATACTTACGGTATTCAACAGATTAAAGAATTATGTGCAGCAACCCATAGCAAACAATTAGTATTTCTTCCTCACTGGTCTGACTAAATAAAACTGAAACCTGCTATTGATTACTGCAACTTGTCCAACCCTTAATAAAACAGGATTTTTTGAAAACATGCAAAGCAATCATTGTTTTTTCTTTTACCCGATTACTTTGAGTGTTCGTTTTCTGAAGCCCCGTACACACGATCGGTTTGACTGATGAAAACCGTCCGATGGATGGTTTTCATCAGACCAACCGATCGTGTATGGTACCCATCGGTCTTTTTTCCATCGGTTGTAAAAAATAGAACTTGTTTTAAAATTTTCCGATGGATAAAAAACCGATGGGAATTTCCGATCGTCTATGGGCAAGTCCATCGGTTAAAAAACCCACGCATGCTCAGAATCAAGTCGACGCATGCTCAGAAGCATTAAACTTCATTTTTCTCGGCTCATCGGAGTGTTTTACGTCACCGCGTTTGGAACGGTCGGTTTTTTGACTGATGGTGTGTGGCCAAGACTGATGAAAAACAGTTTCATCGGATTTCCGATGGACAAATCCATCGGACGAAAATCCATAGGTTATCCGATCGTGTGTACGGGGCTTCAGGCCCCTTTCACACTATCGGACCGTATGTCCGCTTTTTCATCCATCCATTTACGGATGAAAAAGGGACATACATTGGTCCCTATGAGATCGCGGGTGTCAGCGGATGAACATCCGCTGACACCCGATCTCCTCCGTGTCCGCAATCCCCCGATTCTGCAGACGGAGGAAAATCCTATTTTTCTATCCGTCTGCAGAACGGATCAGATGAACACGGACAGATGGTCTGTGTTCATCCAATTCCCCCATAGGGGAGAGCGGAGATCTGACAGGGCGGTCCCTGCACAGTGCGCGGGGACCGCCCTGTAATCCGCCGGCTCAGCGGGGATCAGCTGAGCGATCCCCGCTGAGCAAGCGGAGGTTCACGGGGCGGATCCTCACGGATCAGTCCCATGTGAAAGGGGCCTTATTATGCCATTTTTTTAATATTATGTTGTTTTTCTCTCTCAAAAGGGTTTTTTAGTTTTAACAACTACTAAATAAAAACTGTGAGTGGGATCTTCATCCCTAAGCCCTGGTTCACACTGGTGCATTTTGACATGCGATTTGGCATGTCAAATCGCATGTCAAAACGGCGATATTGCCGGCAATGGCACCGACGCCGCATCTGCGGAGCTGCACCGATTTCAAAAAGTAGTTTCTGCACTACTTTTTTCCATTTCGGGCCGCGATTTACATTGACATCTGTGCAGAAACCTGCACAGATGTCTCTGTAATCGCGGCTGAAATCGGGACTGCCAGCGAGAGTGAAATTGTTGCGAGTTCAGCTGAACTCGCACGGCTTCACTCCCGCAGCCCAGTGTGAACCTGGGCTTATGCTGTTTTTTTGGGCTATTTTTTAGGTTGATGGAACAAGAGTCATGGGTTGGCCTCTACCTCTATTAAAGCCCTAAAGAAAACATTTTCAAAATGAATACGGTATGTTTTGCAGATTTAGACAGGAAGAAAGGAAGGAATCCTACTAAGATACACAATGATCCATCTAGATAGAAAGGGTTAACTTTGAGGGCACTCAACTATTTCTGACAGGTCTCAGCTGACTGGAGAACACACATATCATAACTGGGGGATGCCCACACCAGGAGCCATTCAGTCTAGTCGGCATCATTGGTGATTAAGAGAAAAAAAAAGGCAGCAATTCTACACCTGTCACTGATGTAACACACAGCCCCCAAAACAAAGAAATATTATTAAATGTAAAATGCTACCAATGGTTTCTTTCAGCAGAACTTGATGGTTTACAGTTAAAGGGTCAGTCCACCCAAAGTACATTTTTCAGTTTTTGGCAGATGCTGGAGATTTACGCCACCTGATAATTTCCTCTTCTCCTGTCAAGGGCTCTATTGGTGCAATTTCTGTGCTTGAGTGTGACCATTATGATGGATCCTCACTCTCCCTGTTGGAGTTTTTATATTTATTTCATATAATGGACATTGCATCGGGGGGGGGGGGGTATGGTGGATAAATCTCACTGCAGAAGTATCAAGGACAGAAAAGAAACCATGGGCCTTTAAACAAAAGCAGAAGTCATCAATTGTTATTTCTATGGCCTCGTACACACGACCGATTTTCTCGTCGTAAACAGTCAAGAAAAGTGCCGCGAGAGTTTTTTTGTCTAGAAAAACGTTCGTGTGTATGGTTTTACGACGAGAAACTTGACGAGAATCTCGACGAGAAAATAGAGAACCTGCTCTCTATTTTCTCGTCAGGAGTCCAGATTTCCTCGTCGTGTTTCTCGTCGGCCTGTTTTGTGACGAGAAAATGGTTCGTGTGTATGCTTTTACGACTCTTCCAAAAGCGCGCATTGCTCAGAATCAAGTATGAGACGGGAGCGCATCTTCTGGTAAAACAAGCCTTCGTAATGGAAATAGCACATTCATCACGCTAAAACGAACTGAAAGCACGAAGACTGAAAAGCGCGAATCGTCTCTTCCCAAACTTTTACTTCACACGCGGTAACACGAGATCAGCAAAAGCAGCCCAAGGGGTGGCGCCAAGAAAAAAGATCTTCCCCTTTATAGTGCCGTCGTACGTGCTGGAACGTGAGCGCAGAGAACCACGAGGAAATTGGGAAATGACAGTGTGTACGCATAGAAAGCTTGACGAGAAAATCGACAAGCTTAACAAGAATCTCGTCGAAAAAAACGACGTGTTTTTTACGACGAGAAAATCGGTCGTGTGTACGAGGCCTATGCATTTGTGATTTGTGTAACTTTTGATGTTTGAAGGAATCAGGATTATGGGAGGTAATGTATCAACTATTACAAAAACAGAGAAATGCCTGGCTGCTATCCCCATAAGGACATAATAGACATTCTTTGTAGAACTCCAGTCATAAAACATCGTTGACAATTGTACCACGTGTCATTAAACTGTCTGCAAGACCATTAACCACTTAAGCCCCGGACCAATATGAAGCATAAGGACCAGGCCCCTTTTTGCGATTCGGCACTGCGTCGCTTTAACTGACAATTGCGCGGTCGTGCGACGTGGCTCCCAAACAAAATTGACGTCCTTTTTTTCCCACAAATAGAGCTTTCTTTTGGTGGTATTTGATCACCTCTGCGGTTTTTATTTTTTGCGCTATAAACAAAAATAGAGCAACAATTTTGAAAAAAATACAATATTTTTTACTTTTTGCTATAATAAATATCCCCAAAAAATATATTAAAAAACATTTTTTTTTCCTCAGATTAGGCCGATACGTATTCTTCTACATATTTTTGGTAAAAAAAATCGCAATCGGCGTTTATTGATTGGTTTGCGCAAAAGTTCTAGCGTTTACAAAACTAGTAATGGCGGCAATTTTTTTCGTGACTGCAACATTATAGCGGACACATCGGACACTTTTGACACATTTTTGGGACCATTGTCATTTTTACAGCGATCAGTGCTATAAAAATGCACTGGTTACTGTAAAAATGACACTGGCAGTGAAGGGGTTAAGTGTGCCTAAGGGCGTGATTCTAACATCTCCCCGCTCCATCCCTCCGTGAGATGATCGCGGGGATCCCCGCGGCGATCGAGTCCGCGGTACCCGCGGTCCAACTCACGGGAATGACTGCAGGGTCGCGAGCGCGCCGGCGGCGGCACGCGCGACAACACGGCAGGCAGTTAAAGGCAATGTACAGGTACGTGATTGTGCCTGCACAAGCCATTCTGCCGACGTATATATGCCGTGATCGGTCGTTAAGCGGTTAAAGGACAGTGACTTTTTTTGTAGTGATATGAGTGAAATGATTGGTCATTACCATGATTTCATTCTGATGCACTGTAAGGGACAAGTACTCACAGAGAGGCCAGCCATTTAACTGATGTTCTGCTAATTGACAACTTTAAAGCCTCGTATACACGATCAGATTTCCATCGGACAAAGCCGTGGAATTTTGTCTGAAGGGCGTTGGCCGTGAACTTGTTCTGCATACAGACGGCAAAACTTTGTCAGCCAACAAATACGAAACTGTGGTTTTTCAGCTCTTTAGCGCCACCCTTTGCGCAACTTCTGCTAATGCTGTGCTATGGTTAGAACTGCTTCTGAGCATGCGTGTTTGTACTTTGGATTTTTTTTCCGACGGACTTGTGTACATACGATCGGATAATTTGACATCACACATTTGTTGTCGGAAAATTTTAAAGCATGCTATCCAACATTTGTTGTCGGAAAATCCGACAACAATTGTCCGATGGAGCATAAAAACGGTCGGATGTTCCGACACAACCCTGTCATAACACAATTCCCGTTGGAAAATCTGATCGTGTGTACGAGCCTTAACCAGGCTTTGGCAAGAAAGTTTAAAGGTCTTTTTTTTCCAGTAAAAAGACCATTATAGCAAATGTGTCATAGAAGAAAGAAAAAATCATGTAATGTGTAACATAAAAGCATAAAAGAATACCTACTTGGTAAGGGTAGAGGGTCACACCATTGGTTCTTGACAAAGACCAAGAACCATCCAGATACTGATGAGCTTGAATGGCTACTGAATTTAAGATGTTGCCATTGTTTGGGCTTGTGGCCACCTGAAGACTGGCTTTGGCTTGATGTGAAGGAGACCCATTCTTTTTATCTTGGCCATTGGCAAGCCCAAGGCTATTAGGTTTTCCGCTGTGTTTGCTAGCCACAAATCCGGGGTAACTGGGTGCGGTATAAGGGTTTGGCATGTAAACCCAGTCTCTCGGCTGATGGCTCCCCATGTGTCTTGGGCCCACGAGGGCTGGAATATTAGAATGTCCTGAAGGAGATCCAGGTGAAGCTGCATCATATTGTTCAACATTAGTAGACTGTTCTAGGGTTGTCACCATCTGGATAGCTTCCTGTTTCAGCTGGTTTAGGTGCGTGGCACATATATCACAACGGTTGTCTCTCTCATTCCAGGACTTTCGAATGGTGTTTGGTACTTGCAACTTGTCGTGTATGCCCGATGTGATAGATGGGTCCTGAAAATGTAAAAAAGGCATATATAAACAAACATATACCGTACATAAACAAACTCATAAAGTAATACGAAATATCATTGATAAAATGCCAAGATAAAATAAATGGTCCTTGGTCAGTTCTGATTAGAAAAAAATAATACATTTTACTTATATGAATATTATCGTACATACACCTTTATGCCTGACTTACCACTATTTGTTCTAATGTTAGCAAAGTAAATGACATTTTATTGGCATTTCAGAGAACATATTCATTATGTTGGCTCCCTTCTCAGTCAAAGGGTTTAAGCTACAGCAGGGGTCTCCAAACTGTGGCCTAAGGGCCGGATGCAGCCCTTTGCTAGCCTTTATCTGGCCCTTGGGGCACTATTCTTCCATATGATATGAGGTATTATTTCTCCCACTGACACCAACAATGGGGCATTATTTCTTCCACTGAGACCAACAATGGGGCACTATTTCTTTCACTGATACCAGTGATGGGGCACTACTCCTCCTCCTATTGATCACTAACATTGAGGCCATGTTTTGTTTACCCTTACTGATGTTGGGCCGAGGACATTTTCTACCCCCAATGGCCACAATCCGGCCCCCTTAGGGTCCTTTCACACGGGGCGGATCCGTGCAGATCCGCCCCGTGAAGCTCCGCTTGCTCAGCGGGGATCGCTCCGTTGATCCCCGCTGAGCCGACGGATGACTGGGCGGTCCCCGCACACTGTGCAGGGACCGCCCTGTCAGAGCGCCGCTCTCCCCTATGGGGAATCGGATGACGACGGACTGTAGAGTCCGTTGTCATCCGATCCGCTCCGCCGACGGAAGGAAAAATAGGGTTTTCCTCCGTCACACTTTGGCGGAGCGGAGCGGATGTCAGCGGACATGTCTCCGCTGACATCCGTGCCTCCATAGGGGTACATGGAGGATCCGTTTTAGGTCCGCCTAAAAAACTGACAGGCGGACCTGAACGGACCTCCGTGTGAAAGAGCCCTTAAAGTCTGAAGGACAGAAAACTGGCCCTTTGTTTGAAAAGTTTGGAGACCCCTGAGCTACAGTATACTGCATGCCAGGGTTATTAGGATTCTGAAAAGTAGAGCTGATAACAAAACCCTAGAATATTGTATTGTCAGCCATTCTGAAAATTCTCTGATCCGTTCCATATTAAAGTAGTGTGTTCCTTATAGTTCCTGTGGCTATGCCAATGCATGTCATCACTCTCTATTTAAAATCTTGAGGCATATTTATTATGGAACACACGTCTGTCTCTGTGACGTGCATAATAAATGCACAGGATGCATGTTATCTTAAACAAGCTTGCTGAAGAAACATTGAAGTAAAGGAAAGGAAATATTTTTTTTTGATTTATGTCTTATTTATGTAAAAAGGATTATAGTACACAAAAATCTACTTTCATTCCCAGTGTTATAATTATTTCATTACAAACACAAAACTTAAAGCGGTATTAGACCCAAAGCCAAAAATATGTTGCGGTTTACCAATTCTTCGATGTGGTGGCTGTATTAGTTTTGTTTTTAGGCTTTTTCCGTCTGTTTTCACCTGGCTGTTTTCACCGTGTTTCCCCGAAAATAAGCCCGGGCCATTAAATAATTTTGGCAACAAAAGACACAGTAGGGCTTATTATCTGGCTAGTAACATACTACCTGCCTTTACTCTGGCGGAAGCAGCAGCCGAGACACCTTTGGACAGCAGCATTGGTAATCTGGGGAGAGGGTAGTCTCTACCGTGTTTACCCGAAAATAAGACCTACCCCGAAAATAAGACCTAGCGTTATTTTCCAGGAGGGTTGCAATATAAGCCCTACCCCAAAAATAAGCCCTGGTTTAAAATGCTTGTAAAATCCTATAATCCACTCTATTACAGTAGTATATAATGTACAATGTGTGTGTTTCTGTAATATAAATACGGAGAAGAGCGGCACTATAACGAAGGTATTTGGCACAATTATATTACAGAAATACGCACATTGTACATTATATTCTACGGTAATAGAGTGGACTATAGGATTTTACAAGCATTTTAACTCAGTTCACACTGGGGATTCCTGTCAGGCAGGGAGAGAGAGGGGGAGAGAAGACATCACATTACATGGTAAGACCTACCCCGAAAATAAGCCCTACTGTGTCTTTTGTTGCCAAAATTAATTTAAGGCCTGGGCTTATTTTCGGGGAAACACGGTAGCACTAGCAGATTTAGACACACTCAAGGCTCGTACACACGACAGGTTTTCTTGGCAAGAAAACTGCTGGGAGAGCTTTTTGCAGTGAAAACCACTCGGGTGTAAGGTTTCTTGACAGGAAATCTGCCGGGAATCTCGACGAGAAAAATAGAGAACCTGCTCTCTATTTTTCTCGTCGTGATTCTCGGCAGAGTGTTTCCTGCCGTGTAAACTGGTCGTCTGTATGCTTACCTGTCAGAGGTAAACCCGCCCATGCTCGATAAGACTTTGACGTATGCGTGGTAGCATACAAGGTTAGTGTGGGGTGTAGCAAGATGGCGGCAACGGCATCAAATGTGAAGAGCGCCGGCTCGTCGTAGTCGATGACGTCACTGCGTTCTTGCCATTCAAAAGAACTGCGTTTTTTTTGAGTGGCCGCCTGTACACAGGGCTTGGCAAGGTAAGCTTGCCAGGAATCCCGTCAGGAAAACCAACGTTTTTTTTCCTGACGGGATTCCCGCCCGTGTGTACAGGACTTATGAGATTAAAGCTGAGCTCCAGCTAACACATTTTAAGCAGTTAAAGCAACAGTTTTTTTTAAAGGTGTTATATAAATAAATTAAAGCTGACTATTGTAAGCACCCCTGTCAGCTGTGAATGGTTTGTCTCAACCTTCTAACTGCTACATCTGCAAGACATCTTACTCCTTTGAAAAACAACAAACTTCCTGACAGGATCACCAGGTGAAAATAAAGGAAAATGCCTAAAAAAAGAAAACAAATGCAGCCGTCACATCTTAGAACTGGTAAGCTTCAGCATAATAAATGTTTGCTTTTGGGCTTAATACCACTTTAGATCATGGACTAATATTTACCATTATAGTTTCTAGATGTGTGTGGTATAATGTACAGTATATTTGGAAAATGTTCAGTTTAAGGCCCGGTTCACACTTGTGCGATGCAAGAACCCTGCGAATACACTGCGGGTTCCCACATCGCACAGACTCGCCCTGCCATTCACACTGCCATATGCGAACTGCTGGGACGTGTCATTATATCTTAACGACACCCCCATTTCAGCTCGCGTATCACACTGCGACTGACAGTTCGGACATGAATCGGATCGCATAGGTGTGAACACACATGTAATCCGATTCTGGTCCGAACAGAAAAAAGGGCCCTGTGCGTGTTTGGACTGAATGTGGTGCGGTATCAGCCATACTATCTGTATAGCTGAAATTGCACCGCACAGACATCGCATTTAATGTGAACAGCAGTGCGCTGCGAATTACATGCGATGTCTGGCATTGCACAAGTGTGAACCGGCCCTAAATAGCATTTATTTGAACATTACTGAATATGGGTTTTTTGCCATTAAAATGATATGTCCATAAAGGGCAATTCAATTCAATGACAGCCAAGGATCTGGTAGTATTTCATTGAAGATACAATATTCCGTATGACAGGAAAGCATATAAACGGATATTGAGAACCTAACATGGAAGAGGATAAGAAGGAGAAGGCTGTTGAATTGTCCATTGTATACGTGTAGCCATTGTTTGTCAAGGGAGCACAAGTCACCAAGTCAGGTTTTGTCAATCACCGCTAATCCCAGAAAGACAGATTGACACCATTCACGTGGATGTCCTATTTCCTAGATTTTAAATAGAACTCATTATAGTCCTATACCAGTTTATTTTCTGATTTCAGATAAACAAAATTATTTTTTATTAGCTCTCTAACAATCTGCTATGTATGAGTCACCATGGCACAAATAGGAAACTGTGCAATTCCATTGTGGCTCCAGCCATTCATAAATTCATTCTATTTAGGCACCTAAATCTAGTGTAGCTACAAATATTTACATACTATCAAGAGGGCTAAAAACACTAAGGCCCCTTTCACACTGAGGCGTTTTTACCGCATTTTCGCGGTAAAAATAGCGCTGTAATAACGCCTGAAATAATCCTGCCCCAGCATTCTCAATGTGAAATCTCTGAGGGCTTTCACATTGAGGCGTTTTGCTGGCTGGGCGTTGAAAAAAATCCTGCAAACAGCTTTTTTAGAGCAACTTTAGGGCGCATAAAATAGCGCTGTAAAAACGCCTATCCCCATTGAAATGAATGGGATTCGCGGTAAAAACGCAGTAAAAACGCATAGGCATAAGCGTTATGTTAAAAAATAGCACTAACGCCTATGTGTTTTTACCACGTTTGCGCTAATTTTAGCACGAACGTGGTAAAAACGCATAGGCGTTAGCGCTATTTTTACCGCGATCGCGGTAAAAAATTTCATTATTTTTTTGTGTTTTTTCAATGCCTCAGTGTGAAAGGGGCCATAATGTATGCAATTACAGCTTAAAAGGAGTAATAAAGCAATATTTACAAATCCACAACTCAAAGGAGATATGATCCATCCTGAAATCAAAGATGCCTACAGCTTATGAAAAGGCTTTTTTTTTTTTTCATTTGGATAGAGTGGGGAGATAATGGACCCTCTGTCAAATTTGAGATTGACCCATCTATTCTTTTTCCTGGTGGCTTGTCACAAAACTGAAAATGAGAGGAATTCCAGAATTTTAGAAATGTGATTGAAGCAAGAGGCTTGGGTGAATCATCTAATAGGGACAGATTTCTGGTGATGGTAATTCCCCTTAGGGAGATTTCAGGTCATTTCCTGTTGTGTTTCTAGGACAGGAAGTAAGAGGAAATCTCCCCCACAGGACATACATAAAATAAAACAATCAAACAGATGTTAAAACCTTCCTCAACTCTATTCAAAACTAAAAGTTTTAGCAATACACACCCTTTAACTGTTCCCCTTCCGCCCCATAGCAGATTTAATGCTACAATGCTACAGGGTGGTAGATGTGCAGCGGATTACGTATATATATATATATATATATATGATTGCAGATTGGACTTCCGCCTACAGGGGGCGTACACTCAATGTCCTCCGGCACCCGCCAATCGTTGGCAATACACAGAGAACTGAGATAGACAAGATGTAAACAAGGCACATCTCAGTTCTGACAGGGGGGAAGAAATTGATTCTGTGTTCCTGAAAAGCAGGGACTAGAATCCATTACTTCCCCTAGTTAAAGCAGCACAAAGTTAAACACACAAACACTGGCTAGGCACACAGTTAAACTCTTAAGCCCTGTACACACGATCGGATTTCCTATGATTTTTAAACCAATGGATTTTTCCATCGGAAAACCGATGAAGCTGACTTCCATCAGTCTTGCCTACACGCCATCAGTCAAAAAACAGACCGTTCCAAATGCCGTGACGTAAAACACTCTGAAGAGCCGAGAAAAATGAAGTTCAATGCTTCTGAGCATGCGTCGACTTGATTCTGAGCATGCGTGGGTTTTTTATCCGATGGAGTTCCACACAGACGATAGTAATTTGCTATCGGTTTTTTAACCATCTGATAAATTTAAAACATGTTCTATTTTTTAAACACCGATGGAAAAAAGACCGATGGGGCCCATACACGATCGGTTTGTCCGATGTCTGTTTTCATCGGTAAAACCTATTGTGTGTACACGGCTTTAATCCCCCTAGATGTTAACCCCTTCCCAGCCAGTGTCATTAGTACAGTGACAGTGCATATTTTTAGCACTGACCACTGTATTAGTATCACTGGTTCTCGCAAAGTGTCAAAAGTGTCAGTTAGTGTGAGAATGTCCGCCCCAATATTGCAGTCCCACTATAAGTCGCTGATCGCCGCCATTACTAGTATAAAATAAAATAAAAATACAAATTCCATAGATATATCCCATAATTTGTAGACGCTATAACGTTTGCGCAAACCAATCAATATATGCTTATTGGGATTTTTTTTGTTAGCAAAAATATGTGGCAGAATAAATATTGGCCTAAATTTATGAAGAATGGGATTCTGTAAATATTTTATTGGATGTGTTTTATAGCAGAAAATATTTTTTTTTTTTGTTTTTTTTCAAAATTGTTTTTTTTTTTTGTTAATAGCACAAAAAAAAAAAAAATCATTGCTGATCAAATGCCCCCAAAAGAAAGCTCTATTTGTGGGGAAAAAAGGAAATACATTTTATTTGGGTACAGTGTCGCACGACCGCGCAATTTTCAGTTTAAGTAGCGCAGTGCTGTATTGCAAAAAAGGGCCTGGTCAAGAAGGTGGGAAAAGTCTTCCGAAGGGTCAAGTGGTTAAATAAGCCATTCCATTTTGTGTCAGGGGTTAATCGACAAGCATTCTCCAATAAATAACTCACAACCCCTTATTTTTGCAACTAGTAAGATCTCTACAGTGGGGAACAAGACAAACACTTGATAATCACTGGATACAACACAGCGGGCTATAAGTGGCCTACTAACACTAATAAACAAGCTTAGGCTAACTTAAGTTTCCAACCGGGACGTCAGTTTAATAAATGCTGACAGGCAAGAGAAGGTTTCACTCAGCCCCTTGACTTGTGTGGTCTGCAGAGGTCTAAGATTACAAACCTCTATAAATCTTTCCCAAGCAACACCAAAAACAACGAGAGGAATAAGGACAAGAGCATCGATTTTACACTGTAGTCTGTAACCCTAGCAATGTCCTCGGACTGCTAATACAAGGTGCTTACAGGTGAGCACAAAAAGGCTTCTGCATCGTCTTTTCTAAATAAAAGTTGTTGCTGTAAAAATCAGACAAGTGGCTAGTTTTAAAGGCAGCACAATAAACAAGTTAGGTTGCACCATTGTGGGTCCTTACATGTAGTAAATAAAGGTCTTCTCTACAGGATATACTTGATAATGAATTGTTTCCGATCCATATTTCGTTTCTTACATAGTTAGTATGGTTGAAAAAGGACACAAGTCCATCCAGTTCAACCAACAGAAGGGAAAAAACAATCCTATAATATATATATATACAATCCCATACCCACAGTAGATCCAGAGTAAAGCCTAGTACACACGACCGAGAATCTCGTCAGGAAAAAAACGTTGTTTTTCCCTGACGAGATTCTTGACAAGAATCTTGTCCCAGCCGAGTGTACACACGCTTGATTCAAAAGAACTGCCGTTCTTTTGAATGGAACGAACGGGGTGACGTCATCGACTACGACGAGCGTGCGCTCGTCACATTCAATGCCATCGCCGCCATCTTGCTACACCCTACCTATGCCTACCGCGCATGCGTCAAAGTCATTTCGAGCATGCGCGGGTTTCCACGGCGACAGGTAAGCGTACATACTCTCGGGTTTCTCGTCGAGAAACAGGCCGACGAGAATCCAGACGAGAAAATAGAGAGCAGGTTCTCTATTTTTCTCGTCGAGATTCTGGCCAGTTTTCTTGACGAGAAACCTGAAAGCCTCGTACACACGCACGGTTTACTCGGCAAGAAAGCTCTGCCAGCTATTTTCTTGCTGGTACTTGCTGAGAAAACCGGTCATGTGTACAAGGCTGAAGGAAAAAAAACAAAACAATACAGCATGATCCAATTTGTTCCAGGAGGAGAAATTCCTAATCCCCCCGAGAGGCAATCGGATGTTCACTGGATCAACTTTACCTATAAATGTTAGTATCCAGCTATATTATGTGTATCTAGGAAAGAATTAGAGGTCGACCGATATATCGGCTGATTTTTGGCATTTTTTAATTAATAGGCATCGGCCGATAGTGTTGAAAAAAAAGCAGATTTAAAAAACTTCAGCGCAACTTGCAAATAACTTCTTTCATAGAAGTCAATGCAAGTTCCCTGAAGTTTCCTGTGGAGGTGGAGAGATGTGTCTCTGGGCAGCCTGCCAAGTGAGAGAAAAGAGAAACAATGTTTCTTCTTATCAATGAACTGAACTCCTAGAAGTTCTCAGTTTAACCATTTAAAGACAAAATCTTTTCTGACACTTGTAGCTTACAAGAAAAAATCCTGTATTTTCTGCTAAAAAATCACTTGGAACCCCCAAACATTATATATTTTTTTTAGCAGAGACCCTAGGGAATAAAATGGCGGTTGTTGCAATATTTTATATCACACGGTATTTGCACAGCAGTCTTTCAAATGCATTTTTTGTGGAAAAAATACACTTTAATGAACCTTAAATAAAACTAAACAGTAAATGTAGCCGTTTTTATTTATCTTTTTCGTCTAAAAAGTTTGATCACCTGTTTTTGTGCCTGCTTCCTGATTCCCTTACCGAAGATGGCGGCGGCAGCACTCGAGAGCCGAGGGAGAGATCGGCTTTGTGTGCCAACATCGCGGGCGCCCAGGACAGGCAAGTGTCCATATGATTAAAAGTCAGCAGCTGCAGTATTTGTAGCTGCTGACTTTTAATATTTTTTTTTTTTTCGGCGGAACTCTGCTTTTACACTAGAGCGGGTAGGCGTTGACGGTAAAACGCTGCTAGTTTTAGCGGCGCTTTACCATCATTTTAGCGGCGCTATTCGGCTGCTAGCGGGGCGCTTATAACCCAGCTAGCGGCCAATGAAGAGGTTAAATGCACCCGTGTAGCACCGCTGCAGAATCGCTTTGCAGGCGCTTCGGCAGCAGTGCCCATTCATTTCAGTGGGCAGGAGTGGTGGAGGAGCAGTATACACCGCTCCAAAGATGCTGCTTGCAGGACTTTTTTTAACGTCCTGCCAGCGCACAGCCTCAGTGTGAGACTGCAGGGGAGCTGTTTTGCAGCCACTTTTACAGGTGCTATTTTTAGCCCAAAAGTGCCTGAAAACACCCCAGTGTGAAAGGGGTCCAACTGTTAGATTTTATGAGATGAAGGGAAAAAAAACAAAAAAAATCGGCCTAACATATCGGCCCAAAAAAATCGGCATCATATATCGGCCATCGGCCACCGCGATTTCTAAATATCGGCATCGGCCAGAGAAAATCCCATATCGGTCGACCTCTAGAAAGAATCTAGGCCTTTCCTAAAACAATCTACTGAGCTGGCCAGAGCCACCTCTTGAGGGAGTCTATTCCACATTTTCACAGTTCTTACTGTGAAGAAGCCTTTCTGTATTTGGAGGTTAAATCCTTTTTCCCCCAGTAGTAAAGAGTGCTCATGTATGGGCAGGCTGAATGTACCAAGTTGATCGATTGATCAATTTGGTTGTATTTTACATGCTATTATCGCTAGCGGCAGGTATAGCTACTTGCCATATTCATTGTCTTCTCCAGGCGGGGACGGCTTCCCCCGCCTCCCTACCGGGAGAATACAATGGCTCAGCGGGAAGGATTCCTTGTCAACACTGTCTATGTTTCAGAAAATACATTTTCTCCAGGTATGGGCTGCATAAGTTAGGACCATGTTAAAGCAGACCTTCTCCCTAATTTGCCAAAGTAAAATAAAGGCATTGATAGAAATTGTAGAAAATGTTATAAAATGGCAATGTTAAAAACATATTTAAATAGATTGGGGAAGGTTACTTCACTTTTCTGTCCCCGGCAGTCATTTGAGGTAAGAGCAGAGGATCTTTTTATCTTTATGTCCTGGAATTCATTGCCGGATTCCCTTGATGACGTACAGGAAGATCCCATGCCTGCACACTAAAGGCTCTACCCAGGAAAAAAATGTCTTTCCGTCGGATCTTGCATTTTACAGACGGGATCTCTCTGGAAGTCAATGATGACAAAGCCTTCCCAAGGAGGGAAACCAATAATTGGACCACAATAAACGGTTAGTATCTAAATAAATCTTTTCTTTTAGAAACTGATTTAAGAACATCATGGCGAGTTGCATACTGCAGGGATTTTTTTTTTTTTGTGGGGAAGGTCCATTTCAAGACAAACAAATTCACTAATTTCTTTATTAACGAGGCTGAAAAACAATGAGAACAGATCAGCTGGTTGTAGAAAAAAACAGCAATCACAGCCATCATTCTCAATACCTTCACTACATTATAAACTGAAATAGCCCTGTTTGCAAACACAAAAATAAAATAAATCCAAGACTGGCGCACTTGTTTAAGGATAAAAGATTGTTCCCAATACATAGATGCTGTAATACTAAAGGACAAAATGATCCTTAATAAAAGCTGCCAGGCCCCCACCGCCACAGCTAAAGGAGTTTAGGCCCCCCCCCATCTGCTTATCAGCATGTGGTGTTTGGGGAAGACCGAGTTGAGACATCACATTACACTTGCCTTATCTTTGTCTGGAGCAGGCTACTGAGGAGGAGCCGCTTGTAACAAGTTCCTGACAAGTCTTTTGTTACAACATAGGCTGCTTTTTGGAGGAAGATAACCGCATCTCCTTTTCCATGTTAATCTTTGTTATTAAAAAGGGGGTTATGGTAGACAAAGAAATGTTTATGTTGCCAAGTGCTGGACACGTAATAAGCGATGGGCAAAATGTATCAGTGTGGTCTGTCTGCTGGAATTGAAGTTAAATAAAATATGAAAAAAAAAAAGTTACAACAGGGATGAGTAATACACAAAGTGAGCCATTTACATTGTAAGTAAATATAGCAGGGTTTCTCAACTCCAGTCCTCAAGGCGCCCCAACAGGTCATGTTTTCAGGCTTTCCATTATTTTGCACAGGGGATGTAATCAGTTTCACTGCCTTAGTAATTACCACAGCTGTTTCATCTGAGGGAAATCCTGAAAACATGACCTGTTGGTGCGCCTTGAGGACTGGAGTTGAGAAACACTGAAATATAGTACTTGTTGCTGCTTGTAAAATTTTCAATTTGGAAAGGATGAAATTCATCTAGATTAGACACACATTTCAATTATCCTATTAAGACAATGTTAACAGCAATTTTGCAATAAGACATTCTGCCTGTTTAAAGCGTTTGTAACCCTAAAAAAAAGAAGAAAAAAAAAAAGATCCTGTATCTTTAAAACATTTTAAACAGCACAGTGTTTGTGCTGTGTAATTTGCCCCATTGTATGATGTAAAATATCTGGTTTATCCTGCCTGTTCCTGTGTCCCACTGTGTGTGCTGACCACGGTAATCATGGCTGCTAATCCATGATACTGTGGTCAGTTTACGTGCCTCCGTCATCCCGTTGCTCTCTGCTCTCCCTCTCCCCCTCCTTGCCTGTCAGTTCGGAAGCCTGTGTGTGAAAGTGATCTCCCCTCCTGCTGCTTTTCCCTGTGGCTTGAAAATACCATTTATAAATTATATAAAAATAAACTGCCATCCCCTCTGTTTTATCAAGATCTAAAGTACTGTGTGTCAGTTTTTTTTTTTTAAATCTAATCCTAAATACCTTCTGGTTCTTTTTGAACTGCAACTGCCATGGTGTTACACGTGATCAGTTAGGACACCAGCCATTGGATGGTTTGACAGTTTGGTCGAGGACACAATCAAATCAAACTGTTTTTTGAAACTGGTAAATCGATGGGTTTAGTTCCGCTTTATGATTTACAGCTGGGGCTTTGGGCTTCAGAAAAATAGGGGTGCAACGGATCAAAAAACTCACGGATCGGATCAATCCTCGGATCAGAGCCACGGATCGGATCATTTTCAGATCGGCAAAAAAAAAACAACTAATATCCACAATCTCCCCCACTGTAATATCACGTCATCCCCCCCACTGTAATATCCACGTCATCCCCCCCCCACTGTAATATCCACAATCTCCCCACTGTAATATCCACAATCTCCCCCTGTAATATCCACAATCTCCACCTGTAATATCCACAATCTCCCCCTATAATATCCACA
The DNA here is from genome assembly GCA_029206835.1 of Rana muscosa. Taxonomy (NCBI): domain Eukaryota; kingdom Metazoa; phylum Chordata; class Amphibia; order Anura; family Ranidae; genus Rana; species Rana muscosa. Next base: position 129,700,468 of record CM055121.1, read on the forward strand.
ATCTCCCCCTGTAATATCCACAATCTCCCTACTGTAATATCCACAATCTCCCCCTGTAATATCCACAATCTCCCCACTGTAATGGGCATCTCCCCCACTTACTTTAGTCTCTCCCACCGGCCACAAGCAGCGAGGGTGAGGGGTGATGACGTCAGCGCGCACAAGGCAGCCGCCGCCGCCGGGTGTACCAAGATGGCCGCAGCTCCGGAGCTAGGCCGAAGCCGCGGCCTTTCCTAAGGCCGAGGCCGCGGGTCGCTCCGCGGATCGCGTGGTGATCCGATCCGAACAGGGTGTCCCGTTCGGATCACGGATCACCGCCGATCCGTTGCAGCACTAGGAGGCAATTTACAACACACACTAATTTTGGAAGCATAATTATTAATGTAGAATGTATGTTCTTCGCTAAAGAACAATATAAGTTGTTATGGGTAAAGTTCCACATTAACTTAGCTTGGTGAATAAGACAAGCTATGTTTTTTTACATTGCAAATGATTACCGAATCATATGCAAGAGACCATAAAAAAATTCAGGATTTTTCAGTTGCACGGAATCAGACAATTGACGTAAACCTGGTTTCACCTAACATACTAAGGGGCGTTACCACAGCACAATGGTGTGACCAGGTCCTAGATTTTTACTTGGTCATGTTTATTTCTCATCCATGAATATTAAAGTGAAACTAAAACCACTGCAGGTCCCAGAAGAAATTGCTTTAATGTGCAAGCATGCCTACAACATTATGGCAGACTTACGTACTTGATAGAAACTACCCATCATTGACAGGTCCATGGTCCCCCTTGTCACTCCGTCTGCCACCGCCATCTTTTCTGCCTATTTTATGGTTCTGGTATTTGCTCTCTTAGCCACTGGGCAGCCACTGGCAATTTTACCAGGCTACATTTTAGGCATATTTAAGTTGCTGGAAAGTAGATTGGGAATGTATACTGTACTGTGCATGAGCCGTAGGCAGTGTACACAAAGAAAACATTTGCTAGCACCTGTGAAGCAGTTTGTTTGGCAGAGGAGACTTATGATGTATCTGCTACCAAGACAGCTCTATCAGTTAAAAAAAAAAATTAAGTTTAGTTACACTTTAAAAAAAAAACCTTTCCAGAGAGAGATATGTGGACTGCTATTGCTGACCTCCTTCTGAAATCGCTAGTTGCTTGTCACTTTGACCATCTGGCTACAACACTTTCTGGGTCACTAAAACTGAAAAAGTATGCAGACCAGAAAAGACAAAGAAATATCATTATATACATTGGTGTTCTTGTTAAGAGGCAAGCATCAGCGGCCTTCATGATTCTTTTTAGGAAAGGTTTTAACTTGTGAATGACATTTATATAGCAAAAAAACAAAACAAAGCCAACATAGAATTTCCAGCCTCCTGGTAGCACAGTGGCTAAGTGGTTAGCACGTCCACCTAGCAGCACTAGGGTCGTTGGTTTAAATCCCAACTATGATGCTACTTGCCTGGAGTTTGCATGTTCTCCCTGTGCGGGTTTCCTCCCACAATCCAAAGACATGTTGGCAGGGTAAATGGCTCCTGTCTAAATTGGCCCTTGTAGGTGTATGTATGAATGTGAGTTAGGGACCTTAGATAAGCTCCTTGAGGGCAGGGACTGATGTGAATATACAATACATACTGTATGTAAAGCGCTACATAAATTGACACTGCTATATAAGTAACTGTAATAAATAACTATCCCTCTTGTCTGTTCAAGCTTCTAAAGACAAGGCTTGCCCCAGTCCTAGCAAAACTGTCACTATCTCACAGTCAGTCCCCAAACAAACACCTAGAAAAATGTGACCACTTGTCAACACTTCTCAATTAACCCTTTGTACACTGCTAACAAATTCTGCGTAAATACGTAGCTTGCATTTATATGTTCTTTTAACAACAACCACAAAGGAAGTGTCAGCAAGTAAATGTGGAAAGTCAGTTAATAGGATGAGAGAGTTTTTGAGGTTACAGCCTCATCGGCCATACTGTTTCCTGTAGAAACAGATGACTTGTATAGGAATGGTGGTAAAATTGACAGCTCTATGTCAGTGACACAAAATAATAGTTGTTGACCTTTGAATTCTTGAAAGACAGACACATTCTCAGAGTCATTGCAAAACAATTTGTGCCAGGTGCTCTAATTGACATACCAGATTAAAATTTATGTATCTAAACTTTAACAGTTAATCGTCTTGGTGTTTCCAATAGTCTGTGTCTATACTAGTGTTTGTTATGAGATTACCATGGTGAACAGACAAACTCAAGGATACATAGCATGCAATCTTAGTTATCTTGTCAAATCACAGCCCTCAGTCTGCCCTCAGTCTGCCCCTGGTCTGCCCTCAGTCTGCCCCCGGTCTAATATGCAGTCCTTTGTAAAGTGCATATCCAACAAAAAAACTTGTTTTTGTTTTGGATAGAGCAGGGAAGGATTAGAACCCCTGTTGAGATTCCATTTGGAAGATCTCCCCTTAGGGCTCTTTCACGCGGACCTGCCCGTGTGTGGGCTCCGCTTTTGCTCAGCAGGGATCGCTCCATCGATCCCCGCTGAGCAGGCAGATGACAGCTTCGTCTCTGCACACTGTGCAGGGACCGACCTGTCAGAGCGCCGCTCTCCTCTATGGGGGATCGGATGAAGGTGGACCGTAGAGTGCGTTTTCATCCGATCCGAGACACGGATGGAAAAGTAGGGTTTTCCGCCGTCACACTTTAGCGGATCGGAGCAGGTCGGATGTCAGCGGACATGTCACCGCTGACATCCGTCGCTCCATAGACCTCTATGGAGCACCCGTTCAGGTCCGCCCAAAAAACTGACAGGCGGACCTGAACGGTCCATCCGTGTGAATGGTGACAATGGTTTCACCAGCTAAGTAAAATTTCCAACAGGCACATAGGCAGCAATAAAACCTGACTAAGGTCCCAACCTTTACCTATTCTATAAAAAAAAAAGCTTTCTGTGTTCTAATAGTGTCAATCTCTTGTTTGTTACAGGAGACAGTAGTGACATGGAGATTAGAAGGAGGAAACAGTAAGTGTTTTGGGGGACCAAGCTGACCGATACTCTCAGAAGTTTTGGTTTCCCAGTGGACTTCATAGGACATTTTCCATGGAAAATGTTATGTGTTGGTGTGTTGTGGTATTATTCAGTTTACCGTCTTTCAGATTTTAGGGGGTCTGGATTGGGTCTAGTGGGAGTAGAAAATGTCCCAGTGGGAGTAAACAATGCCTTAAGATTGGTGGGCAGTGGGAGTAAATTATATATATAGAGCCTGAGGTCAGTAGGAGGAAGAATAGTGCCCCATTATTGGTATCAGTAGGTGGAATACTACCACATCATTGGCATCAGTGGAAGGAATAGTGCCTCATCAATGATATGAGTGGCAGGAATAGTGCTCTATCATTGGTATCAGTGGGAGGAATACTGTCCCATCATTGGTATCAGTGGGAGGAATAGTGCTCTATCATTGGTATCAGTGGGAGGAATACTGTCCCATCATTGGTATCAGTGGGGGGAATACTGCCCCATCATTGGTATCAGTGAGAGGAATAGTGCTCCATCATTTATATCAGTGCAAAGAATAGTGCTCCGTTAATGGTATTAGTGGGAGGAATAGTGCTTCATCGTTTATATCAGTGCAAGGAATAGTGCTCCATCATTAACAGTATCTCACAAAAGTTAGTACACCCCTCCCATTTTTTAAAATATTTTATTATATCTTTTCATGTGACAACACTGAAGAAATTACACTTTGCTACAATGTAAAGGAGTGAGTGCACAGCTTGTAAAATAAGGGTAAATTGGCTGTCCCCTCAAAATAACTCAACACGCAGCCATTAATGTCTAAACTGCTTGCAACAAAAGTGAGTACACCCCTAAGTGAAAATGTCCAAATTGGACCCAATTAGCCATTTTCCCTCCCCAATGTCATGTGACTCGTTAGTGTTACAAGGTCTCAGGTGTGAATGGGGAGCAGGTGTGTTAAATGTGGTGTTATCGCTCTCACCCTCTGATACTGGTCACTGGAAGTTCAACATGGCACCTCATGGCAAAGAATTCTCTGACGATCTGAAAAAAATAATTATTGCTCTACATATAAATGGCCTAGGCTATAAGAAGATCGCCAATACCCTGAAGCTGAGCTGCAACACGGTAGCATACAACGGTTTAACAGGACAGGTTCCACTCAGAACAGGCCTCGCCATGGTCGACCAAATAAGTTGAGTGCACCTGCTTAGCATTATATCCAGAGGTTATCTTTGGGAAATAGACATATGAGTGCTGCAGAAGTTGATGGGGTGGGGGGTCAGCCTGTCAGTGCTCAGACCATACGCGGCACACTGCATCAAATTGGTTTGCATGGCTGTCATCCCAGAAGGAAGCCTCTTCTAAAGATGATGCACAAGAAAGCCTGCAAACAGTTTGCTGAAGACAAGCAGACTAAGAACATGGATTACTGGAACCATGTCCTGTGGTCTGATGAGACCAAGATAAACTCATTTGGTTTAGATGGTGTCAAGTGTGTGTGGCAGCAACCAGGTGAGGAGTAGAAAGACAAGTATTTCTTGCCTATAGTCAAGCATGGTGGGGGGAGTGTCATGGTCTGGGGCCGCATGAGTGCTGCCGGCACTGGGGAGCTACAGTTCATTGAGGGAACCATGAATGCCAACATGTACTGTGACATACTGAGGCAGAGCATGATTCCCTCCCTTTGGAGACTGGGCCACAGGGCAGTATTCCAACATGATAACGACCCCAAACACACCTCCAAGATGACCACTGCCTTGCTAAAGAAGCTGAGGGTAAAGGTGATGGATTGGTCAAGCATGTCTCCAGACCTAAACCCTATTGAGCAACTGTGGGGCATCCTCAAATGAAAGGTGGAGGAGCGCAAGGCCTCTAACATCCACCAGCTCCGTGATGTCGTCATGTAGGAGTGGAAGAGGATTCCAGTGGCAACCTGTGAAGCTCTGGTGAACTCCATGCCCAAGAGGGTTAAGTGCTGGAAAATAATGGTGGCCACACAAAATATTGACACTTTGGGCCCAATTTGGACATTTTCACTTAGGGGTGTACTTATTTTGTTGCCAGTGGTTTAAACATTAATGGTTGTGTGTTGAGTTATTTTGAGATGACAGCAAACTTACACTGTTATACAAGCTGTACACTCACTATTTTACATTGTAGCAAAGTGTAATTTCTTCAGTGTTGTCACATGAAAACATATAATAAAATATTTACAAAAATGTGAGGGGTGTACTCACTTTCGTGAGATACTGTATATCAGTGGGGGGAATACTGCCCCATCATTTATATCATTGGGAGGAATAGTGTTCCATCATTGGTATTAGTGGGAGGAATAATGCTCCGTCATTGGCCACGTATCACATAATAGGGCCCCGAGGACCAGGAAAAGGCAAGGGCCACAACTGGCCCGTAGGCCACAGTGTGAAGGCCACTGCACTAAGGCAGTGCATGAGGCGTGCAGCAGTGGCAATAAAATGCAAATTTTTTTGGATGATTTGGTGCGTTGCCAGCACATGCATTTGAACAGGCTGCCTTAACATAGTGCACAAAAAAATGCATTAACACAACGTACAGTGTTACCAGGGTCAGAATGGGTCCTGACATACATGCATATAAGGACTTCTGACTTTTCTCTAAATTTCCTCAAGTGCATAGTTATTCCAGGTCACTGATAAAAAATATTGAAATCAGCGGGTCAACATGAGAGCCAATCAGCCAGTAAAAATGGGTAAAAAATAGACTCAACACCTGTATATTTCTCTTTCTATTTACTTATGATCTCTCAGTATTTTGGGATGCTACCAGAATACTACCCTCCCAAATGTAATCTTTCACATACACCCAATCCCGCTGTAAAAATATTGTATATTTTTCCAAATTATATTTTTTAGCCAATCCATTTTAATTTTTCTTCAAAGGGTTTTATTAAAAATACAAATCAACAGAATAATACAAAAACAGTGGTGGACACAACACGGAAAAAAAGAATTGTAAAAACTTCTGGTAATAAGAAGATTAGTCCAAGACACAGGATTTAAAACAAGCCCTTGGAGATCCAAGGGCGATCACGTGTGGTCAGCAAGAAGTTGTCATCCACTCGTAAGTCCTAATAAGAGGGTATCACGCTAGACTAGGTTTACGTGCTATTGGTCTTGCAGAACCATTTTCATTTTTAAATGTCACAAGAAACTTTAACCAAGTTGGTTCATTGTGCATAATAACATTGTATTATTTGGTTATATTGCAAGAGTCATGTTTAGCAAGGTTCAATACATTGAGCCACTATTAACACTCACATTATCACAAGAAAAAAATGAACAAGCCGCATAGCAACTGGAATGGCCCATGTGAATACTGTCTGTAGTGTATATACGGTATGTCAGGAGTCCTTTTTTAGATATGAGTCTGTACTGACCAGCAATTGTCTGTCATACTAGTGTGAAGCAGCCCTTCGTAGCTGGATACATATTTGCCTTGTCACCTTTGGCTTACACTTATCACCAATGTCACATTGACTGACAGCTGTAAAACTTATCCAGTGTCAAAATGGATACTTAAAGAGGAACTGCAGTCTGCTCACATAATTTCTAATAAAAACATCTTTGCCATTCTGAAGCTTCCCTCCAACCACTTTGTATATTATTTTATATATACTGTGATTCTGTAGTTGCCAAATATGCTGCAGAAATCTCCCTCCACTGAGTCTGGCTGCAACCATTTTAACTGTGGGCAGCTGAAGCTGCAGCCTGTTCACTTCCTGGATTTACACACACACACACCTCCAGCTCTGCAGCTCTCATTGGCCCTCTGACTCATCCCCCTCCCTTCCTGGAAAACTCTCACAAGAGAGAGATGGCTGTGCATGATGTCATAAGCCTAGGCTTTTTACCAGACAAGAAACAGGAAGTGGGCTGTATAATGTATTTACTGGCAGAAATAAAATGTTTTACTATACAAAGTTAAAACAACAAGGGCAGAAGATTTAAAGCGGAAGTAAACCCGCACACAAAAAAAACGAAAAAAACCCCCCCTGCAAGGCAAAGGCATAATGGGCTAGTATGCAGCGCATACTAGCTCATTATGAAATACTTACCTCAGAACGAAGCCCACGTATTGGAGTCCGGTCCACACTGAGGGAGCTGACATCTTGCCCTCAGCGTGTCTTCCGGGTTCGCGGCTCCGGCGCTGTGAGTGGCTGGAGCCGCGATTATGTCACTCCCACGCATGCGCACAGGAGTTTTCTTCCCGACAAGGTCCGGCAGCGTCTGCCGGACCTTCAGCCGGGCACTCAGAGTGCATGCGCCGCTGACATCAGCGCTGACAGCATGCAAAGGGAATATCTCCTAAACCGTACAGGTTTAGGAGATATTAATTTTACCTACAGGTAAGCCTTATTATAAGCCTAAAGGTTTACCTGTAGGTAAAAGTGTCAAATTTGGGTTTACAACCGCTTTAATAGATGGAAAGTCGAAAAAAATACTAAAGTTCCACTTTAATATCTCTGGTGTGTACTTAGAAAAAATGTAATATCCAAGAAGCTAAGCTATTTACCCAATTGTAAGCAGCCCTGTAAGACTGTGGCTAAACCCTCCATGTTGGACAAGCCAATAAACCAGAAGTCCTAACTTGATCTCAGTTCCTAGGGTTCCTCCAAAGGTTCATAGGGATTCTATAAGCATTGAGCAATTTCTGCCTCCCCAATACGGGCACTACTGACACCAATGATCTTTTAGATATATGAGGGGAGGGGGGCGTTCTTCCCACTGAATACCGGTTTACTGTATGTACAATTCCTCCCACTGACCACTAGTATAAGTACAATTTTTCCAATGACCACCATCGTAAGTACCACTCCTCCCACCGACCATCAGTGGAATGAGGCTGTTCTGCACTGACCATCATTGTAAAGGGGCACATCACTAGCCACCAATGCCAGGTGGCACTTTTCTGTTGACTGTCATTGTAAACAAACATTTCTATAATGATCACCATGTAAGGAAATACTAAAATTTTCACTGTCCGCATTTCTTTTCTGGCAATTATTATTATATGATTTTCGTACACAGCAGTCCTGGGGGTCAAATAGGCAAAGAATTCCTTATTACTTTATTTATTCCTATACCTGTATAAGAATTCTTCCGAACTGGGGTAGGACAAAACCCATCTTCTTTACATGACCTATAGTACAACTATATGCTACCTTATGCTTTTTTGCACTGGCCCTATCCCTTAATAGCACTAATAGTTTTATAATGCACTGTTGCAATCCTTCTCTACTTAATTATGCCTTGGTAACATCCTCTGGGAATTCTAGGAGTCTTCTGTCAAGACCTATTATGGTATAAGAGTATTGGGCACTGACTGTTGGTTTGTTTTTGTTTACAAGTGATTGAACTCGGATACTTCCTTGAAACCACGTATATTTCTTTACACATGTTTGTTATTATACTTTCTGTAAAGCATATGAAAATTTTCAATAAAAACTTTTGTGGAAAAAAATAAGAATTCTTACAGTATATCTGTATACTGTTGACACTAATTTACTGTGAGCTGTAGTAAAGTAATTATAAGCCCGAACACCTAAGGGCTCTTTCACACGGAGGTCCGTTCAGGTCCGCCTGTCAGTTTTTTAGGCGGACCTGAAACGGATCCTCCATGTAGCCCTATGGAAGCACGGATGTCAGCGGAGACATGTCCGCTGACATCCGCTCCGCTCCGCCAAAGTGTGACGGAGGAAAACCCTATTTTTCCTTCCGTCGGCGGATCGGATGACAACGGACTCTACGGTCCGTCGTCATCCGATTCCCCATAGGGGAGAGCGGCGCTCTGACAGGGCGGTCCCTGCACAGTGTGCGGGGACCGCCCAGTCATCCGTCGGCTCAGCAGGGATCAACGGAGCGATCCCCGCTGAGCAAGCGGAGCTTCACGGGGCGGATCTGCACGGATCCGCCCCGTGTGAAAGGACCACACGGGGCGGATCCGTGCAGATCCGCCCCGTGAAGCTCCGCTTGCTCAGCGGGGATCGCTCCGTTGATCCCCGCTGAGCCGACGGATGACTGGGCGGTCCCCGCACACTGTGCAGGGACCGCCCTGTCAGAGCGCCGCTCTCCCCTATGGGGAATCGGATGACGACGGACCGTAGAGTCCGTTGTCATCCGATCCGCTCCGCCGACGGAAGGAAAAATAGGGTTTTCCTCCGTCACACTTTGGCGGAGTGGATGTCAGCGGACATGTCTCCGCTGACATCCGTGCTTCCATAGGGCTACATGGAGGATCCGTTTCAGGTCCGCCTAAAAAACTGACAGGCGGACCTGAACAGACCTCCGTGTGAAAGAGCCCTTAGAGTTACTTCAAAGGTTCCCTGATGTTAAAAGCACCAATCTCTGGGAACTACCACACAAAGTTACACAAAGACGGTATCTGACCCCATACAGAATAGCCAAATTCAATTCCTCTTTATCCCCATTATGCTGGAGAAAATGTGACACCATTTTTGATATCTTATGGACATGTAGTAAACTAGCAAAATTCTGGCCCAAAGTATTCTTGATTCTCCGCCAAGTGACAGCCCTTCCACTACAGATCTCCCCACCACTAGCTCTTCTGAACATTGGCATAGAAGCTTTACCACCATCTTTCAGACAGTTTACCACTCATTTATTCCTGGCTGCCAAACGAGTGATTCTTAGATTATGGAGCTCCCCAGATCCCCCTGTGGTGACTGCAGTCGTGCGCACTCTTTCTACACATTTCACCTATGAACAAATGCTGGCATCAGTGGCTGGGAAACATACTGACCACTGGCAACCATGGATTGACTGGTATAACATACACAAAATCTTATAGATCCTTATCTGATAAACAATAGCATTACGTGAACAATCCTGAGTAGGGGAATCCTCTTGGAAACTTCCCTTTCCCTATTTCCCTATCCCCCCCCCCCCAGTTCATGAGTTCTTTTTCCACCTTTCCTTCTATTCCCATTAAGATGACTACACCACTCAGCATTCCTTTATCTATTCAAAAACTGGATATGGAATTTCACACTTTAGATTCAGAGAACATAGGAGTGATGCCCTTCTCTTGTGATACACTTAGTTCCCATCGGGGTGTCCGAGTAGGATGGGTTGCCCTGTTCGGCCAGAGATCAACATTTTTTTTTTTCATCGTTTGCAAATTTACTAATGATCGTTATGTAGTTATTTGCATACTTTAGTATTCCGTTATGTTTTCTTCTTGACTGTATAACACCCTTATATGCTTTGTTGTATGGTAAATGGTGAATGTTGAAACTAAATTTGTACCACCGATTCTCTTGAATAAAAAATATTGAACTAAAAAGTTGATAAGGGGTGGCCTATGCACTCAAATCACTTACAACTGCTCTACACATACACAGGTCTCTGGCCTTAAACACACTCTAATGCCTCGTACACGCGACCATTTTTTACGTCGTGATAAACGCTGATGGATTTTTCCGACGGAATTCCGCTCAAGCTGTCTTGCATACACACAGTCACACTAAATTCCGACCGTCAAGAACGCGGTGACGTAAAACACTACGATGAGCCGAGAAAATGCTTCCGAGCATGCGTCAAATTGTTTCCGAGCATGCATGTTTTTTTCTGTTGGAGCTCCATACAGACGAATGGAATTTCCGATAGAAATTTTTTCCATCGGAAAAAAAGAGAACATGTTCTCTTTCTAACTCCGTTTGAATTTCCGACGGAAAAAGTCAGATGGATGAAAAAATTCCGTCTGACTTTTTTCATCGGAAACTCCGACCGTGTGTACGCGGCATAAAACATCCTGGAATCCTGCTGCCTTTATGTTAATAAGTGACCTCAGTTTTGCTAATGAGAATAATTAGCAAATATGAACAAAGTTACATTTTAGGAGCAAATCAAGAGCAGAAATAATTTTCCTAAACCTCGAAATCCCATTTAAGTGATTGTAAGGGAAGAGGTTTTTTTTTAAATCTTTTTTTTATCTATTCTATGCATTAAGATAAAAAGTCTACTGTGTGCAGTAGCCCCCCCCCCCCCCCAATGCTGCAGGAGTGTCTCGTCTGCCAGGGACTTCCCTCCTCATTGGCTGAGACAGCAGCGCAGTGCCATTGGCGCCTGGCTGCTGTCAAAGTCAATGAGCCAATGAGGAGAGAAAGGGGACAGGGCAGGCAGCGGCTCTGTGTCTGAATGGACACACGGAGCTGTGGTTTGGCTCAGGTGCCCCCATAGCAAGCTGCTTGCTGTGGGGGCACTCAACAGGAGGGAGAGGCCAAGAGCACCCAAGAAGAGGATGATCTGGGCTGCGTTGTGCAAAACCACTGCAGAGAGGAGGTAAGTATAACATGTTTGTTATTTTTAGCTTAAAAAAATTTGACTTTACAATCACTTTACCAGTGGTCAAACATACAAATTCTCTCCCAAATGAAGTGGCTATGGCCATTAATCTTAGTGAACTATGGAATAGAATGGATGTCCTTGTTTAGTTTTTTTTTTCCATCTGTAATGATTAGAATTAACTCTAAACTCCAAGCAGCTATAAAAATGCAATTTAATACAGATATTAATTTGATAAAAAAAAAAAAAAAAAAATTAAATGCAATCATTGTGAGTTTCTTTAATGTGTACAGATATCAGCGTCTTGTATTTCCTTTTACAGTAGGACTCAGATTGGGAGATTATGGGTAGTACTATGAGCCAGTCAGGCTGTGCTGTATGTACATATATTAGCAAGGAACACGCCGACAGAAAAACAGGGAGGAGTGAGATGACCCTATAAGCGGGCTGCTGCTCCTTCTTTGTTCAATCAAAGACTGGGGAAGATAGGTATCCAATTTGTACAGAAGAGAACAGTGAGGTCATTAACCAGGCTGTCAATGTAAATCTGTCAGTGTAATGATTCATTGTTTGCAAGGTGAAACACTTCAGACATATATATTTCAATTGTGAATGTAACTGTTTGCCTGGAGTTTAGCTATAATGAATTGATTTACTCACTGAGTGAATGTGGTGGTCACTGAGATGATTCAGGGAGGATTTTTCTTTTCTGTAAGGATAAACAGACAGCTGGAGACTAGAGATTTATTGTATCTTCTTCTGGATCATCAGTTTCAGAATTTAAGAGAACAGGTTAAACATAACAGGCCTTTGTATTCTTTCAATGCTAGCTACTAAATATTATTATGAGGAATAACACAGTGTTAATCCAGTTTGATATTGAGGCTTGATACACACTGGGGCTTTTAAAAACGCTTTTCTCCTGTCAGGAGAAAAGCAGTTTAAAAAATGCAGCTAAGCTGTGCTTTTGCAAATGAGTTTAGGTGTGTTTAGGAGTATAGCCTCCGTTCCCAGTCGATGCCTTGTATGGGGAAACGCGTCGGGTGGAGCACTTGTTCTTGACGTCACCACATACCAGCTTGGTTGGCTTGAGCCGTGGCTGTTTGAATGTACTGTTTACCATTTTTTTTGGATGTCAGTGCCTAAGAAAACGTTTTTCAATAAATTTTAAACTGAAATACTGCACCATGAAGCCTCTCTTTTCTACCATATGATTTATCCCACTGTTGGAGATTTCCTGGATAAGGATATCATTGTAGTTACAGGACAACTATACCACTGGAGATTTTGCTGTATTACAAGGATCCCCGCATTGGATGAACCTGTGGAGGAATGGCCCTGATCTGAGTGATCCTGGGATGAGCTTGTTTGATCTCTACAATCTGAGATCCATCGAATCTGGTAAGCGGCATTGTCTGTTTTACTTTCTGGAAAGAAGCATCTAGTGATTTCTTCAGTGTCCTGCAATATCGTTTACTATTGGAGCGCCTTGTTTTTTTGGGCTTTTTGTGTTGTTTAAAGTGTACAGTATTGTTAACACATATCAGTGTCACTCTCCCCCTTTTATATTAAGGGATATATATTCTTTGGTTGCGCACTTTTTCTTTTTATACACACCTAGAACATAGGTGGGTTTAGAAGCGTTTACATGCCTTAACCCGCGTTTAGGTACTCAAGGCATTTTTTATGCTCAAAACAGCTCTTCTGCTGAACACACAACTGATATTTTTTTTTACTGCTTCTAAACTCCTATGTTTACATGGACACATAGATTAACAAGGAGGGGCATTTAAAGGCAGAAAAAAAAAAGCTCAAACACCAGTAAAAGCAGCTCAATTGTGCATGGGGCCTGGATGATCAATTTATCTCATTATGCGTTCAACAGATTTTTATCTCAATTTTTTGTGGTAGAACCCTAGAGAGCATTAACTCAGTTGAGAATATTATTTTGAATACCCGTGCTCTAAAGAATTATTCAACTTAACTGTGTGCAACATTGTAAAACAATGGGGTCAATTTAATAAAGGAGCAGAGACCTAATGTTCACTGAGCTTAGTAAATAAAGTGAAGCTGGGTTCACTTCAAGCAAGCAATCATGTTGGAGCAAAAACCCCGTTCTTTAAATTTCAGAATTGTGTATTCCAAGTGAACACAGGTTTACCATATTTACTAAAGCCACCCATAGACGGTTCGAATCCCTGCTGAACCGGCTGAGATTCGAACCGTGTATGGGCAGGCTGAATGTAACTACCGTATATACTCGAGTATAAGCCGACCAGAGTATAAGCCGAGGTACCTAATGTTACCACAAAAAACTGGGAACACTTACTGACTCGAGTATAAGCCGAGGGTCAACAATGCCCATTTGCACGCCTCACTGTGCCCATTGCAACTTCACTAAGCCCATTGTCACTGCCCATTGCCACCTTACTGTGCCCATCCTCACTGTTCCCATCCTTACTGTGCCCATCCTCACTGTTCCTCACCTCACTGTTCCTCACCTCACTGTTCCTCACCTCACTGTTCCTATCCTCACTGTTCCTATCCTCACTGTTCCTATCCTCACTGTTCCCTAGCTCACTGTTCCCTAGCTCACTGTTCCCTAGCTCACTGTTTAAATTGAACATTGTACGGTAAATTGTACCTGAAAAAAAATTGAGAGGCTGCGGCGTCCATTGTTTAAAACTCGCGGTCTCTTCCTCTTCCCTTCCGTGATAGGCGTTTTCTAAGCACACAGTTCCGCCTATCACGAACGTTCTCTCATCCTCAGTTTCCCAGCAGACGTCTGTGATTGGCGGAACACTGAACACAGTGTCTGCTGGGATGGGTGAGGATGAGAGAACGTTCGTGATAGGCGATTCTCAGCAGACACTCTCCGCCTATCACGGAAGGGACCAGGAAGAGACCGTGAGATTTAAACGATGGACACCGCAGCCTCTCAACTTTTTTTCAGGTACAATTTACAATGTTAAATTTCGCTGACTCGAGTATAAGCCGAGGGGGGGACTTTCAGCCCAAAAAAAAGGGCTGAAAATCTCGGCTTATACTCGAGTATATACGGTAAGTTGATGGATTGATCAACTTGGGTAAAACCATCCTGTCGGCCGGCTTTACATTCAATATGCTAAGGCTGGCCATACATGGAGCAAATTTCTTCCTGCAACCACAGGGAAAGGCGGGGGAAGACACCCGCACTGGAAGAAGACAGTGATTAATGCTATAGCAGCCACTAGCGGTAAAACCCGGCGTGCTGGTTGATTGATCGATCAACTTGGTACATTCAGCCTGCCCATACATGGTTCGATTCTCAGTCGGTTCCATTCAAACCGTGTATGGTCGGCCTAATGCCCCGTACATACGATCCGAAAATCGAACAACAGATCGTCCGACTTTTTTCGCTTACTGGTCGCAAGTAGAAATTGAATAGGTTACTAAAGTTCCGAAAATTTTTGTACGACAGAAAAAAAAAATCGGAAGTGATGTCATGTGTTGTAGGGTATTTGTATTGTATTTTCAGGTGACAACTGTACTGACTAAACTAAACACGTACGATCTGGTATCATACGAGGAAATTTTTCATGCTTGTCTGATCGAATAATATTGGATGAACTGTCGTGATCGGCTCTCGAAAGCTCTGTACTAATGTTCTGATTATCGTACGATCGCGTTGAAATCTGTATTTTTTTGTTCGATTTTCGGATCGTGTGTACGGGCCATTAGGCTGGCACACAGGACTTGATTTCTCTCTGAACAGTGTGGATGAAGGAATCTCAATTGGGATCATGCAGCCATGTTTTCAATTTTGCAGGGCTGTCCATGGGTCTAATTACAGCCAATTCAACAGGAGTCAGCCATAGTTGGAGCCATTTATGGCTAGTCTAAAGGAACAGTCTTTAACTCCTTTAGTAAATCAACACCTATTGTCTATACAAAAAGTTTTACTCATGAAGTCATTACTGCTGTTACATTTGATGTCCTTTCTAAATGGCAATCAAATGTCAGCTTGTTTTAATATGTTAGTATAATATTATCGTTAATGGTTGAGAACTAAATTTTGACAGTATGTATATTAATATATGGAAATACTTTTTGCAGAGAGGTGTATTTCTTTGTGATCTCTCCAGTCTGTCATATTTCTCAGTTACTCAAGCTTTTTATGCAGTATATTTGAAAGACTAGCTAATGCTCCCACGGACCACATTTTGTCTAAACAATAATGTTAAATAAATTATCCAGATGATAAATGTTTAAAGTGCACTCAATTACTTTCAATGAATGCCCTTGTAAAGCCATCCATCACTTGTAAATCAAAGATATAATTCATAAACAGTGTACTAGCTTTGGCAAGAGGCCTGCACATTCTATTTTTAGCTTTACGTTTTCATGGGAGACTGTTTCAGCCAAATTTGGAATTAAATTATAATACAATGCATCCATTAGCTGAACTTTGTGGCATAGACTTTTTATGGTTTGACTTCTTTATATTCTTAAATACAATGTAAAACGCCTACACAGCAGTTGCAGAGAAAAACAAGACATATCTGAGATCACATGATGCTTTCAGGGCCATTAAATACTTAAGTTCTATAATAAAACGCAAAACAAAAAGAACTCTAAAACTGTTACATTTTAAAGTTAAAAGAGAAGTTTGGTTTCAGTATTTTTATTTTTTTTTAAATCATACTTACCTAGGGGGATGCAGCATCGGTCCGATGCTGCATCTCTCCCCCGCCGGCTCTAAGACTGAGAACCGAGCAATCAAACACTGTTGATCGCTCAGTTCTCAGAGCTCCGTGAGCAGAGAGCTGGTGACTGTCAGTCACCGGCTCTCTGCTCTGCTCCCTCAATGCTCACTGGAGAGCAAGGCTGTGAAGAAGGCTGGAGCGAGAGCGGCTGGCTCAGGCTTTCGCTGGCTCCCTGAGAGGCATAGCCAGGTGCCATTCCAGGGTTGTGGGTAGATCCTGACTTTGTCACAATCTTGCCCCAGCCTGGACTGGCTTTATGACGTCTGATGAAAACGGGTCATGAGAGTACAAAACGGACTGCACTCCTGTGATCCACAGGAGAAGTACAGCCAAACCAGCTTTGGCTGTACTTCCCTTTAAAGGGGTTGTAATGGTACATGTTTTTTCACCAAAAACATCCATCCGATGCTTACTGGCCCCCAGCACCCCCGTTTACTTACCTGAGCCCTTGAAAGTCCTGCGTCGAGAACGTGCTGGATTTCGGCCCGGTCTTCTCGGCTCTTCATTGGATAGATTGATAGCAGCGCAGCCATTGGCTTGTGTTGCTGTCAATAAAATCCAATGACGTGGGCGCCGGGGGGCGGGGCCGAGTTCGGCATTTGTGTCTATCGACGCAAATGCTGGACTCGAAAGCGTGCCCGCAAGGTAACCCCCTTGGGAAAGCGCTTCCAAGGGGGGTTAGCTGATGCAGGAAGGAGCCGAGACAGCTGCCGAGGGACCCCAGAAGACGAGGATCGGGGCCACTCTGTGCAAAACGAGCTGCACAGCGGAGGGAAGTATGACATGTTTTTTCTTGTGAAAAAAAAAGTATAACATGTTTGTTATTTTTATTTTATTTTTAAATCAAACCTTTAGTACCACTTTAAATATCCCACCAAGATTTCTTTTTAACCTGCAAGAGCACTCTCGCATCTCCTAAAACAATTAGTAATGGGTCAAAAAAGTCATGTTATTTCACCAAAATAGGCAAAGTAAGGAGATAAGTCAAAAAGCTGGCCATAGATGGATAGAGCTTTGAACAAAAATCCTTAGGAAAAGTCTTAAGCCCTGTACACACGATCGGATTTCCTATGGATTCTAGTCGGATGGATTTGTCCATCGGATATCCGATGAAACTGTTTTCCATCAGTCTTGCCCACACACCATCAGTCAAAAAACCGACCGTTCCAAACGCGGTGACGTAAAACACTCCGATGAGCCGAGAAAAATTAAGTTTAATGCTTCTGAGCATGCGTCGACTTGATTCTGAGCATGCGTGGGTTTTTTTACCCGATGGATTTGCCCATAGACGATCGGAATTTGCTATCGGTTTTGGATCCATCGGAAAAATTTAAAACATGTTCTATTTTTTAAAACCGATGGAAAAAAGACCGATGGGTCCCATACACGATCGGTTTGTCCGATTAAAAAAATCCATCGGACGGTTTTCATCGGTAAAACCGATCGTGTGTACAGGGCTTTAGGGAAATTTGTTAAAAAATTCTCAGAACATTTAAATGATTTTGTTTGCTTTTAACATTTGATTATGCAATAAATGGACTTTTCTGAATGCAAACCACATACACTTCTAGAAATTCAGTGTTCAAGAAAAAAATTCTATCCTGTTCTTTCAAATTTTCTCATCACTGTAGTTGAAAACAAATGGCGTCTTAAGCCACTGATTAGAAAAAACTAACAAACTTTCATAGAGCTTTCTTTTCAATTATTTTTGTTCGGAATTCTACCTATCTACGGCCAGTTTAAGCCAGTCAGTCAAGTCTACACAGGTCCTTATCAAATCCAAATGGTTTACATTAGCCATGTGGTTGCTAATGCATTTTAGGCGATTCCCTGTATGTTTTATTACATGTAAGTCCCTTCTATTTTCTGCAACTGTTCACCTCTATGTTGCTCTGAACATTAGGTGTTCTGATAAAAAAAAATTGATGGAAGAGATATGTATTTATTTAATTATTTATTAGGAGGTACTTATATAGCACTGTCAATTTACACAGCACTTTACATACAGTATATATATATATATATTGTACATTCACATCAGTCCCTGCCCTCAAGGAGTTTACAATCTAAGGTTCCTAACTCACATTAATACATACACATACTAGGGCCAATTTAGACAGGAACCAATAAACCTACCAACATGTCTTTGGTGTGTGGGAATACCCGGAGGAAACCCACAGAGGCACAGGGAGGCGATAGTGTCGTGGTTGGGATTTTAACCGGCGACTCTAGGGCTACTGGGCAGAAGTGCTAATCAGTGCTCACACTTTTGCGCTCGCCAACAATGCGCACTCTTGCACTCGTCGCAATGATGTGCACTCCTGCACTCGCCCACACTACACTAGTCAACATTGCAACGCTGCACTTCAGTGCTCTCTGGCACTGCACTGTATTCATAATGTTCAACATATGTATGTATACAGTATATTCTACAGTATAATTGTTGAATTGGCTAGGCTTTGTTCACACATTCAATTACTTGCATGCCCTGTGCAAGTCCACGTTTTGCCAGCAGAGGGATGCACAGGTGTTGCATGCATCACCATGCCGGCAGTCCTATAGGTGTCTATTTGGACATGTGGCTGCTTGGACACAGCCACTGTGTCCCAATGTGACACCTGT
Organism: Rana muscosa; assembly: GCA_029206835.1. Taxonomy (NCBI): domain Eukaryota; kingdom Metazoa; phylum Chordata; class Amphibia; order Anura; family Ranidae; genus Rana; species Rana muscosa. The sequence goes on from CM055121.1 coordinate 129,719,207, forward strand.
GCAGGTGCAGGTTCAGGGTCCCAAACACACCCAAGATGAGTTTGGGGACACATACCTGCATCCACACAGATGTCATATTGGAATATAGTGACTGTGTCCATGCAGCCGTGTGTCCCAATAAACATCTATGGGACTGGTGGCATGGGGAAGCATGCAACACCTGTTGCAGTATTCTCTCCCTTTGGTAGCAGAAGTATCCTCTTGCTATCCAGTATGATAGGCTGTCTTATCTTTGGCCTCAAAAGACAACACATTTCTGTTTTCAGCAATGAGCTCAGGCAAAAAAGAAGACTGAGCAAACACTACACTGAGGAGGAAAGAATACAAACAGTTACCACAGCTGTGTAAAGCTGGCCATACACACATAGATTTATTTAATTCAGTCTGCAGGCTGAACGGAATAATGCCATCAATTTAATCAGATTCCTCCATCTACAGTGCATCCTGAAAGTAAAAAAAAAAAAAAAAAATGAATTTAATCCATTTTGGAATAAGCCTGTAACATAACAAAATGTGGAAAACTGGAGCGCTGTGAATACTTTCCGGATGCACTTGTTAAAACAGCGCAGATAGACGCATCTCCTCTGTCAGCTATTGTATTCCGACTGCCATCAGAATACCAGAATAATGCTTGCATCTGATGCAAGAGCTGTTTGGCCAACAATTTTCCACCCACGCTTCATCAAAACCTATTTGAACAATTGACTATTGCAACACTCCAAATTATACAGCGCTGACCTGCTGTCTTTCCTTTAAATCAGTGGTTCTCAACTCCTGTCCTCAGGACCCACTAACAGGCCAGGTTTGCAAGATAACTGAAATACATCACATGTGATATCATTTGCTGCTCAGGGATTGCAGTATTCTAATCTGCATCTCCCCAAGGTAATACTTAAAATCTGGCCTGTTAGTGGGTCCTGAGGATAGGAGTTGAGAACCACTGCTTTAAATCATCATTAAAACAAGAGATATATTGTGTGTATAAAAATCCAAGTGCCTATATAACTAATACTCTATAAAGTGACCATCCAATGTAATGGTTTCTTATAAAAGAATTAATCCTCTATAACGTGTCCATGCATTATAATAATCTCTTAGTAGTGCATAAACACCATAGTGCTATTGTGATGTGCAAAAAAATCAAGTTGTATAAAAGTCTTCACCAAAGTGTTCAGTGATCCACCACCGCCATGCCAGAAAACTCGCCCACTCCACATGATGACCACTACAGGAAAGTCATGTAACGCTTGTAATCATCAAGAAGTCCACAAAGGTACTGGAGGTTCCACTACGTTTATCATCAATAGGGAGTCCTCCTTCCATAACAGCTTTGGAATATCCACCACTTCTCTCAAAGGGATAAAAATATACTCATACAGGAGTTATATGGAAAACAAGGAGGATCGCCAAATTGTAAAATCTTAAAAAATATATTAAAATACCATATTAGGTAATCTTAGGCACATTCAATGGTGCTATTCACATTCTAAAAATTCACATGCTAAGATCTCTCCGTAATTGTATAAAATTAATTCCAGCAGTACAACCGCATTCCCTCTTTGCATGTCACTCCTAATGATTACTTCCTCTCAGTCCTGAGTGTACAAACTCACCACTTCCTGATGTATGTTGCGTGATGACATCACTTCCCTAGGCTTCATTAAAACCTGATTGAACTATTGATTATTGTCAAGCTAAAATGGGCCCCACCCCCTTTTCCCAGCTTCAGCAGGAAGTGGCCCAAATTTAAGCTGTGTACAACAGCCTTATAGTGTTACTAATCCCAGGACCCTGCATTCACTATATCTGGTCTCCCACAGTACACAGAACATGGAAATGCAATTATTGTAGTAAATATAAACTGCTAAATACCTTTTCTCATCAGCAGTATATAGCAGTCTTGTGACTTCTATCAGTGTCTGGTTAAAGCTTGTAGGAGGAGTTTTCATTCTCTTCTGACTTTCCTACGAGCCTGCAGGACCCCTGACCCTCTGTCTGGACAGTGCTGATTGGCTCTGTGCTGATCACATGCACCTTCCCAAGGAAAAAAAAATGCTCTAGCAATACACACCAAACTGAGCATGTGCAGAGTGACTCCAGGCTCTGTCTTATCAGGAGTTGGATTGGGGACTGTGGAAGAAGAGGAGGATCAGAGAAGACAAAATCAAACAGCCTTTTTTACACAATACAGAGGAATAACCCCTTAGGTTCCACAGTGTGTATAACAAGCATGCTTTATTGCATATACAGACTGATTTAAAGTGGAGCTCCACCTGATTTTTAGACCTTATCTTATTCAATGGACATAATGTAATTAATGTCGAAACGGGCATTGTTTTTTCATTTTTCTGTACAGTACCTTAATAAATCTCCATTTTATATCTGTTTCCTGTCTCCTCTGCTCCGGGAATTCTGCGGGAGTTACGTCATATCCTTGTAACGCAATGTAACCTGGGAGCATTTGTCATAGCTCCCAGTATTCATTGCCGAGCCTTGCTGCAAGATATCGCTTGACAAGGGGGCGGTAACTTTCTGCGACGCCGGTGTAGTGTCATATTTTGCTCCCCATCACAGATTGCTCCGGAAGTGACGTTTCGTCGCCGCCATCTTGCTACACCCCACACTCCTTCACAGTAATGATAGAGTGAGAAGGGGGCAAGCGGACATCTTGTTACACCCACCGGAGTTTTCGATTTCACGGTTGTTTTCAGCACAAAACGGAGCTTATCTGCTTAAATACAGTATTTGGAAATCGGACGGACTGTTTAGATGTTAAATGTGAAAAACAGAGGTGTTCTGTCACATTAGCAAGCATGTAAGGTCAGCAGGTTTGCTGCTGCTTTTAAAATTTAACATCTAAACAGTCCGTTGGATTTCCAACTACTGTATTTAAGCAGATAAGCTCCGTTTTGTGCTGAAAACAACCGTGAAATTGAAAACTCCGGTGGGTGTAACAAGATATCCGCTTGCCCCCTTCTCACTCTATCATTACTGTGCAGGAGTGTGGGGTGTAGCAAGATGGCGGCGGCGGAACGTCACTTCCGGAGCAATCTGTGATGGGGAGCAGAATGTGACAAGACACCGCACGTTCTAATGCATAACCCGGATGTTTATGTCCCTGCTCGCTGCAAAGAATTTGCATGAGCGAGAACAAGCGGTGAATGCTGGGAGTTCAGCATTCGCCGCAAGGAGGAAGTACATGCTTGTGGGATTCTAATGCCCACAAGCAAAATGGCAATCCGTAGGAAAAGGGAATATAAGTTATCATTTCTAACTGAATAGCGATGCGGTGGACTAAAAGACACCGAGACGTGAGTAGACATGTAGTAGGCAGAATACTTTGTAATGGCATGAAAAAAAAAAAAAACGATTTGGCCGCGGGAGAACCGCTTTAACTGTTGTGGGTTTAGTAACACTTTAACATAAGGCTGCACTATTATATACAAGAGAATATTACAAATACCAATTCTTGACAGGTTCTCCTAATTTATAGCAAGAATTGATGACAAAAGGCATAGCATGAACGTTCCTTCCATTACCAAAATGAATGGATTTATTTAAATATTCACATGTTGTAATATTGTGATATTAATGTTTTGCAGTAAAATGCTGTACAAGCTTCCCCTGCTCTCGGAGGCCTAAACTTTTCTAATTTGCTGGTGTCTCTAAATATGTATGTAGTATTTAGACAACACAGAAAACACCACTACCAATGGAAAATGGAAGGAGCCATTGACAAATAGCATATTGCTTGCACAGAATTTCAGTATGCCAGCCCTGATGAATCTGAATGAAGATCCAGCATGCACATTGCAGTGTAAACAGCACAAGCCTTTTCTGGCATGAAGATAAGGTAAGCAATCCTTTGTGTCATCTGTGTGTTTAATAGGTGAAGTAAATGTGTATTTCACACACTGGGGCATCAGCCAAGAGGATTTACCTCTAAATTCTGTAAAATCTCCACCACCCTACACAAAGCGTAATGCAGTGATTTGAATTTGACTGTACACTACGAATTAGCTAAGCCGTGTTGTACGAGTCATGCGGAAGATATGGAGATGGAATTCAGTGAAAAGCTCTGGCAAGACACTTTGGCTGCGGCAAACTGTGAAAGAGCATTATCTGACAATGTGTTGTATGCTGATATCTAAATGATGAGGAAGGGAGCAGAACTATCTAAACACAAATAAACAGCTCAGCAGGACAACACCTCCAGCTCGGAAAGTAGCAATTCATTTTCTTTACCTGCAACTCTACGCAAGCAACAGATAGAAAATATAGAGTACCTTAAGATTATAGAATAAATTCATAAAACTGCAGAAATGACGACTGATACATACTAAAGAATTTATGTCCCACCTATCCAATATTCAGAGACAGTGCCCTTTTTAGATTTAAAGAAGACTAAAACGAAAGGTCCACTTATTTTCTTCGGCCTTCCCCAATGCCAAAACGATGTAACAAAATAAAAGGCTGTAGGCAAAAAAGTTATGACATACTGTATATTCCCCATGACTAAGCTCCAGGGGGCAGAGTGAAACACGTTGGGGCATGGCCTGGTCAGAGTCCAGCCTGAGATTGTCACTCTATCCATAGGCCATGCTGGAGTGTCCTCGCGCAGAATTTGGACTACTCAACAACTTTACAAAGTAATACCTTGGGCATATAATGTAATTTATTTATTTATTACATGTACTTAATATAGCGCCAACAATTTACGCAGCGCTTTACATATATTTTGTACATTCCCTTCAGTCCCTGCCCTAAAGGAGCCTACAATCCAAGGTTCTTAACTCACATTCATACATACACATACTAGGGTTAATTTAGACAGGAGCCAATTAACTTACCAATTATTACATTGTCTATAAAAAAAAGGAATAATATATGCAAAAAAAATAAAAAAATTCACTTGGCTATTGGAACCCTGTGCTCAAGGATATGTAGGGGTTGTTCGTAGTTTTCCATTCTACTTCGCATAATTGTTTGTTTTTTTAATTAAACCCGGGACTAACCAAAATTGTTTTATTTTTTAATAGATCAACCCCATACAGTCTCTGCTATTGTCATGCCGTTGTTGCTATATGGTCCTGTATCTTAAAACTCAGTTCTCATGTACCTTTTCTAAGTAAATGGTGTCATTGTAGGCCAGTCTATGCAGATATGAAATGTTACTTCTGAGTATGCCAGCAGACTGGACCACCCACTATCTTCTACTAGTGGTGCAACGGATCGGTGACGATCCGTGATCCGAACGGGTCACCCCGTTCGGATCGGCACACACCGCGATCCGCGGCCTCGGCCTTAGGAAAGGCCGCGGCTTCGGCCTAGTTCCGGAGCCGCGGCCATCTTGGTACACCCAGGGGCGGCGGCTGCCTTGTGACGTCATCACCCCTCGCTGCTCGTGGATATTACATACAGGGGGAGATTGTGGATATTACTGGGGGAAGATTGTGGATATTACTAGGGGAAGATTGTGGATATTACTGGGGGAAGATTGTGGATATTACTGGGGGGAGATTGTGGATATTACTGGGGGAGATTGTGGATATTACAGTGGGGGGGGGATGACGTGGATATTAGTAATTTTTTTTTTTTTTTGCCGATCCGAAAATGATCCGATCTGTGGCTCTGATCCGAGGATTGATCCGATCCGTGAGTTTTTTGATCCGTTGCACCCCTATCTTCTACTACTCACTGGTAACTAAGGTGTCCTTTATCAAGCTCTCTGCCATTCTCTGAGGAGATCTCTCTCCTCTGAGTGCCTGTTCATGAAGCGTGTGGATCACTTCTCCTTCTGAGGAGTGAAGCGATCTACAAACGCTTTGAACTGTGGAGAACACCTTCTGTTACTGTAATCTCGCAAGACATAACGAGATTACAGAAACAGAAAATCAGTGAAACACAAGAGGTGTACATTTATTAAGCAGTGGGGAATTACCACTGCTGAGTTCATGGACTTTACCAGAGGGGATCGCTCAAAGTTCGCGGGCATTCTCAGAGGTGACCGCTCAGAGGAGTACCTCAAAGTACACTGCAAATACACAAATAATTTACACTATATATATATTGTGAGGGGGTTAACTCGGTAGCGGGTGTGTGTGACCCCCTGGTTGGGCTCCCCACACAAAAACAGGGCCAGCAGACGGAGGTTGTGGTTTTCAAAATCAAAAGGTGCGGTTTATTTCTCTATGTACAGTGACAAAAACACAGCAAAGCCAAAAAGAAACATAAACAAAATAAATCCTGGTCAGTTTGACCTCTGACTAAACATGCAGGTTTCCTAAACTAACAACTGGGATCAGCCTGGTGCTGTCCTAGTCCCTAAGTCCCTGGTTTAGTAAAAGTCCAAACAAATAGCCACACAGGCTTTGCCTCACCGCACAGGGGTTCACTCTCCCTAGACAGTCCACACAGGTCTGGTTCCAGGCATGAGCCAACATCTAATGAAGCTGGGAGTTCTTATAGAGGCCTAAATGAGCTGACAAGGTTCAGCTGGTCTCCTCATCTCTGTCTGCACGACGCCCCACACTCTCCCTAGAGGTATGAGTCATCCATGAGCCCACTAGCCTTATACAACTCTCCACCTAGTTGTATAAGTCAGCATAAAGCCTGAATCTGGGAGAAATATATCTACCCCCCTGGATGCAACCAGGTGACTTTACCTTCCTGCTGTCACATACCCCCCCCTCTTGTTTTAACCTTGGGGTTGGAACACCAGCAATCAGGCATTCATGTACTCGAGACAAAGCATCCACATTCCCCATTTGAACGCCAGGGCGATGCTTTACTGTGAAGTTGAATTCCTGTAGGGCCAGGAACCACCTATTCACTCTTCTATTTGTCTCCTTGTTTTGAGCCATCCACTTTAACGGAGCGTGATCCGTAACCATGTCAAAGTGCCTACCTAGCAGATAGTACCGAAGGGAATCTAGAGCCCACTTCACCGCTAAACACTCCTTTTCAACCGTGGCGTAATTTACCTCATGGGACTTCAACTTCCTGCTGAGGTAAATGACTGGGTGCTCTTCCCCGTTCCAGACCTGGGACAATACTGCTCCTAACCCCACATCTGACGCATCACTTTGTACGACAAAGTCTTTAGAGAAGTCGGGTGAGTACAACACTGGCTGGCTACATAAGGCTTGTTTCAAGAATTGGAATGCTGCCTCAGCCTCGGGGGTCCATTTAATCATGACCGACCCTTTCCCTTTCGTCAGGTTGGTTAGGGGCACAGCCTTAGAAGCAAAGTGGGGAATGAAGCGCCGATAATACCCAGCGATTCCCAGAAAGGCCCGTACCTGCTTCTTGCTGTTGGGACGTGGCCAACTCTGGATGGCCTCGACTTTGTTGAGTTGGGGTTTTATCACTCCCCTGCCAATGGTGTACCCAAGATATTTGGCCTCCTCCTGCCCAATGGTACACTTCTTGGGGTTAGCCGTAAACCCCGCTTCCCGGATAGAGTCTAGGACTGCTTGCACTTTTGGCAGATGTGAGGCCCAATCTGTGCTATGGACAATTACGTCATCCAGGTAAGCCGCAGCATACTTCCGATGGGGCCTCAGTATCTGGTCCATTTTCCGCTGGAATGTGGCCGGCGCATTCTGTAACCCGAACGGCATTCTCTTATATTGGAACGCCCCGTCTGGGGTTACAAATGCGGTTTTCTCTTTGGCCGACTTGGCCAGGGGAATTTGCCAATACCCTTTTGTGAGGTCAAGAGTCGTCATGTATCGGGCTGTTCCCAGCCGGTCGATCAACTCATCTATACGTGGCATGGGGTAGGTGTCAAATTTTGTAACTTTGTTCAACTGACGAAAATCGTTACAAAATCGCCAGCTCCCATCCGGTTTAGGCACCAACACAATGGGACTAGACCAATCACTTTGGGACTCCTCTATCACCCCTAAGTTCAGCATTTTCTGTACTTCCTCCCGTATTGCCTCCCGTCGGGCCTCTGGGATCCGATAGGGTTTTAACTTCACCCTTTCACCGGGCGGGGTAATAATATCATGCTCTACCCCAGATGTTTGTCCCGGCAGCTCAGAGAACACCTCCTTGTTGCGAAGCACAAACTCCTTAACCTCCTGTTGTTGGGGTTGTGACAAGGTGGCTGCTATTCCAACCTCCGGAATCACGCAACCAGTTTGAGCTGGTGACCAAGTTTCTGCGACTAGGGACTCTCTATCCCTCCAGGCTTTCAACAGATTAACGTGATATATCTGTTCGGGCTTTCGCCTTCCTGGTTGTCTGACCTTGTAATTCACTTCGCTCACTTTTTCCATTATCTCGTAGGGGCCTTGCCATTTGGCAAGGAATTTACTTTCAACCGTAGGGACAAGTACCAATATCCTATCCCCCGGGGAAAAGGTACGGGTCTTTGCTCCACGGTTGTACACTCTCTGCTGTGCCAACTGCGCTTGGGCCAAATGTTCCTTCACGATGGGCATTACCTGTGCAATTCGATCTTGCATCAGGGCGACATGCTCAATCACACTCCTGTGGGGAGAACTCTCACTTTCCCAAGTTTCCTTGGCAATATCCAACAGCCCTCTTGGGTGTCTCCCATACAGTAACTCAAAGGGGGAGAATCCCGTAGAGGATTGGGGCACCTCCCTAATAGCAAACATCAAATAAGGAAGTAGACAGTCCCAATCCTTTCCATCTCTATCCACCACTTTCTTCAACATTTGTTTTAGGGTTTTGTTGAATCTTTCAACCAGCCCATCGGTTTGGGGGTGATACACAGATGTACGCAATTGCGTCACTTTGAACAATTTACACAGCTCTTTCATAACCCGGGACATAAAGGGTGTACCTTGGTCCGTAAGCAGTTCTTTACAAATACCCACCCGGCTAAAAACAAGAGATAGCTCTTTGGCTATGGTTTTGGCCGAGGTATTTCTGAGAGGGATCGCTTCTGGATAACGGGTGGCATAGTCCATTATAACCAATATGTACTGGTGCCCCCTAGCGGACTTGATTATAGGACCTACCAAATCCATTGCGATTCTCTCAAACGGGACCTCAATGATGGGTAGAGGGACCAGCGGGCTACGGAAATGTGGCATCGGGGCCGACCTCTGACACACAGGGCAGGAGGAACAATAATTTTCTATGTCCTTCATCACCCCAGGCCAATAGAATCTCTGTAATACCCTCTCTCGGGTTTTCTCTGTCCCCAGATGACCTCCAAGAATGTGCCCATGGGCCAACTCCAACACCAACTTCCTGTAAGGTTTGGGCACCACAAGCTGCTCAACGGTTTCTTCTGCCCTTTTTGCCACCCGATACAGTAGGTCCTTCTCTACGCTGAAGTATGGGTAAGTGCAGGTATTATCTGGGTTCACTAACTCGCCATCTATTTCCACTACGTTTTCCCGTGCCTTTATTAGGGCGGGGTCTTTTAACTGTTCTGTGGCAAAATTTTCCCTGTGAACCTCCAGATCAGAAAACTCCACAGACGCTAGGTTTTCGTCTGAGGAGGTGGGCTCCTCTCCAGTTTCTTGAGTCTCCCCTGCCAATACTGACAAGGGAAATTCTGGAGAGTCCTCACCACTCTCAGAGGAGTTCTGGCTATCACATTCCTGGTACATAGGGGCACCAGTGGGGGGCTCAGGATCATCCCACAGTTCCCAGAACTTCGGAAAATCTCTTCCCACAATGGCATCATGCGGTAATTGAGATACTAACCCCACTGGATGAGAGAGGGTACCTTTGGGGGTCTCGAAACACACTGTAGTCACTGGATACTCTCGGGTGTCCCCATGCACAGAAATAACAGCTACCTTGCTATTCCCAGAGACCTCTGTTTTAACTAATTCAGCCTTTATCAGGGTCACAAGGCTACCTGAATCCAGTAATACCACAACATTTCTACCATTAATACACATTTTGCATAAATGTTTCTCAGTTCCCCGAATGGCAGTGCATGCGACTGTCGCACACAGCGACTGACGTCTGTCCGTCAGAAAGTCACATTGCATGGGTTCCTCCACAACCGGGCAATTTGCTGCAATATGTCCCGCTTGCCGGCAGCGGTAGCAAACAATCCTTTTGGCTGCCTCTTGAGCCCCTGACTTCCCAGGCTGTTCTCGCCAAACTTTGGGTAGAGCTCCCACCCTCTCACTCTCTCCACCCTCACCCCTTGGAATCCTCTTATCCGCCCCTGGGGATGGTCTGGTCTTAGGGTGGAAAGTCCGAGTGTCTCTGGAAGAGGCCGTCAGGTTCTCTGTAGCCAAGTATTTCTCTACACGATCCACAAGACCACCGGCCGTCTCTGGGTCTCCATGGCTTACCCACTTTTGGATGGCAGTAGGAAGAGCTCTCAAAAACCGATCCATTACAACACGTTCCACAATCTCTGGTGCGGACAAAGTCTCTGGCTGTAGCCACTTCCTGCTCAGGTGAATGAGATCATACATTTGAGACCTGGGGGGTTTTCCAAGCTGGAAAGTCCAGTTATGCACACGCTGAGCCCGGACAGCCAGGGTGACACCCAGCCTTGCCAATATTTCAGCTTTTAGCATCACATAGTCTTTTGCTTGGTCAGGCTCTAGGTCATAGTAAGCCTTCTGCGATTCACCAGTTAACAGAGGAGCCACCAGTCCAGCCCACTGCTCCTCAGGCCACTTTTCTCTTTCAGCAGTCCTTTCAAATGTGGTCAAAAATACCTCTGGATCATCCTCTCCAGTCATTTTTGTCAATAAACGACTCACCCCAAAGGACGCGGTATTGGTGGGACGGCTTTCCTCACTGGTCTGCGGACGTTGCTGCATTACTGCTTCCATTTGTTGTAGTCTCTGCTCTTGCTTCTGTAACAGGTCTATGAAGCGGGCCTCAGATTGCTGCTGGGCTTGTTGATGAGCTTGCTGCTGGGCTGCAAGGCTCCTTTGCAAACCTGCATTTGTCTGCTGTTGATTGGCATTTGCTAGAGCCAGCTGTTTCAGTATCTCCTCCATGCTGGCTTAAAAAAAACTGCCACTGGTTCTCCACCAACTGTGAGGGGGTTAACTCGGTAGCGGGTGTGTGTGACCCCCTGGTTGGGCTCCCCACACAAAAACAGGGCCAGCAGACGGAGGTTGTGGTTTTCAAAATCAAAAGGTGCGGTTTATTTCTCTATGTACAGTGACAAAAACACAGCAAAGCCAAAAAGAAACATAAACAAAATAAATCCTGGTCAGTTTGACCTCTGACTAAACATGCAGGTTTCCTAAACTAACAACTGGGATCAGCCTGGTGCTGTCCTAGTCCCTAAGTCCCTGGTTTAGTAAAAGTCCAAACAAATAGCCACACAGGCTTTGCCTCACCGCACAGGGGTTCACTCTCCCTAGACAGTCCACACAGGTCTGGTTCCAGGCATGAGCCAACATCTAATGAAGCTGGGAGTTCTTATAGAGGCCTAAATGAGCTGACAAGGTTCAGCTGGTCTCCTCATCTCTGTCTGCACGACGCCCCACACTCTCCCTAGAGGTATGAGTCATCCATGAGCCCACTAGCCTTATACAACTCTCCACCTAGTTGTATAAGTCAGCATAAAGCCTGAATCTGGGAGAAATATATCTACCCCCCTGGATGCAACCAGGTGACTTTACCTTCCTGCTGTCACAATATATATACATATATATATACTTTTTTCTGCTCTACCTGTTTTGGGGGTTTGTGAATAGCGTTGGGGGCTTTTTTACTGTCTTAAGGGTCTGATTGAGAAAGAAGGAAGTCAATAATCTTCCTCCTTCCTCCTCAGTTCTCTGGGGATTCTCTCCTCTCTCCCCGCTTCTCCACCTCTGGGCTGAAGAATCTGGGAGGGAGAATTCTGACTGAGATCGCCAGTTAGGTGCCGAGATCGCACCTTCATAAACTGGCCATTTCTGTTTCTGTCAATGACAGATTCCCTGTGTGCTGAGATGATCAACGCAGAACATGTTTTCCACTGATGATCTCAGCTTCATAAATGATGCTAATGATCTGAGATGAGCTGTGATCATCAGGATCGCAGGTCATCGCGGTTTCATTAACGAACACCTCAGGCTGCAAAATCTCTGCACTTGAGTTTGCAGGTCCACTATCCTCTGCTGGTTATCATGAGGGTTTCATACTTCTCACTAGAATTTCTTTTTAACCTTACTAGAATAAAAAGAAGCAGGGAAGGAAGTTTTATTACTGGAGTTCCTGAGATATATGATGAAATTAAGTCATTCTGAAAAACTAATACCTGCTTACAACCTAAATATTATGTTTGGCCATACAAATGTTCGAATGAATGTTGATACTGTCTTATTTTCTCATTAAATAGCTTGTAAACTGTGGCCACATCAGCAAATGTTTTAGTTTACAGTTTCAATACAAAACTAAAAAGAGAAAAGAAAAATCAAAACAATGTTATTATTATACAAGGCAAAACTCATAAAAGCAAAATTCAGGTTTCTATATTATCTCTTGCTTCTTGCTGCTCTTTATTGATGACGTCATGTAGTTACATACCTGATGTGTTTCGTCACATGGTACAGTTACTTCCTCATAGGGAATTTCAGCATTCCTGTGCAATTCACATGCAGTTGATAGTGTAAATGGGTCCTTAGTTTGCACTGATACAACAATGTAGGACCCAATTTTGTGTGGATGTAGCCCTTTTGAAAAATGACTTACCCTTCTTGGAGGACATTTCAAACTCTATCTTTTAGGCATCGTGCATACAGGATGATTTTTTTTTGCCCCTGGATGCCTTTTCTCCTGGCAGGAAAGTCACATTTTGCAAATGTCTTTAGGCACTTTTAGACGCATTTAGTCGCATCAAGTGTTTGGGAGTTTATTCCTTCCATTGGTCAGATTAATTTTCACATGCAGTTCTGTGCAGTGCGATTTCAGTCCCATCCATTTTGAATGGGATGAAATCGCACTGCACCACACAAAAAGTAGAGCCCGTGCTACTTTTTGAAACGCATGGCAACTGCATTGCATGGTACTTTTGTACCATGCGATCCGGTGTGGGCAAACACACTGCGTTTTTAACCTGCATTTGGCGTGTTGTTAACTTTTCACTGACCCTTGCAAGGGCAGTGCGATTGGAATGCAGTGTGGGAAGCCAAACGGGAATGCACCTTTCCCACATTGCACTCTAGTGTGAAGGGGCCCTAACAGTTAGACCCCTTTCACACTAAGGCGCTTTGCAGGCGCTATAACGCTAAAAATATCACCTGCAAAGTGCCCTGAAAGAGCCGCTCCTCACACTCCATTGTGAAAGCCCGAGGGCTTTCACACTGGAGCGGTGCGCTGGCAGGATGCTAAAAAAAGTCTCGCTAGCAGCATCTTTGGAGCAGTGAAGGAGCGGTGTGTATAGCGCTCCTCCACCGCTCCTGCCCATTGAAATGAATGGGCACTGCGGCTATACCGCCAGCAAAGAGCCGCTGCAGCGGCGCTTTGCGGGTGGTTTTAACCCTTTTTCGGCCCCCAGCGGGGGTTAAAAGCGCCCTGCTAGCGGCCGAATAGCGCCGCGAAATTGACGGTAAAGCGCCGATAAAAAAAGTGCCGCTTTACTGCCGATGCACCCACCGCCCCAGTGTGAAAGGGGCCTTAGTGAACTGCTGCATGTCTTAGCTCTCTTTACTCTTGAACACATTTCCTTTAATCAGTTACAGATATAAAATGTTTCCATTCAAGGAGCATTATGGCCTTCTTATGGGGAGCTGCTCTCTGAGAAAATGTAATATTATCTTAATTAATGCTTTTATGAGGTGCCTGAAGCATACATATATACCAATCATTAAAGCAATAATACAGCAGTAATACCAGTACAATATGCTATTATTCTGTAAGTATGAGCACAAATCAGCAGTAACCAATGCATCTATGTTTCCTCTACTCAATGGCTTATTATCCATGAGACTTTTTAAAAGTTTAATAACTCCAGCAGTTAACTCTGGCTTTAATTAGTATAGATCAAAAGCAATGTGTGCTCTACTGGAACACAATTACAGATGCTTGGGGACTTGTAAGCATTCCAAAACAGTGTGTCTGCTTTTTTATTTTTTTATTTCACAGATAGTAATCCAAAGACCTTACAAATTAAAATGTACAAACCAATCCTGATACAGCTCCAACAGTGTCATTGTATGTATTTTTATATAAGTTCCTTATTTAGAAAGAACATCAGTATAAATCACAGTACCAGTGCATGGTAAATCCAGTGCAGGTACATTGGCCAGAGGATTGGTAGAGGATATTGTGCACCTATGAGTGTATCAAGACAACAAGCCATCACCAACACGTCCATCAATGTGAAATCTATTTCTTAGGAATGTCTCACATCATTGTTACCCAGCTATGACGCGTTTCAAGCCATGTTGTTTAACTTTAGCTACTAACAGGTGCCCGCATGTGGTGCCAAATACTCTACAGAGTGCCCTGAGCAATAATGAGGGGAGGCTCAAACTGACTTCCACTTGGAATTTAGAAATTGGGGACCCTAGGTTTTGCTGCTCCCCAGCCTCTGCAAGGTATTTCTCAGCACACGTAATATAAGCAGTGCAATCCTTGACTTAATATAAGCTGTGCGATATAAGCACAATATCTGTTTCCCCACCCTAAGAGCATAACGAAAGGCACACGTTTCGCAGACATGGCGGCAATCCAAGAATGTGTGACAGCGGTTCTGCAATCAATTCCTAAGGAGGTCTTTGCTGACAGTTTCCAGACACTTTATGAACGTGGACAAAAGTGTGTTGTGAAGGATGGCGATTATTTTGAAGGCCAATTAAGGTAACTTATTTGTGTCTTCTGTTTTGTTTGTTTTCTGATACCATTCACCAAACTTTTTAGACACACCTCGTAAATGACCTACACCTATAGCAAGCCATTATTCAACTGTATTTAGAGCTGTACAGTTTGTTTTTATCTACAGACGTCCTTTATCTGCATAGGCTTTTGGTACAGATGAACTAACCCATTAAAGAATAAAGCCTCGTACACACGATCGATTTTCTCTGCAAAAAACGACAAGAAACCTGTTGGGAGAGCTTTCTTGCCGAGAAAAACGTTCGTGTGTATGGTTTCTCGACGAGAAAACTGCCGGGAATCTCGACGAGAAAAATAGAGAACCTGCTCTCTATTTTCTTGTCAAATTTCTCGTCAGCCTGTTTCCCGACTAGAAAACCGGTCGTGTGTATGCTTTTCCGAGTCTTAAAAAAATTGCGCATGCTCAGAATCAAGTATAAGACGGGAGCGCTCCTTCTGGTAAAACTAGCGTTCGTAATGGAGATAGCACATTCGTCGCGCTAAAACGAACTGAAAGCATGAAGACTGAAAAGCGTGAATCGTCTCTCCCCAAACTTTTACTAACACGCGGTAACACGAGATCAGCAAAAGCAGCCCAAGGGGTGGCGCCATTGAAATCGAACTTCCCCTTTATACTGCCGTTGTACGTGCGGTACGTGACCGCGCTTTCCAACGACGAGATTTGGAATTGACAGTGTGTATGCAAGGAAAGCTTGACAAGAATCTCGTCGAGAAAAACAATGTTTTTTTACGACAAGATTCTCGGTCGTGTGTACGAGGCTTAACTCTACTGTTTTACTACCTAAACCTAACAGCCCCTTCTTTACCCTCCCATCACTATTTGTATGCCCTTGTTCGCCCCTTGGATGGAGGAGCTGTAGGCTATGTGGAGTGGTGGCACGCTTGTCCTCCTCCAAGGTGCCATCCTCTCTATGGAGAAAATATAGGCATGTGCAGTACCATAGGGCATTTTCAGCTTCGAGAACAACAGTGCCACTACCCAGATATAAATTCATTTAAGTGTTTGTACATGCCTGTACCTTCTTGCTTTAGAATCCTTCTCCTGTATTCACTGATTGTGAATAAAACCCCATGCGTTTTCAAGCTTTCACAGGTTTTTTCATGTATGACATTTTTGGGAAAATTGGAAGGAGGCATTAGGTAACTTGGTAACTTTTTTTTTTGAAGCAATCCAGGCAACTGTTTTAATATAGTATTCATCTAGCATGGTGACACCTAAGGTCAAATCCAACATACCATAAATAGATTTTTTTTTTTTACTTATTCTCAAAATTCCTTCATAACGTTGACTTATGGCTGCCTTTTCTCCTGAGATAAAGCGCATCTTTCCAGCAGGATCATGACATTTCTGACCTCAGAAGAAATGACACCTGGTAAGAGTGTTTAAAATTCAGCAGAGCAATAAACTGAACATATGCTTGGCCAGTTGACAATGTGATGACTATCAGGAAAACACTTACGAACAATATGGACTGTAATTAGAAATCAGCTTCTCTTTTTTTTTTACTGAGAACTAGACATTTTTAATGTTTGCTTTTTTAAAACAACATTTAGACAGTAATTTTTAAAACAGTAAATTGAATCCCTGACACCTATTCAAATAATCAATCAGGTCAAGTTTTTGATCTAGCAAGCAATAAAGCATAAGGATGACTACCGTATATACTCGAGTATGAGCCGACCCGAATATAAGCCGAGGCACCTAATTTTACCACAAAAGACTGGGAAAATGTATTGACTCAAGTATAAGCCTAGGGTGAGAATGCAGCAGCTATTGTAATTGGAAAAGAGGGTCAACAGTGCCCATCTGCAGCCTCACTGCGCCCATTTGCCGCCTCACTGTGCCCATATTCAGCCTCACTGTGCCCATTTGCAGCCTCACTGTGCCCATAAGCAGCCTCACTGTGCCCATGTACCTTATCCGCCGTGTCAGTATTGATGAGGAGGGAAGGAAAGCCATATTACGCTGTACATTGTCCCCTCTGATTCACAGCAGGGCTGTGTGTATAGGAAGTCCCAGCCGTACACGCCGTCAGCGCAGTTCACTGTAACAAAGCTCTGCCTCCTCCACAGCGCGGACTTCCTATACACACAGCCCTGCTGTGAATCAGAGGGACAATGTACAGTGTAATATGGCTTTCCTTCCCTCCTCATCAAGACTGACACGGCGGGAGAGGAAACCTGACTCGAGTATAAGCCGAGGGGGGCTTTTTCAGCACAAAAAAATGTGCTGAAAAACTCGGCTTATACTCGAGTATATAAGTAATGTCTGATACCTTCCAAGCAAAGATGAGCAATTTGGCTACTCTTGAAATACTTCAAAGGTTCCCTTTTAAAGTCTGTTTACTAATATAGTAGAATTATTTTTAATTGTGTTCATTATTTCCCATTCAATTACTTCAGTGTGGAAACTGTATTTTTTTCAAATGAGCATTTAAATTGTGTGTATAGCAAAAAATTTTTTTCCAAGTTTTGGATTTATTAAGAAAATGGTAAAAAATACTATCCATTTATTTTTTGCAGGCTTCATCCAATTATTTTTTTATTTTCTTCCTGTCACAGAAATGTAACAGGAAATATCTACAAAGTGAAGGCAATTCACTTCTTAGACAGTTGTCAGGAAAACAGGTGTCCCCATTGGAAGATTTACCCTTACCCCTTGTTCTGGTGACAATTATGGATTTCTCATCACTTTGTGTTTCAATGACAAAGGTCATCAGGACAAATAGAGGAGGGAAAAATTCCCTCAGTACAGATACACAGGCAAAAAAACAAAAACAGACAATAGCGATATTTTAAGGTGTGTTAGGCCCCATGCACACGAGACGCTGTTATTTGCTGTTGAACGCGCGTTCAGAGGCAGTTGGACGCTTTTTTCAACTGCTCCTGAACCCATTCAATGTTATCCTATGTGTCCATGCACACACTCTCGTTTTTTGGCGTTTACAAGCAGTTGCGTTTAACCTCGTTTTTCCAGAAGCAAAAAAATGGGTTCAGACGCAAAAGTTTTCACGTTTCAGACGCTAAACGCTGCTAAACGCGGCTAAACGCGGCTAAACGCGGTACCGGCGTTTTGCCGCGTTTGCGTTTATAAGCGTTTTTAAAGGTGACCTATTTTTTAACATTAGAAATCTCAAAAATGATGGCAAATGATGAAAAACTATTAAAAAATATAAAAGAAAACTGTAATTGCTTGCATCGCATTGTGGACAATCCACAACTTGTGGCAGGTAAAGTGGCAAGTGGACAATCAACAACTTGTGTCAGGTGATGTGGCCAGGTGACGTGGCCAGGTGACGTGGCAAGTGGACAATCCACAGCTTGTGGCAGGTGACGTGGCCAGGTGACGTGGCAGGTAACGTGGCCAGGTGACGTGGCCAGGTGACGTGGCAAGTGGACAATCCACAACTTGTGGCAGGTGACGTGGCCAGGTGACGTGGCAAGTGGACAATCCACAACTTGTGGCAGGTGACGTGGCCAGGTGACGTGGCAGGTGACGTGGCAAGTGGACAATTCACAACTTGTGGCAGGTGAAGTGGCCAGGTGACGTGGCACGTGATGTGGCCAGGTGACATGGCAAGTGGACAATCCACAACTTGTGGCAGGTGACGTGGCCAGGTGACGTGGCACGTGATGTGGCCAGGTGACATGGCAAGTGGACAATTCACAACTTGTGGCAGGTGAAGTGGCCAGGTGACGTGGCACGTGATGTGGCCAGGTGACATGGCAAGTGGACAATCCACAACTTGTGGCAGGTGACGTGGCCAGGTGACGTGGCAGGTGACGTGGCAAGTGGACAATCCACAACTTGTGGCAGGTGACGTGGCACGTGATGTGGCCAGGTGATGTGGAAAGTGGACAATCCACAACTTGTGGCAGGTGACGTGGCTAGATGACGTGGCAGGTAATGTGGGCAGGTAACATGGCTAGGTGACGTGGCAGGTGACGTGGCAAGTGGACAATTCACAACTTGTGGCAGGTGACGTGGCCAGGTGACGTGGCACGTGATGTGGCCAGGTGACATGGCAAGTGGACAATCCACAACTTGTGGCAGGTGACGTGGCCAGGTGACGTGGCAGGTAACATGGCTAGGTGACGTGGCAGGTGACGTGGCAAGTGGACAATTCACAACTTGTGGCAGGTGACGTGGCCAGGTGACGTGGCACGTGATGTGGCCAGGTGACATGGCAAGTGGACAATCCACAACTTGTGGCAGGTGACGTGGCCAGGTGACGTGGCAGGTGACGTGGCAAGTGGACAATCCACAACTTGTGGCAGGTGACGTGGCCAGGTGACGTGGCAGGTAACATGGCCAGGTGACGTGGCCAGGTAACGTGGCAAGTGGACAATCCACAACTTGTGGCAGGTGACGTGGCCAGCTGACGTGGCAGGTAACGTGGCCAGGTGACGTGGCAGGTAACATGGCCAGGTGACGTGGCCAGGTAACGTGGCAAGTGGACAATCCACAACTTGTGGCAGGTGACGTGGCACGTGATGTGGCCAGGTGACGTGGCAAGTGGACAATCCACAACTTGTGGCAGGTGACGTGGCCAGGTGACGTGGCCAGGTGATGTGGCCAGGTGACGTGGCAGGTGACGTGGCAAGTGGACAATCCACAACTTGTGGCAGATGATGTGGCAAGTGATACGCTAAATACAAGTACACTGCTGCTCTCTCAGCTGCTACTCACTCTGGTCTCACAAACTGGCTGAAATGGTTAAAATTTACTATTTTTTGAGCTTAGGGAGGGTCTATGATGAAACGCTTATAAACGCAAACGCGGTTAAACGCCGCTAAACGCGGCCGCAAACGCGGCAAAACGCGCGTTTATAAACGCCGGTTTCAGCGTTTAAAGACGTGTGTTCAGCAGAGTTTGCACCTGCGTCTCGTGTGCATGGGGCCTTATTATATATGTGATAATCCTTATGAATTAATGTTTAAAATTAAAAAATTACCTAAAGGTTAGCATACATGAAGGGAATATAACCTCCGTGTTGAAAAAAAAATCTGATTACTATAGAAATGTCTTTGGTGAATTAATTAAACAAATAAATAATAAGAAACACAGTAAAGAAAATGCTGCATGTGTCATGCTTTTTTGGCATTGTTACAGTATTTATGTGCTGAAATAGGCACACTTCGCTGTATATAAAAACACTGAGGCCTCATACACACGACCGAGTTTCTCGGCAAGAACCAGCAAGAAACTTGCTGGCAGAGATGTCTTGCCGAGAAATTCGTTCGTGTGTATGGTTTCTCAACAAGAAAACCGACAAGTAATCTCGACGAGAAAATAGAGAACCTGCTCTCTATTTTCTCGTCAAGATTCTCGTCGGCATGTTTCTCGACGAGAAAAGTGAGTGTGTGTACACTTACCTGTCCTCCCGGAAGCCCGCGCATGTTCAAAATGAATTCGACGCATGCGCGGTAGCTTCCTAGGCATAGGTAGGGTATACCAAGATGGCGGCGACGGCATCGAATGTGACGAGCGCATGCTCGTCGTAGTCAATGATGTCACCGCGTACGCTCCATTCAAAGAACCGCGGGTTCTTTGAATCGAGCGTCTGTACACTCGGCCGGGACAAGTTTCTTGTCCAAGAATCTCGTCGAAAAAAACGACATGTTTTTTTCGACGAGAATCTCGGCCGTGTGTACGAGGCTTAAGGCTCCGTTCACACGTAGGCATTTTGAATCGTGGGCGGAATCCATGTTATTCTGCCCGTAATTTCAAAACGCGCTGTTAAATGTCAAATCGCACATCAGCGTGTTCATGTGCCGTTCATTTCAAGGGCTGCAGAATCGCACCGCGTTTTTAGATTTTATTGAAATTATTATTATTATTATTATTTAGGTACTTATATAGCGTCGTCAATTTATGCAGCCCTTTACATATACATTGTACATTCACATCGGTCCCTACCCTCAAGGAGTTTACAATCTAAGGTCCCTAACTCACATTCATATACTAGGGCCAATTTTAGACAGAAGCCATTGAATGCTTCCTAAACATGTTGATATGCAATATGATATTTTAACTGCGCGTTTTGAAATTTCAAACAAAATTGCGGCAATTCCGCCTGTGATTCATAACGCTTTTGTGTGAACGGAGCCTTAGTACCCATTCACACCACAAAAACATCCTCCAGTTCCCTTCCGTTTGCGCTTGTGCATGTTTTTAATGCATCTTGATGCGTTTTTGATACACTGTACTGGAGTGAACTATTCCATTGGATGCGTTTTTGGAGTGAATCTATTTCCCCATGCGTTTTTGATGGGGAAAAAAGGCTCTGCACTGCATGCAGTGTGAACGGGCCCTTAAAGCGGAGTTCCACTCAAAAGTGGAACTTCCGCTTATCTGTCTCCCCCCCCCCCTCTGGTGCCACATTTGGCACCTTTCAGATACCTTGACAGGTACCGTTCCCCACTTCCGGGCCCCGTCTCTTGGAAGTCCGGTCCCCTCCTCCTTCCTCCGCCCCTGGACCAATTAGAAAGCACAGCACGCTTCGCGCATGCACAGTAGAGAAAGGCTTCACTGCCGGGTTTCCTTACCAGGAATGGTGGCGGCAGCACCTGACAACCAATCCGAAGATCGGCTGGAGTGTCGACATCGTGGGCTTCCTGGACAGGTAAGTGTCCATATATTAAAAAGTCAGCAGCTGCAGTATTTGTAGCTGCTGACTTAATTTTTCGTGGGGAAGCTGAACCTCCTCTTTAAGGTTTTTGAAATGTTTATTTAAATATTCTTGTATACTTTTTCTAAGTTTGACCTAATGTTTTACACTTTGTTTATAATTTTATTTTACAAATGAATGCTTCATACAGGGCAGGCACACTTGTGATACTGATGTCACAGAACATTATGCACTTTTTAAACATTAACACAGTAGCAACAGAACTTTTTCTTTTCAGACAGCCTTTCTCTAATTTAAAGTCTGTATGGAGCCATTTAGAGCAGGGAAAGGGTGGATGGGTAACTGTTCTGACTCATTTAGCTGTGTGGTAATCAGATCTGCAGCTATTGGGCTCTGTAAACCCCCGGCTTTTTTTAGCAAAGAGTTAAAGCTGGTTAAACATAAAAAGGAGCAAAGGGCTTAACCTGCTGCCTAGAATTATTATTATTATTATTAGTAGTAGTAGTAATAATAATAATAATAATAATAATAGTAAAATATTTATATGCAACATGATATTGCCTGACCCAAAAAATCAGAACACATTAAAAAACATTTTTTTATAGATAAAACTATAATATTTTTTTAGTTATATCTATAATAAATAAACTAAAACACTAAGTGGGTGCTTACAAGAGTACTTGATGAGAAAATACTCATTAGTTAAATCATATTATTATGTTTTTCTTGCGTAACACTATAATTAGATATTTATTATTAAACATCATATTTAAATATTTTTTTCTGTGCTTAGAAATATTTTTAATAATAGCTGTGCTCAGTGTTATTCAGTTATCAATCTATAGAATTTTTTTTTGTTTAGGGCAACAGTATATGGATAATATCCAAGGGATATTTTAGAGATAAGTAAAGGTGAATTAATACATAAAATAGCTAAGGAAGGAAAAAATGTAATAGTACTGGAGAAATGCTAGATGCCTCTAAAGACATTTCTAAATGGGTTGTGCAGTGTGCAGCAGTGCAGAATTCCAGCAGCATGCAGAGCTATGCTGGTATATAATTGCTAGGGATGCTCACACTCCCAGCAGAAAGCATTGGTGATGGATGATAAATTACTTGTTCACAGGCTGCAAATTTGTCATCTTGACAGCGAAGTCTGCTTAGAGGTCACAGCCATCTCCCCCCAGCCCTGAAACTCAGCAGTAAAAAAATGCAGCCGCTACAGCAAACTTCAACTTCACCGTGACACTCTGTCCATATGCTTAACATAGGCTTTGTATATTTAATTGCTTCATCATATCACGCTGACTCAGAGAACGAATGATGCTAAACGCATACTAAAATGAAAGCAGGCATCATAGCATTATTTAGATATTTCTATTTAAATGTTCTTTTAACATTTTGACAGGAACATCAAACAAGAAAATTCATATTTAAGTAAGACAATTAGGACACTAAGGGGTCTATTTATAAAAAAGTGCTTTACGAATGTCTCAGCTTACACGTAAGGCCTCATGCCCATGGACGTTTTTACAGCCACGTTTTTGAGCGTTTTTACAGCTTAAAAACGCCTGTCCATCTTAGTCTATAGCTACATGCCCACCTAGGTGTTTTTGAGCTGCAAATAGCATAGGCGTTTTTAAGCTGTAAAAAAAAAAAACAGGACCAGTGCGTTCCTTGGGGTCGGCGTTAGGCATAAAAAAACGCGAAGCGTTAAAAAACGCGCAAAAACGCAGCGATTGTGTTTTTGAGCTCCGGCGTTTGTTTGTTTTTTTTCGAAAAAAATACGGTCGAAAAATTTATACAATAACATGGACAGGTGTTTTTAAGCTGTAAAAAATGCTCAAAAACGCGGCTGTAAAAACGTCCGTGGGCATGCGGCCTAAAAGTCACAAAAAATTTCTGTAACATTTGTAATATGTGGGAAATGTCTGTTTCTATTTGTTGCCTTTCACCAGGCATATGTAATCTTCCTTAACATTCGATTCTAAGAGAACAAAGCCTTTAAAACATTTGGCCAGAAGAGTTAAACATTGGACCAATAGAGAAATTGCCTAACACCAAAAGCTGGGAACATTCGATCAGAAAAAGAAATAATATGACGAAAACCTCTGCGCTGTGTACAAGTTGTATGGAGGTTCTTGTGCTAAGGAATGGCTGCAGGTTCACTTTTCTTTAAGGCGATTCGCTGAATGGTAGAACTAAAGCCGGCCATTGTTGGCTTGAATCTTGGCCGGTTCAGTAAGAAGTGGCTAAGATTTGAACCATGTATGAGCAGGCTGTTTGTAACCAAGTTGACCACCATGTTGGATTTTTCATGCAATTATTGCCAGTGGCTGTAGCCACTCCGCTGGAGGGATTCCCCCATCAACACTGACCCGTGGTTGTTGCAGGAAAGAAAATCTGGCCAAGATCTATGGCCAACTTAATTGTTTGGGCATGAGCTACATTGAAAACATTTAGCAGCTGTATACATACCACTGTTAATTATTACTGCTTCCTCCTCACGGCTCCTGGTTGTTAGGGAGCTGACACCAGCCAGTGTCCTAACAACCAGTGACTCCTCCCAGTCCACAACATTCAGCTGTGAGCTATTTTTTTTTCATATACTTGCCTTTTTTGTCCACTTTCTCGTTCCTCTGAAGGCACATGTGACATAGCCCCAGCTACACAGATGCTCCCTGGAAAGGCAATGTCACCAGCAGCTTCATCGAGATCCCATACCTAATGCCCTGTACACACGAGCGGAATTTCCGTCGGAAAAAGTCTGATGTGAGCCTTTCATCAGAAATTCCGACCGTGTGTATGCTCCATCAGACTTTTTCTGTCGGAATTTCCGACAGACTTAGATAGAGAGCAGGTTCTCTATTTTTCAGAAGGAAAAATTTTCTATCGGAAAATCCGTTCGTCTGTATGCAATTCCGATGGGAAAAAAACCATGCATGCTCGGAAACAATTCGATGCATGCTCGGAAGCATTGAACTTCTTTTTCTCGCCTCATCGTAGTGTTGTACGTCACCGTGTACTTAACGCTCGAATGTTCAGAGAACTTTTGTGTGACCGTGTGTATGCAAGCACAGCTTGAGCAGAATTCCGTCGGGAAAAACCATCCAACTTTTTTCAGACGGAAACTCTGCTCGTGTGTACAAGGCATTAGATGTGAGATTTTTCAGTATTCCAATTCTGCACATGTGTGAGCTACTACACAGGTGAAAGCCTTCTCTCTGCAAAAGCCAGAGATCGAAAGACGTCTACGAATTTCAAATCTATATGTGGATACATTTAAAATGTTTTCCTACTGAATATAAAACTGGATAAAATAGTGGTATTTTATATGTGCCAGAAGGTCAATATTAAGCAAGATGAACAAGTGAATTGTAGTATTCAAGCAGAAACCATTAGGGGTTTACCTAAGGCTTTGAAAAATTAAGAGAAAAAATGAATACCAATAATAATCAAAATTTACATCTGTTTGAGATCACTGACCTTCCTTTATGAATGTTTAGTGGGATATTTAATCATTCTAGAAATTCTAGGAGTTCCAATCAGGAAGCCTTCTTAGTTCAGGCATTTCCCATGAAATCACTTGTTGGCAGATTTCTCTCCTGCTGCTTGGTTATTTAAGACTGGCAGGCAAACCGGCTAAAATTACAGTCTCGCGCGTTGGCCTTGCTGTTCAACTTACAACAGGAAGCTTGTTGGGAAAAATTGCACTTTAAAAGTCACCCAGACTTTAAATATCCTGGAGATACTAATACTGGAGAGTGCAAAAACTGGTGCAGCTCTACATAAAAACCAATCAGCTTCCATTTTTTTTTTTTTTTCAAAGCTTAACTGAACAAGCTGAAGTTAGATGCTAAATTGGCTACCATCCAGATTTTTCACTCTCCGGTTTTAGCAAATCAGTCCCATTGTATGTTAGTTTTTATATGCAAGAAATTATTGCATGTCAAAAATTCAGGCTCTAATTAAAGCCCCGTACACACACGATCGGATAACCTATGGATTTTCGTCCGATGGATTTGTCCATCGGAAATCCGATGAAACTGTTTTTCCTCAGTCTTGGCCACACACCATCAGTCAAAAAACCGACCGTTCCAAACGCGGTGACGTAAAACACTCCGATGAGCCGATAAAAATGAAGTTTAATGCTTCTGAGCATGCGTCGACTTGATTCTGAGCATGCGTGGGTTTTTTAACCAATGGACTTGCCCATAGACGATCAGAAATTCCCATCGGTTTTTTATCCATCGGAAAATTTTAAAACAAGTTCTATTTTTTACAACCGATGGAAAAAAGACCGATGGGTACCATTTACGATCGGTTGGTCTGATGAAAACCATCCATCGGACGGTTTTCATCAGTCAAATCGATCGTGTGTACGGGGCTTAAGACTTACGCAACCATATCGCTATAGAATAATTACTAAGTCAAGCTATAGCTGTAAAATAACCCTTCTGGGAGTGTCACTGTTTTGGGTCAGTTCTCAGTGGTTCCCTCTGCTGACCTCCATGTCATTAGTGTGCCCTGTAATGGGTGGAGGTCAGCAGGCGTAACCAGTGAGAGCTGTCAAGGACCCAGGAGACTGATACTCTCAGAAGTCCCTATGGACATCAGCATACAATTTCTTAGGTCTGGAGTGACATTCTGCATTGCGGGCAGTATTCACACCATCCTTTTACAGGTATGGCTCAGCTCAGTGACTTTTATAAAGAGAAATGGATGCTTTAGGCTGAGTTTAATTTAAGTGGTTGTAAACCCTTACATATAGAGCTGAAACAAATCCTCCTACATAGGTTTCACTTGTTTATCTGCGGTCTCCTCTTCTCTACACCCTTTCAAAAGTGCAAATCGTGTTAGCAATCTTTCTTCCTCTGTCAGCAGCACAGAGGAGGAGGCGGAGAGACTACAGTTACACTGTGTGAGAGCTGACTGGAGAAAAGGAACGCCCCCCCCCCCCTCTTCCACACAGCAGAAGAACTGTGTTGTGAATAGACAAGCTTTGTTCTGAGCTCTTCTCCCCCTCCCTCCCGACACAAATTTATCTCATGTGTCGGGAAAACTACTCAGAAGTGACTCATGCTGATAACAGAGGAATGAAGCACCAGAGAGAAACGACACCCAGAGCTTTGGAGAGAGATAAGTAAACACTGAAGATATATGTGCTTTGCTCAGATTCCATGACTGAGGTTTACAACCGCTTTAACCATGGATATGGTGCCAAACCAGTACTTTAGATTGTACTTTAGAATTTAGATTTCCCTAAACCCCATGATTATTTTTCTTGACAATTGACAGCAAAAGTCACAGTGAATGGATAATTATAAAGGGAAGGGTTAAATTCATGTATGACATCATGCAATCTATCTGTAGAATTCAAGGAATATTATGTGCATTTGCAGCTGGTCTTTAAGGCATATGTTTGCAGGTTATATCCTCATGAACCCAGCAGAAGCTTTTAAACCACGTGTTTGTAACAGGTGAGCAATACCTAAACTGGCTTTTCAATGCGAGCAACACTTTTACACTAGCTCAAAGATAAAAAGGCATGTAAAAGTTCAAAGAAGCATTAAAATAGGGTTTTACCTACACTTCCCTCACTAAATAGCTACTGAACCACCCAGAAATTAGCAGTTACAAGGACCTACACATGGTTGTGTCATATTATTTTATGATGACTGTATTTCAGAATAGCTGTTCATGAACTGTCATAAATGTCACAGGCATCTACCTATTAGATAACTGAATTATTTTATATATATATATTATTATAAACATATATAATGTATAGATTATTACACAAAAGGTTATCAGGATTGTAACTTTTTTTTTTTTTTTTTTTTTTTAAGTTTTTAACACACATTACAAAAGCAAAGATCAACTACATACACAAAATACAACAGGCAGGTCCAAAAAAAAAGAAGATACAAAAAACACATATAGAAAAGAAGGGGAAAACAATACAGATTGCCTGCGGCCAGTACAGCACCCTCTACCTCGAATGAGTATACAGGATCATCATACCCCCCCCCCCCACAGCCCCCGAGCATGTACTCACAGATCATAGAATCTATTACAAATCTTTTCCCTGAGGAATCTGCAGTGTAACGTTATTGAAGATTAAAGGTAATGACCAGACACATACCATTCCCTCAATCTGAGACTTTGCAAGAAGAGTGAACCTATCCCCCCATACCTTCTCAAACTTATGTGGTAATCCCCTAGTAATATATGTATCTTTATAGAGTGGGGCAACTCTATTAACCAATACCTTCCAAGATTTAATAATGGGGGTAGTCGTTTTTTTCCACAAGAGGATTATTTGCTTTCTAGTACGGATGAGCCGAACACCCCCCAGTTCGGTTCGCATCAGAACATGCGAACAGGCAATAAATTTGTTCGAACATCCAAACACCGTTAAAAGTCTATGGGACTTGAACATGAAAAATCTAAAGTGCTCATTTTAAAGGCTTATATGCAAGTTATTGTCATAAAAAGTGTTTGGGGACCTGGGTCCTGCCCCAGGGGACATGTATCAATGCAAAAAAAAAAGTTTTAAAAACTGCCGTTTTTTCAGGAGCAGTGATTTTAATAATGCTTAAAGTGAAAAAATAAAAGTGAAATATTCCTTTAAATTTCGTACCTAGGGGGTGTGTATAGTATGCCTGTAAAGTAGTGCTTGTTTCCCATGCTTAGAACTGTCCCTGCACAAAGTGTCATTTCTGAAGGAAAAAAAGTAATTTAAAAGCACTCTATAATGAATTGTCGGTTCCCGGCAATACAGAGAACAGTCATTGAAAGTCATTGATAAAAGAAAAAAAAAATACGTGGGGGTCCCCCCAAATTCAATTACCAGGCCCTTCAGGTATGGTATGGATATTAAGCGGAACCCTACGTCCAATTTAAAAAAAAATGACGTGGGGTTCCCCCCAAATATCCATACCAGACCCTTCAGGTCTGGTATGGATTTTAAGGGGAACTCCACGCCAAATTTAAAAAGAAAATGGCGTGGAGTTCTCCCCAAAAATCCATACCAGACCCTTTATCCGAGCACGCAACCTGTCAGGCCGCAGGAAAAGAGGGGGGACAAGAGAGCGGCCCCCCCTCCTGAACCCTATGTGAATTGGTAAAGGGGTACATTGTACCCCTACCATTTCACAAAAGAAAGTGTCAAAAATTTTAAAAACCACACAAACACCGTTGTGAAAAGTCCTTTATAAAAAATAAAAAAAGCCAATCCAGCGTTGTAATGCAGTCTGTCCAGCGATGATCCATGAATTATTCTCCAGCAATGCGGTGAGCCTCCAGCGATGAACGACGCACATCTTCCCTGCACCGGAGCCTCCCGGCTAATGACGTGCAAGCAGTGTTGACAGTTCTTTTATAACCAAGGTCGGAAACCCCCGTGACGGTTAACCCCGCCCCCTCTAACACGTCACGGGGGTTTCCCGTGACGCGTTAGAGGGGGCGGGACTGGAAACCCCGCCCCCTCTAACGCGTCATGGGGGTTTCCGACCTTGGTTATAAAAGAACTGTCAACACTGCTTGCGCGTCATTAGCCGGGAGGCTCCAATGCAGGGAAGATGTGCGTTGTTCATCGCTGGAGACTCGCTGCATCGCTGGAGATTCATGGATCGTCGCTGGACAGACTGCATTACATTGCTGGAATGACTTTTTTTATTTTTAATAAAGGACTTTTCACAACGGTGTCTGTGTGTTTTTCTAAAATGTTTACACTTTCTTTTGTGAAATGGTAGGGGTACAATGTACCCTGTTACCAATTCACATGGGGGGGGCGGAATCTGGGGGTCCCTCCCCTTTGATAAAGGGGGCTTCCAGATTGTGATAAGCCCCCCACCCGCAGACCCCCACAACCACCGGGCAAGGGTTGTGGGGGTGAGGCCCTTGTCCCCATCAACATGGGGACATGGTGCTTTGAGGAGTCACAGACCCCCAAAAAATCCTCCCCATGTTGAGGGCATGTGGCCTGGTACGGTTCAGGAGGGGGGGCGCACTCTCGTCCCCCCCCCTCTTTTCCTGCGGACTGCCAGGTTGTGTGCTTGGATAAAGGGTCTGGTATATATTTTTGGGGGGAACTCCACGCCATTTTTTTTTTCAATTAGACGCAGGGTTCCCCTTAATATTCATACCAGACCTGAGGGGCCTGGTAATTGAATTTGGGGGGAACACCACGCATTTATTTTTATTTTTTTTCAATGACTTTTCTTTGTATTGCCGGGACCGACAATTCATTATAGCCTTGAGTAGTTTTAAATTACTTTTTTTCCTTCAGAAATGACATTTTGTGCAGAGACTGTTATAAACACGGGAAACATGCGCTACTTTAAAGGCTAGTTTAGACACCCCCCCAAGTACGAAATTTAAAGGAATATTTCACTTTTATTGTTTCACTTTTTTTTTGCATTGATACATGTCCCCTAGGGCAGGACCCGGGTCCCCAAACACTTTTTATGGCAATAACTTGCATATTAATCTTTAAAATTAGCACTTTAGATTTCTCCCAAAGACTTTTAAAGGGTGTTCCGCGGCTTTTCGAATTTGCCGCGAACACCCCAAATTGTTCGCTGTTCGCCGAACGGGCGAACAGCCAATGTTCGAGTCGAACATGAGTTTGACTCGAACATAAAGCTCATCCCTACTTTCTAGCATAGTACAGCAGGAGAGTAAGCAAGGTGCTTATGGCTCTAGTGGAAGCTAGCTCCTCAACTAAGCCCAACAGACAGGTTTTCACAGAGGGACTAAAGGAGATAGTTGTAACCAACTTAGTACATTAAAGTACCTGGGACCAAAAGATTTTGATGGCAGGACAATCCCAGAAAATCTGCATAAAATCTGCTCCGGCAGCAGTGCAGTGCCAGCAAGAGAAGGGGACCGCGACAAAGATCTTTCCCAACGTAGCAGGTGTCAAGTAACTACGATGCAGGAATTTATAATGGTTAAGGTGGTCTCTAGCTGTTATTAGCCTAGTGAATGGAGCTTCCCATACCTCCTCCCAATCTTCCTCTTGCAGATCCGGTACATATGTCACCCAATTGGCCCTACAAGCACTAAGTAGTTTGGTGGTCTCAGGAAAAATATATTTATACAGAACTGACAGAGGTTTAACCAGGTCCTTATCTATCAGCAGGGTCTCTAAACCCAAAGGGGAGATTGACAATGTAGTACACCCAAACTGCGACTGATAGGCATGCTGTAGCTGTATGAACCTGCAAAACTGGGTAGTTGGCAAATTGAAGAGGGATTTTAATTCATCAAATGTTCTCAGTCTACCATTATGTGTAATATCTACAAGTTTCCTAAAGGGGTTGTAAAGGTAAAAGGTTTTTCACCTTAATGCATTCTGTGCATTAAGGTGAAAAAACAACTGTGTATTAGCCACCCCCCCCCCCCCCCCGAGCCCCCGTTTACTTACCTGACCCCTCGAAAGTCCCGTGCCGTGAACGTGCAGGCTTCTGGGCCGGCTTCTCGGCTCATTCATTCATTCATGCGCTGCTGTCAATCACATCCAATGACGCGGCGCGCCGGGGGGTGGGGTCGAGTGATACAGTGAGCGGCTATAGCCGCCGGCTGTATCACAGGAGCGCGCCCGCAATAACTCACCACCATGCTCGCTCGCTCGCTCGCTCGCATATAGGTGGTGACTTATTGCGGGGAGGAGCCGAGACAGCCGCCAAGGGACCCCAGAAGACATGGATCGGGGCCACTCTGTGCAAAACAAGCTTCACAGTGGAGATAAGTATAACATGTTTGTTATTTAAAGAAAAAAAAAAATTATGTTTACAACCCCTTTAATTCCAAATCTAATCCAGACTACTGGCTCTTCAAACCCCAAAAAGTGTGACAAGTTGGGCTTCTTCCACAATGGAGTATGGGGTGATGGGGAAAAGGGGGCCTCCAAATGCAACACCATGATTCACCTTCCAGGCTCGCAACACCGAACGCATAGAGATGATTATACTATGAGGAGATCTAGTGCCTCTATAGACCAAATGAGTTAACGCCTCATTGCTGCTTCTAGGGCAACTGCTTCATCATCATAGGGACTAGTCAGCCATCTATGTGCAAATACCAACTGTTCAGCCAAATCAGGATTGTAACTTTGTAACTTTGATACTCATATGGGTCAGACAATGACCACACATGGCTGGGAAATATGGTCATGTGATTACTTTACCTTATACCATAAGGCAGGGATATGCAATTAACGGACCTCCAGCTGTTGCAAAACTACAATTCCCATCATGCCTCTGGGTGTCATGCTTGTGGCTGTCAGATTCTTGCTATGCCTCATGGGACTTGTAGTTCTGCAACAGCTGGAGGTCCGCTAATTGCATATCCCTGCCATAAGGGATCATCATCTAACCATGGTATTGCAAACTTTAAAAAGTCCACTGTGTACCCGGCTTTCTAGTCGGAAAACGGACTGCTGTGAAACTGGAAAACGCACAGAGCTGAGTGTTTCTGGGGCCACACCACGCAGAGGAGATTTGCGACCAGATGTTCCCCAACCTCCTCTGGTTCACCATAATGATATCATCTGTTGTGGTCCCACGGGAGGGCCAGACAGGAGGAGCAAGAGGACCTGGGAACCAAAGAGTGGGGATGCGGCAACCAGATTATATTTACAGAATAGCCCTGTGAAGATTCCTTCTCAGCCAAAAGACAAGGATATAGATGGACTGAGTCACTATAAAGCCCTTTGCTGTACTAATATTTGTAGGGTACAGAATAGTCACCTGTGTACTGAGAGGCTAAACCACCACCAGTATACAGTCCATACTGTGCAAAGGACCAGAGTCTCCCTAGGCAACCCAGAGTGATCAGACATTTAACTAGAGACACTACTGCTGCTATGTGTCATAGGGTCTGGTGAGAAGGCCTGGCGGCCATGACCTGGCTGCCACTAAAGAGACTGAGCCCTTTGGGAACTATCCTTATAGCCTTATCACTGCATGCAGGCTTGACCAGGACTATTCTCATGTGCACCAATGGCACCAATGTGCCCCAACGTTTGCCAGCTGAAGAGTTAAGACTAAAGACTGCCACTATACAGCTGTTACACAGAGATCTTTACCAATTACCTCTCAGGGGACATTGCACTAGAACCTAGCCATTTTTTTTGGAGTGCATGCTAAACCAGTTATACAGGCATACCCCGCTTTAAGTACACTCACTTTACATACACTCGCGAGTAAGTACATACCCGCGAGTGTATGTAAAGTGCCTCACAAGTACTGTACAGACATTTTGCAGCCGCAGTAGAAGGACCTGAAGCTCTGAGAGCATAGCCCACCCTGTTCCAGTGTGCCCCTGACACCCTCACTACAGCCCTTGAGACCTCAACTACAGCTCCTGACACCCCCACTACAGCCCCTGACCCCCCACTACACCCTAGAAGTGAAAAAAGGTATTGTTTCACTTTAAGTACATTTTCGTTTTACATACATGCTCTGGTCCCATTGTGTACTTAAAAGTGGGGTATGCCTGTAGTATACTTATTCACACCGCAGTTAATATTTATGCACACTGTTTATTGCTGACCTTGTTGATCAATGGGTTAATTCCAGTCTAGTGGTACAGAACTCTATTCTAAGTTACATTGGCATTCTGTTTGCTCAAACCACCATTTATTTTAACCAATATCAATACATTGAATTAATTTACCACTGAACAGTCTTTTGTCTATTTCCTGTTATTAATATATAGTTAAAGGTATCTATACTCGTGTTTGTGTAAGTGTTTGCAGTAACTCTCATTCAACCAAGAGTGTCAGAGTGGTTGAGGTTGTTTAGGAAACTGCAACTAGCTACATTTGAGCTTGGCCTCTACAACTATCTAAGGACAGCAGCTGATAAGAAAATCCTAGCAAAAAAATGTATACAGCTACAAGCTAGACAAGCATATGTTCCTGCAGACAGTAAACAGACAGTAATGGCCAGGAGAGAAAATGTCACCAGATTATCACCCACTGAGCTGAGCCTCTGTAAACACAATTTGGGAGTCATGTTTGCAGCATAGGAAATTGTGGAGAAACTCTATAGAAATGTTCAAGACGTGATATTTAAACTATGTGCTCAGTATTGCTAACTGTAATGTGTTTGGATTTAAACAAAATTGTGTATGTATATATTTATTTATTTATTAATAAGCCAGCACCCATGGGGCTTGAAGGGTTTCAAAGTTTCAACAAAGTGCAAGCTTATCTTCTCATCTTCCTGAGGATTTATTTTTTTCGTTTTGGATAAGGTAGGGAAGGATTAAAAAAAAACCTACCTTTTTTGCTGTTTGTGAGTATATACAGTGCATCCGGGAAGTATTCACAGCGCTTCACTTTTTCCACATTTTGTTATGTTACAGCCTTATTCCAAAAGGGATTAAATGCATTAATTTCCTCATAATTCTACAAAAAATACCCCATAATGACAACGTGACATAAGTTTGTTTGAAATCTTTGCAAATTTATTAAAAATAAAGAACGAAAAAATCACACGTACATAAATATTCACAGCCTTTGCCATAACACTCA
Organism: Rana muscosa; assembly: GCA_029206835.1. Taxonomy (NCBI): domain Eukaryota; kingdom Metazoa; phylum Chordata; class Amphibia; order Anura; family Ranidae; genus Rana; species Rana muscosa. Next base: position 129,753,179 of record CM055121.1, read on the forward strand.
AAATTGAGCTCCTGTTTCCACTGATTATCCTTGAGATGTTGCTACAAATTCATTGGAGTCCACCTGTGGTAAATTCAGTTGATTGGATTGAAAGCACATACCTGTCTATATAAGGTCCCACAGTTAACAGTGCATATCAGAGCTCAAAACAAGTTATGAAGTCCAAGGAATTGTCTGTAGACCTCCGAGACAGGATTGTATTGAGGCACAGATCTGGGGAAGGGTACAGAAAAATTTCTGCAGCATTGAAGGTCCCTCCCAATGAGCACAGTGGCTTCCGTCATCCGTAAATGGAAGAAATTTGGAATCACCGGGACTCTTCCTAGAGCGGGCCGCCTGGCCAAACTGAGTGATCGGAGGAGAAGGGCCTTAGTCAGGGAGATGACCAAGAACACGGTGGTCACACTGACAGAGCTTTCAGAAGAACAACCATCTCTGCAGCAGTCCACCAATCAGGCCTGAATGGTAGAGTGGCCAGATGGAAGCCACTCGTCAGTAAAAGGCACATGACAGCCCATCTGGAGTTTGCCAAAAGGCACCTGAAGGACTCTGAGAACATGTTAACAATATTCTCTGGTCTAATGGAACAAAGATTGAACTCTTTGGCCTGAATGGCAAGCGTTATGTCTGGAGAAAAACAGGCACCCCTCATAACCTGGCTAATACCATCCCTACAGTGAAGCAATGGTGGTAGCAGCATCATGCAGTGAAGATGTTTTTCTGCAGCAGGAACTGGGAGACTAGCCAGGATTGAGGGAAGGATGAATGCAGCAATGTAGCAATGTACATTGACTTCCTTGATGAAAACCTGCTCCAGAGCACTCTGGACCTCTGACTGGGGCAAAGGTTCATCTCCCAACAGGACAAGGACCTTAAGCACACAGCTAAGATAACAAAGGAGTGGCTTCGGGACAACTCTGGGAATGTCCTTGAGTGGCCCAGCCAGAGCCTAGACTTGAACCCGAGTGAACATCTCTGGAGAGATCTGAAAATGGCTGTGCACCGATGATCCCCATCCAACCTGATGGAGCTTGAGAGGTCCTGCAAAGAAGAATAAGAGAAACTGCCCAAAAATAGGCGTGCCAAGCTTGTAGCATCATACTCAAAAAAACTTGAGGCTGTAATTGGTGCCAAAGGTGCTTCAACAAAGTACTGAGCAAAGGCTGTGAAAACTTATGTACGTGTGATTTTTTTTTCTTTTATATAAAATTGCAAAGATTTCAAACAAATTTCTTTCGCATTGCCATTATGGGGTATTGTCTGTAGAATTTTGAGGAAAATAATGAATTGAATACATTTTGGAATAATGCTGTAACATAACAAAATGTGGAAAAAGTGAAATGCTGAGAATACTTTCCGGATGCAACCCCACTCCACTATATATATATATATATTTTTTTTTTTTACATGCCTGGAGCAAATGGAGTTTTGGTTACAGCTGCCTAGGGTTCAACTTTCGAAGCAACAATCCAAAATGTTTCTTGCTGGATTGTAAGAATACAGAAATACAGTAGAAACGATGTGACAGTTACACACTGCAGATCTTCAATGAAGCAGCAATCACGATTAGATTTAATGTACATTTATTAACACAAAACATAAATCGATACAACCTTTGCCATACATACCGGGGCCTGCGCCTTAATTAACTGTTTATGAGGTGGGAAAGACTTGCACAGACACATTTTTGCATCTGTGTGTGAGAGTTGCTGCATTGTTAGAGAGAAGTTTTGGCAGAAGGAATCAAAGGCCCTTTCAGTAGGACAAAAACGTCTGGGTTTTCATTTTCAGTTGATTGTGGGTCACGCTGCCCCTGAAGTGGTTAATATGTTACAGTGATACACAGTGGAACCAGTTTGGCCAGAGTGTCCCCATGACCTTGGCTTGGAATCGACAGCCAACTACAATATCTTATTATTTCTCACCTTCTTTGAAGGGAACAGAGGCAAATTGGGCATGCAAGTTGCCGCTCTTGAATTCATAAGAAACAACCAAACAGAGGAAGCTGTTCTTCAGGATATGTGTCTGACCTTGGCTTTCTTTTGCCAGCTACAAAGAAAGGCTCATTATGTCCCACCTTCTTTACAGAGCATCCAGCTAACAATAATATGTCAGTCACTGTCGCAAATTTTGTGCAGTTCTCAGCTACTTCATTGTTTTGCTGAGGTTAGGGAGTCACTTTGATTGGTTGCCTTTTATCCCCCGATCTTCAGGACATTAACCGAATAAAACAAAAAACCCCAACGAAAAGATAAATTGATATGATCAAGGCAATAGAACAAGTTTACTATTGTAGTTGGCTAAGGAAAATGAAAGCATGAACAGAACATACATCATTGTACTTTCACTGTATAACATAAAATATAGGCTACGCAAACCTTCAGAATTTCTCTAGGCTTTGCCTTAAAGTGCTTGTAAACCCCTTCATATACCTAGTGAAGTAACTGGCCTCAGGTGACACACAGAGATTAAATAAATCCTCCTACATAAGTTGTATCTGTCTATCTGTAGCCCTCTCTTCTCTACATTCATTCAAAGTGTTGAATTTATAAAGCTTGTCTGAGAGCTTAAAAACAGGGGGCAGAGAGCTGAAATTACACTCTGCTGAGGCTGTCAATCTGCTGGTGATCCCTCCCCTGTCACCATTTTCTCATGGAGTCAGGAAAACTTGTTAGAAGTGATTCATGCTGATAGCAGAGGAATGAAGCAGCAGACAGAAAAAACACTGTCTGAGGTTTACAACCACTTTAATGCCATTATCAGTTTAGACAAAAGTGTGTTGTGAGTAGTGATGAGCCGAACACCCCCGGGTTCGGTTCGCAACAGAACCCGCGAACGGACCGAAAGTTCGTACGAACAATAGAACCCTATTAAATACAATGGATGCGAACGTTCGAATTCTAAAGTGCTAATTATAACAACTATTATGCATGTTATTGTCCTAAAAAGGGTTTGGGAACCCGGGTTCTGCACCAGGGGACATGTATCAATGCAAAAAGAAGTTTTAAAAACGGTTGTTTTTCGGGAGCAGTCATTTTAATGATGCATAAAGTGAAAAAAAAAAAGTCAAATATTCCTTTAAATATTGTACCTGGGGGGTGTCTAAAGTATGCCTGTGAAGTGCCACGTGTTTCCCGTGTTTAGAACTGTCCCTGCACAAAATGACACTTCTAAAGGAAAAAAAAGCCATTTAAAACTGCTTGCGGCTTTAATGTAATGTCTGGTCCTGGTAATATGGATGAAATTCTTTAAGAAAAATGGCATAGCTACCCCATGACCCCCCCCCCCCTACCCCAGCCCATTACCAGCCCCTTTGGGTCTTGTATGGATATTAAGGGGAACCCCGCACATAAAATAAAAAAGGCCCTATATACTCTGAACAGCCGTATACAGGCGGTGCATACAAGACAGGGACTGTAGGTTTGTTCTTATGTAGAATCTGTTTGTAATTTTGAACAGGTACATTGTTGAAGTGTAGCTCCAGCCCAAAAATCTATTTTTAAACTTTTTGGAAAACATAGGTAAGGGTTATCACCCCTGTAACATTTGTTTTGCTGTCTGTGCCCCTGTTCAGAACATTTCACCTCACTTTCCGTCCCAATGACAACTGTTTTTGAAATGTGGTGTTTTTCTTGAAACAAGGATTGCTGATAAAGCATCAGTACAGAGGAGACACCTTTCTCCCATATTTATTCTTACAGGAGAGAATTTTCCTTCCTAGTGGTAGATTTCCTCTCACTTCCTGTTGTCTTCTTGCGTTTGCAAGTAGGAGTCGTTTGTAAGTTGGATGTTTGAAAGTAGGGACCTGCCGTATATACTCTGCAGAAATAGGCCCCTTAGTTGTTGGTGTTGGCACAACACTGTAAGCACTCACAGTTACTCTTGGTTGGTGCTGGAACGCCCTGCTGTCAACTATTATATCAGGAATTTTAATTACATATAATTGTTGAACAGTGGTAGTAAAAATTGGGCCTTTGATGGTGGTGCTGGTGCCACAACACTGTAAGCCCTGACAGTTACTCTTGGTGGGTGCAGCAATGGGCCCTGCTGTGAATTATTAGATCAAGAATTGTAATTACATGCCCCTTTTGAACAGGGGCTGAAAAATTGGGCCTTTCGTGGTGGTGGTGGCGTTGCCACAACACTGTAAGCCCTCAGAGTTACTCTTGGTGGGTGCAGGAATGGGCCCTGCTGTGAATTATTAGATCAAGAATTGTAATTACATGCCCCTTTTGAACAGGGGCTGAAAAATTGGGCCTTTCGTGGTGGTGGTGGTGGTGGCGTTGCCACAACACTGTAAGCCCTCAGAGTTACTCTTGGTGGGTGCAGCAATGGGCCCTGCTGTGAATTATTAGATCAAGAATTGTAATTGCATGCCCCTGTTGAACAGGGGCTGAAAAATTGGGCATTAGGCACTGGTGGCACAACACTACAACCCCTCACAGATACTGTACTTGGAGCACAGCAATGAGCCCTGTTGCAAAGTATTGCTTCAAAAATTTTAATGACACGCCCCTGTTAAACAGGGGCTGAAAAATTGGGCCTTAGGCACTGGTGCCACAACACTCCAACCCCTCACAGATACTGTACTTGGAGCACAGCAATGAGCCCTATGGCAAATTATTGCTAAAAAAATTGTAATTACACGCCCCTGTAAAACAGGGGCTGAAAAATTGGGCCTTAGCCACTGGTGGCGGCACCCATAAACAAAAATGATCTTCCAAGCTATCATCATCAATCGTATCATTGAGGACTCGGAGGAGGAGGATAGCCAGTCAACATAACAGCACAGGCACTCAGCATCAGCATCAGTCTTGAAGGGATGTGACATGTTAAAATCAATTAGTCTGTTATATCAGCATCAGGTGTGTGGTAGCTGGTGGTGATCCAAGACTGGTTCATCTTGATGAAAGTCAGTCGATCAACCGAGTCGGTGGACAGGCGCACCCTGTGATCCGTGACAAATCCTCCAGCAGCACTGAATGTGCGTTCCGAAAGAACGCTGGATGCAGGACAGGCCAGTAGCTCAATTGCATACTGTGCAAGCTCTGGCCAGTGATCCATCCTCAAGACCCAGTAAGCCAGAGGATTTTCGGTGGGGAAGGTGTCCAAGTCTGACCTTGCCCCTAGATATTCCTGCACCATGTTTATCAGACGCTGGCGATGGTTGCTGGAACCGATCATACTTTGGGGCTGCGGACTAAAGAATTGTCTGAACGCATCGGTCAGACGGCCACCTTCCCCACCGCTCCTTCTTTGACTGGCCGAAGCCTCAGCAACTCGTTGTCCAGGACCAGGAGTTTGTAACCTCCCAGTCTCTGGGAACGCGTTGCACAGACCTTTCTGCAAGGCCTCCCGGAGTTGTCTCATCCTCTGCTCCCTCTGCGACGGTAACATAAGGTCCGCAACCTTACCCTTGTACCGTGGATCAAGGAGAGTGGCCAGCCAGTAATGGTCCCTCTCCTTGATCCGAAGAATACGAGGATCCTTCCGCAGACTTTGCAGGATCAGGGAGGCCATGCAGCGTAGGTTTGCTGAGGCATTCGCTCCGGAGTCCTCTGGGTCACTAAGGACGACATGATCCGCAGCCACCTCCTCCCAGCCACGTACAAGTCCACTGGTTTCTTGGGACTGTAAATCATCCCTAAAAGACTGCTGCTGATGATGCTGAGTGCCAGCCTCCACCTCCATGCTGACACAATCCTCCTCCTCCTCCTCCTCCTCTTCCTGTGCGATGGGTGGGACAGAAGGAACACTGTCTGGGTAAAGGGGGCCTTGAGAGGCAAGGAAGTCCTCCTCTTCCTGCCTCTGTTCTGCCTCAAGTGCCCTGTCCATTATTCCACGCAGCGTGTGCTCCAACAGGTGGACAAGAGGTACAGTGTCACTGATGCATGCACTGTCACTGCTCACCATCCTCGTGGCCTCCTCAAATGGTGCCAGGACAGTGCATGCATCCCTGATCATGCCCCACTGGCGTGGAGAAAAAAAACCAAGGTCCCCTGACCCTGTCCTGGTGCCGTAGTCGCACAGGTACTCATTGATGGCCCTCTGCTGCGTGTGCAGCCGCTGCCGCATGGCCAACGTTGAGATCCACCTGGTGGGCATGTCACATATAAGGCGGTTCTTGGGCAGGTTCAACTCCTTTTGCAGCTCAGCCAGGCGAGCACTGGCATTATAAGATCTGCGGAAATGCACACAGACTTTCCTGGCCTGCCTCAGGACATCCTGTAAGCCCGGGTACCTGCCCAAGAACCGCTGCACCACCAGGTTAAGGACGTGAGCCACACAGGGCACATGGGTCAGTTGTCCCTGTCGGAGGGCGGAGAGGAGGTTGGTGCCATTGTCGCAAACCACCATTCCTGGCTTAAGCTGGCGTGGCGTCAACCACCTCTCGGCCTGGCCCTGCAGAGCAGACAGGACCTCTGCCCCAGTGTGGCTTCTGTCCCCCAAACACACCAGCGCAAGCACGGCATGGCATCTTTTTGCCTGCGTACTTGCGTAGCCCCGTGAACGGCTACAGAGCACCGCTGGTTCATAGGACAAACCACAGGAAGAGGCCATGGAGGAAGAAGAAGAGGAGGGGGTGGAGGAGAGAGGTGTGTCACAACCAGTAGTAGCATTTTGGAGGCGTGGCGGTGGAACAACCTCCAACACTACTGCACCTTGTCCTGCATCCTTCCCAGCTGCCAAAAGAGTGACCCAATGGGCCGTGAAAGAAAGGTAACGTCCCTGTCCATGCCTGCTGGACCATGAGTCAGCGGTAATATGCACCTTACCGCTGACCGCCCTGTCCAGCGAGGCCAAGACCCTGTCCAGCGAGGCCAAGACATTGCCTTCCACATGCCGGTAGAGAGCCGGAATAGCCTTCCGTGAGAAAAAGTGGCGTTTGGGAACCTGCCACTGAGGAACCGCACATTGCACAAACTCACGGAAGGGGGCCGAGTCTACCAACTGAAAAGGCAGCAGTTGAAGCGCTAGCAATTTAGCCAAGCTAGCATTCAACCGCTGGGCATGTGGATGGCTGGGAGTGAACTTCTTTCGACGGTCCAGCAGCTGGGGCAGGGAAATTTGCCTGCTAGAATCGGACGTCGGTGTACTGCTAGCAGAGTGGCCGCAAGTACTTGGCTGTGACACACCTAATTCTACACCTTCATTCCTCTCAGTGCATGTTTCAGAGAGGACTGAAGTTATAGTGGGGTTGGAGATCCCAGCTGATGCGGTGCAAGGAGAGGTCCGCTTTGTTCTTTGGTGTGGGTCTTTGAGGTAGGCTTGCCAACGAGCTGCATGGCAGGTCAACATATGTCTGGTCAGGCATGTGGTACCCAAGCGGCTGATGTTTTGGCCACGCGATATACGCTTGAGACATATGTTGCAAACAGCAGCTGTGCGATCTGATGCACTAGCCTCAAAAAAGGCCCACACCAAGGAACTTTTTGAATGACGGGCAGAGGCAGGTGTGATTCCGTCGGTGTACTGCCCTTACGCTGGCCACCAAAGGGCATCCTGCCTCGTTGGAGATGTGCCTCCTCCTCATCCTCCTCCTCCTCCTCTCTACTATTAGGCACCCACGTGGAGTCAGTGACCTCATCATCCCCTCCCTCCTCATCACTGGAGCCAATCTGGCAGTATGCTGCAGCTGCTGGAACATGACTGCCAGATTGGTGTCCTTCTTGAGCATCCCCTCTGTCTGCTCTCACGCTACTGCCTTCCTGTAGCTGGGTTTCATCATCAGACCCTTCGAAACGCTGGGCATCCTCCTGGAGCATGTACCCAACACTGTGCTCAAACAGTTCGGGGGACTCCTCAGGAGGAGGACATGGTGGGTCTAGGGAAGGAGTGACTGATGATGAGTCTGACATTGATACCAGGGAAGAGGACGCTTTGGCAGCTGCTTTGCCAGTACCCTGAGCCTGGGTGAGAGAGGATGAGGAGGAGAAGGAGGGCTTGGTCATCCACTCTACCAAGTCTTCGGCATGATGTGGCTCAACATGTCCAGCTGCCGAAAAGAAGGACAAGCGTGTCCCATGGCCATGTGCTGATGACAATGCACCGCGTCCACGACCAGCACTGTTGCCCCCAGACACAGAGCCTGCTTGCCCTCTTTTATTGCCTCCTGACTGTCTGCCTCTCCTTGTTTGCCTTCCAGACATTCTAATAGATGGCCTGCAGGGAGATGGGAAAAAAGCAATAAGGGCTACCTTCAGGTGTCCTTCTCTGTCCCTTTACTTAAGGATTTCTAAATATGGTTGAGGATGATTGCTTTTGCACAGAATAGCACAACGACAATTTCCCTGACTGTCAAAAAAACAAGGATTTCAAAGATGGTTGATGAGGAATGCTTTAGCACACTATAGCACAAGGAGAATTTCCCTCACTGTCCTTCCCTGTCCCTAGAAACAAGGATTCGCACAGTGAAAGAAACTAACACTCTCCCTACCTAGAGTTTTCTGTCCCTAGAAAAAATGTTTTTTTAAAGCACACTATAGCACAAGGAGAATTCCCCTCACTTTCCTTCTTTGTCCCTAGAAACAAGGATTCGCACAGTGAAAGAATCTGACACTCTCCCTACCTAGAGTTTTCTGTCCCTAGAAAAAATGTTTTTTTAAAGCACACTATAGCACAAGGAGAATTCACTCACTGTCCTTCCCTGTCCCTAGAAACAAGGATTCGCACAGTGAAAGAAACTGACACTCTCCCTACCTAGAGTTTTCTGTCCCTAGAAAAAATGTTTTTTTAAAGCACACTATAGCACAAGGAGAATTCCCCTCACTTTCCTTCTTTGTCCCTAGAAACAAGGATTCGCACAGTGAAAGAAACTGACACTCTCCCTACCTAGAGTTTTCTGTCCCTAGAAAAAATGTTTTTTTAAAGCACACTATAGCACAAGGAGAATTCACTCACTGTCCTTCCCTGTCCCTAGAAACAAGGATTCGCACAGTAAAAGACACTGACACTCTCCCTACCTAGAGTTTTCTGTCCCTAGAAAAAATGTTTTTTTAAAGCACACTATAGCACAAGGAGAATTCACTCACTGTCCTTCCCTGTCCCTAGAAACAAGGAATTGCACAGTGAAAGAAACTGACACTCTCCCTACCTAGAGTTTTCTGTCCCTAGAAAAAATTTTTTTTAAAGCACACTATAGCACAAGGAGAATTCCCCTCACTTTCCTTCTTTGTCCCTAGAAACAAGGATTCGCACAGTGAAAGAAACTGACACTCTCCCTACCTAGAGTTTTCTGTCCCTAGAAAAAATGTTTTTTTAAAGCACACTATAGCACAAGGAGAATTCACTCACTGTCCTTCCCTGTCCCTAGAAACAAGGAATCGCACAGTGAAAGAAACTGACACTCTCCCTACCTAGAGTTTTCTGTCCCTAGAAAAAATGTTTTTTTAAAGCACACTATAGCACAAGGAGAATTCCCCTCACTTTCCTTCTTTGTCCCTAGAAACAAGGATTCGCACAGTGAAAGAAACTGACACTCTCCCTACCTAGAGTTTTCTGTCCCTAGAAAAAATTTTTTTTTAAAGCACACTATAGCACAAGGAGAATTCACTCACTGTCCTTCCCTGTCCCTAGAAACAAGGATTCGCACAGTGAAAGAAACTGACACTCTCCCTACCTAGAGTTTTCTGTCCCTAGAAAAAATGTTTTTTTAAAGCACACTATAGCACAAGGAGAATTCCCCTCACTTTCCTTCTTTGTCCCTAGAAACAAGGATTCGCACAGTGAAAGAAACTGACACTCTCCCTACCTAGAGTTTTCTGTCCCTAGAAAAAATGTTTTTTTAAAGCACACTATAGCACAAGGAGAATTCACTCTCTGTCCTTCCCTGTCCCTAGAAACAAGGATTCGCACAGTGAAAGAAACTGACACTCTCCCTACCTAGAGTTTTCTGTCCCTAGAAAAAATGTTTTTTTAAAGCACACTATAGCACAAGGAGAATTCCCCTCACTTTCCTTCTTTGTCCCTAGAAACAAGGATTCGCACAGTGAAAGAAACTGACACTCTCCCTACCTAGAGTTTTCTGTCCCTAGAAAAAATGTTTTTTTAAAGCACACTATAGCACAAGGAGAATTCACTCACTGTCCTTCCCTGTCCCTAGAAACAAGGATTCGCACAGTGAAAGAAACTGACACTCTCCCTACCTAGAGTTTTCTGTCCCTAGAAAAAATGTTTTTTTAAAGCACACTATAGCACAAGGAGAATTCCCCTCACTTTCCTTCTTTGTCCCTAGAAACAAGGATTCGCACAGTGAAAGAAACTGACACTCTCCCTACCTAGAGTTTTCTGTCCCTAGAAAAAATGTTTTTTTAAAGCACACTATAGCACAAGGAGAATTCACTCACTGTCCTTCCCTGTCCCTAGAAACAAGGAATTGCACAGTGAAAGAAACTGACACTCTCCCTACCTAGAGTTTTCTGTCCCTAGAAAAAATGTTTTTTTAAAGCACACTATAGCACAAGGAGAATTCACTCACTGTCCTTCCCTGTCCCTAGAAACAAGGATTCGCACAGTGAAAGAAACTGACACTCTCCCTACCTAGAGTTTTCTGTCCCTAGAAAAAATGTTTTTTTAAAGCACACTATAGCACAAGGAGAATTCCCCTCACTTTCCTTCTTTGTCCCTAGAAACAAGGATTCGCACAGTGAAAGAAACTGACACTCTCCCTACCTAGAGTTTTCTGTCCCTAGAAAAAATGTTTTTTTAAAGCACACTATAGCACAAGGAGAATTCACTCACTGTCCTTCCCTGTCCCTAGAAACAAGGAATCGCACAGTGAAAGAAACTGACACTCTCCCTACCTAGAGTTTTCTGTCCCTAGAAAAAATGTTTTTTTAAAGCACACTATAGCACAAGGAGAATTCCCCTCACTTTCCTTCTTTGTCCCTAGAAACAAGGATTCGCACAGTGAAAGAAACTGACACTCTCCCTACCTAGAGTTTTCTGTCCCTAGAAAAAATGATTTTTTAAAGCACACTATAGCACAAGGAGAATTCACTCACTGTCCTTCCCTGTCCCTAGAAACAAGGATTCGCACAGTGAAAGAAACTGACACTCTCCCTACCTAGAGTTTTCTGTCCCTAGAAAAAATGTTTTTTTTAAAGCACACTATAGCACAAGGAGAATTCACTCACTGTCCTTCCCTGTCCCTAGAAACAAGGATTCGCACAGTGAAAGAAACTGACACTCTCCCTACCTAGAGTTTTCTGTCCCTAGAAAAAATGTTTTTTTAAAGCACACTATAGCACAAGGAGAATTCCCCTCACTTTCCTTCTTTGTCCCTAGAAACAAGGATTCGCACAGTGAAAGAAACTGACACTCTCCCTACCTAGAGTTTTCTGTCCCTAGAAAAAATGTTTTTTTAAAGCACACTATAGCACAAGGAGAATTCACTCACTGTCCTTCCCTGTCCCTAGAAACAAGGATTCGCACAGTGAAAGAAACTGACACTCTCCCTACCTAGAGTTTTCTGTCCCTAGAAAAAATGTTTTTTTAAAGCACACTATAGCACAAGGAGAATTCCCCTCACTTTCCTTCTTTGTCCCTAGAAACAAGGATTCGCACAGTGAAAGAAACTGACACTCTCCCTACCTAGAGTTTTCTGTCCCTAGAAAAAATTTTTTTTTAAAGCACACTATAGCACAAGGAGAATTCACTCACTGTCCTTCCCTGTCCCTAGAAACAAGGATTCGCACAGTGAAAGAAACTGACACTCTCCCTACCTAGAGTTTTCTGTCCCTAGAAAAAAAGTTTTTTTAAAGCACACTATAGCACAAGGAGAATTCCCCTCACTTTCCTTCTTTGTCCCTAGAAACAAGGATTCGCACAGTGAAAGAAACTGACACTCTCCCTACCTAGAGTTTTCTGTCCCTAGAAAAAATGTTTTTTTAAAGCACACTATAGCACAAGGAGAATTCACTCACTGTCCTTCCCTGTCCCTAGAAACAAGGATTCGCACAGTGAAAGAAACTGACACTCTCCCTACCTAGAGTTTTCTGTCCCTAGAAAAAATGTTTTTTTAAAGCACACTATAGCACAAGGAGAATTCCCCTCACTTTCCTTCTTTGTCCCTAGAAACAAGGATTCGCACAGTGAAAGAAACTGACACTCTCCCTACCTAGAGTTTTCTGTCCCTAGAAAAAATGTTTTTTTAAAGCACACTATAGCACAAGGAGAATTCACTCACTGTCCTTCCCTGTCCCTAGAAACAAGGAATCGCACAGTGAAAGAAACTGACACTCTCCCTACCTAGAGTTTTCTGTCCCTAGAAAAAATGTTTTTTTAAAGCACACTATAGCACAAGGAGAATTCACTCACTGTCCTTCCCTGTCCCTAGAAACAAGGATTCGCACAGTGAAAGAAACTGACACTCTCCCTACCTAGAGTTTTCTGTCCCTAGAAAAAATGTTTTTTTAAAGCACACTATAGCACAAGGAGAATTCCCCTCACTTTCCTTCTTTGTCCCTAGAAACAAGGATTCGCACAGTGAAAGAAACTGACACTCTCCCTACCTAGAGTTTTCTGTCCCTAGAAAAAATGTTTTTTTAAAGCACACTATAGCACAAGGAGAATTCCCCTCACTTTCCTTCTTTGTCCCTAGAAACAAGGATTCGCACAGTAAAACACACTGACACTCTCCCTACCTATCCTTCTCTTTCCCTAAACTAAAGGAATCCAGGTTAAGCAAGAAAGAAAGAAATGTCACTGTCCCTGCCTATGCTTCTCTTTCCCTGCTCCGGAACACACTACACTAGGCCGCCGTGCTGGCGGCCTTTTATAGTGTGGGGCGTGTACTAAACACCCTCAGCAATAATTGGCCACAGGCATCCTGCCTGTGGCCAATCATTGCTCTCCTCGCTGCCAGCGCTGTGATTGGCCAAGCATGCGGGGTCACAGTGCATGCTTGGCCAATCACAGCGCCTGGATGACACTGCGATGGCGTAGTGCATTGTGGGCCGTTCGCGTCACTCGAATTTGGCGCGAACGACCCAAATCGTTCGATCTTCGTCGAACGATCGAACAGCCGATGTTCGAGTCGAACGTATGTTCGACTCGAACACGAAGCTCATCCCTAGTTGTGAGCTTTATAATACAGAAGTGACATTAACACATGTACAATATTATATGCCCTTATATCTCTTACTATATATATGCTGAGTAATGATGCTTTTATCTACAGCTGCAGATGAGTGAAGTCACTACTGATAAATATAATGTCAAATATTCCAAAAATGAAGGAAATATATATCATATTATATGAAAATGTAGGAAGTGCAAAATGCGAGAAATCCCCTTTTTAGACAGCTGTCCACATTGCAAGATGTCTCCTCTTTTCCTGTTCCCGTGTCATCTCAAATTTTTGAAAGGGTGAAAGAGTAGGGATATAGACAGCAATAAAAGCCTTATGGAGGTTCTTACCATTCTGTACATTTAAAGCAATGAAAAAAAGTTTTTGATTTACTTTAAAGGATAACTTTATGTTTGGTACATTAAATGCCAACCCCACACCTTGAGACCTTATCTGTGCAGCCCCAAAAAAATCCCAGTTGTGCTCAACTTCTTCCAAACATACACAAAATAAACTACATTAATTTCTAGGAAACGATAGAAATATAATTGGTGGAAAGTCTTTTCAAATAAATATATGGAATTCTTTGCTGTTACTTCCTGTCTACTAATACTCGCTCTACCTGTAGCTGCATGGTATTGCCAGGACTGGCTTCCTAGTGGTGACAATACCAAAATATGTCTGCCCATTGAGTGTCAGCACTGCTGTTTAGTGGTCTCCACAGTAAGCTCAGGTCACAAGGCAGGGGAACAGCTGGGACACTGGGACACATAATCACCAGAAATAAGTGTGACAGGAGCGACTTTGGGTCGGGGGTTTGTGCGGCTCAGCTTACCCTGGAGAGTTCTGGAGGCTCCTTGTCCAGCTTCCCCGACGCCTCTTATGTGTAGATCACCCTGTGTCTCTAATAGGGGCACCGGGTGAATGAGAACCCCACTATGATCTGTGCTAGTCAGATTCAATGCAGTATACATTGTATATATTGTGTGTATATTGTGTGTTGGCTGTTGTGTACTATTTGCTGTGATGGGGTGGGGTGTGACTATTCTATTGTCTATTGTGTCTGTCTGCCTCCCTATTATGGGATGTGTAAGTGTCTTTATGTGAGGAAAGAGGGAGGGGGATTCCTCCAACAGCCCCTGCTATGAGAAGTTGCAACACACCTGACCTGTGTGTCCATTGTCATTGGAGTGTTTTGAAGTGAGATATCTGTTAACGTGTGCTTGAATAAAGAGTCTGCTGGTTTTTACCCTACATTGAGGTGGTGTCTGTTGACTGGGGGGCTAACGAATATTGGATGGTGCTGAATCTGGACAGAGGAAGCATTGACGGCGGACCTAGATCTGTTTGAGGACCGAGGGTTCGTCACAATAAGAAATAGATTTAAAAAGACTAAAAATTATATTTGAAATGACCCTAAAATATTAAAGCAGACCTTCACTGTCCTTTTGGATATTTGCATAATCTGATCCCCCTTTTACACATTTGTAAAGATGTTGCTTTGGACAGCAAGAACCTTTTCTATCAGGTACCTGCTCCTATTTCCTTATTCCTTGCCTAGGCAAGGATGGCGCCTTTGTGCCCGCCAGCAGCCCCCTGAGACACACCATACATCCTAGGAAGCGTTAAAAGACCGTCTCCTCCAGTCAGCACATCTTGCGCATGCACAATAGGGGGGGGGGCGGTTGTCACTGATCAGGAAGTCGCTTTCTACACTCAAATCAAAGATAGTGGCATGGGACAGAAGACAGCGCTGAGGTTCTACCAAGACAATATTGAACTTCTTGAGCTAGTAAGTACATATTTTTATGATTAGGTTTACATATACAGGGGTTGGATAAAAATATGGAAATGGTACATGATTTGCAGGTGTGAACATGATGACATGTGACATGTTGAAAACGGAAATGACGTAACATTCCTTTGCTTCTCCTGTGTGATGAGACGCCTAGCTAACAGGTGTGAAGCCTCAATTTCGTCATTCACTGCCTGCACCATGGGTAATACGGAGTCATGTCAGAGCTTACTGGGTTTCAAAGAGGGCAAATTGTTGGTGCCCGCATAGCTGGTGCCTCTGTGACTGAAGTTGTCAATTTATTTGTGGTGTCGCGAGGTACAGTATGAAAGATTATGACGGCATATACAGTTTCTGAGAAGCTTAAGCACAGTCAACATGGTCAACAGACCAAAAGAGACAAAAAAACATGCCCCGATTGTGACCTGAAATAAGTAAACAACTGCTGCATAAGTGACTGCAGAGCTCAATCTCAGTCTTCCAAAGCCCATGTCCACTAAAACTGTGCGGAGGGAACTCCATAAGCAAAACATTCATGGACGAGCTGCAATTGCCAAACCACTAGTGACCAATATTAATGCTCAGTAGAGGAGAGAGTGGTGCAATACCCATAAATCGTAGACTATCGATCAATGGAAGACTGTAATATGTTCCGATGAATCGATCTTTACACTGTTCCTAACCACTAGACATGTTTACATATGGTGAACACCGTCCTAAGCTTATGACCAGAACTGTCTTGTGCCAACGGTAAAGCATGGTGGCTGCGCAATCTGCGGTATTCTGCAGGCTCTATCATAACCTTGAAAGGTGGCGTCAGTGCCGGTGACTATGTACAAATTTTGGCTGACTATTGTTTCCTGAAGACAGTGTGATGAGCATGTAGGTGAAGTCTCGCACCTTCCCAGGGCGCCGCAGTCACCTGACCTCAATATCATAGAGCCACTATGATCAATTTTGGAAGGCTTGTTTTCCACTTCTGGTATCTCTGCGAGAACTGGAACAATTTTTGCATGAAGAGTGGTATCAGATTCCATTATCCACCATCTAAGACTTATATTTGTCAATTCCCAAGAGAATTTAGGCCACCTTGGATACCAAAAGAGGTTGACACTAAATTAGGTAATGATTTTGTTCTGTATCCAAAATTTTGTCCAACCCCATACTCAACCTAAAAACAACATTGACGTATTTGCAGATAAGAATCTGATAGAATAAGAAACCAGGTTTGGCTATGTAGGTGTGTTTACAACATCCTCATGGCCAGGAATGACACTATATGCTTTGGACCTAAATGTATCTACACTTCTGGTTTGAAATAGTGCAACACTGACAGCTAAATGCCTATAAAACAGCTAAAAAAAAGCCTGTCTGTGAGCTATTTACTGCTATTTTATATATATATATATATATATATATATATATATATATATATATAAAACAGGAAAGAAAAGTGGTAATACCAACCCATTAGCTTGACAAATTATGCCCCTTAGCAAAAAAAAAAAAAAATGGTGGCTATAGGCAACATTAGTATTCTTCTATTATTTAAAGAGGACCTGGGCTCTGGAAGCTGTACCTAAAAGGGAAGGCAAATGGGAAAGAACTGGTCACCAGTATTGCCTGTGGTCTCCATACAGCCGATCCTTCTCCATTACTGACTTGAAGTGCCTTGTTATGTAATATGTCTGTACCCAGGGCCGCTGATAGGGCAGTACAGCCAGCCCTGTTGTACCGAGCCCGGCCTCCATCAGCTCCACAGGGGGGCCGGGGGAACTTTACAGTTAATTTCTGCATATTAAAATCAAGAGATTTCAAAACCATCCCCCCGCTACTACTTGCTTAGAGAAGTGGGGTTGTAATTACATTTTCCTGGGCCCCACCTGGTCTACAGAGGGGCCCAGGAGGTGAGTGTAGCGGTCGGACTATTTATCCTTTTTTGGGCGCATGTACACCGCACATTGCTCTGCTAGTTAATTAGTCCCGGCTGCCGCTTCCCACTGCCTTCCCTGGCGGAGTGATACTATGAGGCTCCGCTTGGCTCGGTCTCCCGTTTTCAGGTGCCGACTGCCGAGACTCAGGCGAGGAGACAGACGGCTCAGTGGATGAGAGGGAGCAAGAACCTGGAGGACAGAGATGCGTGGCTGCACATGCACTGCACACAGTGAGTGAAGCACAGAGGATAGAATCCTCACTGTCTCACTCAAGCTTACACACAGCATAGCAGGTCATGATTATCAGCATTATGATACTCACGCAGGCAGCACTGTCAGCATGTGCTCTGTCATGGATCTGTCACAGTGTGTCATATTGTTGTTTGGGTGCTGACTTTGATGTGCCTGTACTGGGTTAAAGTCTGTAACACACAGTACAGCCATAAGTTAACAAAGTCAGCACCCAAAAGCCATGTGACACTGTGACAGATCCATGACAGAGCACATGCTGACTGTGCTGCCTGCGCAATTTTCATAATGCTGATAATCATAAGACGCAGTGAGATGTTACTTTACACTTGCGTTTCGGGGGGCAGTAATCATGTGCCTCTCAACCACCCCCTTAACCGCTTCCTGTCCAGCAAAATACTGGTACATTGCTGGATTGGAAGGGTGATATCTTGGTCATCTCTGCAGCAATGATCAAGATATCATTTTTTAGCCCCAATAAGTCTGCACAAAGTAAAAGTAATCCTAGTGGCTAAGAAGCCCCTGGATTACTTTTACAGGCAGTGGAAGGGGATTCCACCACCGTCCCGCCATCCCCTTTACTGGGCTCTCCCATCCCATCAGGGGTCCCATTAAGGATGTGAGCAGCAACATCCAGTTCCTGGGACACAGTATGCGTGCATATGTAAACGGTGACAAATCTAAAGAGGTTGGATCAGGGGAGGAGCCTGGGGTGGGGTCGGGGGCGAGGTTTCTAACAGCAGCCCTGTCTGTACCAAGACCAGGGCCAGAACTGAGCCCCCCCAATGACTAGTAATCTGATAAATGGTGGATATTCAAGAAGCAGCAGGAAGAGTGTAGGCAGAAAAGATCCAGACCAGGGATGAAATAGAAGCTGGAAAATGTGTGCAGTGCATGTCTCCAGGTACAGATTCCTCTCTAGCAAGCAGCACAGTAGTGACATCACCAAATGCCGTTCCAAGTCTAGTGAGACTAGCAGTGAGAGGCAGCAGTGCCTTAGATCTCTCACTGCTGCTATACAGCTAGGAGGCTGTGGTCTCATGCGGACCTAAGCACACTTACATGCAAAAGATACATTTTTTAGGGTGCTGCTTGGACACAATTAATGTTTCAATAACACTGCAAAATGTCATTTATTAAGTTTAGGTTTATGGAAAATTATTAGACTTTTGGAATCTTTTGAACTCTTTATGTAGATCCTGACAAAATTTACAGTACCAATTATCTCCTATTGCCCTCCTACACTAGACCCAGTGACAAGATGAACATTGCATATTGTCTTGGGAAGTGAAGGAAAGGTGAGAAGGTGCTGCTCTGGCTTGAATGGGTTAAAACTTATAAACAATAAAATACCAGTATTAAGAGCAAGTTGCAGCAGCTGATTGCACTTATTCAAAACCTAAAACCATCCAGGTTCTTACCTGCAATTTTAGCCCTATTAAAAGGGGCCCATTAGAACCTCCAAAACATGGCATGGCCAGTCATTTTATGATTAAATTACTTGGTATGGTCTCTCAATATTTGGTGTATGGTTGTGACAAGAACTAAGTTAGAAATAGAAACTCTGCCCACATCCCTAGTTAAAGTGCAAGAGATAGCTTCATTTAAACCCGGGGGTTGGGTTGCGTGGAGGCGAAAGATCCATCTCTGTTCAACATACAAGGTTGAACAGAGATGGATCTTTCGCCTCCACGCAACCCAACCCCCGGGTTTAAATGAAGCTATCTCTTTTAGACCTTTTCTAGAGGGCTTCACATTGGGGGGATTCGAGTGGGAGCCCAGCGATGCAGACCCTGAAAACCATATCCACTAATTGTCCTCAATACAAACCTTACAATTAGGTTCGGCCTCCGTCCGGCCTCCCTTTCCTCTCTGAAAGTGATCAGCTGTTAGGGGTTCCACTAACAAGCAGCACTATATAGGACTGACGCACGGATGTTCAGTCTCATGCTGCTATCTGGACTGAGTGGACTGTCTTTATTCCGCACTGCCAACAGGTACTAACAACAACCAACCAGTGTTTTGATTATTTGTCATTGTTACTTTTGATCATCTCTCTAACCCTTCTGTTGTTACTTGAAAGCACAATTTTTACTTGATAATTTATCATGGACAGTGGTGTGCTTCTTACGTTTATAGTTTGCCACAATTTTTGGCAAGACTTTTTTGATGATCACACCATCTGGGACTCATTACAGAGCCAGACATTGTGCAACTAAGGTACTATACATTAGGTGATGATCCATTGTAGTATATATATTCCCGCCACACCCGGCATTACTATTTATTTTCTACTGCATTCTAACTTTTTCCTAGACCAAGTTTGGTTGTTGTGTGCAACATTGCGGCTGATATCCATTCACCTTTACCCCCACTCATCACTCGTAGAGGATAGACCTCCTTTTCCTATAGGTCTCCAACCAAATAGGTATGTGTGTAATAACCATATTCTAATTTTGATGTCAGTTTTTGATAGATTATACGCATCAAATTTCTGCCTTCCAATAATCAGACTAATCCTAGTCTTCCTTTGGTTCTGTTTCCCTTTTTGTATTCAGAAGATATAGGGAATATAAGAGGCCGGCAGGTCTGTGGGCCTGTATTTCGGTTTTGGGGCGCCCTTTGGTGTTCGGCTGCGGCACGGTGTGTGCGTGTCCCCCCTATGTGAGGTCTTCTGTCTCTCTGGTCCCCGGCAGCGAACATTCATTCCTGTTTTTCAAATGGATGCTACAATTAAATTTTCAAGCAATTTATGGTTAGCATGTGATCATTGCTTCAATATTGTGTTTATTGATTAATTCCTGCACATGCAATGTATTCACATGGTTTTTGTATTGCAATTGCTTACTGCAGTTTTCTGTTAAACTTATAGATTACAATGCATTTTACCTTTTAAAGTCCCACAAGAGGATCAATTCCATTTTTGCTCAATATTTGGTTTGTAATTCTCAGAAGAGGTGTGCACCACATCAACTAAGCAAAAAAGATCTGTTTCAAGTCTGTCTGCACCACTGGCGCCAGTTTCCATGTCAGAGTGAAACATAAATTAGTGCAGGCCTGCCCCTAATTAACAGAGGGAATTCGGCTGTTTTCCATATAGAAGACTGCTGCAGATTCTCTTCAGGTGTGATCTGATGTATGGGATGTGAGCTGTCAGCACACAGCACAAATCCCCCTCTCTACTCACGCAGTGATTACACTACACAAGCAGAGCCTGCAAGGAAGCAGAGATGAGAGAGAGATTGGAGCATGCAGCTCCAGCTCTCATGTTCTCTATGCTGCCTGTCGCAGACATGCAAGAACAGAGAACTGATTGTTCTTAATTAGGCTGGCCATCTATTATACAATTTTCTTTTAGATTAACCAAAACCATATAATATGAGGTCAAACACTTTCAATTTGTTTGCAATAAGACAGGCCTTAGCACTACATAGTTGAAGGTAAATCTAAAGGAAATTGAATAAGAAAATTGTATAAGCCTTAGGCACCTCTTTTGTTAATAAGGAGCAGCACCTTCTTCATTTTTTATGTTTAGAAAAGTAGGGCAATCTTGTACTTGCCCTACTATTTGCTAATATTGCCCCTTATGTGATATTTTTATATAAAGATGATTTCAAAATTAGCTTCAGATGTCTACAAGCCTCGCTAAACCTTAGACAAATTGTTACACTTGAGAAATATAGGTGAATATTTTTTACCTTTGGCCTCCATGCAATGACTCACAGAGTCAAGTTGTAGGAAATGACACGCTTTTATAATAGAGTTGAATCATAACTGTTGCAGCTCACACAAGTTTAATTCTTACACTTCTACAAATATAAAAGTGTTATATGAATAAAGCTGTCCACCCATATAGTGAAATAATTAAAGCTGTTAGGTATAAAAATGATAATAGTAATAGTATTTAAACCTAACAAGACATACACAAACCAAAACTGGACTTAAAGTGAAGATGTGACCAAGCTATGAACATTCAAGCATTTACATATTCTGAGCTTTAGAATAAGCTCTACGTGACCATTTTAGCTGCAGGCACTGTGGACCAATTCATCCTCTAAATTCACATAAGCACACACTTCAGCTGGGCTGCGCTGGGCAACCTTACCCAGCAAATTAATGAGTCCTAGAAGGCTGGAAGGGTAGTAGGGGGAGCTAAACTGCTGAGAAAGCAACTCGAAAGACCCAAGTGCTTCTGCTGAATAATCTGAAGATGAATTGCTCCACCTGAAAATACAGAGTTCAGAGAGTTTTTGTTTTTTAAGCTTATGTTGTTCTTGTTAGGAATATGTAAAAATAGCTGAATGTCCTTATTTTAGCCACAGGTTCATTTTAAAGGAGTTGTAAAGGCAAAAGGTTTTTTATCTTAATGCATTATTGCATTAAGATAAAAAACCGTCTGTGTGTAGAAGTCCCCCAGCATCCCCCAAATTACCTACCTGAGCCCCTTCTCTCTCCAGCGATGTCCACAATCCCCATAGCCTTCCAGGACACTCCTCCTGATTGGCTGAGACAGAGCAGCGGCGCCATTGGCTCCCTCGGCTGTCAATCAAAGTCAGTCAGACAATCAGAGGGAGAGGGGGCTGGGGCTCCGTGTCTGAATGGATACACGGAGCCCTGACTCGGCTTGGGTGCCCCCTGTAGCAGGCTGTTGGCTGGGGGGCACTTAAAGGTTGGAGGGGCCAGGAGCAGCAAAGATGGCCCGAGAAGAGGAGGATCCAGGCTGCTCTGTGCAAAACCAACTGCACAGAGGAGGTAAGTATAACATTTAAAAAAAATGAGCCTTTATAATCACTTTAAGCCTGATATCCAGCAAATACCTAACAGTTTTAGATGTTCTTAGAGGCTAGGCCAGAAAACAGACACATACAAGTCAACGGTGATCCTTTTACAACTTCCCTGCATGCCAAAAACACAGGTGTACCTCACATAATATACCAAATGAATGGCACTGTAAAGAGAAGAAGATTTAGGGAAGAATTACTAAAGCTGGAGCACTCAGAATCTGGCGCAGCTGCGCATGGTAGCAAATCAGCTTCTAACTTTAGATTTTTCAATTAAGCTTTGACAACAAAACCTGGAAGCTGATTGGTTTCTGTGCACAGCTTTACCAGATTTTGCATGCTCCAGTTTTAGTAAATCAACCTTCTTTGTAACCAATGGTGATGACATCTTTAGGAGTCTGTATACAAATAGTTACAGTATATAAAGATGTCATCAAAGGCTCTGTTTATCATAGTTCACAACCAAGAACAGCTGGTGTTACATCCTGGGAGTGTTCAAACATTAAAGGAGCAGTTTGGGGTTAAAACATACAAACATACATACTCACCTCAATGCTGCAACACCAGTGTGATGCTGCAGCTGTCCCAAGTTATGTGAAAGACCAAGAACTGAACAATCACATTGATTGCTCACCTCTTGGTCTTCAAGGATTGGAGAGCAGTGACTGTCAGTCACCGCTCTCCGCTCTGCCCCTCCAGCACTCACTGTAGCAAGGGGGCTGTGCGCTGAGAGACGGAGCCAATTGTCTGGTTGGTGTCCTTCCAGAGCCTGGAACGGCTCTGTGATGTCAGCTGACAGCAGGTGAAAGCCAGGTGAAAGCCAGCTATCAGCTTTTTCAGGGTCACAGAAGCGCGAAAGTAAGTGCACTCATGTGATCCACAAGAGTATGGCAAAAAAAGCTTTGACTATAATAAGATTTTTTAATAAGCAACAGGCCCTTTCATGTCTTTGAGTTTAATTGCATCCTATTTAATATGAACCTTTGTTATTATTCTACGATATTGGAGAGGAATCAGTATCAGTATTTGTATAAATTGATCAAACTTCCCAATCTGCAGGCATCATACATTCTTGTACAGAAGAGAAATGTGTTTTTGATGCCTCGTTCATGCATACTGAAGCAAAGCAGGTGTCTTGTGCTCCATCTTGTGACAAATCATAACATGCACAAGGGAATGCATTGTCCCTTTCTTGTGCACTGAAGCTTTTAAGCTTTAGGGATCAAAGAATACATCAGTGGGAAATTCTTGCAGAGAAATTACAAGCTAAGCAAAATTAGGACTTACATGCAAACCTAGGCAACATAATAACACGAAATGTATCTCAGCAAACATCTAATTAGATAACATTGGCATTAAAAAAAAAATTGCATTCTTGTTAACCCCAAAACCACACTGCTGCATCTTACAAAGTTGTACAATGTCCTGTATACCGACTTTTCCCAAAATGATTCACCTTTCCAGTAGCTAAAAGGATAATCCAGAATCATTTATAATAAGCACACCTACCAATTAAACAAATCTGCATATATGACATATGCATCAAAAGACAATATGATTAAAAGGGTTGCAATTATTGTGTTAGGCTCTGTTCGGTGCACATGCATTTTTGCGTGCTTTTGGGTGGCACAAAGGCAAGCAGTCACTTCCAGCGCTAGGAGGTCTTCTGTAGTGTAGAACAGCGAGGACAACGGTAATTCCAAAAACTGAGCGGATGCTGCCCTCCTCAGATGGGGTAATCCCATTGATACTAAAAAAACAAAATAGAATGGAAGGTGCACGCACCTAGTGCATTACCAAAATACATTTAATCAATAAGAGCAATAAAAAATAAATACTCACAAGGTGGCAACTAATAGTAAGCCATAAAAACACAATGCTGAGCAGTGTGGACATACATGTGCCGTATTCACATCACGGGGTATAAAGCTGACGTGTTTCGGGGGCGCACCCCCTTCCTCAGAAATGCGTCAAATGTATACCCCGAGATGTGAATACGGCACATGTGTGTACACACTGCTCAGCATTTTGTTTTTATGGCTTACTATTAGTTGCCACCTTCTGAGTATCCATTTTTATTGATCTTATCATTGATTAAATGTCTTTTGGTAATGTACTAGGTGCGTGCGACTTTCATTCTATTTTGCTTTTGTGTGGCACGTTTAGGGCTGCCTTTTCATTTCAATTGCACAAAAAAAGTGCATTACCCTTTTTTTTAAATTGCGCCGCACCAAAACACATACTTTGTTACTATATATTTGGAGTGTTGGGGAGCCATTAATAATTAATGGCACCGCTGCACGCCTGTTAAAAGGATTTGTGTTTTTTGTTGGGAAAACACGTGATTTTGCGTACGTTCCTGCAAAACACAAATGTGAATCTAGCCTTAGTGTCATTTCATTTGCTTTTCTTCAGCAAGATGTTATCATCATTTAGGGCAATATAACTATTGTTCAAAGTAACCTATCTAGGAACAAGAAGTAACATTTTCATGGTATTTGTAACCTTTCCCAGAATGCATTTTACAGTCATCATTGCCTCCAAAAATGTGACATTCAATGCAGTGCAATATATCTTGCTATGACATTTCGAACATAAAGAATGGTTTTCTAGAGCTGAAAGTGTGACAGTAACTAAGTTCAGGACTAAATTACCGTATATACTCGAGTATAAGCCGAGTTTTTCAGCTCATTTTTTTGTGCTGAAAATGCTCCCCTCGGCTTATACTCGAGTCTGTGGTCTGTGTCCATCTTCAAATTTATACATCTGATCCCGGCCAACCGTAGGTCCCCAGGACCCCAAACTTGGCACACATATAGCCCCACTCTTACTCTACAAATATGCAAAGTTTGTTGCCCGGGGGACCTACGGCCAGGGAGCACCGATTTTTCAAAACCGGGCACCCCTTTCATAGACTCCAATGTTAAACGGTAATTTCTCTGGTGATTTTGGGGACCCGGTACCGGCCGGCTCTAGGTCCCCTGGACCCCAAACTTGGCAAACATGTAGCCCCACTCTTCATCTATCTTCCATAGACTCCCTTGTTAAAAGTCAGTCTAGTCACACAGCGCCGGAGATCAGGTAGGGAGATTGGGCACAGTGAGGCATGGGCACAGTGACAGTGAGGCATGGGCACAGTGAGGCATGGACACAGTGAGGCATGGGCACAGTGAGTCATGGGCACAGCGAGGCATGGTCACAGCAAGGCATGGACACAGCAAGGCATGGACACAGCAAGGCATGGACACAGCAAGGCATGGACACAGTGAGGCATGGACACAGTAAGGTACAGTGAGGCATGGACACAGTGAGGCACAGTGAGGCATGCACATAGACACAGTGAGGCATGCACATGGAAACAGTGAGGCAAAGTGAGGCACAGTGAGGCATGCAGATGGACACCCTAGGCTTATACTTGAGTCAATACGTTTTCCCAGTTTTTTGTGGTAAAATTAGGTCCCTCGGCTTATATTCGGGTCAGCTTATATACGAGAATATATACGGTAAGCTCTTTCTTCTTTTTACATTATACACACCTTGCAATATATAAAATAAATATTAAAATATAAATTAATGATTTATTAGCATGTGACGGTCAGCTCTAGTATGTAAGATATATAGCTATTCTACAGTATAGCTGGCCATATGCTGTGCAAAATTCATCCAGTTCCTGATGAACCAGACAAAATTTGTTTCCTGGGAGGCATTGTTGGCCCCCTCCTGTCCAACATTGTTTGATTGAAAAATCAAAGGAGCCAGGCAGAACATTGCCAGTCGATCAACAGCTTCATCAATCAGATGTAGCCAATGTTCAGGTATTCTGATGGCCACTGGTGCCAGCTGTCAGAATAAAATAGCCCGGTAGGGTAGTATTTTTTCCTCTGTGCAATTAGTGTGGATGGCCATCTTAGGTTTATATCTCCAAACTGAGGCCTATGGGATGAATGTGGCCCTTTGCTTGCCTTTATCTGGCCTTAGGGCACTGTTCTTCCCACTGACATGAGAGACTATTTCTCCTACTGTCACCATTGATGAGGCACCATTCCTTACACTGACACCAACAGTGAGGCACAATTCATCCCACCGACACCACTGATGGGGTACTAAACTAGTCCTCTCACTGACACCACTGATGAGGTACCATTCCTCCCACTGACATCAACGATGGGGAACCATTCTTCTCACTGACACCAATGATGGGGCACTTTTTCTTTTTCTGACAGTAGGGCTTTAATACTTCCACTGATATAAACAATTGGGCACTATTCTTCCCACAGCCACCCAAATTTGAGGCCCTATTCCTGCAACCTATACCAATGATAGCGCTCTATTCCTCCACTTACTGGGCAGAGGCGCTATGTAATTCTTTAATCCCACTGACCACCAAATCTAAGACATAGTCTATTCTCACTGACGCTGGGGCTTTTTCTACTCCCACTGGCCACAGTCCAGCCCACCTAAAGTCTGAAGGACAGTAAACTGGCCCTTTGTTTAAAAAGTTTGGAGCCCCCTGGTCTATATCAAAAAACATTCACAATGTTGCTCATTACAGAAACAATAAAATGCAATAAAGTGCAATTGACTTATTCACACATGCAAGGGTTTCATAAACAACTAATATCATTCAATGTCCCAAGAAAATAAACCAAAGAAAATTCTAGATACCAATGTATTGGTCTAATCATATTCCTTTAATGGTAATACAAATGCCATGGCTGCAGATCTTGCACAAGGCAGCTAGAAGAAGGAATAAGCCATAACTACTTTGGCCAAGCTCTTCCATTCCTATATATACTGCATACTGTAACTCTCCATGCAATTACAATGACGTAATTAGTATAAATGCTGTCAGCTCGCTTTTCCAATACAGCTACAGGAATTATTACATTATACACCACCAGATCATGGGCACTCAAGGGACCTTATCTATGTACAAGAGGTCACATCTCTCGGGAGACATTTCACATGCTTGTTCTTTAATGAAAGTTGTAAAATGCAGGATATAAATCAACAAGGCTTACAAAAACCGCCAAGGAAGCAGCAGGATTCTGTTACCCGGGGCAACAACAGTTGCAGAGATTTCCTACTAGCCCCGAAGGAAGATGAATAAAATATAAACAGATGCAATAATTTGATTTTTATTGACACATTCGCAGCCGAATGGCAGCAGCAGAGTAATATACATTTCTCTGTGCTTGTGTCTTAAAACACCTAATTAATACCAAAGGCACAGAAGCCTAATTAGTTTCACAAACAGCAGAATTCATTCTGTAGAATCTCAGCATATTTAACAGCAGCTGACAACAACACATAAACCAACCCATACATATATATCAATTACTGTATTTTTTTTGTACATACATGATACAATATTATAATTAGTTCTATTTTTAATGTTCCCAAATAAATAGATGCACATACTGTAAGTGCTAACAGAAAGTTATCTGTGTATCTGGATAATCTGCGTCTAAAGGTGCCCACTGATACCCGATGGGGGCTGGCCTTAAATACATGATCCAACCTCTGAATTATAAGTATTGTGAGTGATTAATGAACGAATATGCATAATCACACAAATCACTATTACTATACTATTACTATACTTGTGTGTGTGACAATCAACTAAAACTATTGAGTTCTGTAAAGTTTAACATTAAAGCAAAGGGAGAGCCTGGAAAATATGAAAGTAGCCTAAAGCTACATCTGCTGGCTCAAAAGAAGAAAGCAAAATATTACTATGCAATAAATTTATTTTAGGGCAATAAAATGTGTTTTTGGATTTTTATTTATTTTAGTCCTGATTATATTAAGAAAAGAAAGAATTATGTACTATTATACATTTTGTTTAGGCAGAGTTCATTTGCTACATATTAAACATAGCTGAAACCCAGAGTTCATTTTCAAATAAAGCATTTAAAGCATGTATATTCAACGAAAATATGAAGACCTAGCTTATATTGCATTTTTAGCAGTACAACAAGGCTTGTTTAAATGTATAGAAATTATACTGCACAAGCAATTCCCATTTGTTTCTATACAATGTTGTTCACATCATTTCCCTCCAGTGCAGAGTGTTGAAGAAGTACCGAACTCTGTAAGCTGTGTCCACAATGAGGCAGACAAAGAGCAAAAAGTCTAGTCATTAGTAGTGCCTGTGGTCTCCCTACAGCTGATCTTTTCCCATTACTGACTTACCCTGCCTAGTTCTGCACTTTTTTGAATGAAGGCAGCCAGCAGAATAGTGAGTAGCACAGTAGTGACATCACCAAACCTCACTCCACATCTCCCCTAAGACTAGCAGTCATAGGCAGTGGTGCCCTAGAACCCATACGCAGCTTTGAGGCTGTAGGCTAAGGAATGCCTAGGCACCCTCACATGTCAAGAAGTTCACTGCTAATTTTAAGGACTGGATAAACTGAAAAAAACAAAACAAAACAGTAGCGCAGTAATCATCTCCTTTCCAGGAAGGATGGCTTTCACTGCAACCTAGGCTGAGCAGAATGATAAAGAATATGTGTTAACAACAAGCTTTTTAGTAGGGAAGGACACTAAGAAAAATATGAAAAGGAGCGTAAAGCTCCACCTACTGTAACAAAATCAGAATACACAGAATTAAAGGGGTTGTAAAGTCAGAAGGTTTTTTATCCTAATGCATTCTATGCATTAAGATAAAAAAACTTTTGTGTGCAGCATCAGCCCCCTGATACTTACCTGAGCCCTTTCTCTGTCCAGCGATGTCCACAAGTGTCTCGGCCATCCTGGACCCTCCCTCCTGATTGGCTGAGACACAGCAGCGGCGTCATTTGCTCCTGCTGCTGCCAATCCTGATTTAGCCAATCAGGAGAGAGAGGGGCAGGGCCGAACCACAGCTCCATGTCTAAACTCAGGAGCACAGAAGAGGGACCCAAAAAGAGGAGGATCTGGGCTGCTCTGTGCAAATCCACTGCAACAGAGCAGGTAGATGTAACATGTTTGTTATTTTTATTTTAAAAAAAAGAGACTTTAGTATCACTTTAACCTCCCTGGCGGTAATCCCGGGTGTGGCTCGGGGTGAATTTTCATTACCAAAAGCAGTAACCCCGAGCCACACTCGGGATTGCATTGCAGTATCCTGGGAAAGTTACTTACCTTGTCCCCAGGATCCTGCAATGTCCTCACATTGTGTCCGTGGGCTGTGTCCTCCGCTCAGTTCATAACTGTGCCGCGCTCCGTTCCCTGCCAGCGTCGCGACGCACAGGGACGGAGCCCAGCAGCAAATTCAAAAAGTGCAAAAAATAAAAAACATCCCTTTTGTCCCTAATGCTTTGTCCAGTGCCTTGCATGCAGTTTTATATTATATATACTGTTCTTTCTGGCTGGAAACTTGAGAACGTCCATGGCAACCAAAAAGTGTCCCTTTACGTCAAAAGCGGTTTTAGACCAACTAGAAAACAGCGATAGTAAATTAGAATTGACCGATAGCGATTTGTGGGGAAATTCGTCATCAGACGCTGAAAGTGACGACAGTGACAATTCTGCAACTGAGCAAATTTCAGTGTTTTTGATTTGATTACATTATTGAATACATTTTATTATTATTATATTATTGTTTGTTATATTTATTTATAGTTATTTATCATATTATAATTTATGATTTTGTGTTTCAAACTTTATTATACCCGGGATGTCTACTAGACTCTTGTTTGAACAGATTTAAGTTATTTATTCCTAAGAATTACAGGCCTACAATATAAAACGCCAAATTTCCAGTGCTTAACAATGTACCGCTATGAGACGCAAAAATCTGACATAATCATACCGCCAGGGAGGTAATAAACAATATTTCACATTTACTTGTATAAGTAACATTTTTTTTTTAATAGTTTTAAACTTGATGATTAGATATAAAAAGAATATGTACAAAGTAACTATGAATTACCTTTAGGTTCCTTTCACGTGGATCTGTCTGCGATTCCCTGCTGATCACATCAGAGTGGGCAGATGACAGGTCCGTGTCCACTCAGTTTATGCAGAATGGAAGTGACAGAGCTGCTCTGCTTTATGGGTGTTCCAGTGTAAATGGACCCCACTGTCCATTAATACCCAACTGCCCTCCGATCCGATCCACCTAGATGGAGGGGGATGGATCCCCTTACTTTTTTTTGTTTTTGTTTTTTAAAGGAATGGATCAGGTTGGAAGTAGGCAGGTGTAAATGGACACAAGTCCATATACACCTGCTGGTCCATAGGCTTGAATGGAGGATCCAATCAGGTCTGCCTAAAAAACTGACAGTGGACCCGATTGGATTCTTAGCGTGAAAGTGGACTTATAGAAAATATGCCCTGCTGTACTTTTTGCTATATATTTTTTTTGTTTACAGGCCCATAGAGTTCAATAATGTGATACAAGAATGTCATACATTTAAAAACAATATATAGGGGAAGTACAAACTACAGGTCCTTCTCAAAAAATTAGCATATTGTGATAAAGTTCATTATTTTCTGTAATGTACTGATAAACATTAGACTTTCATAAATTTTAGATTCATTACACACAACTGAAGTAGTTCAAGCCTTTTCTTGTTTTAATATTGATGATTTTGGCATACAGCTCATGAAAACCCAAAAATCCTATCTCAAAAAATTTGCATATTTCATCCGACCAATAAAAGAAAAGTGTTTTTAATACAAAAAAAGTCAACCTTCAAATAATTATGTTCAGTTATGCACTCAATACTTGGTCGGGAATCCTTTTGCAGAAATGACTGCTTCACTGCGGCGTGGCATGGAGGCAACCAGCCTGTGGCACTGCTGAGGTGTTATGGAGGCCCAGGATGCTTCGATAGCGGCCTTAAGCTCATCCAAAGTGTTGGGTCTTGCGTCTCTCAACTTTCTCTTCCCAATATTCCACAGATTCTCTATGGGGTTCAGGTCAGGAGAGTTGGCAGGCCAATTGAGCACAGTAATACCATGGTCAGTAAACCATTTACCAGTGGTTTTGGCACTGTGAGCAGGTGCCAGGTCGTGCTGAAAAATGAAATCTTCATCTCCATAAAGCTTTTCAGCAGATGGAAGCATGAAGTGCTCCAAAATCTCCTGATAACTAGCTGCATTGACCCTGCCCTTGATAAAACACAGTGGACCAACACCAGCAGCTGACATGGCACCCCAGACCATCACTGACAGTGGGTACTTGACACTGGACTTCAGGCATTTTGGCATTTCCCTCTCCCCAGTCTTCCTCCAGACTCTGGCACCTTGATTTCCGAATGACATGCAAAATTTGCTTTCATCCGAAAAAAGTACTTTGGACCACTGAGCAACAGTCCAGTGCTGCTTCTCTGTAGCCCAGGTCAGGCGCTTCTGCCGCTGTTTCTGGTTCAAAAGTGGCTTGACCTGGGGAATGCGGCACCTGTAGCCCATTTCCTGCACACGCCTGTTCACGGTGGCTCTGGATGTTTCTACTCCAGACTCAGTCCACTGCTTCCGCAGGTCCTCCAAGGTCTGGAATCGGTCCTTCTCCACAATCTTCTTCAGGGTCCGGTCACCTCTTCTCGTTGTGCAGCGTTTTCTGCCACACTTTTTCCTTCCCACAGACTTCCCACTGAGGTGCCTTGATAAAGCACTCTGGGAACAGCCTATTCGTTCAGAAATTTCTTTCTGTGTCTTACCCTCTTGCTTGAGGGTGTCAATGATGGCCTTCTGGACAGCAGTCAGGTCGGCAGTCTTACCCATGATTGCGGTTTTGAGTAATGAACCAGGCTGGGAGTTTTTAAAAGCCTCAGGAATCATTTGCAGGTGTTTAGAGTTAATTAGTTGATTCAGATGATTAGGTTAATAGCTCGTTTAGAGAACCTTTTCATGATATGCTAATTTTTTGAGATAGGAATTTTGGGTTGTCATGAGCTGTATGCCAAAATCATCAATATTAAAACAAGAAAAGGCTTGAACTACTTCAGTTGTGTGTAATGAATCTAAAATATATGAAAGTCTAATGTTTATCAGTACATTACAGAAAATAATGAACTTTATCACAATATGCTAATTTTTTGAGAAGGACCTGTATATGTTTGAGCTCAGTAACACAGACAACAACATCATCATTTGAACAGAAATCCAACAAATACAGTTTGGAGCACTCTTTGTGATGATACTATACGATAATAAGGGCTAGAGTTTGTATCAAAATCATTATAGCAAACAATGAAATTGTCAATTCATAACAATAATTAACTAGTTTTAGAAGGAATGAAGAAAGGGGAATAGATGTGCCTGGGATGACCCATGAAGAAGAACATCAGAGACTAGCACTAAAAGGAAAAAAGTGACTGATTTTCAAATGATGATAGTGAATGGGGAAGGAGGTTATTGATGCTATAAGAGGAAATAAGAAGACAGTAAAAAAATGAATGAGAAGGGGATAAATAATTAATAAAAATTCACTAATGCAGGTCCTCTCTCTCTAAAACTGTGATCTGCATGCCGCTGTACAGAGAATTACAGGAGGCTGGTATCAGGCGATTTCAGGTTCTTGCACACATTCAGCTAACATTTAATGATTCTTTTAATAAATAAATTACTGCTTTAAATTGATGTTTTTAAATTTGCCTGGAGTTGTATTCTTATCCTATAAATCTAGAGCTGTGAAATGAAAAAAACACAAAATGAAGCTCAAAACACAAACTATACCAGCTTTTGTACATTACCAACTACAAAAGCTACATAAAACGGCTTGAGGCTCTCTTAAAGCATAAACAGGATGACACTAAATTACAATGGAGTCCCTTTAATTAACTAACTCTGTAATGTACAATGCACTTTAGCATGAAGACAAATATAATTTAAAAATACTTGTGGTTGGAGGCAATGGTTTTATTATTGTCTACATGAACCATGTGTGTGGTTTGGATGAATCAGATACAACAAACATAGTATACAGTATTGCCATCATCAGAAGTGAGCTACATGAATACTGGTGTGAATAATGTGCCAATAATACACATGTATGAATTTATCAAAATAAGATATATATATATATATATATATATATATATATATGGATGCAGTAAATTAATGATGCTGATGCTCCTGAAAAACTGTGGCAGCACAAGTAATCAAAAAGCTAAATTTATCTATAACAATTTTTTTATTTTTCAATAATTTGTATTCAATTTTCAAGTACGAGTACAAAAATACTTTTGAGGTACAGATAATTAATGTTTTCTGAGGTTATATTGACACATGTAAGATACATAGGGGTTGATTTACTAAAACTGGAGAGTGCAAAAT
Organism: Rana muscosa; assembly: GCA_029206835.1. Taxonomy (NCBI): domain Eukaryota; kingdom Metazoa; phylum Chordata; class Amphibia; order Anura; family Ranidae; genus Rana; species Rana muscosa. The sequence goes on from CM055121.1 coordinate 129,786,275, forward strand.
CTGGTGTAGCTTTGCATAGAAACCAATCAGCTTCCAGTTTTTTTGTCAAAATTAATTGGACAAGCTAAAGTTAGAAGCTGATTGGCTACCATGCAAAGCTGCACCAAATTTTGCACTCTCCAGATTTAGTAAATAACACCAGTATAATTAGTAGAGTAAATAGTATAATTGTAATCTCCAGAAAAAAATCTTTCTTGTCTGTAAAACTTTTATGCCTAGTACACACGACCGGGATTCCCGACAGGAAAAGATCAGTCGGAAATCCCAAGGGGAAAACCGAGAGCCTACTCTCTACTTTTCTCCCGACCCTGTTTTATGCTCCATCTGAGTTTTTCCCCACAGGAAAACTGCCAAAAATGTCCGGTTTCTGCTACACATGGCCGGGTTTTCTGACGGATAAAAGTCTGTCGGGAAACCCGCCGGGAAAAAAGAGAGCAGTTATCGGAAAAACTGCGAGGGAGCATACACACGGCCAGGATTCCCAGCCAAAAGCTCTCCTCGCAGTTTTCCCATCGGGAAACCCGGTCGTGTGAACAACAGCTAAAAAAAATCTCTCATGAGAGAATCCAATACATCAGTAGTGGAGGATAAGGATCACACCACGTTGTTTATTGTATTGTTTCCACCCAAAGCAGAAGACCGATATGACCAACAAGGTCCACTGTGGAATTGATTTATAGCACTGAATGATGGTAGATAGATAGATAGATAGATAGATAGATAGATAGATAGATAGATAGATAGATAGATAGATAATGGTACAGACAAATTAGGAGGAAAAGGAGAATAGGAAGAAGAAAAAGGAAAGAGGGGATGAAAAGAAAGAAGTGGAAAGGGGACATTTATTCATGAATGTGGTTTGTAGTGAGGCCTAACCCTCATCTATCTTATGCTTCATCTAAAAAATAAATTTTGTGTTGCAGACGGATTTGTTATTATTGTTAGAGTTTATAATGGACTATTTCAAATGGGATGGATGAGGACTTCCAGGGAATTGCATTAGCTATTTTAGCAGCTGTAAATACGAAAGCAATCCGCTTTCTAGTGTAGCCAGGTGCCTCCTCAATGGGTTGTTTTAGTAGTGTGTTTAATGGAGATTTCCCGAAGTTAATTTGAGTTAAATATTCTAAACCAAAATCTTTTTGCTTTTGGGCATGTGCCTTTTGTCCACAGGAAGCATTTCCGGAAGGCTCCTGGAACAAAGAAAGCTAATAGCATTGGAACCCTGTACCACTTCAATAATACTTTAATAATTAGCTTCAATATTTGAAGTATTTATGTATGATTTTGATGTGCAAAGAGGAAATTTGTGCCAAATAAGTCAAACTCATTTTCTAGAACCCTTTCCTATCTGTCTATGTATGGCAACTTTTTTAGATGCCAAATTAAGTATAGCGTAATCTCCAAGACGTGTCCAGGAATTCTACAGCGATTTTTACACAGATACTCCATGGATGTCACTGATATGACATCTGACTGGTGCCCAAGAGCTTTGAAGATGTGAGCTATTTTGTTATAATGATACAATTCTGTATTTGGCATCTGGAATTTATCCTGTAAAACTGAGCTTGACAGAATTGTATGTGCATAAGACCCCTTTTACACTGGGGGCGTTTTGCAGGCGCTATAGCGTTAAAAATAGCGCCTGCAAAGTGCCCTAAACCAGCTTCTCCATTCACTCCAGTGTGAAAGCCTGAGGGCTTTCACACTGGCGCGGTGCGCTGGCAGGGCGTCAGAAAAAGTCTGTAGCGGCGCTTTGCGGGCAGTTTTAACCCTTTTTCGGCCACTAGCGGGGGTTAAAAGCACCCTGAAAGCGGCCGAAAAGTGCCGCAAATCCGACGGTAAAGCGCCGCAGACGCTCGGGGTGGCTCAGTGTGAAAGGGCTCTTACACGTAGGTTATACACACGATACCTTTATTGGTCCACCAAGCAAAATTTTTGGTATTGAGACCTGGAATAAAAGGCAGGATTGGGTGAAGATAGGTGCTAATGGACTATGTACAAATTTCGATTAATTAATCTAAGAGAAAATTATAAAGATGGACATATAATTATGGCTGTATCTTTGGCTGAAAGCCACATTAGGATGTTTATACAGGTTTCGTATTATAGTTCAAGGTGGGTGTGATTATTGGGAGGGAAATGTTATGAGTCAAGATAATTGTGCTGTGTAAAAGTACTTTAATAAGTCAGGCATTCCCAACCCTCTTTATTTTTTGGAAGAATAGAAAGTCTATTTGCTCTTGGTCTGTTGTTGCCACTTTAAATTAAATATATATATATATATATATATATTTTCTTTTAATCAGAGGAGATCGGATTTTAGAATTCCTATCAGAAGTTAAATAGATATAAAATCCTAGGGAGTATATTCATCCTAAACAAATGTAGTCTCCCAGACCAGGATAGGGGTGCAACTGTTCATTTTTTAAGGTCCTCTGAGAGTTTTCTAAATTAGGAGGGTTCACTGTAGATATAAGGTCTGAGAAGAATGGGTTAGGTTGATACTCAAGTATAGCAGGGCATTGGTTTGCAATTTAAACTGGAAGATCATTTTTAGATTTTGAAATGTATGGTTGTCAGTAGTGGTGCAACGGATCGGTGGTGATCCGTGATCCGAATGGGTCACCCTGTTCGGATCAGAACACCACGAGATCCGCGGAGTTCTCCGGAGCCTCGGCTATAGGAAAGGCCGCGGCTTCGGCCTAGCTCCGGAGCGGCGGCCATCTTTGTACACCCGGCGGCGGCCGCTGTAGTGACGTTTCGTCGCCTCCATCTTGCTCCACCCCACACTCCTCACTATCATTACTGTGCAGAAGGGGCCAAGCGGACATCTTGTTACACCCAACGGAGTTTTAGATTTCAGTTATTTTCAACACAAAATGGAGCTTATATGCTTAAATACAGTATTTGTAAATCCAACGGACTGTTTACATGTTAAATTTTAAATTTTAAAAGCAGCAGCAAACCTTACAAGCTTGCCAACGTGACAGAACACCTCTGATTTTCACATTGAACATTTAGTTAAATGTGAAAATCAGAGGTGTTCTGTCACATTAGCAACCATGTAAGGTCAGCAGGTTTGCTTTTAAAATTTAACATGTAAACAGTCCGTTGGATTTACAAATACTGTATTTAAGCATATAAGCTCCGTTTTGTGTTGAAAATAACTGTGAAATCTAAAACTCCGGTGGGAGTAACAAGATTTGTCTTTTTTTTTGCCGATCCGAAAAATGATCCGATCCGTGACTCTGATCCGAGGATCGATTCGATCCGTGAGTTTTTTGATCCGTTGCACCCCTAGTTGTCAGAAATATATTGAGAGCCTAGGATTTTAGATTTTATTGTTAGGCATGAGAGAGTGAAGAATTGATATAGGATTTTGTGTATGCTGGGGATGGTAGTGATTAGGGAAAAATACTGTAAGGATATGTTCCTGTCCATCACAAGCAATCCCTCTAATATCTGGGTTCTCTCTAACCATGATCGCTAGGGGTTCTAAGGCTAAAATAAATAAAATTTGGGGAAAGCAGCATTTTTGATGTGTTCCTCTATGTACACTGAATCGCTGTGATATGTCACTGTTAAGTGACAGAATCGCAGAGGGAGCTCAATATAAGGTTTTTAAGATAGCAAGAAATTTAGGTCCAAATCCTAGTTTTTCAAAGGAATAAAACAGCTAATCCCAGGAAATGTAGAGGAAGGTATTTTGAAGATCTAATAAGGAGTAACATACTCCGTCTAACCTCTCCTTCATCTTAATTTAAATGTATAGCTAAAATAATGTTTAGTATTTTTCTTGTCTGATCTGATGATCTGAAGCATGGGGGTTTGGGACAAATCCCATCTGATCGAGATGGATATACTTAGGTAAGAGAGAGTTTTTCTTTTAGCCAGTATTTTTATCATAATTTTTAAGTCTACATTTGTTAATGATACGGGATGATAGTTTGTACAATGTCTGTGGTCTTTCCCTAGTTTTGGAATTACATGGATAAATACCATGTTTTTTTGTGAGGGTAGGCTCTGGCCATTTATAATACTATTAAAAAGACATCACAGATGAGGAGCTATGATCTATGTGTATTTTTTTATAATAAAGTCACAAAAAACTATTGGGTCCAGGAGCTTTTGATGATTTCAAGTGTTTTAGGGACACTTTTATCTCTTCTATTGTAAAATCATCTTCCATCAGAAGTCTGTATGTATTGTTGATCTTGGAAATTGGAAAGCTGTACTGCCTGTTCTTTAATTATTTTCTTAAATTCTATACTATCTGGTAAACTCTGGACCATCACACATTCCAGCTCTCCCAACCACCCTTCTACATTGAGATTGTAATATTAATACCATTATAGTACAAATTATACTCATTTTCATTGATCAAAAATGTAAGATTTAGTCTCTAGATTAGGATAGTTTTACTTTATGCATGTTAATTGTATTCTATGTTCATATTATATGGCATGCAGTTTTAATTAGTAAAAAATTGTACCCTGAATTACAGAGAAAAATAAATCTTTTTGAAAAGTTTACAATCTAGAAACCTAATATATACACCACAAAAAAAAAACTATGGGAGCTAAACTTACAAGGGTTACAATATTAGGCAATCAACCTCCATAAACATGGCACTGTGACCTATAGCTTTGGGTTTGCAGGTTAACATGGTCCAAATAATAAAGGTCACCAAATACATACCTTATTTTAGTCTGTGGTCACGTGACCATAGACTAAAGCAAGGTGTATATTTGGTCCTAAATCTAAATCTGTGTAGTGGGTGTAAAACTATGTTACTACTGTTTGTAGTGACTTTTTTGGCATGTTACTCCAGTTTCTAGGGCAGCTGCTAAGGATTATGATGTCACGCGCCATTCCCTCTTCCCAGCAGCATGGCCGAGTCAGACACAATTATGGTGCATGCACAGAGCAGCTTTCTCAGGGCCAGAGGTGTAACTAGAACCTTCAAAGCCCTGGTGCAAGAAACCATGAAAAGCCCCCCTGACCACTGGGGCCCTTTCCTTCCGAACCCAGGGCCCTTCCCACTAATCCCGGAGTCCTTTACTCCTGCCACTGGGCCCTTTATAAGCCTGATTCACACAACGACACATAAAGTCACACGAAAGTCAAAACACATTCATTTCAATGGGTATCATTTTAATCAATGTGACTCAAATCACAGCAAAAAAAAAAGGTTTCTGCACAATGTTTCTGCAACTTTAGGAAGATTTGAATGCCATAGACTTCCATCACAAAAGTCGCAAGTAAATTGCAAGCAAGTTGCACAACTTAGGGGTCACAGCAATGTGGAGCCTTATGTACAGCAGCAGCCCCCTCCACAGTGGCAGAATGCTAGGGCCCAGTCGCAAGTGCTACCTTTGTGTCCCGGGTAGTTCCGCTACTGCTCAGGGCTTATGGATAACTAAAGAAGAAGTGCAGCTTTCGGATGCTGACAACGCTAAGGGAATCAGATATTTAAATAACAGGTGAAAAAGTGTCATCAGTCCAGCAATGATAATGATACTATTATCAGGGAAATGGCAGGATCACCATGTAACGTCTTTGCAACCACTTAAGATCAGAAAAGTGAACTTCGGACTACACATATTTTATTGGAACATTACGTACATTATTTTTTTTCAATGTTGCTTGGAGTGACACTTTGATAATAGATTTGTAACTCTGAATTAATAACTTGATCTAAAAAAGAACTCTATTCAGGTCACAAAATTACTAATAAACTTAAAGTATGCATTTGACCAGAATGCTTGCCTCATAAAAGTGGAGGCTAAACTAGCAAGTGTCCTTGCCTCTATCCTTTTGTCTTTGGATTCCTTTTTTGGATTGGCAAATTGTCTCTGACTAATGTTACACACAGGCAATAAATGGTTTTCAATGATTTATTGGACAAGTTAGCAAGATCCAACCAACCCATAATTCATACAGCTGCCTTACATCGATCACATCTTGGTCCTCAGAGTGCTGCTCCATATCTCTGCATACCTTATTGGCTAAGATGCATGCATCTTAAGAGGATGTTGTCCATTGTTTCTGAGAATTATCACTAATCAGTAGTCCCACCACTGTTCATTCTCCATTATATGTTCAGTTCAACATACTCAATAGCTATAGTGATCCTCACAACAATTGTTAGAGCTAAAATAGTAGCTGACTGAGGATCTCCATATCCAGCTGGAATCTGGGCCACTGCCTTTCCAACTTGATCTCTTTAAGGAATATTTTTTCCTCTATTAATTGCCAATTATAAAAGATCCTCATGACCCTCATTACATACATATTGGTATTACAATCTAGATCTCTTCTGTTATAATTCCAACCATTAAAGGCTAAGCTATGCAGTCAAAGGGCCCCAGCGTGTTAAAAAAAACACTGTTCAGCTTTGAAATATTGTGCTTATTTTATCCGCTTCCTGCCTATTGACAAATGACGACCTCCCATTCGTGCTCCTATCGGCCGCCATCTGACACCCGCTGTGTCCTTGATGACTGATCATTGTACTGGGCCGGTCCTGGTATCATGTAACAGCTGTGACCAATCACAACGATCACATGACATTTGTACACAATGAATGGCTTTCATTCATAGCCATTCATTGTGTACTATTGTGATGATCTCTGTGATTGGCCACAGTGATCACAAGGTTTCAGACAGGGCCAATCACAGCTTATATGTACCATGTGATAGCTGTGGCCAATCGCAGCTCTCACAATAGTACGTATTGGGCATGAATAGATGCTATTCATAAAAATGCTTAGAACAGTGATCTTTACTGCTATAAGCAATCATTTTGGTTTGTTAAATATACCATTGAAAGCATTTTATTATATCTGTTCGTTAACAGGTGCAAAAAAAAATAGCTGCTCATCCAGCCAGAATTTGTGTGAGCTAATAACTTCCTGTACTCTCTGCCTCTGGACTGTTGTCAGTTAGCATTGTTCCCTGCTACCTTCATGTACTACAAAATACCTCCCAATGTTATTGGAAAGAGAGGGAGGTGTTATATAGTCTGAACAAAGTGTTATATAATCCCAACACACTCTCTTTCCTAGGGTGACAATGCTGCGCAGTACGGCTGTTACCTTAAGACAGGAAATGTGTTAATGGCAGGATGACCACATTAAGATAAAGGGGAAAAAATTTGTGAAAATCAGAAAACGAATGCCACCACCACAACTAAGGACCTGTAAACTGCAATACTATAATTTCTTGTTTTTGGGTTTAGATACGCTTTAAGGTCAAATGGCCTGAACATTTATTTTCTTTTAATAAAATATGCCCGAAATCTAGATTGCATTTACAAAAAAAGAAAATAATTTGCTAGTGTGAAAAGAATTTCATGATTGACTTATAATGTGTTCCCCTTAAACTGCTTTTTTGTAATGAAACTGCTAAATGTAAACTTCTATTCCGTAACAAAATCTGTATTATTATTATTTTTTTTACAATGCAGCTAAAATCTTCTAAACATCATGCAGCATCAGCGATAACAGCCAAGTGGTTACGTCAAAAGAAATAATACTACCAAGATTTCATGCAGAGGATTAAATAACAAACTGCCTTGCTTCTTAGCACAGTCAATTTGTTTCAAATGCTCAGATAAAATTCTATATTCTCTGCATTCTCCTTCAGTAAACAGAATGATTTACTGCAGCAGTGGCTGAGGGCACAATGTAACAAGTGGATTTCCTGAGCAGTAAATATGTTACACTTGGGCCAAGGCAAATAATCACAGAGGTTATATGCAGTTCACCGTTTTTATGAATTTGTTTAGGGAAAAACTTTTTTTAAATATGTTCATCACTCAATAAGTAAAAATTTGGGGAAATTATCAAAATGAGTTATATTCTCAATTGAAGCATCTTTGCATGGTAGCTAACAAGTAGGTAATTCTCATGTTGTGGCTTTTTGTTTTGGGTGTAATTTAAAGGGGTTGTAAAGGCTCGTGCTTTTTCACCTTAATGCATCCTATGCATTGAGGTGAAAAAACACCTGGCCGTCACCGCCCCCCCCCCCCAGCCCCCCGTTTTACTTACCTGAGCACCTTCATCTCCTTGGCGGGTCCCCGGTGTCCTTCTCTACACGGAGTCCCGGCTTTGATTGGACAGATTAATAGCAGCGCAGCCATGGGCTCCCGCTGCTGTCAATCAAATCCAATGACGTGGGCGCTGGGGGGGCGGGGCCGAGTCTTACACTCGGCGTCTATGGACGCCGAATAAATGCGCTTCTCCTAGGGGGTTATCTAATGGGGGAAGGAGCCATGAGAGCCGCCGAGGGACCCCAGAAGAGGATGATCGGGGCCACTCTGTGCAAAACGACCTGCACAGTGGAGGTAAGTAGGACATGTTTGTTATTTTTCATTTTTTTTAAACAAAGCTTTAGTATCACTTTAGAGCTGAAGTTTCGTTTTACTTACAATTATTAAGAAGTGTCACTTGTTCTGGTGGCTGCTGTTTTAGTTTAAATCTTTTGGTGATCTTTCCGTGCTTTCGGTGATCTTTCGGTGCTGCAGGGGTTAATACGAGCGGCTGGACCTGTCATAGGCACTTATCAAAAGTGCTGACCGTACCCACCCTTTCCACCCCCTGCTCCATTCATAAAAGCTATACTATCACTTCCTGCAATGAAAAGTTCTCTCTGAATGGAGGACAGACGGATGCAGGAAGGGTCTGCCTCCTCCATTCATAGAGCACTTTTCATTGCGGGAAGTAATAGTACAGCTTTTATGAAGAGGAAAGGGCGGGCATAGTCTAATGAATCTTCATCACAGCTACAGGGTTATTCAAGAGGCAGAGGACAGAAGATTTCAAAGAACATTGCTGCCACCAGCACAAGGGACACTTGTCATTAAAGTGATAGTAAACTGTTTCATTAAAATATCAGTAAGTGGGCCCTGGGGTGGTTTAAGCCATAATGTGCTAGTATGTACTGCATACTAGCACATCATCTTATCTTTAAACAAAGACCTCCAATAAAGCCTTCCCTAAACAAATTTATAAAACTGGTGAACTGCATATAACCTCTGTGATTATTTGCCTTGGCCCAAGTGTAACATATTTACTGTTCAGGGAATCCACTTGTTACTTTGTGCCACTGTCGGCGCTTCCAGTCTTCCTTCCAGGTTTGTAGGCCCCAGCTGTTTGAGTGGCAGGGCTGTGATGACGTCACTCCGACGTCATCCGCTTGCTGCGGCACTGTGCTCTGGATTTGCAGCACACTCATTGTTCTGTCAATTCAGAGTGCATGAGCCGGTGACGTAACCGGCTGCTTCAAGCGTGAATATCTCCTAAACACTGCAAGTTTAGGAGATATTCACTGAACCTACAGGTAAGGCAGGCCAAACACGGTTCGAATCTCAGCCAGTTCAGCAGTAAACGGTCCAGATTTGAACCGTGTATGGGCAGGCTGAATGTACTAAGTCGATCAATCGATCAACTTGGGTAAAACCAGCATGCCAGGTTTTACCTGCGATTAGCGCTAGCGGCTGCTATAGCAATGATCACTGTCTTCTCCCAGCGGGGACGGCTTCCCCGCCAGGAGAAGACAATGGATGGCAGGAGGGATTCCCGTATCAACACTGTCTGTGTTAATGGGGGAATCAAGCAAATTTCTTTGGCTGCAGGAAAGAAATTTTCTCTGGGTATGGGCAGCCTAATGCCGCGTACACACGATCGTAAATTCCGACAAGAAATGTCTGATGTGAGCTTTTGGTGGGAAATTCCGACCGTGTGTAGGCTCCATCTGACATTTCCTGTCGGAATTTCCGCCAACAAAAGATTGAGAACAGGTTCTCTATTTTCCAGACGGAAAAAGTTCCCATCGGAAATTCGCGCAAAAAAAACATGCATGTTCAGAATCAAGCAGAATAGCCAAACTGCCTATTGAACTTCATTGATCTCGGCTCGTCATACGTCTTGTACGTCACCGCGTTCTTGACCTTTGGAATTTCCGACAAGATTTGTGTGACTGTGTGTATGCAACACAAGTTTGAGCCAAAATTCCGTTGAAAAAAAAAAAGTTTTTCTTGTCGGAATTTCCGATCGTGTGTACCCGGCATAAGCAGTTGTATACCCTCCCTGACATGTTTTTCCTACAGGTAAGCCTGGATTAAGGCTTACCTGTAGGTGTTTGCAATATCTCCTAAACCTACATGGTTTAGGACAGTGGTCTTCAACCCTGTCCTCAGGGCCCACTAACAGGCCAGGTTGTATGTATTACCTTGGGGAGATAGACTAGAATACTGCAATCACTGAGCAGCAAATAATATCACCTGTGATGTATTTCAGTTATCTTGCAAACCTGGCCTGTTGGTGGGCCCTGAGGACAGGGTTGATGACCACTGGTTTAGGAGATATTTTCCACAAAGAATGCACGATGTCTACGGCGCATGCGCGCCGTAGACAACGGCACAGGCGCACTGAGAATAGCTATTCATAAAATCGGCAATGCCGGCTTTGACGGCTCCCGCACGAATGCGCGGAGTGACTTCTTCACCGCTCCAGCCAATCACAGCGCCGGATCGGCGATACCCGGAAGTAATCTTCCGGAGAGATGTCTGCGGCCGGAGGGGGAGACAAGGACGGCTTGGGGGGCTTCAATCTAAGGTAAGTAATTCATAATGAGCTAGAATGCTAGTCATACTAGCTCATTATGCCTTTGTCTTGCAGGTTTTTATTTTAATTTTTTTATTTTTTGTGGGTATACAACCGCTTTAAAAAACAGCATTTACTACCAATTTAAATGTAAATACTGTCCCTGGTGCTGATTACAAAAAAGATTCACTAAACTTCAGCTTTAGCTGGTTCATTTAAAACTTTTAAGTAGTTCTTGAAAATAATCTCGGCAAGATTGCATTGGACTGAATTGACATGGATGATCTGTAACCTTACTGGAAGACAGGCACAGTTCTATTAATAATTATACTGTACTTTGCTTAAAGTGACCTTGTCACAAAACTGAAAAAGAGTGGAACAGTTCCCTTGTAAAAAAGGAGATATTATACTGACTACTCCCAAAGCCACTGATCTTTAACTTCAAGAAATGAAGTGCCTGGAGAAAGCTCTTCATAAGACACTTCCGGGTGTGTCAAATATCTGGTTCCTTGCTAAGCTCTGTAGATACTTCTGCCAGCCTCTATATCACTGCAGGTAACAGTAGAGACAGGAGGGTCAGAAGATGGGAGCACAGCCCTTGATGAGGGATTTGGTGTCCGATCCATCCTGAAATGTGTGCGATGAAGAGGATTCTCCGAACACTTTCAAATGAGAGAAGTTCAGTGATGGAAGCAGCTGGACAGGTAAATATATCTCTTTGCAGGGGAAACTTTCAAACCAGTCACTTTAGAGCCCATTCACAAAGGGACAACTTTGGATCCGACTTCAAGTCACCCCAAGTTGCCCCTAGTCGCCTCAAGTCGCGCTGCATGAGAAAATCAATGTAAGTGAATGGAGCCGTCTTAATGCACACGCAGTCGCTCCGACTTCAGAAAAGGTTCCTGTACTACTTCAATCCGAATTCTAGGCGACTTGTAGGCAATTAGTACCCATTGATTTCAATAGAAGTCGCCTCAGAAGTCGGATCCCCTGTCTTAACAGAAGCAACTTTCCAGGAAGAGAACATACATTTCTCAGGCAAACCCCTCTCTCCCACAGAGCTGATTCTTGTTTGATTGACCACTGGAAAGCCTCCTGTCCTGGAGGCAACTTGAAGTTGCCTTGTAAGTTGCCTCATGTTGCGCTGTGATTCATACTCAAGTCGTGTCCAAGTTGCCTCCCAAAGTCACGCTGGAAGTCGTGTTGCCCCTGTGTGAATGGAGTCTTAAAGGAACACTCCAGTTCTGGAGTTTAAGAAAATATATATCTATACTGCAATGTTTTTCAGGCCATCAACCAGATTAAAATGTACAGTTTGAATTTGATTAATAGGGGAAGGAGAGAGAGAGAGAGGTACAAGATACACAGCTCATGCTTTACGATGTACACTCAAAAAACACTTTCAGTGAACTGAAGAGGGCTAGCTGTGGGAAATTACAGAGAACTCAGCTTAAAGTTTACTGCAAGACCTTTCTACAAATGCAGACCTGTGTGTCATCTCAAAAAGAAATATGATTATGTCCAATCACCTGGCCCAACAGGGTTGTACAGACTGAAAGGAAAAGAGCCCATCCCCAGTACCACATGTATCATGTCACATGTGGACCTCAGCACCCATAAAAGTGCTACAAAATAGCAAGTAGGTACATCGCCTAAAAGAAAAAGATAAGCGAAAAAGTGGGGGATAAAGTAAACATGGGGTTAGTCTCCACAAGGATGGTGGTAGGCCCCAACATTGGTATGAAAAGGAAGAGAGGGGAGACCCAGTTCTCCTACCTCCAAGTCTCACAAAGCCATTTAATGCTTTGTAAATACTATTAGGCTTAGGTCGAGCTTAATGGAGATGCATAAGCAGAGGGGTTCACAATTTACAAAAGTACAAACATTTCTCCCCCAAGTCCCTCTCTGCTGCGATCGGGTCCTCCATCTTGTTGACTTCTCTGGCTTTTGCTAACCAGGCGACAAGCAAGGGTGCTTGAAAGTGTTTTCAGAAAATTGGGATACAACTTTTTGCTGCAATCATCAGGAATGGAACAAAAGAGCGTCTATAGATCTTACTTCAGATTTTATGATGGGGTAATAGAAAGAAGGCTGGGTCCCAAGGAATCTTGTAGTCTGTAAATTTCTGATTCCTCCTGCATTGAATTGTATTGTAACTGTACTGTCTGCCCTCATGTTGTAAAGTGCTGCGCAAACTGTTGGCATTATATAAATCCTGTATAATAATAATAATAATTTCTGGGTTATGTGGTGTACTTCTTTTCCAATAATTTTTATTGAAAATTGTACATATCAAATTTTCAAGGCAAAATATTGTTTACATGAGATAAGCATTTCCATATACAAAATGTCTCAAGATACTTGAGGTGAGAGCAATATGGTATACCTTAACAAGGGTGCTCATTGTATCTCTCATCTCTTTAAACTTCAACTTAATGAACTACTGTACATGAGAAACCTGTTACAAGTAAAGAAAAAACAGACTAACAAAAACCCTACAGAAAGGATAAAAAAAAAAGAAATTAGCGCTTTCTTGGATCCCTGTCATCCCTGCAGGCTTCATGAAGATGAAGAGGAGGAATCCATACCATGTGACCTAAGTCCTCTCCCTGGTCACTCAAACAGAATATAGGGAAAGAAATGAAACACCTGTAATCCTAGCTGTACTAGTGTCTCATAATCCTTCGGACAGGTATTTTATCCATGGTTCCCAGACCCTATCAAAGAATGGCTGTTTATCGAGTAATATCGCTGAGAGGCGTTCATTGACGTGGCGTACTTCTGACCAAAAATCTAGAGGCTTTCTACACGTCCAAAAAACATAAAGCATGTCTCCCACTCAGGGCGGTCCTTAATGTTGATTGGACCCTGGGCAAAAATGTTCTTGGGCCCCCCCCCCCCATGCAATTTTGCTCTCCACCTGCTTTGAGACATACAATAAATATCCAAGGTGTTGTCATTATCAGAATTATAACTCTTATGGTAGGAATCCAGACTACTTAAGGGGTAACGAACCATATTCTGATCATGCTCAGATCCCCACCCATAATCGTTTTGCTCCATTATCCCATGAAACCAATCCTTTTTTAGGCCACAATGGGAGGACCCTTGGGGGCACACCCCCACGGGGTCCAAACAAGGTGGAAAAGGAAGATCAAGAGAGGAAGAAGAGCCGGAAGAAGAACTCAAAAGGCAAAGGCGTTGATAGGAGCGGGGGTCTTTAACATTAGTGGCTTAGAACTCTCGGTGGAGGAACTTAAGGTACTTGATAAAGGACTCAAATTTGCTCCAGTTCGGAATTTTAATAAATTCCAAACTTATATAAGCCTACAAAAATTTGTAAGGACTTTAAATATCAAGCGCCATTTTCTCTCTAAACCAGGAGCTCCTGCCATTCCTCCTGTCTCTACAGTTCCTCTAGAATTTCACTCTCAGCTTGCTAACAAATCAACTTTCAATCCTCCTAAACAAGATCACAAACATATTGAGGTGTTTAAAAATATGGTTGCTATAGACTTGGACCGTATGAAAATTAAAAAATGTGAGGGATCCTCACTATCTCAAAATGGGTTTAGCCTCATGGGAGAAAAATAAAAATGTTGTAGTAAGACCCGCTGATAAAGGGGGTGGATTGGTGGTCATGAGCAAACCCTTTTATAATGAAGAAATGAGCAGACTATTGTCAGATCAATCTACTTATCAGTTTATGACTAGGGATCCTGTATTTACCTATAAGAAAGAACTTCAAGTTCTCATCGAACGAGGAAAACAGAATGGGGTCCTTACTAAAAAGGAAGCTCTGTATTTGGATATCAGTGCATGCAGGAGACCGATTATATATTTTTTACCAAAGGTGCATAAAAATGCCCAGGTTCCACCTGGGAGACCCATTATAAATGGGATTGATTCGGTCACCGCACGCCTGGGCCAATATATTGATCATTTTCTTAAACCTTTAGTTTGCTCTACCACCGCCTACCTTAAAGATACCAGGCATGCCATACAGATCATTGAGTCCACGCCCGCCAGTGCCAATACTCTTTTGGTCACGGCGGACGTGGGCTCACTGTATACTATCATTGGTCACCAGCATGCTATGGAGGCAGTTAAATGGGCTTTGGAAGCCTCTGATCTTCCTCCCTTACTGATCAGTTTTCTTTTAGATGCACTTGCATTTTGTTTAGCCAGAAACTATTTCTGGAATGATCACAGATTTTTTCTGCAAATTCTTGGTGTTGCCATGGGTGCCCAGTTTTTGGAAAAAGGTTACAACAAGGACGAGATAACTAGTGAAATCCAGAGAGTCAGAAACATGGATAGAACACCATTGGTGGTTGGTTCACGACCTAGGGTGCCATCCAATCCAGCCAATACTGAACTTAGAATTATCTTGGACTACAATGTTCAGCACAAACAGTTTGAGAGGATCATTATGAAGCACTGGGATATTTTGAAAAAAGATTGTGTAATGGCAGCCATTATTCCATCACGACCCAGGGTCATCTACAGGAGGGCACCCACACTTAGAGATGTCATTGCCCCGAGTGTGGTTGACCCTCCAGTAGTGAAGGAAAATCAAATCTTTCCCCTTATGACTGGATTCTATGCATGTGGCAGGTGCCCACCATGCAGAAAGTGCAGACGCAATATTAAACGGATAAAAGATTTCAGTGCCCCCACAACTGGCAAAACTTACCCAATCAAAAGTCTCATTACATGCAATACTGTGGGCGTGGTCTATGTCCTTGAATGTGACTGTGGACTTCATTACATAGGAAGAACTTCAAGACCCCTCCATGTTCGCATTGGCGAACATGTTAACAACATTATTAATGGTGTGAGAACCCACAATGTTTCCAAGCACTTTCGACTATTCCATAATAGAGATCCTAAGTGTCTTAAATTTTGGGGCTTAGAAAGAGTCAGACCTCATTGGAGAGGTGGAAATTTTATCCGGCAACTCAGCCAACGTGAGTCTTTCTGGATCCATGAGACCCAGGTGCTGGTGCCGGGGGGGGCTTAATGTGGATTTTGACCTCAACTGCTTCATTTCCAATAAATGAGGTAGTTGAGTTTCATTCTCCACTTATCCCCCTTCAATTTAATATGTATAATTATATCGTTTTCAAATACGTTTTTTATTCACATGTGTATACTTTTTCAGCTCAGATTGTATGCATGTGATTCATTTCTGGAGGATGTCCCCCTTCAGACACTTAATGCAATTTTTTATTATTTATTTTTTATTTTTCATTTCATTTTTTATGTTTGTCACTTTGCTTTCATATATTGTATTTTACATTGGATAGCCACGGGTGTCCGTCCCACTGTTGTTAATACCATGATGCATGGTGTTCATGCATTTTTTATATTTGATATATAAGTAATACTAGTATTGCAACTATTACACTGGTGACCCCATAGGAAATGTGCCGCATTATGTGCTTGGGACAGGTTGGGCTCCTGGGTATCTGATTTCCGCCTGTCCCGCCCATATGAAGCTCTCCATGGTTACCACGTTGGTATATTTAGACGTTGGGTGACGCCTTAGCTCCACCCACCGCTGACGAGGTCCACAAGGACGTAACGTGCGTACGGGGGAGGAGCTTACTCAGTGACGTCACCCGCGTCTATCCTGTGTTACTCGCGGTTCACCTCCGCTTGTTGATATTTTTTCCTGCACTTTGCTGTTGACCGAGTTACTGTGCCCACGCATTTATCACCCAGTGAGGACCTTTCCACACTCACGCTGCTGGGATCATTGCTGTGTACTCTGGACTCTGTTCTCTATTCACTGGTCCCGCATTGTATGGATTCAGGACTCTGTTCCCACATTTTTTATACAATTTTTATTGATCATCATGCCATGCATGTTATCTTAATATCTTTTATGGAAAATAAATGATCAGTCTACACTTAGATTGTTTCCAATTCCTTTTTTCCATATGTCCCATTCTTGCCCTTATCATCTGATGTTCGTCTACCACGCTGCTGGAGTCCATTCATCATAGATCATCTTCCCCACATGGTGGAAATAAGCGTATTTGACCTCTTGTTCATTCAAAAGGTCTATCTGTTCTGGTAAGCAGGTTTTTCTTATTGGAAGACAGTCATTTATTGCTTGAAGATTCTCCAACACCTTGGATGTTTATATGGTTCATCATTATATGGACATTTGCTGCGCTGCACTGTTATTTTACTATTATTCATTTCTGGTTTTTGTGATTAACCCTCTTGGTGTTCAGCTTGCAGTAGCTTATATCATTGTTACATATGTGCGCTGATTGTTTTTTATATACAATAAATATCAGCTAGACTTAAAATCAGTTCACTGTATCAGATCAGGCAGTGATTGCAATTGGTTGCCAGAGGTTACAGCATATCAATACCACTTACTGACTGGATGCTAGAGGTTACAGCACACATAACGGCTCACTGATTAGCTAGAGGTTACAGCACATGATTTCTTCTTGTTGATTGGTTGCTAGAGATTACTGTACAGTAAAACTGCTCACTGATTGGTTGCTTGAGGTTACAGCACATCATCTCTTCACGCCTTTATTTACATATGAATGCCGCTGTTCTCAGCTATTTACATATGAATGCTGCCACTATTTACATAGGAATGCTCCCATTATTTACATATGAATTCTCCCATTATTTACATGTAAACACAGGGTCTGCAGGTGAGTCATCTGTACACAACAATAGGGCAGAGCTGGGCAGCATTAGTAGCAGCACTTCACACTGAGATATCAGGACACAGCAAAGGACTAAAACTTCAAGGGACAAGGGAATTTAAACTGGGATAGTTGGCAAGTATGAGGCAGCTGCTTTGGGCCCCACAACAATGACAGGGCCCAGGGCAGCTGCCTCTTTTGCCCTGCCTTAAAGACGGCCCTGCTCCCACTGTCTCCTTGTATCTCCAACATGTCTCTGTGCACTGTGAAAACATCTTGTGTGATCCAATTGGAAGTATAGTACCATCTTGTCAAGATTTTGAATCCTGACTCCTTGTATTTGGAGCAAATAGGTGTTTTGTATGTGAAGAGGAGTATTCTCTAAATCTGATTATTAGAAGGGTGACACGGGTGTCCCTCTCCCATTTGGAGATGTAAGGCAGCTTAAACTACTCTGGAGAGGAGATGAGTAGGCAATACATCAACGATACGGAATGATGTAAAAGGAGTCCAATTGTCACAAAGCTGTTTGAACAGTGAGATTGAGAGTGAAAGGAGATACCTTTAGAGGGAAGTCAGAAAATGTGATAGTTAAAGTTTGTGCCAGAAGGTGAGATTGGAGAAGACGGTGATCTGGGAATATCGGTGACTGCAAGACCTTTCTGATTTTAGCACAGCTGCAATATTTGCGGAATTTCAATAATAACTCACTGATTGCCTTCACATGTTGCTCTGTATTTTTTGACATCTAGAATAACATTATTGCTCAAAGTAGTGATAAGGGTTCTATCCTTCCTCTACTCCATTAAATAGTTTTTTATTTCTGTCTGTGTTGCCGTTTGAGCGTTTCCCTCACTTTCTGGCTGGTAAAACATGTCAGGACAGAATGTGAGGGTAAATCTCTCCAACAGAGCCCAGGATACCAGTAAAAGCACAACAGGGGGGGCACAACAGGGGATCTAACCCCTCTCCACTCTATCCATCTAAGGAAGCAAGTTTTGGCTGGGCAAACCTTTAACATACGAGATTAGAAGGCTGGTAGGCTGCCAAGCCAGGTCTGGAAGGAGAGAACAGACTGAGCCAAGCTATAAAAATGAAAATGGTTTCTGCCGTAAAATTTGAGGATTATTTACACCACAGTGTCTGCAACCACGGAGGTCAGTGATGACTTGTTTTAAAACTGCTTGTCTACTGTTTATCTACCATAAGTATACTTGCCAATTAGACACTATGGGGTTGATTTACTAAAGGCAAATAGACTGCACTCTGTAAAGTGCAGTTGCACTCTGCAAGTGCAGTTGCTCCCGAGCTTAGTAAATGAGCAGAAGCTCTGCTGACTTCCATCATCCAATCATGTGCAAGCAAATATGCTGTTTTGTTTAAATTTCCTTGCACATGATTGGGTACTCTTTGCAAAGTGAAGCTTTACCTCATTTACTAAGCTCTGGAGCAACTGCACTTGCAGAGGACACAGTCTATTTACCTTAGTAAATCAACACCAAAGTTTCACTTTACAAAGAATACCCAAACACATGCAAGCAAAAAAAAAAAAATGATCAGAGCTTCTGCTCATTTACTAAGCTCTGGCACAACTTCAATTGCAGAGTGCAACTGCACTTTGCAAAGTGCACAGTCTATTTGCCTTAAAGTGGAGTTCCACTCATTTTTGAGAGGTGGTCTTAAACTAAAGACCACCTCTCAACACCTCGTTTTTGGATATAATTTTTTTTTCTTTTTCTTTCTTACCTTTTTGGAAGTACCGAGTGTACTTCCGATCCAGCCGGGCTGCGGCCCATGACGTCACGTCCTCTTCTGCGGTGAGCTCCCCCGTTGTCTTCTGGGACCTGTGTGTGTCCCAGAAGACAAGCTGGCCATTCACTGCGCATGCGCAGTAGGAAACTGGCAGTGAAGCCGCAAGGCTCCACTGCCGGTTTCCCTTAGTTGGAATAGCGGCGCCGGCACCCGATCCGATGGACGGATCGGCCTCAGGGGGCTGACATCGCGGGCTCCCTGGACAGGTAAGTGCCCCTATTAAAAGTCAGCAGCTATAGTGTTTGTTGCTGCTGACTTTAAAAAAAAAAAATTCCAGCTGGAACTCCGCTTTAAGTGAATCAACCCCACTAGCTGCTTCAAGGCTCTCTATGGTAAAACCCCCACAGGAAGAGGTGAAGTCATATCACCAGGCTGCTACTCATACTAAAGCTAAAAGGATAGGAGCATAAGGAAAACATTGCAGGGGGCTTGAGTTGAGTCTCTTTCTACACTTGCAGCCTCAAAGTCAACACAAGGAACTAACCAGACCCTAAGAAAACCTTTCACTCAATTACTGCATCTCAATCTCCCATAGATTGTGCACCGTGATGCTGAATTCATAATTATGGAAGAGCTGATCAAAAAAAAATTCAGCCTCGTTGATCAAAACTTATATTTTAAGGGCACCTATTTTGTTTTTATAACACAGTCAAAATGCATGCTGTCAGATTGTTGCACATATGTTCCAAAAAATTTATTGTATCGTGCAAATAGGTAGCATTACAGATACAAAATCCGTTTTTGTTTTTTTTGCTCTATTTGAAAGTCTCTATGAACAACATCAGTTGCTCATACACATGGACATATGAGCTGCATGCTAGTTTGTTCCAAGTGCTCAATAAAAATGCTGGGGCGAGGGACTGAACTAAACATGGGCATATGCTTTGTTCTAATACTTTGCTTCCCTTGTAAATCACTGCAAACTCAGCTGTAAACTTCCATTACATTTATATTAGTAAATGTATGCTTTGAATAAAAAGAACATATCAAAGCATTAGATCATACAAAAAATAAATAGAGGATTAAATTATTGTCAGGGGTAGACATTCCAGCGTTTTGACCCTTTGGCAACGGAAACATCTGTGAATAATTACAGCACGTTTGTTTTTTCTTCTCTCGTCATACAGCACTGCACGCCTTGTCACTCTCTGAACCAAACTAGGTTTGGCCCATTAAGAGGAGAGGCAAGAAAGAGGAAATTGTGATGTGTTCAACCATAGCTGCCCAATCAATACTTGAAAAAGTGAAAAAAGAAATGAGAGTACTCAATCACTGGAAAAAGGTTTGCAATGTGCCATCAGACAACATAAGCTGACTTCAATCACTCAATCAATAGAAAGGCTCAGAGCTGTGAAGAGAGATGACAGTTCTCCTCTCCGGAAATTTTGTAAATAAGGGAAATTGGCTTAGTTCTGGTTTCAGGGATTTACCTCTTTGCTACCATTCATGTATGTGTATGGCAGTGAATAATCATGAATAGTCGTAAATAATAGTCAAAAGAGTCCAGTAATAACCCATGGATGATAAATATTGTACAGACAGTCCAAAAAAAAAAGACAGATGTCCATAAAGTTCAGGCAAGAAAACACATAGTCCAGAAAAAGTATAACACCGCTCAGACTGTGGATAAAGATTTCCTCCTGGGTGCTGGCCCCGGCTCACCACCGTCAATAGTAATTGAAGAAAAAGAACTCTGTACGCAACACACACCTGAACTCTGCACTCTGTATGCAGCACACACCTAAACTTTGCAGACTGTACAGAGAGCACTGCTGAACTCTGTAGTCTGTACGCACCGCACTCCTGAATCCTGCACTTTGTACGTAGAGCACCGCTGAATTCTGGAATTAGTACACAGGGCACTCCTGAATCTTACATTCTGTATGTAGCCCACTCCTGAACCTCGCATTCTTTATGTAGCCCACTCCTGAACCTCGCATTCTTTATGTAGCCCACTCCTGAACCTCGCATTCTTTATGTAGCACACTCCTGAACCCTGCACTCTGTACATAGCACACTCCTGAACCCTGCACTCTGTACATAGCACACTCCTGAACACTGCACTCTGTACATAGCACACTCCTGAACACTGCACTCTGTACATAGCACACTCCTGAACCCTGCACTCTGTACATAGTACACTCCTGAACCCTGCACTCTGTACATAGCACACTCCTGAACCCTGCACTCTGTACATAGCACACTCCTGAACCCTGCACTCTGTACATAGCACACTCCTGAACCCTGCATTCTGTGCGTAGCACACAATCCGTACATAGTGCACTCTTGAACTCTGCCTTCTGTATGAAGCACACTCCCTGTATTTATTGCCCACTTTTTAGACCTTCCCACTCTTAGTGCAATTTGGCCAAACCCACCATTTGTTGCTGTTGTACGCTCAGGTCCTCCCCTTCCTGCCCAGAGGGGGGGGGGCAGGGAGTGGTTGTGTACCAGCACATATTCTCTGAGAAAAAAAGCCATGATAAAATAATTGTAGCAAGAGGTTCAGGTCAGCATTACAGCAGCCAAGTAGCTTTTTTCAGACAGAGATTTCAGCAATGGCTACTGCAATGCTTTTTTTCCTTCAATTCCTTTAATATTCATGAAATAACTGCCAAGCCTTGGTTATCATCTATGCTGACCCAAGGGCTATAGTTTGCATCAAATATTCACAAAGGAAGACTCCTATATTAAAACATAAAGGAAATTTTTATTATAGGCTTTATATAAAACTTTTATGATTTATTGCGGAACTCTGGGCACAAAAACTTTCATTTAAATTTAAATATCTGCAAAGGATTCAGGTAAGAATATTTAGATTATATTTATATATCCTGGAGTTTCGGGAGGGCTGATTTACACAAAACTCAGTGCGTTTCCTTGCGTGTTTTCCACACCACAGGTGAACGCCCTGTCCTTGCAAGAGTGGATGGGTTGTTAATGATTTCACCCATGTCCGAGGAAATTACCCAACTCTGATAGATGCACAAAAGATATTTAGGAAGAGCAAGCCTCAGATGGGCTGGAAGTGACATTTGATGTGATATTTGTAACTGGGTTTTAATAGCCGAACTTCACAGCATGCACAAATGCGAAAAAATATCCAATATAATGTTCACATTACAATCTCATTACAAAAAACAACCAGAAAATGATTCAATGACAAGCATTTGCAAGAAATCAGTTTCTTAGATCTTGACAGTAAAAGATACGAGAAAGATTTATCTTATATGCAAGACTATAATTGAACAAAGGCATAAAACAAAATTTGTACAAAATAATACCATGAATGACAGATCATACTGTGCAGTCACCAACACTGCCATCTCAAACAGTCTTCAAAGGTAGATTGGCATGAAATGTTAGTAACAATATAAAACAAAAGAATTTACAATACTACGTTTTTGCGTCAGTCTTTAGGTAAATTTAGGTCTTAAGCTGGCCATACATGGATTAAAATTCGAAAGCAGGGACCGGCCAAATTTCGATCCATGTATGGGCAGGCTGGTTGTACACAAGTCGATCTATTTCGCAAAACTAAATATACACTGATACAATTCTGACATAAATATGACACTTCTTATGTACAAGTGCCGTATCTATTCTTATCAGTTTAATATCCTGCCGGTACCAGGCCAAGTGATAACATGAGCACATTATCTATGACCAGCCAAGAATAAATAGAAGTACTAACTTATCTATATGTAGAAGAATTCTGGTGTGTATGGTGAAGTCTACCGTGGAGAGATAATAAATGGTTCAAAGTAAAAGGGTTTACGGTTAACCTTACAAACAGACTGGAGTGTACTTTTCAGATGACCATCTCAAAAGGACAAGAAACATAGAATGCATTAAGATAAAAAAAACCTTCTGACTTTACAACCTCTTTAAGGCTACTTTCACACTGGGGCGTTGCGCTGTCGGCGGTAAAGCGCCGCTATTTTTAGCGGCGCTTTACTGACGTTTTTGCGGCGCTATTTGGCCACTAGCGGGGCGCTTTTAACCGCCGCTAGTGGCCGAAAAAGGGTTAAAACCACCGGCAAAGCGGCGCTTTGCCGGCAGTTCAGCGGCGCTGCCCATTGATTTCAATGGGCAGGGGCGCTGTAGGAGCGGTGTATACACTGCTCCTACAGTGCCTTAAAGATGCAGCTGGCAGGACATTTTTGAGCGTCCTGTCAGCGCACTGCTCCAGTGTGAAAGCCCTCGGGCTTTCACACTGGGTTTGAGAGAGGAGGCTATTTCAAAACGCTTTGCAGGCTCTATTTTTAGCGCTATAGCGCCTGCAAAGCGCTGCAGTGTGAAAGTGGCCTAAAGCATGAAAACACAAATATGGTAGAGTGATATGGAAGTGCCATCATCCCAATATTAACAGTAAAAGGAATACCCTCCAGAAAGAAAAGGGGGGCTATGTTGGGCACAACAGACCTAATGCAAAATATGCATTAAAAGAGAAGTATGGGTTTCCTTTTTTTTGCTTACATCTATTCTATGTGAGCTGCTGATATCTATAAACCTTTCTAGCCCTCTCAGAAGTGCCCCTATTCTGTTAAAATCAAGATAAATACCTGTGGGAGGTTCTACAGACTGTCATACAGCATCATCCAGACAATGGTGTGAATATAGAGTCTGGATGAAGCCCCTTCCCTGTCACATTGCTTGACTGATGTCCTCTCTCCTCCTTTGTTTCTGAGACTTCACAGAGCATAGCTGCTCCCCCCTCCCTTCTGACTTCTCTCTCCTCCCCCTCCCTATCTATCAGCACAGCCGCGACTCTTAGGGGAGTGGGGACAGAGGCAGGGGGTGTGTTGGTGTGTTGGTGAAGATGTACACACACCCTGACATTTTTCAAACTGAAAATGGACCGTTTTTGCCAGCTGAGGGAAAGTTCATATGCACATGCTGTAAAAACTAAAAGAGGTAGGAAAAAAAGACTAACTGATATGTGACTAATGTGATATGTACTAGTTATTTAACCCATCCCATACTTCTCCTTTAAGTTAAAAAAAAACTAAAGCCTTTGCAACCACTTTAATCTGAACCTGGAGACATACTTTAAATTTAACAAGTTATTACTTGGAATAGAAAAATAAAGAACTTTATATGTCTACCCAATGAAGATTTTTTTAATACGTGTAAAGATTGAATTCTTTTCCAATGTTTCAGCAATTAGTATATGTATTTATTTGCAGCAATAGCTGGAGGAGATGTGGGAGTGTCAGTAGGAGGGAAGAGGGTAAAACTGTAATTACACCTGTATCACATCATATGTTCCACTTGTCAAAAATAGCTGTAGGCCTAAAGGCAAAGTGTTACAATTCAAACCTTCTACAGTCAGCTGCAAAGACAGCAGAATTATAGAAAGTGTCACCCGATGAATAAAAACAAAAGTATAAATGCACATAATGCATATGTATAACCCAAAGTTGTTGTCTTTTTCTATTTTGGATAGATCAAAGAAGGGTTGAAACTAGTGATGCATCGAACTTTCGGCTGCCGAAAATAAGTTTTTCATTATTGTGCTGAAAGAAAAAAAAATGCTTGCTCATGGTGTGTTTTTCATAGGTCATGTGACTCAAAAAATGCATCAAAAACACAACACAGGTGCATTTTGATGCGTTCTTGCTGCTTTTTCAATGCATTTTAATGGGAGGTGCGTTTTTGGTATGGTTTGCCAAATATGCACCAAAAATGCAGCAAGCAGGATTTTTAACACCACTTCAAAAGGTGCCGATAATGACCAACAATTAATCCATGTTCATTTAAATTTATGTTATTAAAGTAGAACTATAGGCAAAACTTTTTTTTTCATTTTGGATAGAGTAAGGAAGGGGTATAACCGCTGTCAAATAATTTTTTTTACCATCCGTGTCCCATTGGGGAGATTTCCCTTCACTTCCTGCCCCATAGCCAAACAGGAAATGACAGGAAATCCCTGAAAACTAAAGGAAATTTATTGTAGACCCCCAGGTCACCAGAACTAGTGTGCCCATTGGAAGATCTCCCCACTATTACTTTTCTGGGGACGACCCAATATTTAGGATTTTCTTTTACTTTCACTTTCAATGATAATGCTAAATGGGACAAATAGAGAGGATGGATCTTCTTAAAGTGGAGCTCTGCTGTAAAAAAAATATTAAAAGCCAGCAGCTACAAATACTGCAGCTGCTGACTTTTAATAAATGGACACTTACCTGTCCTGGAGTCCAGCGTCGTCGGCAGCAGAAGAGGAGCAATCGCTCGTCTCTCGGCTGCCCCCGCCTCCTTAATCGGTGAGGGAATCAGGAAGTAAAGCGATGCGGCTTCACTGCCCGGTTCCCTAGTGCGCATGCCCGAGTTGGGCTGCGCCATCCTCACTGGTCCCCACTGTTTTCTGGGAGCCGAGTGTTTCCCAGAACACAAAGGGGGGGGGGACTGACGAACTACCCGCAGTTTCCCGCAGAGTGTATGCCCGGAAGTGGATGCAAATACCTGGACAGGTATCTGCACCCCCCTCCCCCCTGAAAGGTGCCAATTGTGGCACCGGAGGGGGGGAGGAATCCGATGAGCGGAAGTTCCACTTTAGGGTGGAGCTCCGCTTTAAGGCAGCAATAAAAACTGACAAGTGTTCTAATCCCTCTCCACTCTATCCAAAACGTAAAAAAAAAAAAATATTTGCCTCAAAGTGGATGTAAACCCGCTCTCATCCTTTCTAAACTACTGCCATAGTGTTTCTCTATAAGCATATACATGCCTCCTGCATGTATCCTTACCTGTTTAATGTCTCCCCTCTGTCTGTTATGAGACCCGAAAAACTGCAGATTCTGTGGGTGGGTCTGTTGTCCGGAGCTCGGTGGGTGGAGTCGTGATGTCAGTAGATTCCCCGCCCACCTCTACACTCCCTTTTTCAACATGCATTTTCACCTGTGTATTTCTTACACTGAACTTCTGCTGTGATCACGAACATCCAGTCAAAACCCAGAAAAGTCACCACATGACTTCAGCATGCCCAATCATGCTGAGGTGTGGAGCGGCCAATCCTGGGAGAGCTGGAGAAGAAAGGAGGAGGGGATCTGAAGCACACAGAATGCCTCTCTAAAGCCCCGTACACACGGTCGGACTTTTGGCCAACAAACTTCATTTTGAGCAAGTTGGACCAACAATCCGACTGTGTGTACGCTCCATCGGACAAACTTTTTTTTTTTGTTTTCATCAGACAAAAGTTCGGTCTGCAAACGGACAAACTTTTGGCCAACAAAAGTCAGATGGAGCAAAGTCCGACCGTGTGTACAGAAAACCATCAGACTTTTGTCCGATGGACAAAACAAATCATGTTAAAATCAACCAACAATAGCAGAAGTTGACCAAAGGGTGGCGGTAAAGAGCAGAAAAACCACACGATGTTGGAAGAAGTTTTGGGAAAGTTTGCAGAAAAGTCCTGTGGTGCGTATGCTATGGGTGTTCCCGGCCAACTCCGTTCGGACAAAAATCCACGGAAAAGTCAGATGGAAGTCCGACCGTGTGTACGAGGCTTCAGGCTGGGTTCACACTAGTGCGACACGACAGCCGTCCTATTTTGGATCCGACTTTGCCCTGCGACATGAAGCCGACATATGTCCGACTTTTAATGAACGGGGATCCGACTTGGATCCCCGCCAATGGCAGGCACTGTGTTTGGTATGAATCTTGAGGGGGAACTCCAGGCCAAATTTTAAATAAAAAACCGGCATGGGTTCCCCCTTCAGGAGCATACCAGGCCCTTGGGTCTGGTCTGGATTTGAAGGGGAACCCCTACGCCGAAAAAAACGGCGTGGGGGTCCCCCCAAAATCCAAACCAGACCCTTATCCGAGCACACAACCTGGCAGGCCGCAGGGGAAGAGGGGGGGACGAGAGAGCGGCCCCCCTCCCTCCTGAACCGCATGCCCTCAACATGGGGGGTTTGGTGCTCTGGGGCAGGGGGGCGACCTGCGGCCCCCCCACCCCAAAGCACCCTGTCCCCATGTTGATGAGGACAGGGCCTCTTCCCGACAACCCTGGCCGTTGGTTGTCGGGGTCTGCGGGCAGGGGGCTTATCGGAATCTGGGAGCCCCCTTTAATAAGGGGGCCCCCAGATCCCGGCCCCCCACCCTATGTGAATGAGTATGGGGTACATTGTACCCCTACCCATTCACCTGGTGGAAAAAAAAATGTCAATAAAAAACACAACACAGCTTTTTAAAGTAATTTATTGCACAGCTCCGGGAGTCTTCTTCCGACTTCGGGGGTCTCCGGTTCTCTCTTCTGCCGGGCCTCCGCTATCTTCTTCCAGCTCTTTTGCTAGCGGGGCCCAGTCTTCTCCGTCGCCTTCTTTTTCTCCCGCTCTCCGGTTCTTCTCCCGCTCTCCGGTTCTTCTCCCGCTCTCCGGTTCTTTCTTCCGCCGGGCCTCCACTATCTTCTTCCAGCTCTTTTGCTAGCGGAGAGGCCCGGTCTTTCCGTCGTCTCGTCCGTCTCTCCGTTGTCCTTCTGCCGGCCCCTCCACTATCTTCTTCCAGCTCTTTTGCTAGTGGAGGGGCCGGTCTTTTCGTCGCCGTCTTCTTCTCTCTTCTCCTCCTCGATTTTGACGCGTCGCTTCCTCCCGCTGTAATGCTGGCTGTTCGCTCCGCTCCAAATTAATATAGGCTTCTCATGACGTCACAGTCACATGCTCCGGGTGGCCCCGGAGCATGTGACTGTGACGTCATGGGAGCATGTGACTGACGTCATGAGAAGCCTATATCAATCGGCACGCACCGCAACACCCAGCATTAGAGCGAGAGGAAGCGACGAGTCAACATCGAGAAGGAGAAGAGAGAAGAAGACGGCGACGGGAAGACTGGCCCCTGCACTAGCAAAAGAGCTGGAAGAAGATAGTGGAGGGGCCGGCAGAAGGACAACGGAGAGCCGGACGAGATGACGGTAAGACCGGGCCTCTCCGCTAGCAAAAGAGCTGGAAGAAGATAGCGGAGGCCCGGCGGAAGAAAGAACCGGAGAGCGAGAGAAGAACCGGAGAGCGAGAGAAGAACCGGAGAGCGGGAGAAGAAGAAGGCGACGGAGAAGACCGGGCCCCGCTAGCAAATGAGCTGAAAGAAGATAGCGGAGGCCCAGCAGAAGAAAGAACCGGAGAGCGCGGAGACCCCCGGAGCTGTGCAATAAATTAATTTAAAAAGCTGTGTTGTGTTTTTATTGCCATTTTTTTCCACCAGGTGAATGGTTAGGGGTACGATGTACCCCATACTCATTCACATAGGGTGGGGGTCTGGGATCTGGGGGCCCCCTTATTAAAGGGGGCTCCCGGATTCCGATAAGCCCCCCGCCTGCAGACCCCGACAACCAACGGCCAGGGTTGTCGGGAAGAGGCCCTGTCCTCATCAACATGGGGACAGGGTGCTTTGGGGTAGGGGGGCCATAGGTCGCCCCCCTGCCCCGAAGCACCCACCCCCCCATGTTGAGGGCATGCGGCCTGGTACGGTTCAGGAGGGAGGGGGGCCGCTCTCTCGTCCCCCCCTCTTCCCCTGCGGCCTGCCAGGTTGCGTGCTCGGATAAGGGTCTGGTTTGGATTTTGGGGGGGACCCCCACGACGTTTTTCGGCGTAGGGGTTCCCCTTCAAATCCAGACCAGACCCAAGGGCCTGTTATGCTCCTGAAGGGGTTATGCTCCTGCCGGTTTTTTATTTAAAATTTGGCCTGGAGTTCCCCCTCAAGATTCATACCAAACACAGTGCCTGCCATTGGTGGGGATCCAAGTCGGATCCCTGTTCATTGAAAGTCGGACATATGTCGGCTTCATGTCGCAGGGCAAAGTCGGATCCAAAGTAGGACGGCTGTCGTGTCGCACTAGTGTGAACCCAGCCTGAGGCTCCTGAATGAGATATGTAAATCACCTGTCACTCACACTCACAGCAAGCGGGAAGTACTGACTCCTTTTTCTCTGTGACTTGGCTCAGGTGCCTGCATAGCAAGCTGCTTGCTGTGGGGGCGCTCAGCAGGAGGGAGGGGCCAGGAGCACAGAAAAGGGACTAGAGAAGAGGAGGATCCAGGCTGCACTGAAAAAAAAACGAGACTTTACAATCACCACCAATTTCGGTATCAGCCAAGTGCATCCTAAATTTTTGGTTTCGGTGCACCACTAGTTGAAACCTCTGCCATGTTATTTTTATGCTGTCCTTGTACCTTTGGGGAAATCTATCTGTACTTCCTGTCTCAGAGAAAGTTAGAAGAAATCACCCAAAGTGAGTAGATAGTTGTCAGTTGTCCCCCTGCCCACTGTAAAACGTTGTACAGTGGAACTTCAGATTGCGAGTAACGTGGTTTACGAGCGTTTGACAATATGAGCTATTTTTTTCTTTTTTAAATTCTGACTCGCTTTGCGAGCGTTGTCTCGCAAAATGAGCAGGATTTAAGCCGCTGGGGTGTGCAGTACCGCATTTGGCCAGAGGTGTGGGGGCACCGTTGATGCTCAAAGAAACTCAGAGACGTTTGGAGATGCTCGGAGACACTCAGAAATACTCGGAAACACTCCGTTCCCAAGTGTCTGAGTGTCTCCGAGTGTTTCCGGCGGCCCCGCACCTCTGGCCACATGCGGCACTGCATAGACAAGCAGTGGCTGTGGAACGGATTATCTGAGTTTCCATTATTTCCTATGGGGAAACTTGCTTTAATATACGGGTGCTTTGAATTACAAGCATTCTTCTGGAACGAATTATGGTATTACTGTATTTCCCCTCCCTCCCTTCCTCTCTGGGTCACAATGTTCACCAATACAAAAAGAGGGATGAATCTACATAATGGTGGCACAGATGGCAATAAACTTAAAGGAGTAGTAAAGTTACATGTTTTTTCACCTTAATGCATCCTATGCATTAAGGTGAAAAAACATTCGACAATACCGCCCCCCCCCGAGCCCCCGTTTTTCTTACCTGGCCCCTCGAAAGTCCCATGCTCGTCCCCGTCATCCTCTTCGTTTTTCTGCCTGGCCGCCGATTGGCTACACTGGATAGATTGAAAGCAGCGCAGCCATTGGCTGGCGCTGCTGTCAATCACATCCAATGACGCGGCACGCCGGGGGGCGGGGCCGAGTGATACAGTCGGCGGCTATGGCCGCCGCTGTATCACGGGAGCGCGCCCGCAATCACTCCACACCATGCGAGCTCACTCGCATTAAGGTGTGGAGTCCTTGCGGGGAGGAGCCAAGACAGCCGCCGAGGGACCCCAGAAGACCAGGATCGGGGCCACTGTGTGCAAAACGAGCTGCACAGTGGAGGTAAGTATAACATGTTTGTTATTTTTAAGCAAAAAAAAAAAAAGCTTTAGTGCTCCTTTAACAGAGGGTCTAACCATTCCTTACAAAATGAAAAAAATATATATTTTGCCTAAAGATACACTTTAAACATAATTATCCAGTGGTCTTTTACATAAACAGGCTGATCCTGACACCACTAGAGGATGATGTTTGGAGATCGGGAACCTGCTCTGAATTCTTGATGATGAGCAATCTTTCTCCCGGGAGCAGATTTTTCAAAAGATGTACTCAGAGGGCTGCAGGCAGTATTATTGGAAATAGGACATCTCTTCAATAGAGGTAACAACATATCAGACAAGTACAAATGTATCATTTTTAAGTGTAGCTATACTTTAAGCGCTTAAGCCCCAGACCATTTGGCTGGCCAAAGACCAGGCCACTTTTTGCGATTCGGCACTGCGTCGCTTTAACTGACAATTGCGCGGTCGTGCGACGTAGCTCCCAAACAAAATTGACGTCCATTTTTTCCCACAAATAGAGCTTTCTTTTGGTGGTATTTGATCACATCTGCGGTTTTTATTTTTTGCGCTATAAACAAAAATATAGCGCAATATCCCCCAAAAATATATAAAAAAACTATTTTTTTCTTCAGTTTAGGCCGATACGTATTCTTCTACATATTTTTGGTTAAAAAAAACACAATAAGCGTTTATTGATTGGTTTGCGCAAAAGTTATAGCGTCTACAAAATAGGGGATAGTTTTATGGCATTTTTATTATTAATTTCTTTTTTTACTAGTAATGGCGGCGATCTGCGATTTTTATCGTAACTGCAACTTTATGGCGGACACATCGGACACTTTTGACACTATTATGGGACCATTGTCATTTTTATAGCGATCAGTGCTATAAAAATGCACCAATTACTGTAAAAATGACACTGGCAGTGAAGGGGTTAACCAGGAGGGGTGCTGAAGGGGTTAAATGTGTCCTAGGGATGTGTTCTAACTGTAGGGGGGATGGGCTATGTGTGACACGACACTGATCATCGCTCCCGATTACAGGAAGCTGTGATCAGTGTCCTGTCACTAGGAAGAATGGGGAAATGTTTGTTTACATCAGCATTTCCCCATTCTTCCTCACTATGAGACGATCGCGAGTATCCCCGTGGACATAGAGTCCGCGGGACCCGCGGTCGGACTCACGGAGCTCGCGGTGGGCACGCGTGCACCCACAATGCCGCTCTTAAAGGGGCAACGTATATATATACGTTAATCTGCCCAGCCGTGCCATTCTGCCGACGTATATCGGTGTGACACGGTCCTTAACCACTTAAGCCCCGGACCATTTTGCTGGTCAAATATAAGGCCACTTATTGCGATTCGGCACTGCGTAGCTTTAACTGACAATTGCGCGGTCGTGCGACGTGGCTCCCAA
This sequence comes from Rana muscosa, assembly GCA_029206835.1. Lineage (NCBI taxonomy): Eukaryota > Metazoa > Chordata > Amphibia > Anura > Ranidae > Rana > Rana muscosa. Next base: position 129,818,046 of record CM055121.1, read on the forward strand.
AACAAAATTGACGTCCTTTTTTTTCCACAAATAGAGCTTTCTTTTGGTGGTATTTGATCACCTCTGCGGTTTTAATTTTTTGCGCTATAAACAAAAATAGAGCGACAATTTAAAATTCAATATTTTTTAATTTTTGCTATAATAAATATCCCCAAAAAATATATAAAAATTATTATTTTTTCCTCAGTTTAGGCCGATACCTATTCTTCTACATATTTTTGGTAAAAAAAAAATCGCAATAAACGTTTATTGATCGGTTTGCGCAAAAGTTATAGCGTCTACAAAATAGGGGATAGTTTTATGGCATTTTTATAAAAAAAAATTTTTTTTACTAGTAATGGCAGCAATCAGCGATTTTTATCGTGACTGCGACATTATGGCGGACACATTGGACACTTTGGACACATTTTTGGATTTTTACAGTGATCAATGCTATAAAAATGCACTGGTTACTGTGAAAATGACACTGGCAGTAAAGGGGTTAACCACTAGGTGGCGCTGAAGGGGTTAAGTGTGCCTAGGGATGTGTTCTAACTGTAGGGGAGATGGGCTGTGTGTGACATGACAGTGATCACAGCTTCCGATTACAGGAAGCTGTGTACACTGTCCTGTCACTAGGAAGACTGGGGAAATGCTTGTTTACATAAGCATTTCCCCCTCCTTCCTCACCGTGACACGATCGCGGATATGCCCGCGGACATCGAGTCCGCGGGACCCGCGGTCGGAGTCACAGAGCTCGCAGCAGGTGCGCGCGCGTCCACAATGCCGCTTCTTAAAGGGGACATATATATACGTCCTTGTGCCTGCCCGTGCCATTCTGCCGACGTATATCTGCGTGCGGCGGTCGGCATGTGGTTAAGCGGTTAAAGCGTATTTCCACTTTTGCAGTCAAATCTGAAAAAATGCCACAGAATGTTTGTTATGTGTTCTCGTTCACACAGCATACCTTAAACATATATATATATATATATATATGAATGTGAATTAGGGACTTTAAATTGTAAGCTCCTTGAGGGTAGGGACCGATGTGAATGTACAATGTATATGTAGCACACGGATCCTTTTCCCCCTCTTACCTTCTCAAGCAGGGGGATAAGACACACCATGCCACATGCCCGTGTCCGCTAGATTATAAAGGTCAGGCGGTGTTACATACTTGGGTCCTGCAGTGAGTTGCTTCCTTCTTCTGGTTCTCCCCTCTATGTTTATAGAGGCGAGTCTTTATCTTTCCCAAATTAGGTCAATAACATATCAACTCCAACGTGAGTTTATTTTATCTTGCTTTCAGGAACCAGAGAGTTGAATTGAGAAAAGGTTAGCAGATAGAAGTGGATTCAGGCACACTCTTGGCTTCGTCGCCACTCGGTCCCGAGTGGGTACAGCTCACCCGGATAGTCACTCAATAGCACTAGCAGCCGGCGTGATGCTGGAACAATGACTCAGTCCCCTCCAAGGACCAAATCAAGGAGATCCCTCCTGAACTTCAACACTCCGCAGAGGCAGTCTGCGAAGTGAGGAATCCTTCCCTCCGACAGGTCACCAGGTCTTTCTCGAGTCAGCAATACTTTATTACTCGCCCTCTTGTTATGGGATCGATCCTCCCCTGGTTTCCTCTGTGTCAGAGCGGTCACCCTCACGCGGGTTCCCTGGGACTCCTCTTCGGTTGTAAACCCAGTCAAAAGGTACTGGGCCTACCTGGAACACCGTAGCCTCGGGCTGAAGGTGCCCGAGACTCCTCAATCAAGATGGGGCTCACCCCCCTCTGAGGGGTAGCTCCCTCCGGGAAGTGGGCCCCGGAATCATCGTCCTCCGGGCATGGGCCCCAGGAAAATGGCTCTTATCCGGGCATGGGCCCCGAGAACTGGCTCTCATCCAGGTATGGGCCCCGGGAATTGGCTCTCTATGTAATGGCGTCTGCCCCTTATATATCCTCTCCCAGCATGCACAGCAGGCCAGAACCGCCCACCAACGGCAGCCGAGAGAGGACATCCAATACCTACTCCATCACCTGCACGCCAGGTGACACAGCAGTAAGGCAGAGTCCAAATAATCAAGAGACCCGAGCCAAACTATTGCTCTGGTCACCCCTAAATTTAGGTATAGCGGGGTTAAATTTGGGGACCCCGCTAAATATATGTAAAGTGCTGCGTAAATTGAAGTTGCTATATAAGTACCTTAAATAATAATAATAAAAATGACTTACCTTTTAGTTGTTTCTAAGATAAAGATGTCATGGCCCAGGCTAAGGATTTATGGACAGGCTTACTGTGTTTTTGTCCCCACACAGACTGAGATAGGTCTCATTAACAATGAAGGATGGTTTTAAAAATGTTACCCTTTGCTAGTTTACAGCTGATAATTAAGAACTGTGAAATCAGTACAAACAGGGTTCAATAAGGTGTTACTAAACCCAGGACCCTGCATTCACTATATCTGGTCTCCCACAGTACACAGAACATGGAAAAGCAATTATTTTAGTAAATATAAACTGCTAAATACCTTTTTTCATCAACAGACTTGTGACTTCTATCATTGTCTGATTAAAGCTTGTGGGAGGAGTTTACATTCTCCTCCGACTGTCCTATGAGGCTGCAGGACCCCTGACCCTCTGGCTGGACAGTGCTGATTGGCCCTGTGCCGATCACATGCACCCTCCCAAGAGAAAAAAAACTCTAGCAATACACACCAAACTAAGCATGTGCAGAGTGACTCCAAAGGCTCTGTGTTATCAGGAGATGGATTGGGGACAGTGGAATAAGGGGAGGATCAGAGAAGACAGGATCAGAGAAGCCAGGCTCAAACAGCCTTTTTACACAATGCAGATGATTAACCCCTTAGGTTCCACAGTGAATATAACAAGCATGCTTTACTGCATATACACACTGATTTTACTGTTGTGGGTTTAGTAACACTTTAGGTTAAAGGACAAGTATTGGATTTGAGTTTTTCCCATATTTATACTTACCTCGGTGGTTGGGCATCAGACCGATGCTCCATCTGTCCCCCGCCGTCTGTGCACTGAGAACCGAGCCACCGAACACCGCCGCGGGCGCGGTTCTCACAGATCCCTGAGAGGAAAGAGGCTGACTGTCAGTCAGCTTCTTTCCTCTCTGCTTCTCCACGATCATTGGAGCGCTGAGCCGTGGAGGGGCGGGGGGAGGCGGTCTCAGTGGCTCGCTGAAACGCTGAGACTGCCATCAATCAGGGCAGCTGGCGGATCCCGACTTGGGAAGTCATGATGACGCTCTGCTCCGACTGATGGCAGTGATGTCAGCGGAGAGCAGACTTCAGACCGCTCTCCGCTGAAAACGGGTCACAGGAGTGCAAAACGAATACACTCCTGTGACCCAGAGGAGAAGCCCAGCCGAAAAAGCTCAGGCTGGACTTCTCCTTTAAATATTACTCCACAGCCCCTCCCTAAACATTACAAAGCAGGGAGAGCATGTAAGGATATTTAAGCAAGTAAGAAGTACTTTAAATGGGTAACCAGCAATTTAAAAAAAAAATTTGGGGAGGTATGCTATGTTAATGGGAACATGTAACAAATATAAAGTAGATGTTTACAGAATTGCAAAAGTGAGTATACACTTTAACCGACGTGATGCTTTTAGTGTGAGTAGTCACAGCACAAGCCGATCAGCGGGTGCCAGCTAATGGATGTCCGCCGGCACCCACCGATCGGTGAGGAGAAAGACAGAACAGAGCTCTGCCTATGTAAACAAGGCAGAGCTCTGTCCTGTCAGCGGGGATGTTCTGGATTTCCCTTAGTAAAAGCATCACATAGTAAACACAAAAACACTGGCTAGGCACACATGTAACCCTTTGATCGCCCTAGATGTTTAACCCCTTCCCTGCCAGTGTCATTAGTACACTGACGGTGTATATTTTTTATCACTTTTACTGTATTAGTGCCGGTTCACACTGCTGCGCTGTGAATTTGTTCCGTTTTTTTAGTCCATTCTGAGGTGCGAATTTACCACAAATTTACCACGTTTTTGCCGCGATTTTAATGCGAATTTCAGGAGTGGGACATAGCTGCGATCAATGTTTTTGTGGAGAATAGTGTGGTGGAATTCGCACATATGTGAACCATGAAATGCGATTCCAGAACGATTTACATTGATGTCTATGGAGACTAAATTCGCAACGCAACGCTCTAAACTCGCACAAGACCCTTTTTTTCAATGCATTGCCTTTGGAGAGGAATCGCAACGCATAGATGTGAACCACCATCATTGAAAACAATTACTTTTTGGATGACATGCAAATCTAGTTTGTGTTTAACGCATCGCATTCGGTATCAACTCGCACAAGTGTGAACCGGCACTTACTGTCACTGGTTCTCACAAAGTGTCAAAATTGTCAGTTACTAGTATAAAAATAATAAACAAATAAAAATTCCAGTACATATACCAAAGTTTGCAGACAATATAACTTTTGCGCAAACCAATTAATATATTTTTTTACCAAAAATATGTAGCAGAATGTGCCAAGCTGGTAGAGACATCCCCAAAAAGACTTGCAGCTGTAACTGAAGTGAAAGGTGGTTCTACAAAGTATTGACTCAGGGGGGTGGAATACAAATGCACCCCACACTTGTCACATATTTATTTGTAAAACAAAAATCAAAAACCATTTATCATTTTCCTTCTACTTCACAAATATGCGCCAATTTGTGTTGGTCTATCACATAAAATCCCCCTAATATGACAAAATGTGGAAAATTTCAAGGGGTATGAATACTTTTTCAAGGCACTGTACACACAATCTAATTTTCCGACGGGAATTGTGTGATGGCAGGCTTTTGTCGGAAAATCTGACCATTTGTATGCTCCATCGGACAATTGTTGTCGGAATTTCCGCCAACAAATGTGGGATAGCATGCTTTAAAATTTTCCGACAACAAATGTGTGTTGTCGGATTATCCGATCATGTGTACAGAAAAAAATCCAAAGTACAAACACGCATGCTCAGAAGCAATGCTAACCATAACACAACACTACCAGAAGTTGCCCAAAAGGTGGCACTAAAGAGCTGAAAAACCACGTAGTTTCGTGTTTGTTGGCCAACAATTCTTTGCCATTTGTATGCAATACAAGTTCACGGCCAACGACAAATGTCCTACGTTTTTTCCGTGGAAAGTCCGATCGTGTGTACCAGGCTATAGTCAAAACGAAAGCTAAAATATTAGCTATGCTAATTCTTTGATCTGAGCAATGGTTTTTCTATATAGGAATTATAAAACATATATTGGGATATTCAGGATTTTAAAATTACAAACCAAACAAATCACCAGACTAGATGATGTAGTTAATACTAATTTAAAAAAGGTAATTAAGCTGAAAAAATGAACACACACGCACGTGCTTCATTTCAGTGTTAGCAGACAAAAAGCTTTGCAGCTTCCCACATAATTAATCCAATCAGCTGCACACAGTAATTTGTGAGCCTTCTTCAGACAGAATGATATGTGCTGGGAATCAGTGTTCAATGAACTAAAATGGAAGGTCAATCTCCCCCTCGTCTCAATGTTTAAAATTAACAGATTTCTTTTACAAGGTTAACTGGAGATACACACGAAAAAGAAAATATATAGCCTCACGCATGCAATCATTTTCCCGTATCTCTCCATCTGCAATCTGTGTAACTTTTAATAGCTTCCCAAACCCATTTGTGGAATTCATAGTCTGGGCGGCACCATGGTAATACAGAATAGCAGCAAGTGGCTTGCATTGCTTTCTTTAGAGGTGTGAATGTAACTTAGGAAACTTGAGCGTAGCTCATAAAACCATGAAATGACCACAGAGGAATTGTTAGACAGCTTAGAGGAACTCACAATAGGCCCATAGCCATTTTATATAAATGTTGGCTCTGGGCAAAAATATAAAGTACTTTACCATTACAGTGAAAGATAGAGCGATATGGTATACACATTAGGAAGAAAAGCTGAGGGTGTACACACTTTTTTTGAAGCTTTGTAATTAGTAAGAGCCTGACGTTTTGTACTGGAGAAATTTATAGTGGTCTGACTATGGATTCCACCTCTATGCTGTCCAGGAACGGGTATAGTGGTCTGACTATGGATTCCACCTCTATGCTGTCCAGGAATGGGTGAAGTGGTCTGACTATGGATTCCACCTCTATGCTGTCCAGGAACGGGTATAGTGGTCTGACTATGGATTCCACCTCTATGCTGTCCAGGAACGGGTATAGTGGTCTGACTATGGATTCCACCTCTATGCTGTCCAGGAACGGGTATAGTGGTCTGACTATGGATTCCACCTCTATGCTGTCCAGGAATGGGTGAAGTGATCTGACTATGGATTCCACCTCTATGCTGTCCAGGAACGGGTATAGTGGTCTGACTATGGATTCCACCTCTATGGTGTCCAGGAACGGGTATAGTGGTCTGACTATGGATTCCACCTCTATGCTGTCCAGGAACGGGTATAGTGGTCTGACTATGGATTCCACCTCTATGCTGTCCAGGAACGGGTATAGTGGTCTGACTATGGATTCCACCTCTATGCTGTCCAGGAACGGGTATAGTGGTCTGACTATGGATTCCACCTCTATGCTGTCCAGGAACGGGTATAGTGGTCTGACTATGGATTCCACCTCTATGCTGTCCAGGAACGGGTATAGTGGTCTGACTATGGATTCCACCTCTATGCTGTCCAGGAACGGGTATAGTGGTCTGACTATGGATTCCACCTCTATGCTGTCCAGGAACGGGTATAGTGGTCGGACTATGGATTCCACCTCTATGCTGTCCAGGAACGGGTATAGTGGTCTGACTATGGATTCCACCTCTATGCTGTCCAGGAACGGGTATAGTGGTCTGACTATGGATTCCACCTCTATGCTGTCCAGGAACGGGTATAGTGGTCTGACTATGGATTCCACCTCTATGCTGTCCAGGAACGGGTATAGTGGTCTGACTATGGATTCCACCTCTATGCTGTCCAGGAACGGGTATAGTGGTCTGACTATGGATTCCACCTCTATGCTTTCCAGGAACGGGTATAGTGGTCTGACTATGGATTCCACCTTTATGCTGTCCAGGAACGGGTATAGTGGTCTGACTATGGATTCCACCTCTATGCTGTCCAGGAACGGGTATAGTGGTCTGACTATGGATTCCACCTCTATGCTGTCCAGGAACGGGTATAGTGGTCTGACTATGGATTCCACCTCTATGCTGTCCAGGAACGGGTATAGTGGTCTGACTATGGATTCCACCTCTATGCTGTCCAGGAACGGGTATAGTGGTCTGACTATGGATTCCACCTCTATGCTGTCCAGGAACGGGTATAGTGGTCTGACTATGGATTCCACCTCTATGCTTTCCAGGAACGGGTATAGTGGTCTGACTATGGATTCCACCTCTATGCTGTCCAGGAACGGGTATAGTGGTCTGACTATGGATTCCACCTTTATGCTGTCCAGGAACGGGTATAGTGGTCTGACTATGGATTCCACCTCTATGCTGTCCAGGAACGGGTATAGTGGTCTGACTATGGATTCCACCTCTATGCTGTCCAGGAACGGGTATAGTGGTCTGACTATGGATTCCACCTCTATGCTGTCCAGGAACGGGTATAGTGGTCTGACTATGGATTCCACCTCTATGCTGTCCAGGAACGGGTATAGTGGTCTGACTATGGATTCCACCTCTATGCTGTCCAGGAACGGGTATAGTGGTCTGACTATGGATTCCACCTCTATGCTTTCCAGGAACGGGTATAGTGGTCTGACTATGGATTCCACCTCTATGCTGTCCAGGAACGGGTATAGTGGTCTGACTATGGATTCCACCTCTATGCTGTCCAGGAACGGGTATAGTGGTCTAACTATGGATTCCACCTCTATGCTGTCCAGGAACGGGTATAGTGGTCTGACTATGGATTCCACCTCTATGCTGTCCAGGAACGGGTATAGTGGTCGGAATATGGATTCCACCTCTATGCTGTCCAGGAACGGGTATAGTGGTCTGACTATGAATTCCACCTCTATGCTGTCCAGGAACGGGTATAGTGGTCTGACTATGGATTCCACCTCTATGCTGTCCAGGAACGGGTATAGTGGTCTGACTATGGATTCCACCTCTATGCTGTCCAGAAACGGGTATAGTGGTCTGACTATGGATTCCACCTGTATGCTGTCCAGGAACGGGTATAGTGGTCTGACTATGGATTCCACCTCTATGCTGTCCAGGAACGGGTATAGTGGTCTGACTATGGATTCCACCTCTATGCTGTCCAGGAACAGGTATAGTGGTCTGACTATAGATTCCACCTCTATGCTGTCCAGGAACGGGTATAGTGGTCTGACTATGGATTCCACCTCTATGCTGTCCAGGAACGGGTATAGTGGTCTGACTATGGATTCCACCTCTATGCTGTCCAGGAACGGGTATAGTGGTCTGACTATGGATTCCACCTCTATGCTTTCCAGGAACGGGTATAGTGGTCTGACTATGGATTCCACCTCTATGCTGTCCAGGAACGGGTATAGTGGTCTGACTATGGATTCCACCTCTATGCTTTCCAGGAACGGGTATAGTGGTCTGACTATGGATTCCACCTCTATGATGTCCAGGAACGGGTAAATAAAAGCATGTTAGATGCTCATATACTTACCTATCAACCAAAAAGGGTTCCCTTCGGTGTCCAATTGGCGCATTAATCAGTGCCTCTGCCACACTCAGAACCCTGTGAACGATCAGGCCCAGCGCACCGGTCAGACCTGGAGGGGGCTAACATTTCTCAGTGGTGGACTTTAAAGTGGATGTAAACCCACTCTCATCCTTTCTAAACTACTGCCATAGTACTGATCTATAAGGATATAGATGCCTCCTGCACGTATCCTTATCTGTCAAATGTCTCCCCTCTGTCTGTTATAAGAACTGAAAAACTGCAGATTCTGTGGGTGGATCTGTTGTCCGGAGCTCGGTGGGTGGAGTCGTGATGTCAGTAGATTCCCCGCCCACCTCTACACTCCCCTTGTCAACATGCATTTTCTCCTGTGTATTCCTTCTGCTATGATCACTAACATCCAGTCAAAATCCAGAAAAGTAACCACATGACTTCAGAAAAGGAGTGGGGGTGGGAATTAAAAAATAATGCCTGTCTAAAGCTAGTGCACGAGATATGTAAATAACCTGTCACTCAAAGCAAGGGGGCGGAACGGACAAAGGTTTTTCTCTGTTTGTCTGTTTTATTTCACTGAACAATACAAGAGGATTGCTCAGAGCTGGATTAACTCTTTGTGGCAAGACCTCGCACAAATGATAGGAAATCTTATACTCTACATTGTGACAGCAAAAAATAAAAAAATAAAAATTGGATTTACATCCACTTTAAGGTTTTGTACTTTATTATTGTTATACTCATTTAAATTGCCAATTACACCTGCTAAATACTGCCAGGTCATTGGCAAATCAGGGAGCAAAGGTGGGTTTATAACATAAACAACTATTTTATTTCAATTATATTTATAAAATTGGATTTCTTACATCGTTATTTTAGAGAAGCTCGCTATGTAAAATTCCACAGTGCAAGTTCACAGCATCAAGATAATTCTACAAAACAAAATGTATGTATGCATGGGAGGTAGAGACCTTAGATTGTAAGCTCCTGAAGGGCAGGGACAGGTATGAGTGTACAATATAATTAAAATGTTGGAACTATATAAATACCTAAAATGGTTCAAAAGAATCCCAGTACTGGCTTATTTAACCACTTGCCAACTGCGCTATAGCCGAATGAAGTTAGTTCTGGGAGGTCGTCATATGACGGCCGCCTGTGCTAGCGCTTTTCGCACGCCCCCTGAGGCATGCATCCAGAAGTGTCCGTGATCCGTGGGACCCAGCGCATCACGGATCGGGGTAAAGGGCCAATCATAGCGGCCCTTTACCACGCGATCACTGCATCCAATGATGGAGCGATCACTTTGTAAACAAGCTGGGGTCATGCCCGGTTCAGCTCTCTGCTCTCCTCACACCGATACAGTGCCCATCAGTGCCACTACAGTACCCATCAGTGCCCTACAGTGCCATCAGTGCCACTACAGTGTCCATCAATGCCCTACAGTGCCACTACAGTGCCCTACAGTGCTCATCAGTGCCATCAGTGTCTATCAATACCCTACAATGCCACTACAGTGCCCTACGGTGCTTATCAGTGCCCTACGGTGCCACTACAGTGCTCATCAGTGCCACTACAGTGCTCATCAGTGCCACTACAGTGCTCAACAGAAAGTACTGACACAAGATATTAAGTGTCTCTCTGTGCATCTCCACCAACAATTACTACCCTTCCTCTATTGCTTTGGCCTCATATTCTATCATGCTTCTGTATACTGTTTTTATACTGACTTCCCAAGACTTTCCTAGTCCTACAGTTTGTATCCTTGTCCAGTAACCTTGCTTAGCTTTTTCATGTCGATGTATAGTTTTACTTTCAACAGCATTTTCTTTTTAGAAAGAGAAGTTACCGCTCAGATGTACTCGATTGATCTTTTCACTTCTATCCCAAGCCACGGGTGCAGGCGATGCATATAATAATGCGGAAAATGGAAAGAAACTTTTGGACAGCCGCACTCCAAAAACTGTTCCTTTATTGGAAAATCACAAAAATCCAAGCCACAGCAAAAATTAATAAGAACAGACAAGCTGGCGCGTTTCACACTGTAGTTTCAGTACTTACTCATAGCTATGAGTCCAAAAGTTTCTTTCCATTTTCAGCATTTTCTTTTTGTGCTATTTGATGGTTGTCATGTGTTTAACATCTGTTAGGCCTTGTTAACATGGGCATTCTTAAGCATACACCTGTGCAAAGGGCAGTGTTTGCCCACTGGCCCTGTTGGCACCACCTAGCTCGACAAGAGTCATTTTCTTTTAATGAATTATTGGCAAAGGAGTCATTTGGAAAATTGTCCTTCAAAACCACTAATTACATATGGTCTGCACTGCTGGTGATGGAGCAGCATCTCTGACAAGGCATCTGGAAACCATGTACAAAGACAATGCTCAGCAGATCTCAACACTTAAGCCCTGTACACACGATCGGATTTCCGATGGATTTTAGTCCGATGGATTTGTCCATCAGAAATCCGATGAAACTGTTTTTTATCAGTCTTGGCCACACACCATCAGTCCAAAAACCGACCGTCCCAAACGCGGTGACGTAAAACACTCCGATGAGCCGAGAAAAATGAAGTTCAATGCTTCTGAGCATGCGTCGACTTGATTCTGAGCATGCGTGGGTTTTTTATCCGATGGAGTTCCCCACAGATGATCGGAATTTGCTATCGGTTTTTGATCCATCGGAAAAATTTAAAACATGTTCTATTTTTTAAAACCGATGGAAAAAAGACCGATAGGTCCCATATACGATCGGTTTGTCTGATGAAAACAATCCATCGGACGGTTTTCATCGGTTAAACCGATCGTGTGTACGGGGCTTCAAAGTGTTACTAACCCAGGATCCTGCATTCACTATATCTGGTCTCCCACAGTACACAGAACATGGAAATGCAATTATTTTAGTAAATATAAAACTGCTAAATTCTTCCCTAATTTTCCTATGAGGCTGCAGGACCCCTGACCCTCTGTCTGGACAGTGTTGATTGGCCCTGTGCTGATCACATGCACTTTCCCAAGAAAAAAAAAAACTCTCTAGCAATACACACCAAACTGAGCATGTGCAGAGTGACTCCAAAGGTTTTGTCTTATCAGGAGATGGATTGGGGGACTGTGAAAGGACGGGAGGATCAGAGAAGCCAGGCTCAAACAGCCTTTTTACACAATGCAGATGATTAACCCCATAGGTTCCACAGTGAGTATAACAAGCATGCTTTTTACAGGCTGATTTTACTGTTGTGGGTTTAGTAACACATTAAGCAAATTTAGTAACACATTAATACATTGATCAAAATTCAGTTGGTCCAGCAGGAAATTTCAAACCCAAATTTCGATCCATGTATGGGCTGGCTGGTTGTACAAAATTCAATCAATCAATCGACTTGTGTACAACCAGCCTGTAAAAAGCATGGTTTTTCCCAAATAATCAGTGACGCCAGCTTTAGCCGGCTACACTGATCATTGTATTCTGACGGTGGGGAAGGCTCCCTGCTGTCAAAATACAATACCACAGTGGGATGGATCCCCCATCACATTGGATGTGTGGATGGGGGGAATCTGATCTTTATTTTTTATTTATTTTTCTCAATCTGCTGATTGAACAAAAAACTGGTCAATGTATGGGCTGCCCTAGATGTTTCTCTTGGAGCTGCAGAAGAGGTTATGATAGGCAATCTCACAGTTGTATTAACATGAAAAGACCCTAAAAAGAACCTTTGGAGTGTGAGCTTCAGGCAGACACTTCTTATCTTTCCCTTTTAAGAATTCAAGGCTACTGTGCTTCCAAAAGCCCTCTCATTATCACACTCCAAGGGCCTTCCTTTGTAAGCAAGTCTCTCACCTCACAGCCATTCATATAATTACTGACTTCCTATCAGATGCTTGAGATGCACTATATTATCGCCTGGTAACAACATGAAAGCCTGTCCTGCGGACACACTCACACACTCAAATGTATTTCCTATTCTTATTTCTATGCCTTTGTGGGATATATAGGGGAAACACATGTAACCAGAAGTCTAGAAGTTGGTTTTGTTCAGGTAATGTGCGTAGATTCAATTATGTTTCTTATAAGCTGAAATAGACATTCTGCCCACTATTATTCCTGCTCAGAGATATTGTTAACATTCTCATGCTGATTAGTCTTGGATTTATTCAAATTTATTAATAGAAAAATCATGCAGAGCAGTAATTACAAACTACCAATATAATATATCAGGGTGGACTGTGAATGGCTTGGGGGCAAACACAACCAACTAGCCCAGGGGTGGGCAACTCTGGCAAACCAGCGGTTTTGAAACTACATGTCCCATGAGGCATTCTAAGACTCTGACAGCCACAGACACTACTTCTGGAGGCATGATGGGATTTGTAGTTGGACCACCACTGGAGTGCCAAGATTGCTTTCCCCTGAACTAGCCCTGTCATGGTTAGGACATAGTTCTATGGGCTTCATAAAGTACACCATGCAAAGTGTGCAGTGGTACCTCATTGACTGGTGGGCATGGTGAGCATTGACTGGGTGGGAATGGTGAGAGGCGTGTATTCCTAAAGGACATACCGTATATACTCGAGTATAAGCCGACTCGAGTATAAGCCGAGGTACCTAATGTTGCCTCAAAAAACTGGGAAAACTTACTGACTCGAGTATAAGCCGAGGGTCATCCTTACTGTTCCTATCCTCACTGTTCTCCTATCCTCACTGTTCATCTATCCTCACTGTTCCCTAGCTCGCTATTTTACATTGTAAATCATACCTGTAAAGAAGTTGCGGCTGCGGCGTCCATCGTTCGAATTCCGCGGTCTCTTCCTGTTCCCTCCGTGATAGGCGGAGAGTGTCTGATGAGAATCGCCTATCACGATCATTCTCTCATCCTCAGTTTCCCAGCAGACACTGTGTTGGGTGTTCCCCAATCACAGACGTCTGCTGGGAAACTGAGGATGAGAGAATGATCGTGATAGACGGAGAGTGTCTGATGAGAATCGCCTATCACGGAAGGAACAGGAAGAGACCGCGGAATTCGAACGATGGACGCCGCAGCCGCAACGTCTTTACAGGTACTATTTTCAATGTAAAAAATTTTGCTGACTCGAGTATAAGACGAGGGGGGGACTTTCAGCCCCAAAAAAAGGGCTGAAAATCTCGGCTTATACTCGAGTATATACGGTAGCTTAGTCAACAAAATGCTCTTGGCATTCATAGAAACATAGAAAAGTGACAGCAGAAAAAGACCAGGTAGTTCCTCGAGTTTGCCCCATTTGTTTTTTGATATTTTTTTTGTCTGAGTATAGATCTATGTTTGTCCCAAGCATGTTTGAAGCCATTTACTGTTGACTGTCACACTACCTCTGTTGGAAGTTTATTCCAAGCATCAACTAGCCTTTCAGTAAAATAATACTTTCTAAAATTAGTTTTGAGCTTTCATCAAGTTAGTTTGAGGTCATGTCCCGTGTTCTTGATTTTGGGTTCATATGGAAAAAAACTGCCCTCCTGAACCCTATTCACCCCTTTGATGTATTAAAAGGTTTCAATCATGTCTCTCCTTTCCCTTCTTTCCTCCACACTGTACATATTAACCTCCTTGGCGGTATTCCCGAGTCTGGCTCGGGGTGGAATTTCAGTACCTAAAGCGGTAACCCCGAGCCTGACTCGGAATCGCATTGCAGGATACAGGGGAAGTTACTTACCTTGTTCCCTGGATCCTGCGATGTGTCCCCGCAGTGTGAGCGAGTTTCTCCTCGCTTGATTCACACTGTGCCTGAGTGCTGCTGAGCTCCGCTCCCTGCGACGTTACGGCGCACGGGGGCGGAGATCGGCGCCAAATTCAAAAAGTGAAACACACAGTATAGATACAGTACACTGTAATCCTACAGATTACAGTACTGTATCAAATAATAACACATCCCCATTGTCCCTATAAAAACTGTTCTTTCTGCCTGGAAACTGGAGAATGTCCATAGCATCCAAAAAGTGTCCCTTTAGGTCAAAAGTGGTTTTAGACCAGCTAGAAAACAGCGATAATAAATTAGAATCACTTGCAGAATTGAGCGATAGTGATTTGTGGGGAAATTCGTCATCAAACACTGAATTTTTTTTTTAATTATTATTATATTATTATTTGTTATAATTATTTTATAGTTATTTATTATATTATAATTTTTGATTTTGTTTTTTTAACTTTATCATACCCGGGATGTCTACTAGACTCTGGTTTGGACAGATTTAGGTGAGTTATTCCTAAGAATTACAGGCCTACAATATAAAACGCCAAATTTCCATGCAAAATAATGGTACCGCTTTCAGCACCTAAAATCTGAAATAATCATACCGCCAGGGAGGTTAAGTTCCTGAAGTTGCTTTCGATATGTTTCATCCCCCTGACCTTTCGCCAATTTTGTTACCCGTCTCTGGACTTGTTCTATCTTATCAATATCTTTCTGTAAGTGAGGTCTCCAGAACTGGACACGGTATTCTAAATGAGGTCTCACTATAGATCTACATAGGGGAATCAGAACCTTCTTCTTCCTGCTGGTGATAAGTCACATGACTCTCAAGAGCGGCAATGCCAGTTGGTGCTACAGTACAAAAACATATTTGGGGGGCACACCCTAAAATGCGTTTAAATTCAAGATGGTGCTACAAGACTTTCCTCCGTCGGTTACCTATATCATTACCAGCATGGGATAGTGACAGTAGATCCCCCTATTATAAATGTCCAAATGGAGCAGTATCTCGATGCAGGGCTATCTTGCAGAACAGCAGATTACCTGTTATCATATTCATTTTTACCTTTGGGGTATGTTCACCTGGTACACAGTATTTATCAATCACATTTTTTTTCTGGGCTGATGAAAATACTGTATTTATTGGTGTATAAGGCCCATTTCACACTGGGGCGGGCAGGAGCGGTGGCGGTATAGCAGCGCGATTTGCTATTGCCGCGGTTTGCGGGCGGTATTAGCGCGGTGTCCCATTGATTTCAATGGGCACCCGCGGTAAAGGAGCGGTGAACACACCGCTCCTTTACCGCTGTAAAGAAGCGGCTAGCAGGACTTTTGGAGCGGTCCTGCTAGCGCACCGCTTCAGTGTGAAAGCCTTCGGGCTTTCACATTGAAGGCTACAGGGCAGGAATTTTTCATGCGGTATAATAGCGCTAATATTAGCGCTAAACCGCATGAAAAACGCCCCAGTGTGAAAGGGGCCTTACACTCACTTTTTTACCCTGAAAATAGAGGGTAAACTGTGCCTGCGTGTTATACACAGGGGGCTGTGTAAAGTTTTTTTCCTGAAACTTCCCTCTTAAAGTTAGGGTGCGTGTTATACGCCTGTGCGTGTTATACGCCGATAAATACGGTAATCAACTCAAAAGGAAAATTGTCATAGTCTCATAATTTTTTTGGCTAGGTTAGGACCAGTAAAACAATAAATTGTTGTGGGTTAGGCCCCTTTCACACGGGACAGATCCGTGAGGATCGTTCCGCTGATCCCCGCTGAGCCGGCGGATGACAGGGCGGTCCCCGCACACTGTGCAGGGACCGCCCTGTCAGATCTCCGCTCTCCCCTATGGGGGATCGGATGAACACGGACCGTCTGTCCGTGTTCATCCGATTCACTCTGCAGACGGAGAGAAAAATAGGATTTTCCTCCGTCTGCAGAATCGGAGGATTGCGGACACGGAGGAGATCGGGTGTCAGAGGATGTTCATCCGCTGACACCCGTGATCTCATAGGGACCAATGTATGTCCCTTTTTCATCCGTAAACGGATGGATGAAAAAGCGGACATACGGTCCGATAGTGTGAAAGGGGCCTCAAAGAGATGATCCTGGCACTAGCGTGATGCTGTGGACATCAAAGGTTTCCATACCTACAGGTTCCAGTCATGAATCTGGCCTTAATTTTGGCACATGACATGAAAACAGCCAGAAGATCACATACAACGAGGCAAAATGAGCATTTGGTCTCAGGTGGATCCCATTTATTTAGGAAGAAAGGAGGGAGATTTCATTTGCACATCTTTCCTTTAGATCCAAAGAATGCTGCTTGTCATTTGGTATGACATTAAAATAAAAAATAAACACATCTAAGGATTGATTGGTCAGCTGCAATAATTTCCATTTTGGTTTTTGATGGTGGTGCTGCGTATAAAGTTGATACGATTTCTCTGTGTATTTTAAAATGATATTTGATCTGTTTGTTACACCACCCAATCCCTACCATGTCGAAACAAGCACGCTTTTTGATAGCTGTAATAAAAGTCAAGATTTTCTATCAGCATTTTTTGTTTATTTTAAAACTCGTCATCCTTTGACAGCTATAGGAACATGAAGTACCAGTAGCTGAAATCAGCTTACTTTTGATATCACCAGTACCAGGAACCAACCCACGTGAAAAAAAAGTCTCCTCTCTAGCAAGCGCTATTTTTAAGGAGTGTATTCTTTCCTTAGTAATCTGCCACAATAGATATAAGGAAGTCAAGGAATAATTATTTGGGTAAACATTATTTTTTGGCTGCCACTTACAAAGTTAATGAAAGCCTGGAACGAGGCAAAATTAAAGGAAATCTTTCTATCAGCGGAGGCACATATACTGCTGGTCCTGCAGGAACAAGCTGCTTTAAAGAACTCGGCATGAAAAGAAAACCACTTCCACACTTCCTATCTTCAAAGTGCTTTGCTCTTATTGAACATTGTTACCTGGGCATGTGTTTTTCCTTTTCAACTTTAATGTGGTCAGGTGACTGACAGCGCTCAACTTCAACCTACTCATGTGTTGACTGACAAAGCCCAGACTTGGACCTAATTCTGTATTACCAAGAAAAATATAGTCCATTATTTATAAGGTTCACGTTAAATTATGTAGACTATTAAAATTGACTGCTTTCGAGAGTCACTGCTTTTCAGTTTGTAACCTGCCACAGACGGCGATTACAATAATGCCATTACTGCAATATTCTGTCATGCTATTCTGTTAAGCTGACAACAGCATTTTTGCTGGTGCTTTCTAAATATGCTGAAATACTCTGTGTGTCTAATGAATCCCGTCTTATAAACAGCCTGTTCTGTGTGATTGTTAAAGCTGAGCATCTGGCAGGTATGCATACCCACCAATTAATCCAGTTATTAATTAATTCAAGCTAAACTCAAAGAAAATCCAAATTACCCTTACAGTGGGGTTCCCCCCCACACCAAAAGGGTTAAATGCTTGTTTTTGTCCAGGGGATTATTAAAGTGATATTAAAGCTAAATCTTTTTATGCTTTCAAATACAAAAAGTGGATAGACTTACTCTGTGCTCTGTGTAATGATATTGCACAGGACATTTCTGTTATCTCCTCTTCTGGAGTCCTCTGCTGATGCTGTCCTTCCTGCGGATGCCCCATACCAAGCCGCGTGCTGTAGGGGCACCCATGCGGGCTTGGTATGGCTGTATGGTATGGCGGAATGGTATGTCCCGAGCCAGGCTAAATGCGTCCATAGACGCATGCAGCATAGCTTAGCCACGCCCCTTCCTCATAGGATTTGACTGACAGCAGCGCAGAGCCAATGTTCTTAGTGTATCCTATAAAACCAGGAAGAGGGAGCAGCAGTGCTGCAGCCACGGACAATGCTGGATCGTGAGAGGAGACAGGTAAGTGTTTAGGGGGGGTTGCAAAAAAAGCAATGGAACGTTTTTTACCTTAATGCAGGGACTGCATTCATGTAAAAAAAAAAGCTATGACTTTATAACCACTTTAAAAGTCAGATTTAATACCTTATACCTCACTACTCTGGCAGCCTATGTTTCATCTACTCTTTTGACGCACCAGGTTGTGGACGGACAGATGACATCATTAGCGTGCTCCTGCTTCTTCTTTATTCAATCACAGCCCAGGTTGGTTTCTAGAGCAGGCTGTATTTCTTGGTTGCTATCACAATATGCCCTCAGTCTTTTAAATTAAATGATATGGAAGACTAAGGACATCATGTCGTGAAATAAAGATCTGTGGTGCACAGCTCAAAACTGAAGGTAAGCACTGGCCTCCTGCTATTCAGTAATGTCACATGCAATGTCACATTACAGCTTTGGGTGTTCTTAACCCTTTCCATACAGGGCTTTTTATACCACTTCCATACCGGGGCTATTCTGGCACTTCTCTCCTACATGTACAAATCATCATTCTTTTGCTAGAAAATTACTCAGAACCCCCAAACATTATATATGTTTTTTTTAACAGACACCCTAGGGAATAAAATGACAGTCGTTGCAACTTTTTATCTTGCACGGTATTTGCGCAATAATTTTTCAAACGCCTTTTTTTTGGAAAAAAAATGGTTTCGTGAATTAAAAAATAACAAAACAGTAAAGTTAGCCCAATTTATTTTGTAAAATAAGAAAGCGTATGTTACGCCGAGTAAAAAGATACCTAACATGTCACGCTTTAAAATTGCGCACACTCATGGAATGGTGGCAAACTTCGGTACTTAAAAATCTCCATAGGCAACGCTTTGAAAATTTTTACAGGTTACCAGGTTAGAGTTACAGAGGAGGTCTAGTGCTAGAATTGTTGCACACGCTCTAACGCACGCGGCGATACCTCACACATGTGGTTTGAACGGCGTTTACATATGTGGGCGGGACTTATGTGTGCGTTCGCTTCTGAGCGCAAGTTATTGGGGACAGGGGCGTTTAAAAAAAGATATATTTTATTTTTATTTTACTTTTTATTTTATTTTTTTTACTTTTTTTTTTACACTTTTTTTTTTTGATCACTTTTATTCCTATTACAAGGAATGTAAACATCCCTTGAAATAGGAATGTGTGTGACAGGTCCTCTTTATGGAGAGATGCGGGGTCAATAAGACCCCGCATCTCTCCTCCAGGCTGGAAAGCATGAGATCGTGAAAAAAAATTCACCGATCTCATGTTTACTAGCCGCAATGGCGGCTTTGTTTACTTCTGAGGACTCGGGCGTGACGTCATCACATCGCGCCCGGGTCTCCGACGGTCATAGAGATGACTGGTGACCATCTGGTCACCAGTCACCTCTATGCTCCTCGTCATGTGACCACCGGCGCCGGTCGACTCTTTCTCCGGGCCCCCGATGGCACGGGACAGCCCGGAGAAGCACCGGATGGCGCGGGAGGGGGGGATGTCCCCTCCCGCCGCCTATAAGAACGATCAAGCGGCGGAACCGCTGCTATGATCATTCTTATGGTGCGCAGAATCGCCGGCTGAAGACAAGGATATCTGAATGATACCTTTAGCTGCAGGCATCATTCAAATATCCCCCCTCAAACCCAGGACGTCATATGACGTTCACCCGCGGGAGAGAGGGTTCCTGCCGGCGTCATTTTACAATGACCCGGTATGGAAGTGGTTAAAGAAGAATTCCAGGTATGATAATTTAATATACAGTTACATTGATCTAGCTTGGGCCAATGTAACTATGTATATACCACACCTGGCCGGTGCCCCTGGGATCTGGAAATTACTGAAGTATACATCAATAATACAATGATCTCCCGTTACAATGATCTACAGTTAAATTGATCCAGCTTGGGCCAATGTAACTATGTATATACCACACCTGGCCGGTGCCCCTGGGATCTGGAAATTACTGAAGTATACATCAATAATACAATGATCTCCCGTTACAATGATCTACAGTTACATTGATCCAGCTTGGGCCAATGTAACTATGTATATACCACACCTGGCCGGTGCCCCTGGGATCTGGAAATTACTGAAGTATACATCAATAATACAATGATCTCCCGTTACAATGATCTACAGTTACATTGATCCAGCTTGGGCCAATGTAACTATGTATATACCACACCTGGCCGGTGCCCCTGGGATCTGGAAATTACTGACGTAGACATCGATAGTTCAATGATCTCCCCTTGCTTCCAGGTACCTGTGCCGAGTGGCTGCCCTGCTGCATTCTGAACACAAGAAGTTGGCCACTCGGCACAGGTACCATCCACAGAATGCTTTGAATTTTCTGAATGAATGCAAAGCATTCTCTGATAGGACAAGTGGAGAGAGTGATGTCACAACCCCACCTCATCCAATTAGAGAACGATTTGCATCTACTCTTAAAATGCAATGCACTCATGCTAAGCAGCCGAACGCCTGTGTTCACCATGTAGGAGACCAGCTGCTCAGCTCAGCACCCAGAAGCAAGTGGAGATCATTGGAGTAGCGGGTGTCTACTTCAGTGAGTTCCAGCTTCCAGAGGCATTGGCCAGGTGTGTTATATACATAATTACATTGGTCCAAGGTGGAACAATTTAACTATATATAAAATATCTATACCTGGATTTATTCTTTAAAACAATACTGTAATAAAAGAAATACAATTCTGCTCTTGTTAAGCCTCATACACACTACTACAATCCGATGTACGTACAGCAATCTTCCCTGCTGTTCTATTGTGTTCTGGCAGGGGGATCCCCCCCCCCCCTCCGCCATGAACACTCTGGTCAGCGCTCTAAGCTATGGCCCGGCTGAGACCGGTCGGCAAACCTTTTTCGGTCACGACTCTTCGACAGAAGGCTGGCTTCTGTTGGACCATCTGTCGTACACATAGGCCAAAAGTCAGCTGGTTTCTATTGAAATGGCCAATGCCGACCCAACCTTCGGCTCGTGTGTACTAGGCTTTAGCTTCTTGAGAAATGTCATTTGTTTTGTGCCAGAAAAAAGGGTGCTGATAAGGAAATCGACTGGTCTTGATCTGTATACTTGTTCAAGATCAGTGTCTTAGCATAATAATGCAAGACGTTCAGCATGATAGCCAGGAAACTAGAATTTTGTTGGAAGAAGTTAGCACTGGTTAGTCTTCATATTTCTCTGATGAAAGGCTTCCTTTAAGCTGGACACTTCTTATTCGTATTCATCAGATTCACAAAAATTACAATGGACTGGACGAATGGTCGAATGGACTGGTTAAGATCTTTACATTACATAGCTGTTAGTAATTTTTGTTGGTCTATCACAGGGGTAGACAACCTCGGCACTCCAGCTGTATTGAAACTACTAATCCCATCATGCCTCTAATAGTCATGCTTGTGATTGTCAGGGTCTTGCAATGTCTCATTGTACTTGTAGTTTCAAAACAGCTGGAAGGCCGAATTTGCCTACAAAATCTGATTGTGATTGCTAAATTTAGACCCAAATGTAGTGCTACCTGTAGAAGACCAAATTTTAGCTCTTGGTTTCTTAGCCGATATCAGCTAAACCACAGTATGTATCCACTGCAGCCAAAGAGGAAATATTAGGATAAAAGTTCTATGTTTTGTTGCTTTTTTTGATACAAACATTGATAATCTAACCTTATCCCAGGCCATCATAGCAAATGATCAAAACTTGATGTATGTTCGCTGCTAAACTTTCTGTCCCAGTTTCCCCTCTCTTTCTTCTGGAAGTTGATTTTGGCATCACATACCATGGTAGACAGCCAAAAGTAAGTGTTAAAATCACTCTAATTAACAGGTCTGTGTTGGCGGTAGGCCAGCATTTTGCTGTTCTAACATCACAGAGGTATTTGCCAGTAAAGGTTATCCAAGCTGACAACTACTACTTGCCAGGATCGTGAAACTGCTTAGATGAATAAGAAAAATCGAAGTGTTTTGTTTATGATCCATTTTTATCCTAACATTCACATTGCCCCAAATTTTCATTGGCACAGTCATATGGATTTGAGAAATTCAAGGCTTTGACAATGTTTTAGATTTACTTAGGAGTCTATTTGTAAAGAAAAAAAAATGCAGCGTTATTCATCCTGTGAAATTGCATTCTCACTCATTCTAAGTGAACGAGGGCAAAAACAAATGTTATTAAGCCATTGTCTCTCCAGGTCTAATGTTATTTATTCATAAATAATAGAGCGAATAAGGAAAAGACCACATTATGATCATAGTAGTACTTACTTACTGTACAAGAATCGCAGTCCATGTTGCCGCTCACAAGCAGCCTGTGCCCTTCTCCATCCTGTATGTGTCAGACGGGTGATCAAGCACAGCATTTCGCTTGCTCTCCACTGCACAATAAAATCAATAGAAGAAGGCAGCACACCAATGGCATTAATCCTCTGACAGCACACAAAGACACTCCCACCAGAAGCCATGTCACCAACGCGTTTCACCCACCACAGGGCTTAATTTTAGGAAAGATCTAGTGGCCATAATGCAGCATTTTTATGATTCACTCTATTCTTTATGAATAAATATTGAATTTGACCTGAGACAGGCAGCAATAAAAATTGAAAGAGGATCCATCGGTTCCCAACTGTATCCAAAGCTATTTAGAAAAGTTTGGTCTGAAAATGGACTGTTTATCTAAACTCAAGAACAAATATATAATATGCTGTCCTCCTTAACCACTTCAGCTCTGGAAGATATTAACCCCTTCATTACCAGGTAATTTTTTGATATTTAGCAATGCATTACTAAGTCATGCAATGCTGTACTCAAACAAAATTTATATAATGTTTTTCACACAAATAGTGATTTCTTTTTGGTGGTATTTAATTACCACTGGATTTTTTATTTTCTATTATATAAAAGGCAAAAAAAGACAATATTTTTTACTTTCTGCTATAAAACATATCTAATAAAAAAAAATCAAGTTTCTTCATAGATTTTTACCATAATGTATGCTGCTACATATCTTTAGTAAAACCCAAAAAATCCCAGTAAGTGTATATTGATTAGTATACGTTAGAGCATCGACAAATGATGGTATATATACTGGGATTTTTGTATATACTAGTAATGGTGGTGATCAGAGACTTATAGTTGGACGGTGATAGTGCGGCAGAAAATCTGACACTAACTGATACTGCATGTGAACTGACTAACTGCCATTGACATCACCAGTGATACTAATACAGTGGTCAGTGCTAACATTATACACTGTCACTGAGCTAATGACATTGGCTGGGAAGGGGTTAACATCTGGGGCAATGAAAGTGTTAATTGTGTGCCTAACAAGTGTAATGTGTGAATAATGTGCTGTTTTTACTAGTAGAGGTGGCTCTAGAGGAGCTGCAGAGATCCACAGCTCAGGTCGGACAATCTGTCCACAGGACAACTATTAGTCGTGCAAAACATGGTGGTCTTATAGCAGCACCATCTTGAATTTAAACGCATTTTAGGGTGTGCCCCCCCAAATATGTTTTTGAATTATTAGTCGTGCACTCCACAAATCTGGCCTTTATGGAAGAGTGGCAAGAAGAAAGCCATTGTTGAAAGAAAGCCATAAGAAGTCCCATTTGCAGTTTGCGAGAAGCCATGTGAGGGACACAGCGAACATGTGGAGGAAGGTGCTCTGGTCAGATGAGACCAAAATTGAACTTTATGGCCTAAAAGCAAAACGCTATGTGTGGCAGAAAACTAACACTGCACATCACCCTGAACACACCATCCCCACCGTGAAACATGGTGGTGGCAGCATCATGTTGTGGGGATGTTTTTCTTCAGCAGGGACAGGAAGCTGGTAAGAGCTGATGGGAAGATGGATGAAGCCAAATACAGACTGGGGTGGAGGTTCACCTTCCAGCAGGACAACAACCCTAAACATACAGCCAGAGCTACAATAGAATGGTTTATATCAAAGCACATGAGCACAGTCAAAGTCCAGATCTAAATCCAATTGAGAATCTGTGGCAAAACTTGAAAATTGCTGTTCACAGGCGCTCTCCATCCAATCTGACAGAGCTTGAGCTATTTTGCAAAGAAGAATGGGCAAAAATTTCACTCTCTAGATGTGCAAAGCTGGTAGAGATATACACAAAAAAATTGCAGCTGTAATTGCAGCAAAAGGTGCTTCTACAAAGTATTGACTCAGGGGGGCTGAATACAAATGCACACCACTAGGGCTGCAACTAACGATTATTTTCATTATTGTTTCGATTAATCGACTAATTGGTTAATAACCATAAAGAAAAAAAAAAAGGGGTAATTTTGCTGCGATTTGCATTTTTTTATTTATTTTTGGCCAATTTGTTGTTGGGCAGATTACAAAACACAAATTGCCGCAAAAACACATTACATGCTTTTCTGAAGCTTCTCCATTGAAGTATATTAAACCAAAAAACTAAAATAGCCCCGTTTTGCGTTAAAAAAGTCATTGCCCTTTCCAAATACGCAGCAGCTGAAAAAATCATGGATGTGAAGGTGTCCCATAGGAAACCGTGTAAATGAACTGTAGTGTGTTTCTGCAAAAAGCACCAAAAAACACAGAGGTGTGACCCAGGCCTGAGATGTTTAGTAACATAATGGGGTTAAAAAAAACTAAAATTAGTACAGAAAGAGCAAATAATCGCTACTGGAAGGGGTTAATTTTTTACTGTTGGACAGTGAAAGTAATATTTACAGTAGCAATTTGCTCTTTTTGTACTATAAAGGGTTAATTTTTATTTTTATTTTTAACCTCATTAGGTTAGTGGCCGATTAATCGATTATGAAAATTGTAATCGATTAATTTCATAATCGATTAATCGATTAGTTGTTTCGGCCCTACACACCACACTTTTCACATATTTATTTGTAAAAATTGAAAACCATTAATAATTTTCCTTCCACTTCACAATTATGTGCCACTTTGTGTTGACCTATCACATAAAACCCCAATAAAATACATTTACGTTTTTGGTTTTAACATGACAAAATGTGGAAAATTTCAAGGGGTATGAATACTTTTTCAAGGCACTGTATGTTCATTGGCAGTCTGCAAGAGGTTAAATGTGGTAGCTGCATTCGTTTTCTGTTTTCCTTTATTTTTACCTGGTGATCTTGTGACCACAATTCCTGTCCTAGGAAGACAATGCTGACCCACCATACTGTATGAATAAATATGTTAGGACTACAGGACAACTCCCCCTTTCCTCTTCTCCAGAAGACTGGAGGGTGTTCTTTAGTTCACTAAAAAGAACCGGAAACAATGCTAACTGATAACCATCAGTACAAAAAGTAATCAACACACATGATTTTTGGCAGGATCAAAAAAAAATTCTCCTTATCAAACAGATAAAACAAAACATTTATAATTGAACGTTTAACAGACCAGAAGGGAACAAATAAGAGCAGCTCATTGTTAGGGTTTTCATGCACCTAACTCTACCCAAAAGTCAATTTTTCTTATCCCAGTCAGTCAATTTACATTGGGCCTGTTTCAACACAACTATTCACATGGGTGGATAAAGAAAAAGAAAACACATCAAGCCAGTTCTCTATCATGTACTGAGCAAGCAGTGTGCTGTAAATCATGTATGCACACATTAGTTCTATACTACAGGACGTCTGTACATGTCAGCGGCTTAATAGTACTGCTGCCTCTGAGAACATATTTGTTCTGTCAGTGCTCCAGATCGAGGGGGTCATGCAGCTTCCCTGATTAGCTGTGAGTCTTCTAGAGTTAATCTCCCCCGGAGAGCTCACCTCGGTGACAGGCGCTGCCAATAGAAAGCCAATTGAGTACTTAGCCTATATGTATTGGCTCTGATTCAACCCATTTATTTCACTTTATGATTTCCTTCTCTAGCAAAGCACAGAGCTATTGTGAGACTAGAAGGTATTGCTTGGGCCTCCAAGATTGCTCTTAGAAATCAGATTACAGAAGTCCAAAAAAATAGTGTTTGCAATCAATAACGCTGCACTATAGAGAATCGCTTGTCTTTTCCTATTGATTCCAATCTCCAAGAGGCCCATGGGCTTTTCAGGTGCGCAATCTCCCAAGACCAGAAGTATGGATGAGCAATAACAAACTTGAAACATCAGAACTTCGGGCTGAAACTAAACCTATCCCTGGAAAAAATCCTGTACTTGTCAGAACTAACAAACACGGTGCAAAATCGCAACAGTAATAGATCACATGACAAGAACATGCATGACATATACTTTATATGCATGCAAAGTAAGGCCCCTTTCACACGGGCGGACCGTATGTCCGTTTTTCACCCATCCGTTTTCGGATGAAAAACGGACATACATGTATCCCTATGGGATAGCGGATGTCAGCGGATGAACATCCGCTGACATCCGATCTTATCCGTGCCCGCAATGCTTCGTTTTTCAGGATAGAAAAATTTCTATTTTTCTATCCGTCTGCGGAGCGGATCGGATGAACACAGACAGACGGTCCGTGTTCATCCGATCCCCCATAGGGGAGAGCGGAGATCTGACATGGCGGTCCCTGCACAGTGTGCGGGGACCGCCCAGTCATCCGCCATCTCAGCGGGGATCAACGGAGCAATCCCCGCTGAGCAAGCGGAGGTTCACGGGGCGGATCATGACTGATCCGTCCCTTCTGAAAGGGGCCTAAGGAATGAATAAATGTAAAACATAAAATCAACAAAAACGACAAAGCTGTAACATACCAAGTGATATATAAACACAGTGCAAAAGATAAATATAAAAAAAAGTTGCGCTAATGTCTCTATATACACATCAAAAAGGGGTGACAACCTCTCACATAAAAATTATATATTTAAAAAAAAACATAGAAAAAAATGAAAAAGAAAAATGAATGAGAATAGTTTCACAGAAGTCCTAAGTGATTTAGTCCAACGGCGTGATCAATAAAAAATTACAAGTGCTGCACAAATCCTGTAGTATGGTGAGCTAGGATGTGAAGACCTCCACCAAGTGGTCACACACAAGGCTTACCAGAGAGAATTGACCATCCACTACAGATAGGTCTATTAGGCATAAGATATGACATTCTCCTCTGTCTCTCAATGGATAGCAGGTCACCATAGGCGGTTTGTAGTATGCTCTGGTACAAGGTTCCTCGGTATATCATTACATTGGAAATATGAAAAGAAACCCCTCATAGTGTAATCTGCATGAAGGTATTTAATAAGATAAAAAACATTGCACTCACATGTCCTCCATGAAAAAAGAGCTTTCAACAGTATAAAACTCTGACGGATAAAACAGAATTTGCTTCAACATAGTGATGACACGGGAGGCTCTTCCCTGCACGTTTCGTCATATCTGACGTCATCTGGGGCAGATGATGTCAAATATGACAAAACGTGTAGGGCAGAGCCTGCTGTGATATCACTACGTTGATGCCAGAAGTGTGTGGGAAGCAAATTCTGTTTTATCTGTTGGAGGTTTATACTGTTGAAAGCGCTTTTTTATTGGAGGACGTATACTTTATATGCAGGTAGAAAAATATTCTATACATCCTGTGAAATAGGTATTTTATGGAATGCCAATCATTTTCCTGCAGAGCCACTCTGAATAGGAGGTCCTATTATTAGGTACTATGGATGAGCTCAGGCATGTTCAGGTCCTAATCTGATCCCACCAGAGCGAGCCTACCAGAAAGCTCAATCAAAGTCAGTCCGACAACCAGGGGAGAGAGGGGGGCAGGGCCAGGTCAGGGCTCTGTGTCTGAATGGACACACCGAGCTGTGACTTGGCTCCAGTGCCCCCATAGGAAGCTGCTTGCTATGGGGGCACTCAATAGGAGGGAGGGGGCCAGGAGCAGCAAAGAGGGACCCGAGAAAAGGAGGATCTGAGCTGCTCTGTGCAAAACCAACTGCACAGAGGAGATAAGTATAATATGTTTGTTATTTAAAAAAGAAAAAGAAAAACAAGACTGTACAATCACTTTGATGCATAGAATGCATTAGGATAAAAAACCTTCTGACTTTACAACAACCCCTTTAAGTTCTGCTAGTGGCTAAATAACTACATAATATACCCAAAACAGCTATTCATATTTCCTCTATGCCGAGCTCCAAATTGCTAAGCTGGCAACTCTAAACATCAGACATGGTCATGTTTCAGCTGAAAAAGGCAGAAAAGAAAGGTTTCAGAAAAATGTACACTGAGATCATCTTTCAATACATATTTTCTTATCAACACATTGATTGCTAAAGTGCCTCTCACAACCATTATAAATCGGAAGATATCAGTGTTGGTGGAAATAATAGTGAATTTGCCGGGGATTCTGGGAAACAATCTCACATGCTGTAAAATACCGCAAATGCTTTTCCTCCAGTGTCATTTATCATTGTCCTCCCCTGAAAAGGCTGCAAAAGCCACTCATTTCCAGCTCCTCTCCGGCTAACCGTCATAATAAACTCCATTTCAGACCACTACAGAGCTGGAAACGGATTTCTTTTACTGTTTCTACTTCTAGAAGCACTCTGACACCCAGTGTGTGTAAATGAATATAAATGAATGTGTAGGCAACATGCTTTATTAACCACTTGTCATCAAACGAATGGAAGATCGTGTAGATTTTTACGGTCAGAAAGAAGGTCAATAGATTTTCATAAACTGTTTAGAATTTGAAAGCTGATTTAAAAGATGTTTTTATTACCTATTTAAATGTATAGCATTCGCCTACCTAGCTGTTGACCTTTGTCTACAGTTTCCCATTGGATATGCTTTGCCACATTATATGCAGTAATGGATCTTTTTTATTTATTTATTACAGGCACTGTCGAGTTACACAGCGCTTTACACATACATTGTACATTCACATCAGTCCCTGCCCTCGTAGAGCTTACAATCTAAGGTCCCTAACTCACATTCATATATACAGTACATATACTAGGGCCAACTTGAGGTTCTGAGAATGTGCTAGCCACAGTGCGAAACGCGTCAACTTTTACTGTACCCCGCACTGTCCGTGATGTCTTTTGCATGAAGGATCAAGAAAAGTGAACTGTTGCAGTGAACTCTGGATTTCTTTCGATTGTACATATACTAGGGCCAATTTAGACAGCAGATAGTTAACCTACAAGTATGTCTTTGGAGTGTGGGAGGAAACCGGAGTACCCAGAGGAAACCCACGCAGGCACAGGGAGAACATTCAAACTCCAGGCAGGTAGTGCCGTGGTTTTTTTTTTGCACTTATATTTTGATTTCCTTCTTAAACCAGAACTATATTCACCTTCTGGACTTTTTTTCTCAGAAAAAGGGTGCAGGTACCCCCTCCCCCGAGTAACGCCTTGTCTCCGCCCCCTACCCACCTCTGAGCACTGCTGCTTTTCTCTGCCTCCTACCCACCTCCCAGTACCACCCCCATTAGAGAATACAGAACCAAGTATCAATCTGTGCACAGCTAAGTAACTTGTATGGAATTTGTTAGTGATAACAAGAGAAGCAGTAAAAATTGATTCCCTGCAGCCAGCAACAATAGTTTCCACCCCCCAGCAACATTAGCCCCCCCCCAACAAAAAAAGATTTCCTACCAGCAACAACAGATCCTCCCCTGCAGCCAGCATCAATGGACTCTACAGCAGTTAACAACAGTAGACCCACGCCCCCAATAGCACTTTCACCCTCCCCACCCCCAGCAACACCACCCCCACTCCAGTGACAATAGATAGCCCAGCAGCCAACATCAATAGACCTTCCAGTACAGCCCTGCACCCCTTGCCAACACATACATTCAGAGCTGGTGATGCCAGAACTGCGTTCTCCCACATACCTGCTGAAAAAACAAACCCTGCTAACCTGGCGCCATCAGTGCGACACCCTGGAGCTCCCAGTTGGCCGCTAACATGTTTGACTGAACGGTTTCTAGATATAGAGCACCGGCCGCTTTCATTGGCTGAATAGGGGTTGAGTCACTCCCACGCATGCGCGGAAGTTCCATCCGCTTCGGCTTTGCTGATTTTCTTACAGCGAGCAACGCGTGCGCAGCTTAATGTACAGGGGTGAACAGGTAGGTAGATAGTTTTAATGCAGAAGAGACAAAGCAAGTGTCTTCTGCATTAAAAATCCTGCCCGTCCGCCCATTTCTATTTATTACCTAAAGTTCCACTTTAATTGTCTAATAAAATCTGTTTATTTAAATACTTGAGGGCCCAATTACACAGTTATGTTCATGGGTTGCTTGTGCCTCCTTCTCGTAATAAAAATAGTGTCTGCATGGATTTTGATGTGTTGGCAAAATGTCTTAAAGAATTAAAGAAGGGGTTTATAAAAAACAAACACACATACTAACCTCTACACTGTAGCATTAGTGTGATGCTGCAGCTGTCTCCCACTGGCTCTAAGCTTGGGAACCGAGCGATCACATGACTGTTGATCACACAGCTCTTGGTCTGCTCAGAGCCAAGAGCCATGACTGTCAGTCACGGCTCTCTGCTCTGCTCCTCCAGTGCTCTCTGCCAGGGCTGCTAGGAGAAATCACGGGGCCCCATACAGACTACCTGACAGGGCCCCTCCCCCCCCCCAAGAAAATATTAAAGCTATATTTTGCTAAAAAAAATTAATACAATCATTATTAGCAGATACAAATACAACATAACAGACATAATTCCTGCAAAATCTAAAAGATAAAACTGAGTTAATATATAAAAACGTAGATGACATGAAAAAATTATACAGGCTGGGCAGTTGGAGGGGATCAGAGAGGCAGAGGGAGAGAAACAAAGTTACAGAGATAACAAACTCAGGAGCAGAGCTAACATTACAGACAGAGAGGGGGGCCTGGACAGGGAGGGGGATTAGTGAGGGATGACTGTCTCTTTCTCAGCAGATAAAATCTGGCAGCAGGGAGAGGGGGAGACCAGCTTCCAGCTGCTGGAGGCAATTGTCAACCATCACTAATCCCCCTCCCTGTGTGGGTCGCCCTGTGTGCTCTGGCCCCCTACAAAAGGACCAGTGCCCCCCCTATCAGCGGTCCTGCTCACTGCAGCCCCGGGCTGGAGAGGGGGTGGGATCAGCTGGTTTTGGCTCTCGCCTTGCGCAGAGAAGTGTAGCCAGCTCTCAAATCATGCATGTGGTGTGGATCCCGACAATAATGTTGGGATCCTTCCAGAGCCTGAAGTGGCTCTGCAATGTCAGTTGATAGCGGGCTATAGCCAGCTGTCAGGCGACTCTGGGAGTGCAAGTTAGTGAATTCTTGTGACCCACAAGAGAAGTGCGGCCAAAAAGCTTTGGCCATATTCGTTTTTAACAAGCTTTTGTCAATACTGTTAACGCTATCCACTCTAAATTTTCAATCATGAAATCATGGGGGAGAGCCTCCTGCCGGGGATTGGAGGATCAGGTAAGTGAAACAGTTTCTTCTCTCACCTAGACAAAACGATCTATTAACCCTTGCAGGGCTGGCACAGCCCCACTGCAGGGGATACTTTTTAATTTGCCTGGATTTGGGCTTTAAGTGACACTCTGTAGAATTACTCTTTGTTCCTGCCCCAGCAGCTACTTAAAAAGTTATGTAAGGAGGTGAGCTGGGTCAGCACAGAGAGTAATTAGACACTCCTAGAAAAACAGAGGGCTATGTCATGCAAGGAGAGAGGGGCTGGAGTAGTCAAATCTTCTCTCCTGGAGTAGTCACATTAGTATGCTCAAATGCACATTGCAAGTAAATAAAAAGAAATTTATGGCAAGGAACAAAAAGACAGGTAAGCAATAAGCATTTAAAAATACTTGATGTTTCTGTGCTTTTACCCCCAAAAATATTAAGTTGGTGACAGGTTCTCTTTAAGCAGAAGAGGCTGAAACCTCTTGAAGGTAAGTATTGTGCAGATCCTTGTTGTCTTCATGCTAGTTAAAGTGGAAGTAGAGTTAAAGGGGTTGAAAAAGGTTCACGATTTTTCACCTTCATGCATTCTATGCATGAAGGTGAAAAAACATCTGATGTTTGCCGGCCCCCCAGCCCCCCGTTTACTTACCTGAGCCCTCAAAAGTCCCGCATCGTGAACAAGCAGGCTTCTCGACTGAGCTTTTCGGCTCTTCTTGGCTTATTTATTGGATGATTGCTAGCAGCGCAGCCATTAGCTCCCGCTGTTGTCAATCAAACCCGGGGGCGGGGCCGAGTGATACAGGCGGCGGCTATAGCTTCCGCCTGTATCACTGTATCACAGGAGTGCGCCCGCAAGCTTACCCCTTTGGGAGAGAGCTTCCCATGAAGGGGGTTAGCTGATGCGGGGAGGAGCCGAGACAGCCGCCGAGGGACCCCAGAAGACAAGGATCGGGGCCACTCTGTGCAAAACGAGCTGCACAGTGGAGGCAAGTAAATCATGTTTGTTATTTAAAAAAAAAAAAAAAATTATCCTTTACAACCCCTTTAACCTAACTAACTAATCCTATTTTCAGCCACATTCTAAATCTAATCTATCTAGTACAAACAATAATTTGGTTGGTTGCAGACTGGTTGGTGAGTTGAGCTGGGAATTTCTTTGATTTTGTTTGAACCTAATCTATCTAGCCCTGTAAAGAAAAAACATTTTACTTACCGTATATACTCGAGTATAAGCCGAGTTGTTCAGCACATTTTTTGTGCTGAAAATGCCCCCCTCGGCTTATACTCAAGTCTGTGTCCATCCTCAAATTTGTGCGCCTGATCCCGGCCATCCGTAGGTCCCCATGACCCCAAACTTGGCACACATGTAGCCCCACTCTTCCTCTACAAGTGTGCAAAGTTTGTTGTCCAGGGGACCTACAGTCGAGGAGCACCGATTTTTCAAACCCGGGCACCCCTTCCATAGACTCCCATGTTAAAAGATAGCCTAGTCACACAGCGCCAGTGATCAGGTAGGGAGATTGGGCACAGTGAGGCATGGACACAGTGAGGCATGGGCACAGTGAGGCATGGATACAGTAAGGCATGGCCACAGTAAGGCATGGCCACAGGCAGTGAGGCATTGCACAGTGAGGCATGGACACAGTGAGGCATGGACACAGTGAGGCATGGCCACAGTAAGGCATGGCCACAGTAAGGCAGTGAGGCATGGGCACAGTGAGGCATGGACACAGTGAGGCATGGACACAGTGAGGCATGGACACAGTGAGGCATGGACACAGTGAGGCATGGACACAGTGAGGCATGGACACAGTGAGGCATGCACATGGACGCGGTGAGGCAAAGTGAGGCACAGTGAGGCACAGTGAGGCATGCACATGGACACAGTGAGGCAAAGTGAGGCACAGTGAGGCATGCAGATGGACACCCTAGGCTTATACTCGAGTCAATACGTTTTCCCAGTTTTTTGTGGTAAAATTAGGTGCCTCAGCTTATATTCTGGTCGGCTTATACTCGGGTATATATACGATACCTGTTCTGCAGCCACTCTGGTCCGGTCTCCAGTGGAGCCCTCGGTGTGCAGAAGAAAGCCGAGAAAGGCTGGGAAATGCCTGGAAAGTCCCACAGTTACTATCGGCCTTCTGTTATCAGCTGCCTCTCCTATACGTATAATCCTGCACACTGAAGCCACTGTTGACAGCTCAGCCTGGGACCGGAGTGGGGCTGCAGAACAGGCAAGTATAGTGATTTTTTTCTTTACAGGGCTAGATAGATTAGGCTTAGAATTTGGTTTAGAGTAGGTTTAGAGTTAGTAAGGTTTTGCCTTAACTTCCACTTTAAGCCCTGGTTCACACTGGTGCATTTTGACATGCGATTTGGCATGTAAAATCGCATGTCAAAACGGCGATATTTGCCGCAAATTGCTGGCAATGGCACTGTCCTAATCGGTACGACGCCGCATCTGCGGCGCTGCACCGATTTCAAAAAGTGTGAACCTGGGCTTAGTTTAGGTTCTAGCAGGAAGAAGAAAATAGTTATTGAACAGTTATCTAGAGTTTAGGTGCACTTTAAGCTGAATATTTATAAAGAATTGCATGTGAAACTGACAAAACATTTGGTACGAATTCATCTTTCTGGTGCATGTGTTTTCAATTACAGTGATTGATTCACCTGCAATGAATATTTGATAAATGTGTTGCTCATTGCTTTATGAATATGCTTAAATGTTCATCTAATTGGCCATAGCTGGAGATGTTTTGGTTAAGCACATGTGAATAATTGTGCCCACTCATTCTTGTTGCCAAAGCTGATCTCACGTGATTAAAAACAGCAAGCCAATCAGTCAAGCCAATTTCAATGTTATAGATAAAATGATGTAAATAATTCTATCAATGTGTGTAATTGTTTTTAAAAAAAAATTGTGTGTGTGTATATATGTATGTGTATAAATTGTGTGTGTGTATATATGTATGTATGTGTATATATATATATATATATATATATATATATATATATATATATACCAGATATAGGGGTTGATTTACTAAAGGCAAATAGACTTTTCAAAGGGCAGTTGCACTCTGCAAGAGCAGGTGCTCCACAGCTTAGTAAATGAGCAGAAGCTCTGCTGAATTCCATCATCCAATCAAGTGCAAGCAAAAATGCATCTTTTTTTAGTTTCCTTGCAAGTGATTGGGTATTCTTTGCAAAGTGAAGCTTTACCTCATTTACTAAGCTCTGGAGCGACTGCACTTTGCAAACTGCACAGTCTATTTGCCTTTAGTAAATCAACCCCATTATACCACCCATCACCCAAGATTCACATGTTTTCTAATTTCTAACTAAATCTAATGTGACGAAGTGTGAATCTTAGGCAAAAACATTGCTAAAACAGACCTCAATTAGTAGGCCAAATCAATGAAAACAGTGCACTGCCTGTATGACCTGTATCTTACCTCAACTCTTGTTTTACAAGAATACTATGGTAAATGGGGGTCATTCATTATAGAGCTCCCTCTACTGGTTAAATCTTTAAAGCCCCACTCTGGGTAATATATGATCTGCCCACCCCCTTTAACCCATCCTATAATGCTTTTAGTTGTTCTTACTTAAATGCACGCACTACTTCTGGAAACGCACTTCAACAGGATTGTATGGTGCTTCTGCACCATGTGATCCAGGGCACGGCGTTTGGGACCTGCATTTGGGTGTTGTGAACGGAACATTGACATCCGCTGCAGATCTCAACTGCAGTGTGTTTTAAACGTGGTATAAGCAGATTAGGAACTGATTATTATTATTATTATTATTATTAGTGGTGGTCAATAACTCCTAGAGGGATGACAGGCCTAATATTGGTTTAACCTTCAAATTGGCCCCCTCTCAAGCAGTCATTCTCAACCAGGGTCACGTGGAACCCTAGAGTTCCTCCAGAGGTTGCTAGGAGTTTCTTGAACTGTAGCCGATTGACTTCCTATTTAATGGTGTTTACTAAGGTCTGGGGTCAATGGCACTTGGCAGAGCCAACTACATGAAACACAAAAAAACTGTTTAAAGTGATTGTAAAGTCTTGTTTTGTTTTGTTTTTCAATAAAAATAACTAATGTCATACTTACCTGCTCTATTGCAGTGGTTTTTCACAGAGCAGCCTGTATCCTCCTCTTCTCGGGTTCCTCTTTGGTGCTCCTGGCCCATCCCTCCTGTTGAGTGCCCCCACAGCAAGAAGCTTTCTATGGGGACAGCTGAGCCGAGTTACAGCTCCCTGTTTCCATTCAGACATAGAGCTGAAGGCCTGGCCCGGCCCTGCCCCTTCTCTCTCCTGATTGGCTGACTTTGATTGACAGCAGCGAGAGCCAATGGCGCCACTGCTGTGTCTCAGCCAATCAGGAGGGAGAGTCGCGGAGAGCTGAGACACTCGTGGACATCGCTGGACAGAGATGGGGCTCAAGTAAGTATTAGAGGGGCCGAGGTGGGCTGCTGCACACCGAAGGCTTTTTATCTTTATGCACAGAATGCATTAAAGACTTGCCGACCGCCGCACCCACACATACGTCGGCAGAATGGCACAGGCAGGCAAATGGGCGTACAGGTAAGTCCCTTTAAATTTTACGCCTTGCGGGTGCGCGCGGGTCCCGCAAACTCAATGTTTGCCGGCAGCCCACGATCGTGAGACCAAGAAGCAGAACTGAATGTCTCTGTTCTGCCTAGTGACATGACAGGGATCTACTGATCGCTGTCATCGGGAGCAGTGATCGCTGTCATGTCAGTGGTAGCCCACCCCCCCCCCACAGTTAGAATCACTCCTTAGGACATACTTAACCCCTTGATCTAGTGTTTAACCCCTCCCCTACAGTAATCAGTGCATTTTTATAGCACTGATCGCTGTATAAATGACAATGGTCCCAAAATAGTGTCAAAAGTGTCTGATGTGTCCACCATAATGTCGCAGTCACAATAAAAATCGCAGATCGCCGCCATTACTAATAGAAAAATATTAATTAAAAAAATGTCATAAATCCCTTATTTTGTAGACGCTATAACTTTTGCGCAAACCAATCAATATACGCTTATTGCGATTTTTTTTACCAAAAATTTGTAGAAGAATACATATCGGTCTAAACTGACAGTGATTGCTGTCATGTCAGTGGTAGCCCATCACCCCCCCCCCCCACAGTTAGAATCACTCCCTAGGACACACTTAACCCTTTGATCTAGTGTTTAACCCCTCCCCTGCCAGTGTCATTTACACAGTAATCAGTGCATTTTTATAGCACTGATCGCTGTATAAATGACAATGGTCCCAAAATAGTGTCAAAATTGTCTGATGTGTCCGCCATAATGTCGCAGTCACGATAAAAATTGCAGATCGCCGCCATTACTAATAAAAAAAATGAATAAAAAAATGCCATAAATCTATCCCCTATTTTGTAGACGCTATAACTTTTGCGCAAACCAATCAATATACGCTTATTGCGATTTTTTTTACCAAAAAAATTTAGAAGAATACATATCGGCCTAAACTGAGAAAGAAATTAGTTTTTTTATATATTTTTAGGTGGATATTTATTATAGCAAAAAGTAAAAATGATTGCTTTTTTTTCAAAATTGACGCTCTTTTTTTGTTTACAGCGCAAAAAAAAAAAAACGCAGAGGTGATCAAATACCACCAAAAGGAAGCTCTATTTGTGGAAAAAAAAAAGAATATCAATTTTGTTTGGGTGCAACGTCGCACGACCGCGCAATTGTTAGTTAAAGCGACGCAGTACAGAATCGCAAAAAGTGCTCTGGTCAGGAAGGGGGTAAATTCTTCCGGGGCTGAACTGGTTAAGATAAAAAAAACCTTCTGACTTTACAACTCCTTTAACTGTCTGTAAGGCCCCTTTCACACTGGGGCGGGCATGTGTGGTGGCGGTATAGCGGCGCGATTTTTAGCGCCGCTATACCGTCGTATTTACCGCAATATTCGGCCGCTAGCGGTGCGGTTTTAACCCCCGCTAGCGGGCAAAAAAGGGTTAATACCGTCCACAAACCACGGCTACAGCCGCGGTTTGCTGGCGGTATTACCGCGGTGTCCCATTGATTTCAATGGGAAAGAGCAGTAAAGGAGCGGTATACACACCGCTCCTTCACCGCTCCAAAGATGCGGCTTGCAGGAGATTTTTTTCTCTCCTGCCAGCGCATCACTTCAGTGTGAAAGCCCTCGGGCTTTCACATTGAAAATGCTGGGGCAGGAGTATTTCAGGCGTTTTTTATGCGCTATTTTTAGCGCTAAAATGCCTAAAATACGCCTCAGTGTGAAAGGGGTCTAATGCCGCGTACACACGACCGTTTTTAATGACGAGAAAAATTACATTTAAAATGATCGTGTGTGGGCTTTTCAGCATTTTTCCCGATGAGAAAAACGCAGAGAATCACGACGAGAAAAATTGGAACATGCTCTAATTTTTCACGTCGTTTTTTACATCGTCGTTTTTCTCGTCATGAAAAACGGGCGTGTGTGGGCTTTAACGACGTGAAAAAAAATGCGCATGCTCAGAATCAAGTATGAGACGGGATCGCTCGTTCTGGTAAAACTAGCGTTTGTAATGGAGATAGCACATTCGTCACGCTGTAACGGACTGAAAATCACGAGGCTGAAAAGTGCGAATCGTCGCTCAACAAACTTTAAGGGTGGCGCCATCCGAATGGAACTTCCCCTTTAAGCCCCGTACACACGGTCGGACTTTTTCCCAACAAACTTCGTTTTAAGCAAGTTGGACCAACAATCCGACCGTGTGTACGCTCCATCGGACAAACTTTTTTCGTTTGGTTTTGGATTTCATTGGACAAAAGTTGGGTCTGCAAATGGACAAACTTTTGCCCAACAAAAGTCCGATGGAGCAAAGTCCGACCATGTGTACAGATAACCATCGGACTTTAGTCCGATGGACAAAACAACTAATGTTAAAATCAACCAACAATAGCAGAAGTTGACCAAAGGGTGGTAGTAAAGATCAGAAAAGAGCCGAAAAAACACGTGATGTTGTAAGAAGTTTTAAGAAAGTTTGCAGAAAAGTCCGAGTGTGTGTATGCTATGGGTGTTCCCAACCAACTCCGTTCGGACAAAAATCCACGGAAAAGTCCGATGGAAGTCCGACCGTGTGTACGAGGCTTTATAGTGCCGTCATACGTGTTGTACGTCACCGCGCTATATTTGAACATTTTTTTCCACGATAGTGTGTAGGCAAGGCAGGCTTGAGAGGAAACACGAAAAATCACGTCGAGAAAAATGCCGTTTTTTTCAATGACATTAAAGGGCTTGTAAAGGTTTGTTTTTTATTTTCTAAATAGGTTCCTTTAAGCTAGTGCATTGTTGGTTCACTTACCTTTTCCTTCAATTTCACTTCTAAATGTTTTTTTTCTTTGTTTTCTTTGTCTGAATTTCTCACTTCCTGTTCCTCCTCATTAAGCTGTTCAGTAAGCTGTTCTGGCTGACTCAACACCACTCGGATGATGGTGTGAAGTTTAGTGAGGAGAAACAGGAAGTGAGAAATTCAGACAAAGAAAAAAAACATTTAGAAGGGAAATCGAAGGAAAAGGTAAGTGAACCAACAATGCACTAGCTTAAAGGAACCTATTTAGAAAATAAAAAACGAACCTTTACAACCCCTTTAAAAACGGTCGTGTGTACGCGGCATTAGGGTGGCATTTTGACCACTACCATAAGGGGGGGGGGGGGGGGCATTCTTCTCACTAGTCATCAATGTAGGAGCCATTTTTCCCACTGATCACCAATAAACTGATATTTGCTGAGACCGAAAAAAAAAATTCAAGGGTTTCTCTGGGTAAAAAGGTTGAGAACGGCTATGAAGCTAACAGGAACACAACATTTTCTTCAACAAAATCTAGTTTCAAGCTCATTATTGTGTTATATATATATATATATATATATATATATGTTTTTTTTAAAAAAGGTTTTCTTAAGTAAATCATTTTTACAGCAATATAAATAATGTGAAGTGTGAGTTTCAGGTAAATGGTTATAATAGCTCGCTTGTCTGCTGCGCTCTGCTGCCATCCTTGCCCCCAGCCAAATTTCTCCTCTAATACAAATCACAACATAAATATATCTGCTGTTGGGTGAATGGGCCTTTCTGGGAGACCAGGTATGGGAACATGCCTGCAAACATTAAATTTAAAGCCAGAGAGCCCCAAAACCCTCCAGGGCTCCTTTTTTAATCAGAGAAACATAGCTCACACAGGAAGAACTTATATGGCCCGTATTAACTAAGTAGTTATGTTAGTTCATTTACTGCCCTTCCTGCAGAAAGTGCCCATAAAGGCATCTATTATAGCTTCCCAGCTGACAAGCATTCAGCTACCTTCAGCTTGCCCAGACAGCGAGCTGTCCCTTTTATTGCCGAATGCCTTTTTAATTGCATGTCCCTCTTTATGAGCTGCCTTGACCTACAATAAAAGCTTTCTACAGTAAAGCATAATGCCTGAAACTGGAGCCACCAAATGACTAACAGCGTTCGGCGCTCAACCGCTGTTTATGTTTTCCTTTGGGGTTTTGTCTACAACGAGGCAAAGACCAAGTATACATGCCCATAAATCTGAACAATACAAACAGGCATATTTATGTTTAATTAAGCCTTTGTCGGTCTGGCGGTGACTTTAGGTTCAGGTGATAGCGGGAATTCTGGCATGTAGGACAGGAGTAATTATGAGACAATTACCTTTTTTTTTTCCTGCTATTAAGGCACTAAAATAACTAAAATACATACATTAATAAAAACAGTGTTAGGCATAGCATTATACCGCATGTATTGATTTAAAATTAATTAATTTGCTGCAACCACAGTTATGTTGGGACCAAATGCACACAGTTACAAGCCTACTATTCAGTACCTGTGGTTTCAAAAGGAATGTACGGGGCTCACACTGTCTATGGGCCACTTAAACGGCAGCAGATGTTTTTTTCATTACTACTCTCGATCAGTTTACTACTCTCGATCGGTTTTTCCGATAAAAAAAAAACGATGGACTTTTTTCGTCAGGAAAAACGATCGTGTGTGGGCCCCATCGGTCTTTTTTCCATCGGTGTAAAAAAATAGAACATGTTTTAAATTTTACAGATGGAAAAAAAAAATGATAGGAAATTCCGATCATCCGTCGGAGAAAAGTCTACGCATGCTCAGACTAAATTACAAGACGGGAGCGCTCGTTCTGGTAAAACTAGCGTTCGTAAGGGAGATAGCACATTCGTCACGCTGTAACGGACTGAAAAGCACGGAGAATGAAAAGCGCGAATCGGCTAACACCAAACTTTTACTAACATGCGGTAACACGAAATCAGCAAAAGCAGCCCAAAGGGTGGCGCCGTTGGATTTGAACTTCCCCTTTATAGTGCCGTCGTACGTGTTGTACGTCACAGCGTTTTGGACGGTCGGAATTTTGTCTGATGGTGTGAAGGCAAGACTAATGAAAGTCAGCTTCATCGGAATTCCGCCGGAAAAATCCATTGGATTTTATTTCATCGGAAATCCGATCGTGTGTACAGGGCATTAGGGATAAAAGGTTGTTGACGGGTAGAAAGTCTAAGCCAACAGTCTAATCTTCATCAACATAAAAGCAATGTCATGCAGGTAAAATAAATACAAACAAGGACTAAGCAGGCTGATATACAGACTATTGTGCTAGCTGTACACGTGGGCTGAATGAGAGAACCCTATTAAGCCTCATACACACTACTAGCTTTTTTTCGTTCAACCCCCCAAAAAAAACTGGCAGCTGTACTAACCATCAGATGTTAGTACAGCGATCTCCCCTGCTGTGCTATTGTGTTCTGACCAGGGACGCCCCCCTCACCCCTGCCATTGGCTGAGAGCGCTGATTGAGAGCCGGTCGGTAGACCTTTTCCGGTCATGACCCATGCCGTACAGACCAAACAGAGTGGTTGGTGGAATATTTGCTGACGCCTATTGTAATCAAGCAGTAGCAGCCCCCTTGCATTGCTCAAATACCCTAAACCAGGGGAAGGCAGCCTCGGCCCTCCAGCTGTGGTGAAACTACAAATCCCATCATGCCTCTAGGAGTCATGTCTCTGATTGTTATGGGGGGTTATTTACTAAAGGCAAATCCACTTTGCACTACAAGTCCACTGCAAGTGCACTTGGAAGTACAGTCACTGTAGATCTGAGTGGGATGCATGCATGCAAAATAAAAAAAAACAGCATTTTTTCTTGTACATGATTAGATGATAAAATCAGCAGAGCTTCCCCTAATTTCAGATCTTCCCCCCAGATTTACAGTGACTGCACTTCCAAGTGCACTTGTAGTGCAGAGTAAAATTGCCTTTAGTAAATCAACCCCATGGTCTTGCAATGTCTCATGGGACTTGTAGTTTCAAAACAGCTGGAAGGCCAAGGTTGCCTACCCCTGCCCTAAACGCTGATAGGATGCAGTAATCGTTCCGCTGACAATTTTACACCCAGCTCTGTCAAGTTTTCAACTGAAGTTTGTCGAGCTGGGAGCTGCAAAAGTTGTAGACCCGGGCGATTCCTGAATTCGAGCCATGTATATCCAATTTCACAAATTTAAAGATAATGCCCTTGTTGACAGCCCCGGAGTGTTCTGGAGGGGGATATCCCTCCGTCAGAACACAATAGCTCAGCAGGGCAGATCGCTGTACTAACATGGGAATTTTAGTATAGTGGCTCTGACCTGAGCTGTCAGGTTTTTTTTTCATTTAACCTGCTGGAGTGAATGAAGAAAAACTGATAGTGGGCTTATGGCCCGTACACACGATCTGAAAATCGGAGGACAGATCGTCCGACTTTTTTCGCTTAATAGTCACAAGTAGAAATTGAATAGGTTACTAAAGTCACCAAAATTCTCATACGACAGAAAAAAAAAAAAAGAGAAGTGATGTCATGTGTTGTAATGTATTTGTATTGTATTTTGGGACGACAACTATACGGACTATGAAAATATTTGATTACACTTGGCCCTCAGGTGGTAATCTACACCTATTGGTAAGGAATGTGCCACATCCTATAAGAATTGAACAAGGGATTGTGGAAAGAATGGACTTTATAGGCACACGTGGTTTTAAAAAAATAATACAATTTTAATTACATACATATATACACGTTTGGGGCCACCCTTTTCCACGTGTAGTTTACACAGAGGTTGGAAGGTCGCAACAACTTTATCACACTCACTCCCTACAGATATTGTGGTGAGTGATTAGTGTTCATTAACTGTATATTAATATTACCGTATATGTAATGAATAAATAATTTTTTTTTGTACCAAAACTATTAAATCTTTCCTTGTATATTTAGAAGCTCTTGAGGAAGCGATCAGATCGCGAAACATGTCGAGCTCCAAGTTTTTAAGTGCATCAACACACAGTGAACCTCTATCCAAGGGACCATCGCAATATTGTGGGGTATCTCCTTGGCAATGTCCACACTATATGAGTTGTAATTGATGTAATTGTGTCTATTTAGCTATTTACATGCCATTTATTATGTACCTGCAATTGTCCTGGTGACGTAGGTCA
This sequence comes from Rana muscosa, assembly GCA_029206835.1. NCBI lineage: Eukaryota > Metazoa > Chordata > Amphibia > Anura > Ranidae > Rana > Rana muscosa. The sequence goes on from CM055121.1 coordinate 129,861,222, forward strand.
AATTCATGTTATGTATATATGTATGTAATTAAAATTTTATTATTTTTCTAAAACCACGTGTGCCTATAAAGTCCATTCTTTCCACAATCCCTTGTTCAACTGTACTGACTAAACGAAAATTGTATGATCTGGTATCGTACGAGGAAAATTTTCATGCTTGTCCGATCTAATATTATCGGATGAATTGTCGTGATCGACTCTCGAATGCTCTGTACTAACGATCTGATTATCGTACGATTCTTCCTCGGACGACAGTTTTGGTACGATATTCGGATCGTGTGTACAGACCATTAAGCCCTTATGACCACTGGAGTCAAAAAGGTTGCTCATGCTGACTATTTTCCAACACCCTATCTAGAAAAATGAAGATGTATGGCAAGACCTTCTATAAGGTGTGATCATCTGGTTGTGGTCATCTGAAATGAATGGGGACACATCATTAGTCTACATAATACACAATTTACTACACACTTTGAGGTTTATTTACTAAAACTGGATAGTGCAAAATCTGGTGCAGCTCTGTATAGAAACCAATCTGCTTCCGTTTTTTTTAGTCAAAGGTTAATTGAACTTAAAGCATAAATTCATCCAAAAGGGAAGTTCCACTTCTTTGCAGCCTCCCCCTCCTCTTTAACAATTTCCACTTTTTGAGAATTTGGGGGCGGGGCATTCACAAAGCGCAGCATGGCTCACACATGAGCAGTGGGAAGCCGGCTATGAAGCCGTAAGCCTTCAGAACTGCCAGCTTTCCTTCGTAAAAATGCCAGTGCCTGGATCCAAAGTTGATTAACCGGTTCCCGACTGGCTCACGCAAATATACTGCGGCAGAATGGCTCTCCTGGGTGAAATCCCATACATATACTGCTTCACCCAGGAGAGCCACGTGCGATCGCGTGCACGGGCGGCAGCACAAGGGTTTGTGTGTGTAAACACACAAATCCCTGTGCTGAATGAGGAGAGAAGACAGATCGTATGTTTCTACAAAGTAGAAAACACGATCTGTCATCTCTTATAGTGAGTCCCCTTCCCCCCACAGTTAGAACACACATAGGGAACACAGTTAACCCCTTGATCGCCCCCTAGTGTTAACCCCTTCCCTGCCAGTGACATTTACATAGTAATCAGTGCATATTTATAGCACTGATCGCTCTGTAAATGTGAATGGTCCCAAAAATGTGTCAAAAGGGTCCGACCTGTCTGCCGCCAACGTCACAATACCACAAAAAATCGCAGATCATTACTAGTAAAAAATAAATAAATAATAAAAACGCCATTTAAATGCCATAAATCTTTCCCATAGTTTGTAGACGCTATAACTTTTGCGCAAACCAACCAATATACGCTTATTGAATTTTTTTTACCACAAGTATGTAGAAGAATACATATCGTCCTAAACTGAAGAAAAAATTAGTTTTTTGAAAAACAAAATTGGGATATTTACTATAGCAAAAAGTAAAAGATAGTGTTTTTTTCAAAATTGTCGCTCTTTTTATGTTTAAAGTGCAAAAAATAAAAACCACAGAGGTGATCAAATACCACCAAAAGAAAGCTCTATTTGTGGGGGAAAAAAGACGTCAATTTTGTTTGGGTACAGCATCGCACGACCACGCAATTGTCCGTTAAAGCGACGCAGTGCCTTATCGCAAAAAATGGCCCGGTCATTGGGCAGCCAAATCTTCCGGGGCTGAAGTGGTTAAAGAACCATCTCGGGTGAGGACAGTGCTAGATCCCTGGACAGGTAAGTGTCCTTTATTAAAATTCAGCAGCTACAGTATTGGTAGCTACTAAAGCCCCGTACACACGGTCGGACTTTTGGCCAACAAACTTCATTTTGAGCAAGTTGGACCAACAATCCGACCATGTGTATGCTCCATCGGACAAACTTTTTTTGTTTTTTTTGTTTTCATCGGACAAAAGTTGGGTCTGCAAACGGACAAACTTTTGGCCAACAAAAGTCCGATGGAGCAAAGTCCGACTGTGTGTACAGAAAACCATAGGACTTTTGTCCGATGGACAAAACAACTAATGTTAAAATCAACCAACAATAGCAGAAGTTGACCAAAGGGTGGCGGTAAAGAGCAGAAAAGAGCAGAAAAACCACGTGATGTTGCAAAAATTTTGGGAAAGTTTGCAGAAAAGTCCTGTGGTGTGTATGCTATGGGTGTGCCCGGCCAACTCCGTTCGGACAAAAATCCAGGGAAAAGTCCGATGGAAGTCCAACCGTGTGTATGGGGCTTAACTTAAAAAAATGTTGGGGGGGGAGAATGGAGCTCCTTTTTAACTGAAGCTGAAGTTAGAAGCTGATTGGATACCATGCACAGCTGTACCAGATTTTGCACTCTCCAGTTTTAGTAAAACAACCCCATTTTATTTATAAAGTTAGGAGAACTTTTTATACGGCTACGGAATAAGGTTCTGCATTCAGTACCTATCTGTACATGGCCTTTCAGTTAATTTAACAAAAACAAGGCTGGTCATAGATGTTTGAATCTATTCTAGATTTCTCCTGAGAATGATTTCTTCCACATGTGGCAGGCTCCAATGTGTAGCAGGTAACTTGTTCAACAAGAGGCACTCTCTATCAACTCTTCTGTCTTCTCAGTTGAAAGAGATTATTCAACAAGAATAGAAGAACCGATCTTCATCCAAATTATGAATTGAGCCATTAAATAATAAAACCGCAACCAAGTTGCACTACATAATGTTACTTAAAATAGGATCAAGTCGCAGTAGCTTGAACCCCACATTGCAAGGCCTAAATGCTCAGTTTTGTGTACGGGAACAATAAAAAGCATTTTACTTACCTTATCCCTTATTCCTGAAAGCTTCCTCCTCTCCATTTGACTGGCCCCTTGAAGCAGCTTCTTCTCAATTTTCCAGCTGGTGGTCGCATTCTGACATCATTATTGACAATGCAGGACCAGAAGTCATACATTGTAAGCAAGAATGCCAAGGGCCTGCCCACTGCCTACAACATCAGAGGCTGCCGGGGAGTGAGGGATATGGTAAGTACAACTGTTTTTCTATGTTTACTTCACAAAAATTTGAATATAACACTTGTAGTGTGGGGGAAGGCCCACGGCAAGGGTAGATACCACATTTCCCCAGACTTCAGCTTTAAAGCAATCTGCAGTTCCAGTTTCGTAATGTTAAACGCAGGTCTTAATAGGAGTGTCGACTATCACCTTAACCAAGTTTCTAACAGGCTTTTAGCAAGTCTCAAGAAGCTGTAGCTTACCGAAAAGCTTGCCTTACACATTCTCTTTTAGTGCTCTTAAAGTAACTACTTTATATGTCCCTTGATCTCAAACACAATCCCTTCTCCTGTTTTTTATGGTTTCCTGTACAAAGCAGAATAAGGGATGCATAAACTTAAAGAGGTAGTAAACTCTGTAGGTTTTTTTTCCCCTTTTTTTCTTCCCTGCAAAGTAAAGATATAATGTGCTAGTATGCATCATACTCCGGCTGTGTGACTGCCCGAAGCCGCGTGACGTCACTCCCGCGCGCTTCTGAAGAAATGGGAAGGGCGGCCGTTCCTTCAGAGCACATGCGCCGATGACATCATTGGCGCAGTATACAATAAATATCTCCTAAACGGCACATGTTTAGGAGATATTTACATTACCTATAGGTAAGCCTTATGCCGTGTACACACGACTGAGTTTCTCGCGGTGAAAACACTGCCGTGAAACCCGACGGGGTCTACAGTACAGTCTACACACGGCCGTTTTTCACGACATGTTTTCTCTTGGTCGAGAAAACCGTCCTTGTGTAGGCTCCCTAGCAGTGTTTCCCTATGGGAAAACTGCAGAAAGGAAAAAAATGCCGCGATTCGCAACGAGAAAAATTAGTGCATGTTCTAATTTTTCTCGTCGTGATTCTCGGCGGTTTTCTCATCGCGAAAACTGCTGGAGAACCTTCACACAGCTGTTTTTCTCGTCCAAGTGAAAAAATTACAGTTTTCCCAACAAGAAAAATGGTCGTGTGTACGCGGCATAATTCTAGGCTTACCTATAGGTACAAATATTACAGGGAGGTTTACAACCTCTTTAAGCCTCGTTAACATGATAAGAATATTGAACAAATGATCGTCCATCTTTTTCTGTTTTTTTTTGTTTTTTTGCATGTTAATTTCATATCAAAAACCAATAGGTTACTAAAGTTATGAAAATTCTCATACAACAGAACACAACTTCGGAAGTTATGTAATGTATTGTATTGTATTGTATTCTTTTCATTTCCGAGCATGCGTGGTCTTGGTCACACAATTTTTGTTTTACAAATTCCATACTAATTACATGAAAATTGTTTGTTCTGTTATTGTACGAGAAAAATTCTGTGCTTGTTCCTCCGATAATTTCGCATGAACTGTTGTGATCGGCTCTCGATTGCTGTGTATTAATGATCAGATTATCACACGATCATTCCGAAAACTGCATTTTTCGTTAGATTTTCTCATTGTGTGTACTAGGCATCATGCACTGAACAATTACCGTATTTAGAATGTATGGTGGACATCATCAAGAAGTGAAGGCATGTTTTTATCTACATGTACAAATTAAATAAAATGGACCTTGTCTTTGTACTGCAGCATCAGTTTCCTAAAATATTCAATGTGACGTGCAAAAAACACACAATGCAAATAAGTGAAAAGTTACAAGCCTCCAGCTTTCCCCTCTTGCAGTAAAATGACAATAAACTGAGATATAAACATTACACGGCCAGGTGTCTATAAGGACATTTTCCAGAAAGGAATCGTTAAACATTTGCAATACTGCCTAGCCTGTTCAAAGGCATTCATTCCAAGACACACACAAAACAATACCAGCTTCAGTCTCGTCTTTCACTACCAAGTTCTCCTAAGCGTAACACCTGCAAGAGCTAAACATCTGGGGCTACGAGCTTACCGTTCCAGCAAGTGTGAAGAGAAGATGTTCTAGATGTCATCCTGTGGAGTTTTATTACACCCTTATGATCTATGCTAACTTTAGGTGGTAAAGGAGGGCAAGGTTAAATTAGCAAATATCTCAGCAAGCCAAGACTCTTCACTGGATGCTTAGCCAAAGTGTCTGTATACCCCTGTGACATTCGCCATAAATGCTTACTTGGACAGTTTCTCTGTTTATCTAGGTAGCGTTCTTTGAATTACACGGATAATGTGGGACTTCCTCAAGTGTAAATTGCAAAGGCCAGATGAACACGGCTGTACAGCGTGCAGAGCCTGCGTAATGACTCTCCCGGGACCCATAGCTGTCCCAAACAGACTCCCATTAAGAAGAATTAGAAGATGCTTCTGTACATGGTGTGACAATGCTAGGTGGCCACCACTGTGTAAATAAAGGTAAAAAAGCACACATGGTTCTCCCAAATTCAGGGGCTCAGGACTGTTTGTGCTGAGCAGAGAAAAGTTGGTTTTACAGCTTGCTCTGGGTTTTGGTATTCCAGGATTGGGTTCCAGAGTTCAGAGACTTCAAAGAGTCTTGGGAGGGTTGAAAACCTCTAAGCATGGGTCTCCCCAGAGACCAGCAGGGTGTGTGTGCACAGCCCTTATAATATAAGGCCTGACCAGTAAGGTATGTGTGCAGGTATGCACAGTCCTTGTAATCAAAGGCCTGACAGCAGTTCAGCTCTCCACCCTCCCCAGGAGTCTGTGAGGTTGCAAGGGAGCAGCCGGAATTTTGCAAGTCTGCACAGTATAGACAAAGTCTGTGGCAGAATAGACAGGGGGTCCCTAGCCAGGCCAGGGAGTGGGCCAGGTCAGCAGGAAGCTGAGTGTGCAGAAAGACCTGCGAAAGGTGCACAGGTTACTTGTAAGCACAGGGGGTGCTGGAAGGCAGTCTAAGGCCCCCTTCACACTGGGGCGGTGAGTGCGGTGGCGGTATAGCGGTACTATTCTGTCGGAATTGCCGCGGAATTGCGGCGGTATTCGGCCGCTAGCGGTGCGGTATTAACCCCCGCTAGCGCCCGAAAAAGGGTTAATACCGCCCGTAATGTGCCTCTGCAGAGGCGCATTGCCGGCGGTATTACCGCGGTTTCCCATTACTTTCAATGGGAAGGAGCGGTAAACCCACCACTCCTCTCACCGCTCCAAATACCTTTGGAGCGGTCCTGCTAGCGCACCGCCTCAGTGTGAAAGCCCTCGGGCGCCTGAAAAACTCCTCAGTGTGAAGGGGGCACCCACCGCCCCAGTGTGAAAGGGGCCTAAGGGTCGAGGCCTAAGCTGAAGGCCCGAGCAGCAGCACTGCTGAAGCAAGCCAGGAGGCTTATGGACACTTTTATTTGTATTTTAAAGTAGTGGTGGAACCCTCTGCGAGGACAACTGCTTTGTTGAACTTTTTCTATTGTTATTAAAAGTGGACCACAGAGTTCTGAAACTGAATTTCCTAACTGTTGTGACAGCCACCATTTAGTAAACTCAATTTCCTGTAAACATAAATAAATTACCGTGTTAAGCTCATCAATAGAACACGTTGAAGTATATCTAAAGCCAAACTTTTTATTTTTATTTTGAATAGAGTAGGGAAAGGTTAGAAACCTTGTCAAGTTTTGCACGCTAAGTTTAAGTTTTAAAAGCTGGATGGATACTGTATATAGACTTAAATGTTTATAATATCTACTAATCGTCTAAAACTTGTATAGTCAGGCTGAAGAAAAAAAAAAAAAAAAAAAAGTCAGACTTGTGTTCCTCCACAGTCTACACTCGCTTAGAGAAGGGGAGGGAATTGAACATTGACCATGTATTCCAGGTGTTTCTAAACTGTTCCAATCTGTAATTTTCTCGTGATAGCATTTTTTCCAAATCCCTAACAGAATCTAGTTCTATTGTCCATTCTGTTAAAGATGGGATGGTTCTTGATTTCCAGTGGCGAGGAATCAATGCTCTCGCTGCTGATATAAAATGACGAAGGATATTTCTGTTAATTGTTTTGACGAAGGATATCTCTGTTAATTGTTTTACGGGAGCTAGTATTATAGATCGTAATGCTATCTTTGGTGATTTGGGAATTTGTATCGTCGTAATCTTACGATACATATCACATGTTGAGTTTTTATTGCTGTGGTGTCCCTGTTGGGGAGTTTCAGCCTCTTAAATTGTCCTAGTGACTACTGTAAAAAATGAATAAGCTATTGCTCTGACTAGACCCCAACCGTCATTTAACATGGCACATAAGAGGGCCAGGAGAGTAGTAGGGAACACCAGGTGAAGTGGATGCAACTCAGATTAGGTCTTGAGATCCTAATGCACATGTATAAAACAAGCATGCCTTGTAGGCAACAGCAGCTTTTTCTATGGTTTGATAAAGGGGCGCCCCATGTTGCCCTGAAACACGTAGCAATGTCCCCTCCACTTCCTGTCACCATCACCCAGCCAAGAGAGGTGCTGTCTGGAGCTGCAGCCATCTTGCTACACCTAGAAGTCAGTGTTGTCCTCAATGTGCGCTGACAGTCAATACTATCAAAGGAAATTCAATATTGTCAAAGGAACTCAAAGGAAAGTGGCAGGAGTAGTGCAGAGAGCGGGAGGTGAAGAAGGAGGGGACTTCCTATGGCAGTGCTGATCACAGGCTGTGAGAGGGAGCGCGGAGCTCAAGCACATAATGGATAAGGAGGTGAGATCCAATGATGAGTCTGTGTAGGGCAGCAGTACAATGCAGAGTTGGGGGTGGGATGGGGGGGGCACATGGGGGGCAGAGAGCCGGAGCATTGTGTTTAAGGCAGCCGTGTGATCCAGGGGTAGGGGGGCAGAGAGTTGGAGCATTGTGTGTATAAGGCATGTAAAATTATTGTTTGTGGTCCACAGGACTCAAAATTGTGAGTTTAGTGGTCTGTGAGGTCCGAAAGGTTGGCGACCACTGATCTAAAGGGCAGAGATTAAAGGGAAATCTCGTCTGGGACCCTAACACAAGTTTTGCCTTTAGGCTCATTTCACATCTATGCAATTTGCGATTGGTGAATTCTAGAGTGTGCTTTGCATTTTTTGCACACGCGCTTTTACAGCGATTTTGCCATGATTTGCGGTTTGCAGTTTTGTTATGCCTTTATGGCCAATTTGTTGTTGGGCAGATTAGAAAACCCAAAACACAATTTGCTGCAAAACTGCACTATATGCTTTTCTGCAGTTTCTCCACGGAAGTCTGTGGAACCTAAAAAGAAAAAGAAGCACTGTTTTGCATTTTAAAAAGTCCCTAAACCCTTTCCAAAAACACAGTGGCTGAAAAAAGCATAGATCTGAACGTGTCCTATAGGAAAAATGTTAAATAGACTGTAGTGCGTTTTTGCAAAAAAAACATTAAAAAACACATAGGTATGAACCGAGTCTTTGATATACCTTAAAAGTTACCAGTTCTTACAAATGCATTCTCATTGCAGTATTTTAAACCCCTTTAACACTTGTACGGCCTGAAAGTTGTGCGACTTTGACGCAACTTGAAGCAATGCCTGTGTAATCCTGAGGTCTATGGACCTCAAGCCACAACAAAGTCAGACCAAAGTAGTGCAGGGACTACTTTGAAGTCACACAGATATGGACGGTACGCATTGGAAAGCATGGGGTACGACTTGTAGTCCCAGGACAAGTCGCACAAGTGGGAAAGGGGCCTTAAAGCGGAGTTCCATCCCCCCCCCCCCTCCGGTGTCACATTTGGCACCTTTCAGGAGGGAGGGGGGAGAAGATACAGGTATTTTACTCCCACTTCCGGGCATAGATATCCGCGGATATTTACGCCATGTCCGGCGCCTCCGCCGTCCCCCTCGCTTTCTTCTGTGAGACACAAAGGTCCCAGAAGACAGCAGGGACCATTAAGATGACGCAGCACGACTCGCGAATGCCCAGTAGGGAACCAGGAAGTGAAGCCACAAGGCTTCACTTCCTGACTCCCTTAACAAAGATGGCGGCGACAGCACCCGAGAGCTGAGGGACAGATCGGCTTCGGGTGCCGACATCGCGGGCGCCCTGGACAGGCAAGTGTCCATATTTAAAAGTCAGCAGCTGCAGTATTTGTAGCTGCTGGCTTTAAAAAAAAAAAAAAATTGGCAGAACTCCGCTTTAGACCTGGTTCACACTGGACTGCGAGAGTGAAGCCGTGCGAGTTCAGCTGAACTCGCACGATTTCACTCCCGCTGGTCAGTCCCGATTTCAGCCGCTATTACAGGGACATCTGTGCAGGTTTCTGCACAGATGTCAATGTAAATCGCGGGCCAAAATCGCAAAAAGTAGTACAGAAACTACTTTTTGAAATCGGTGCAGATTGACGATTAGGACGGTTAGGACGGTGGCATTGACGGCAATTTCTGGCAAATACCGCCGTTTTGACATGCGATTTGACATGCCAAAATGCATGTCAAAATGCACCAGTGTGAATCAGGGCTTAATGTGCTTTCCAATAAGTTGTGATATGTGTTCATGTGCTTTTTCACTACATTACAATGCTCATTATAACACATGGAATGATGCGTGCTGTCATGCACTTCCATTGATTTCAAGACCGTTGGCATGTGTTGACATGTGCTGATCTGCATTATGAACGCATATGTGTGAACCCAGCCTATAAGAAGGTGTTGGAAAGAACGATTTGTGTCTAGCAACCAATCATTTTCTGCCGTTCACTGTGAAATATATCATAACTACACGAGAAAGAGATGCTGTCTGGTTGGTTTCAAGCTTGAGCAGGTCAAGATGAAGCACACGAATGGCAAGTGTATATTATAACATAGCTACAAATGTCCATGTAAAGTCATCATGGCATCCTAATGCTTTAAAGGAATAAGTCTTTTATCATTTTACTAAGGGTGGCTTAATACATTCCCTCCCCATCTGAAGTGATGATAAAGGTCAAATCTGACAAAGACAAAGGTTCTATCCAAAATGTCATGTTTTCCTGGGAAATTTGATTCCTTGAAACACTGAGATGCCCTGCAAACATTGATTTCCCAACATCCGCATTTTTGTCCCCAAAACCAAAAGACAGGAATATTATGATTTATTATCTTCAACGTGTACCCTCTCATCTGCATGCAATGCCAATGGCAGTTGGAATTGAGATGATAAATTGCTTAGCTAGGAAGAAACAGAATTCCTGTGCAAACATCTTTTATGATCCTATCTGCACACAAAAAAAATAACAAAGAACAATAGATTACAGCCCATTGGTTTACAGTAGGTAGTAACGCATTGTAAGGTCTATGTCCATTACATGTGGGCCGGAGGGAACACAGCATACTTTCTAATCAAAGCTGTGACAACAAAACCTTATCTTTTGTCTAGCAGTTTTTGATGTAGGGGTTCAAAGAAACGACATTATATTACCAAAAGTATTGGGACACCTGCCTTTACACGCACATGAACTTTTAATGACATCCCAGTCTTAGTCCATAGGGTTCAATATTGCGTTGACCCACCCTTTGCTGCTATAACAGCTTCAACTCTTCTGGGAAGGCTGTCCACAAGGTTTAGAAGTGTGTCTATGGGAATGTTTGACCGTTCTTTCAGAAGGGCATTTGTGAGGTCACGCACTGATGTTGGACAAGAAGGCCTGGCTCACAGTCTCCGCTCTTATTTATCCCAAAGTGTTCTATCGGGTAGAGGTCAGGACTCTGTGCAGGCCAGTCAAGTTCCTCCACAGCAAACTCGCCCATCCATGTCTTTATGGTCCTTGCTTCGTGCACTGGTCCAAATCATTTGATGGAGGGGGGATTATGGTCTATGGGGTTGCTTTTCAGGGGTTGAGCTTGGCACCTTAGTTCCAGTGAAGGGAATACCAAGACATTTTGGACAATTTCATACTAGCTTTGTGGGAACAGTTTGGGGATGGTCCCTTCCTGTTCCAACATGACTGCGCACCAGTGCACAAAGTCACAAAAGTGAAAATTGGCCTGGGCAAGAAGTTGGGGGGTAAAAGTGCCCGGTATTGAAGTGGTTAACCACTTAAGCCCCGGACCAATACGGGCCATTATGACCAGGCCCCTTTTTGCGATTCGGCACTGCGTCGCTTTAACTGACAATTGCGTGGTCGTGCGAGGTGGCTCCCAAACAAAATTGGCGTCCTTTTTTTTCCCACAAATAGAGCTTTCTTTTGGTGGTATTTGATCACCTCTGCGGTTTTTATTTTTTGCGCTATAAACAAAAATAGAGCAAAATTTTTTTTTTAAATTTCATATTTTTTACTTTTGTCTATAATAAATATCTCCAAAAAATATATAAAAAAATGTTGATTTCCTCAGTTTAGACCGATACGTATTCTTCTACATATTTTTGGTAAAAAAAAATCGCAATCGGCGTTTATTGATTGGTTTGCGCAAAAATTATAGCGCTTACAAAATATAGTATAGTTTTAAGGCATTTTTATAATTTTTTTTTTTTTTTACTAGTAATGGCGTCGATCAGCATTTTTTTTTTGGTGACTGCGACATTATGGCGGACACATCGGACACTTTTGACACATTTTGGGACCATTGTCATTTTCACAGCGATCAGTGCAATAAAAATGCACTGGTTACTGTGAAAATGACACTGGCAGTGAAGGGGTTAACCACTAGGGGCGCTGAAGGGGTTAAGTGTGCCTAGGGGCATGTTACTAACTGAGGGGGGGCGTGGCTACGACTGACACGTGACCGATCTCCGCTCTGATTACACAGAGCGGAGATCGCTGACAGTGTCAGTAGAGGAGCGGGGAGATGCTGTGTTTACACTAACATCTCCCCGCTCCGAGCCTCCGTGAGACGATCGCGGGGATCCCCACGGCGATCGAGTCCGCGGGACCCGTGGTCCCACTCACGGGGAAGGCAGGGGGTCGCGAGCACGCCGCCGGTGGTGCGCGCGCGACCCTGACGTCGGCAGTTAAAGGGCCACGTACAGGTATGTGATTGTGCCTGTACGAGCCATTCTGCCGACGTATATATGCCGTGAGCGGTCGGCAAGTGGTTAAATACACTAACAAATTGAAGTCAAATCCAGCTAATGCTTTTTAAGCGGTTACAGCAACAGTTTTGTTCTTTTCGGGATATTGGTTTCAGATAAACAAATAAATGCTGATCATTGAAAGCATTCCAGTCAGTGGTAAATGGTTTGTCTAAGGCCCCATGTACACTGCTGCTGCTAAACGGACGTTCAGAGGCAGTTGGACACTTTTTTGAACTGCCCCTGAACTCATTCAATGTTATCCTATGTGACCATGTACACAGGTTCGTTTACTGTCGTTTTTAGGCAGCGGCATTTATAGGCCTTTTTTTGAAGGCAAAAAAATGAGTTCAGACGCCGACGTTTCCGACATTTCAGACGCCAAACGCTTCTAAACGTTTAGCCGCGTTTCTGCCCATATTTTTTTTTTTAAATGCTTCTAAACGCAAATGCAGCATGTAAACGCGGCAAAACTGACGTTTTAAACGTGGGTTACTATCTGTCAAGTTAATTAAATCGTTCGTTAGACCTCTAATTTCTACATCTGCAAGATAGCGTGTTCTATATTACAATAGAATTACTGGCTGGATCACCAGGTTAAAATAAAAAGAAGAAAGCCTAAAAAAGAGAACTAAAGCAGCCATCACATCTCCTCCCTTGAATGTCCAGCTGCTTTTGCCTGTTTGACCATTATAAATTAAGGTCCCGCAAATCTGCCATTAAAGTGGTTGTAAACCCACTTATGCAACTTGCACCTACAGGTAAGCCTAGTTTAAGGCTTACCTGTAGGTGCAAGAAATATCTCCTAAACCTACACGGTTTAGGAGATATTTTACAAAAAAGAATGCACCGTTGTCTACAGCGCATGCGCGCCATAGACAATGGCGCATTCATAGGGTTAATCCCATTCACAAATCCGGCTTAGCCGGATTTGACGGCTCCCGCGCGCATGCGCGGAGTCACGTCTTCGCCGCTCCGGCCAATCACAGCACGGGAGTGGCGATGTGATTGGCTGGAGCGGCGATACCCGGAATTAACATTTCGGCTATCGCCGCTGGAGAGGGAGACAAGGACGGCTTCAGGGGCCCCGATCTAAGGTAAGTGATGCATAATGAGCTAGCATGCTAGTCATACTAGCTCATTATGCCTTTGTCTTGCAGGTGGGTTTAAAAAAAAAAAAAAATGTACTACAGGGTTTACAACCACTTTAACAGGGATGGTTTGAGGACAGAGGACTGACGTTACCCTGTGGCCTGTCTGGAACTGCTTCCATTTGTCTTCCATACGTGACCAGTGCTGGAGGAGACATTATAGCTTGTGTGACCTTCTGTAATTCATAGGTGTGAGCAGCCTATTGCATTAGGGTGTGCACCCTAAAGCTCAAACACGTGTGTGTATGTTTGTGCCCCTACATATATATGACCCCGGCACATTGATCTCCCTCTGGCATAGCCAGCAAGAGGGAGATCTTTCTCATCTTCCTGCCGCCACACAGAGTGATAATACTAATGCGCATGGAGTGATTAGGGTGTGCCCAGGCACACTCGGCACACCCTGTGCGCATGCCTAAGAGGAGGTCCATGCTCAGTGGTAAGAGTACATCCTTACATGTGTTGGCGGTGAATTCACATGGTGAAGGGAGTCTACCTTGATTTTGGAACGCAAGATTTTCTTTCACGTATTATCACTCATTTGGGATTCATTGTTTATGAATGGACTTTTGACACTTTTATAGCGCAACACATTTATGTACATATGTTTTATTGTGAAAAATATCTCACGTTAGTGGTGCAGCTTTCAATTTAATTGTGGTATATCCCGAGCGCAATATTCTATGGTTGTTTGTTAGTAAAAATCTAAAACCAACAAAAAAAAAAAAAGGTTTTAGCGTGACATACACTTTAACATGCACTATGTATGTTCAGGAAAAATGTCGAGGAAATATAGAATTAGGTCAGCAAAAAATTGAGACAACTGAATGGGCCATGATTTGTTACTAACTGGAAATGTTTGCGTTTGAGTTTATGAGTTTATAATCTCCAAAATCATTACAGTAAATAAATACCAAAATCTCAGCCTGAAGAACTAAATATTCCAAATATAAAAGTCATCCAACATCTTTGTTATCTGACACAATATAAATCAATGTATACTTCTTATCGATCGTTCTATAAAAACTGTCTGTTTCAAGACGTAATTATTATAGAAAAGCAGAGTGCAGAAAAGAGGACTAAAATTATAAATTGTGTCCAAATTAACAAAATCCTCTATTATGTAGGACTCTGGTGTTATT